>OV884057.1:6250000-7500000 GCA_930367215.1 Pollenia angustigena | reverse complement strand
AGAATCTCTTGATGTTCTGGGCATGAGGTTACAATGTGATGTCCGATGGACTGAACATATATTCAAGGTGTCGAAAGAAGCATTCAAGTGCCTCGGTTTTCTAAGACGGTGTAGGATATACTTCACTCCATCTGATCTCCTTACTATTTATACCACCTATATCCGACCGCGTATGGAATACAACTCTCATGTGTGGGCCGGTGCTTCAAAGTCTTTTTTGGAGCTTCTCGACCGCGTGCAGGAGAGGGCGAGGGTTCTCATTGGTGACAGTAGGGTTACCAATTCTATTGACTCCCTTGAGCACCGTCGCAATGTGGGTTGTATTTGCCTGTTTTATCGTTACTACAATGGGATGTGTTCCGACGAAATCAGGGATCTGGTTCCCGAAACCCGTACATTTGTTCGTAATACACGTTTTTCCTCAAGAGCCCATCCTTATGTGGTCGATTGGCAGGTGAATCGTACAACGCATTACAGAGAGAATTCGTTTTTTTCCCGGAATGTTCGTATGTGGAATAACCTTCCTGCAGAAGTCTTCCCTCTCACTTACAACATGATTAAGTTCAAATCGAATGTTCACAAACACTACTCCCTCTATCCTCCTTCCCATAACCTATTTTCCTAGTTCCAACACAATGCAATGCATTAGTAGGGGTCATCCCCTGAGTGCTGGTCCTAACAGTAAAAAAAAAAAAAATCACAACTGCCCCCTGATATGTAAAAAAAACTCAAATATCTACCAGGATGTCAACGTGCCACTAGTAAAAACTATGCATATGCGGCAAAATATTTAAAAAGGCTCGAATTGCATTCGAAGCCACCAACTCGAAATATTTTAAATGGTGGCGAACAGACGAACATTTTCATCTGGCACTAGCTGGACATAAAATAACGTATTAGAATAAGATTTTAATTATTCTTCTAAGTTGATATTTAATTTATAAAGATTCAATAAATAAATAATGAAAAAAAAAGTTTCGACTTTCGTTCGTTCGTATCGGCCTCAAAAACAAATTTTATTTCAATTTTTGATTAAACACTTTTGCATTTGTATAATTTTTTTTTTTTTTCTAACTTGTATAATTTTTATTTTTTCCTTTTCTTAAGTTTGATATTCAAATAAGCTTGTTATATAAAAGTTTAAGTTATTCTTAATTGGGAATACTGAAGTTCAGAGTAATTATAAATTAAACAAGTTTCCTTGGAAACATTGCAAAAAAAATTCTGGCTTTCGGTTCAATTTAAGGCAAAATCAAGTTTGTTGTCTAAGTCTTTTGTTTTGCTTAAGTAATTTGCGAAAGTTTGCGCTATTCCAGAACAATAAATAACACAGACAGACATTGAAAAAGTTCTTTTAACCATTGCAACTTATCCTTATGTTGTTTGGCATGCTAAACCCGAACTTCAGCTAAACCAGAATTTGAGTCTGGAAGGCGGCTGAACGAGAAGTACACATCTGATAAATGTGACAAAATTGCGTTCATATTTCGATTAAGAAATGGTTGAAAAAACTATTTCAATGTCGATCTATGTAATTATTTTGTTATTAAAAAATACTTGATAAAGAATAGATTATCCAAATCAGATTATTTTAATATAAAAATTCAATAAATAGACCCCCAGTTTCACTAAGTCCGGTTAAAACTAAACATCAGTTATAGCTGGCAAAACATATTGTTAACTGGAAGTTAAAGTAATAGTTAGTTTTAACTGAACTTGGTGAAATTGGGGGAGAATGTGAGAGTTATTTCTTTTTTTTAAGTTATTATTATTTTTTGTGCATACAAAATTTACTTCATTGCTAGCCAAAGGACAGGAAGAAATAAGACATTCTGGTAGTATATAGAATTATTCCTAATCTTTAGCCTCAATGTTAATCAAAGGTTGGTTGGCTTAAGCAAAAAGTATGTGAAATATTGAAGGAATAGAACAATTGCAAGAAAGCTATTCAAATTGATATTTAATTCATTGAGCACTTTTGAAAAATAAAAAACGGTTAATAAAAAATTTAACTGTTTTTTTTTTTAAGATTAAAACATTTAGAAAAGTTTATTGATCGACATTACGGTGATATACAAGCAATTAATAAAAAAACAAAAAGAAATTTAAATTTATTCAAAAAATCGTGGGTTTTTTAAAAATTTACTTGTTTGTCTTCCAAACAAATTTAGAATTCGGTTTTTTTCAGATCTTTAAGAAAAATTCCAAACAAAATGCTTTTTATACCCTTCAACACAGGAGGTGAATAGGGTATATATAAGTTTGTCATTCCGTTTGTAATTTCTATAACATTAATGTTAGACCCTATAAAGTATATATATTCTGGGTCCTTATGAGGAGCGAAGTTGATTTAACGATGTCCGTCTGTCCGTTGAAATGGGTTTTCCGAAGACCCTATATATGATAGGGGCCAGGTTATTATACATTTATGTCACATATGGTCCGGAATTCTTTGTTATTGAAATTCAGCAAGATCGGTGCGGTCCACAAATGTCTGAGATATGAGTAAAAAACCACTACTGCCTCAAATTGTTTCCTTTAAAGGTCCAATTAGACGTGACATTACCAAACCAACACTGTATTATCAAAACGACATTAACATACCATACACACCAACTCAATTTTGGTTTCTACGGTCATACATTGACTATGGTAATATCGTGTTGGTAATGTGTTTTTTTTTTTTGTTGTTTTTTTATACCCTTCACTACAAGTGGTAAATTTTATTTGTAGTGTGTTTAGTTTTACGCATACACATACACATACACATTAATGCATGTATATGATATGCCACTCAAATAAAGAAACAAACTCATAGACTCAATATATTTTAATTTAACGCTTCTTCAGTAAAAGCATTCGTAGCCGAGTTGTTAAGTTCTCTCCTAAAACTGATGATATTGCCAGTTCGAATCCCAAAAATAATTTTTTTTTCATTTTTTTTATTTAATTTTTCAAACATCAACTTTGGCAAAAGAGGAAACGGGCTTAGGTACATATATAAATTTTTTGTTTTTTTATATTCTTCGGCATGACGAAATGAAAAGTTGGCGTGGCTCAATTAATATTTATTTATACCCATCTAAAGAACGTTATTTATGTATATAACTTTTTGTTTTTATCTCATCATGGTGAAGGGAATAAAAGATTCGGCATAGCCGAATATATCACTCTTACTTGTTTAATATCATAATTAATTTTTGAAATTTTAATATTGAATTCTTTAAAAAAAAATTAGTTTAAACGTTATTCAAATGTTTATTCATTTGAACTAGTTTTAAAAAGTATTTAAATTATTTGTTTTCTGATTGTGCAAAATTTTAACGGAATAAATATTTATTTATTTATTTGATTTCCAATACAACAAGATACACAAATCTTATAATTATAGTCTTGGATTTTTGTCTTGTAATAACGTTATTGAGTAAAAAAAAGGATGTATTATTATGAAAAATAATTTAATAATTTCTAGAAATACACAAATAAGTTTAAATTAGTTAAATACAAACATAATAAGATGGATACCGTATTAATTTGGAATAAAAAATGTATATAATTCTTTCCAAAAAAGCAAGCGTTGCTAACGGATTTATTGGTTGGTGGTAGCGAGTTCCAAAGGCGGATTGAATTCAGAAACCTTACTTCTATATCTAATATGAATTATATCATACGATCTTCTTGAACGCGTAAAGGATATTCTGTGAAAAAGATACACTGGTTCATTATTGAAAATTATGAACCAGTGTATTAGCATTAGGGTTTTAATTTTTCACAGATTTCTCAGAGAAACGCCATTAAGTTTATTTTTAATTTGGGAAATATGATCATACTTTCTTAGGTTAAAAACATATCTCAATACCGCATTAAAATTTTTCTCAAGTTTTCCCAAGCTTGTTGGGTCACAACTTGCAAACAGTTCGCATCCATAGAGTAAAATTGGCATAATATACGTTTTTGCAAGAAACATTCGAATATTAAACGGTGTGATGTGTTGGGTGTTCCATAGCGTTCGCAGCATTGAATATGTTTTCCCAGCAGCAGCATTACAAATTTTATAAAAGTAAGAATTTATGTTTTTATACCCACACCAAAATAGTGGAGAGGGTATTATGTATTTGTGCTGATGTGTGTAAAACCTTAACATATTGGTCCTAGACCCAACTTAAAGTATACCGATCGACTCAGAATCCCTGTCTGAGTTGATCTAACAATGTCCGTCCGGCTGGCTGGCTGTCCATGTAACCTTATACGCATAGTACAGGTCGCCATTTTGGAGATAATTTTATAAAATTTGGCACATAGGTTCTTATTGGCACAAGGATCAAGCCAGCTTGTTGAAAATGGGCCGAACCGTAGTGCCACGAGGGGAGATAGTGGTTTCTTAAAAACTATCAAACCGATTTTAATGCGAGGGAGATTGGGGGCTTTATTTGCCTCCCAGAAACTATCAAACCGATTGTAAAGTAATTAAAAACATTGATAGATCCCTATTCATATAGCCATACACTCTCGAAAAATAGTTTTTAAATACTGTGGTGTAGGGTATCATATGGTCGAGCTTGACCGACTATACTTTCTTACTTGTTTTTTAATGGAAAGCTTAACTCACAATTTAAATTCAAATATTTTTAAGAATGTCATTTGATATGTAGTCCTCTGGGTGGGGGGTGTTATAAGACAAAAGATGCTTCAAAAAATTAGAACAAAACGAGTTTATTTTTCTTAATTTTAAAAATTCTACTTTTACTATTAACTGGATCAATATTAAGTGTTTTATGAAACCGTTTTCTTTTTGGCATGCAGACTGCAAAGAAGTCAAGGTTTTCTGAATCGAAATCGAATTGAGTGCTGAACTTCATTATACGAGATTTTTGCAAATTGTAAGTGGGTTATTGTGAATCATTGACAAAATATAAATGCATTTAAAGTATCTTCAAGCGTTTGCTATGAAATTTTCTATCTTTCTGGCAATATATGGATTCCGCGCCACAACTACTGTGCAATTTGTTAAGCCAAAAACGAAAAAACGAATCAAAGCAATTTCGGACTTTTTGAAATCACTTTGTTATTTTTGCGACTATTGTAAGATGGCCGTCATAATAAATTACTTAAATAAAATATTCAATGTGTTGTTTATTAATTGTTTATGCAATAAACTATTTTATATGCAACAAATCCTTTAAAAATAAGAAAATTCGACGACACTAAAAAAATGATATTTGCTTTTGAGACTTCTGTTGTGATTTCAGTTTGTTTTTTTTTTAGTTGAATTAAAGATCGCTAATTTTCTTACAGCGGCATGAAAGCAAAGTATAATATTTATTAAAAATCGTAAGAGCTGTAAAGAACCACGGGAAAAAATCGCTTCTATCGCGAAACTGGCTAAATTCGCGAAAAATTGCAAGGTTATAAACAAGCCCTAAATTTTATTTGAAATCGCTGAATGGGTAAAAAAATAACAAAAAAAAACAACAACAAAAAATTGCAAAAATGCCGAAAATTCGCGAAAAAATTTTATATTTCAAACGAGCCATAAAATTGATTGAAAGCCCCTTAAACTATAAGGAATGGCAAAAATTCGGTAAAAATTTCTAAATTAGCGGAAATTCGCAAAAATGTGCTAACATCGGCATGATAGCAAAATTCTACTATTTATTATCAATCGTCAAAGCTATAAAGAATCGAAAACTTATAGAAACAAATTGCTTTTATCGCGAACATGGCTAAAATTCGCAAAAAATTGCAAAATTTTTAACACACCCTAAACTTAATTTGAGATCGATAAATCGGTTAAAAAAATTAATTGTTGGAAAATAACATAAAAATCGTTAAAAATAAGCTATAATTTTGTAAAACACACTTTTTGTTTTTTTTGTGCTTTCGATAATTGAAAATCACACCGAAAAACACAAGAACGGTGTGATTTACAGAACACCACAAAATCACACGTGTTATTTTAAAAGCAAATGTGATTTGAAGTCACGTGATTTTCAGAACAGACCTGTATGGTTTTTTCTTTTCTACAAAAAAATGTGACATTTTATTTAAAAAAAAAATGCAATTTGGTGTCTGCTTCTTAAAAATTTTGCCCCCGAAAAGGGTGAGTTTTTTAGAATAAAACAACAATTTTTTTGTAGAAAAGAAAACACCATTAGTTTAATATTAGTTTTGTTCAGAACAAAATGAACTGGTTTCAATTTTTAAATAAAAGTTGAAATTATTGTTTTTTGCTGCGTAATTAAATAAAAATAGGAATATAATTAAATATAATAAAATGACATTCCTGTTTTTAGAAAACAATTTAAAATAAGTGGTTTGTATAATTGAAGCACAGGCGCGAATAACGTTTTATACGCCACATTTTGCAAAAACTGTTTTTTAGCAGATAACCGTTAACCTTACTCTCTTACGCAGTTTAAACATCAAATCAACCAAAACTATGCACCTTAACGCCTTCAGAATGGCATGCAAAGTGTCAGCCAGGGGTTACAAGTTACTAACAAAACGATGAAACCGAAATGTTTTTGCAGTGCGGAATAATGTTTTAAAAGCCTTTTGCATAAAACAAATTTTAAAACAAATAATGCTGCCTGTCAAAAAACATTCTTTTGCTCTCCTGAAAAATTATAGGAAAAAACCTCAAAATAGGAAAAAACCTCTCCGGGCCATTCAGTACCAAGCGAGGTTTCAGACAAGGAGTCTCTCGTGTGACCTCTTTAATATCCTGCTGGAAAAGGTTATACGAGACGCAGATGTGAATAGAACTGGCACACTATACACAAAACAACACATGCTACTTGCATATGCTGACGATATTGACATCATGGGTCGAACACTGCGAGCAGTGACTGCCACCTTTGAAAAAGTCGAAAAAGAATCTGCTAAAGTGGGTCTGGTAGTAAACGCAGATAAAACAAAGTTGATGGTATCAACGCACAGGACGTCCAGTAAACTCGGGCCAACAGTGGAAGTTGAAAACTATAACTTTGAAATAGTCAACGATTTTATCTACCTCGGCACCGCCATAAACCAAACGAACAACATCAGTTTTGAAATTAAAAGAAGAACTTTACTGGCTAATAGATGCTACTTTGGACTAAGTAAGCAGTTTAAGAGCAAAGCCATCTCTCGATAGACAAAAATCACATTATACAAGTCACTGATACTACCCGTGCTGTTGTATGGCTCTGAAGCATGGGAACTTGCGAAAGCAGACGAGGCAGTACTTGGAGTATTCGAGAGAAAAATTCTTCGTAAAATTTATGAACCCATCTGCGTTGACGGAGAATATCGGTGTCGTATGAACCATGAGCTGTATGAGCTGTATGCCGATATTGACATTGTGAAGCGTATAAAGCTACACCGATTGCGTTGGCTAGGCCATGTTGTGCGAATGGAAGAAAATGCTCCAGCTAAAATGGCATTGGAATACGCGCCTGGTGATGGTTCACGCAGAAGAGGAAGACCAAAACTCCGATGTAAAGATCAGGTGGTGTAATAAATTGGAGGAGTGCGAAAGATCGAGGCGCATGGAAGAATATTATTTGTTTCGGCTACAGGAACAAACGTTCTGTAATAGCCATTTAAGTAAGTAAGTAAGTAAGTACACAGAAAAAATTATTGCCGAATTATTTTCAAACAAACGCTTGTTTGAAAATTTTTTTAATTTCTACAAATTTTTTTACTGATTCAATTAAAATTTTTGTTTGATTTTTATTTAACCAACAAAAATGTTGACAACCATTTAAAAATATAATACACGCGTTATTGGTTTCAAGTTTTCATAATTTTGTATGAAATATTTAACGGTTGTTAATGTTGTCGTCTTTTTGCTTTTTTTTATTTAAGCAACACTTCCTAATGTGATATATAAGAACTACAACAAAAAACACATACAGTCTATTTTTGGACACTTTAAAAAAGTACAACAGTAAGAAAGATGAAGAGGTTTGAAGTAAAAAAAAACAAAAAAATAGCAGGTAAAAAAACGTTTCACTCTTTTTAAACAACAGAAACAACAACAACATTATAAGAAACAAAATAAATTTTTGGTTGGTTTCAAAGTTGGTTAAAAAAAAACCAAAATCCCGTATTCAATTTGTTCAAACTGTTTGCTTAAATACATCAAATACAAAAATATAATGATGACGAAAAACATATCGAGTCGGTCTGTCGCCATTTTTGGGTTACATTTCTTCTTCATTAGCAAAGGAAAGGATACAGCAACAGTGACTGATGACGAAAAACATTGTGTGTATAAAAAAAGACTTCGTTCAAAAATTATTCCAACAAAAAAATGTGTCTCAAAGCCAGCCGGCCGCTCTGCTCTCTCTGCCATCATCTTCTAATACAGTGCCAGCTTGTGTGCGCATCATTGCTTGTGCAAAAACATTTTTTTTTTTTGATTTTGAAATTTAGTATATGAATTTCAGTAAACTTTTTGTTTGATTCAGTTAAATCATTTGTTTGAAAAAATCAGTGTTTTTTTTTCAATAAACAAAATGCAAATAAATTGTTTGAATATGCGAATTTGTTTATAGGACCGATTTCAGACAAAAAATTGTTTGATTCTACAAATTTTTTGTTTGAATTGGAAAAATAATTTTTTCTGTGTAAGTAACTTTAAACGCTATTCGCGGTTGTGCTTCAATTGTTTACATCTGTAAACCATATGGCAGCTTCGTTTTTCCGGACAAATTTTCCGAAATGGGTGAATCGTTCTGTAGAGCACTATCAGTAAAAAAATTATTCTCCGAACATAAATATTGTTCGCAACGCATAGATGAATTCACCTTTAGTCGTAATGCTCGAAATTAAAGAAGATCTTTCGACCAGGAACACAAGTTAACTCGTGTTAGAAAAACTCTCATCATTTTAATAATTAAAATTTCTTTTTTGAGCAAAAAAGAGAGGCCGCTTTGAATGTTTTTTTTTTCGAATTCGAAGCATGTTGCTTAAAGGCTCAGTTAGTCTTTACTTTCTGTTCTGTTACGAGACAGCTGATTTGTTTTTGATTAGTTGATTAGTTGATCTGTTCTATTGCGGTTCAGTTAAAATCAAAAACATGTTAAGTAATTGTAAGTGACAGCAAAAAAAAATATTAAAAATACATATTTATATTGAAATAAACTGTTTTTTTGATTTAAGAATTCATAAAATTTAATTTCTTTAAATTTATGTGCATTAAAGTTATTAAAATAAAACAATGCTAAGAAATTTGTCATAAATGGCTGATAAGTTACTTCAGAAAAAGTAACTATTACAATTTCGTAACAGAACGGCACGGAACAGAATAGAAACAGAAAGTACACAGAAAAAATTTTGCCCCAGTAAACGCATTAATCAAAAATAAAATCAGTTTTAATTAAAAATGTAATCAAGTGAATTAAACGTTTAATCAAGTGAATTAAAAGTTTAATTGATATTATTAATTTGTATACTGGTGCAAATTAATGTTGTCAATTAAACGTTTAATACACTTGATTAAACGTTTAATTCTCTTAATTAAACGTTTTATTCACTTGATTAAATTTTTAATTAAAACTGATTTTATTTTTGATTAATGCGTTTACTGGGGCAAAATTTTTTTTCTGTGTAAAGACTAGGGTATTCATTCGGTTAACCGTCAACCGGTTAACCGATTAATTACTACCCGATTAACTGATCGGTTAATTTCAAATTGGCTTTTTTCGATTAACGATTAAACCGGTTAATTTCAGTCGATTAACCGATTAACCGAAGTAAACAAATTTTCAATATTTTGTAGTATTATAACATATTTTTTTGTGTTTTTAATTATTTGTTTCGTCTCATATACAAAATGTATTTGCTTCGAAAATAATTTTTAATACAAACAGAGAAGGTGTTCAGTTATCTTCATTTTAACCTATTTTCCGCCGACCGATGACTAAAATTACAATATTTTTCAATGTTTTTTTATCTTCATCATCGATCAACATCAATGTGGCGAAAAATGGGTTAAATATTTGATTGCCAACACCTTTTTTTGTTTTACGTACTTTTTATGTGGATGTATTTAGCTATTTGTTTCTTCTCATATCAGTCTTTTAACAGAATTAACCGAAACAATTAGAAGTGTTAAAAATTTAAAACAACTTTAATGGCATAATGGAGCATTTTATATGTTGAGAGAGATCCTGGAAAAGGACTGAGAAATTAGACATTCATCTACGATAAGTGAAATATTATTTTCCAAGTCAAATTTTGTTAAACGAAAGAAAAGAGTCGCTTTAATCCTAAACATTAAAAATAAATAACTTTTTTTAAAGATTATTTTATAAGATCTCCTACAACTATTGAAATAACTAATTAAATTATCTCAGTTTATTTTTGTATAAATATGTAAATATTTGGGGGATTCAGATTAAATCCCTTTTTTATGTAAATTGAGATTTTGATGCCGTGTGGTAGAGAAAGATACGACTCGTCGACCAGCATGTAGTTTTTCTTCTATTTAAGTCTTGAAGTGTGTAAAACTGACTGTAATTTTAGTTTTCTATCAAGCTTCAAATAGGAAAAATAAAAAGTTTTTTTTCTCTCCCGTAAAATGTGCTGAAAGTGAGTTAGCAGGTTTGCATATCAAGCCAACAATATGACTTCTGTAAGCTACTGCTTATATTTTGAATTAAAATATACAGTTGTGACGAATCAATGAACACAGCATTATAATTTTCATTTTGTTTGAAATATTTACTTTAAAAAATTTTAAATTTTATTTAGGATATTATGACGATATGACTTGATACCACACCTTGTGCATTAATTGGAAAATGCATATTACATATTTATGAATTGTTTTTTTTTTTGCTTGCTCGTTTTAGTTCAAGAATTATTATGTTTGGTATTTTATTGTTTTTTTTTTACTTATAAACTCCAAATAATAAGCAATTAATGCATTTTTATATATTGAAATTACTTAATATATAAAAAAAACTTTATTAATCGGTTAACCGATCAAAAACTAAATTAACCGATTATTAACCGGTTAAACCAAAACCTCGGTTAATTAATCGAGCGATTAACCGATTAAAGCAAAAGGTCGATTAAATGAGTACCCTAGTAAAGACTAACTGAGCCTTAAGTCTTTAGTATTTTTATTTTTCAAATCAAAATAAACTGGTTGTTAAATTTGGTAGATGTAATTTTATAAACATAAAGAGAGCTCTTTAGATTGGCTTTCATTATGACTATTTTGCTTGGGAGAATAGGCAAAACTAATAATTTTCTAGGAAAAAGCCTTAAGAAGTTCAGATGATTTAAAAAGAATGTAATTGTTTAAGAAAAGCGATTGATTTGTAATGGAATCATTGATTTACACTTCAAAAAATGTTTTCCATTTTTGAAGCATGTAGCTTTAGTATTTTTTTTATCTATGCAAAAAATCAAAGTTGTAAGCAGCACTTCATTTTTTTTTAAATTTAAGACATCTCTTTAGACTGCATAATTTAATTATAGAGAAAAAGGCATGACTTATAGTTTGGTAAGAAATTTAAACATTTTTCAAAAATTAAAAAGGATAACATTTTTTAAAACCCAACAATTTATATTTAAAAACTCTTTGCCTTATTCGGTGCACCTTGCTGAAGTCTTTTGTTTTGATTAGGTAGAAAGTCAACAGTGGCAACGTTTGTAACCTAAAGCGATGTTTGTCTAATGAAAAAATCTTTTATTAAAAAATAAATATTCTTAAAAAAAAAACACTTTTTAACAATCTAAAATCTCTAATACGTGTCTATACTTCAAAACCAATTTGGTGTAAAGCTTTTACAAATGGTCATAATTTAAGGTGATTTCGGTGATAATTGTTTCTTAACTTAAAACACAAAACATTTAAAAAATTTGTCACATTTTCTTAAAAGGAAAATAAAATGTGAAATATTCTTAAAGGAATTTGCAAAAAAAAATCCAAAAATTAAAATTATGTTCACAAAATTGCTTTCAAAATTTGACTTTTTTCTTTATTAGTTTCCCAAATAAGGTATGGAACAAGAAGGCAAAAACAAAAAAACGAAAACTAAAATAACGTTTTGTGCAATGTTTCTATTTCTAATTATTACTTTTGTCTATGAACAATAAAAAATCAACCGAGCATCCATTTGAACCACTGGTCTGTTACCAACTCTCTTTAGATGTTGTAAATAATATTAATTGTTACGATTCTGTCAACTACAAGTCTGGTAAATGTTGTTGGCATTTTTTTTTTTTTTTTTTTTTGTTGCATGTTACAAACTTTGTCTTTTTTTTTGGTAATGTTACGTTACATGTCTGTATAAATGTTAGGGAATACTTGTAACATAATAATAACAACATCAATATAAACACACACACACACACACACTTTATCAATTACAATACAACCGTTGTCTTGCTGCATGTTGCAATAATAAAAATGCAATTGCAATACTATAAAATAAAAAAACAATAGCATGTGTTTAGATATGCCACACGATATCTACAAGAAAGGCAGCAAAAAACGTTAAAGAGAATATAAACCGAAAACTACCATAATAAAACTTTAAAGCGGCATCAAAAATCCCCCTTTTTGCCTTGAGTAGTGAACCATTTGTAGCTAGACAAGATAGAGTTATGGACAGACCCACAGCAATAGCGTCTGAGACTTACAAAGACAAATCAACCATTAAAATAAAATTAGCAAGAAGATACAAGTATTAAAAATTCAATAAATTTTAGCAGTTATAGATTTTTTTATTGAATGACAATTGCTTAAACTGAATATTTGGAATATTTGGTTTAATTTTTTAAGGTAATTGAAGTAAAAATGCCAAAAGGAACTTAAGTCATGGATGAAATAGTAAAAAAAAAAGTTTTATAAGTATGTCAAAACATAACATTCATTTACTTTAAGCCCGATACACTGTCCAGTTTTAGCTTTTAGATTATTTTTATGATTTCTGTCAATAGCAGTTCAAAAACTTGCCCAAAGCGTTAGATTTTGTACAGTCTGGGCTGATCTTCAATCGCAGGTCTTAATAAAGAGCTAATGAGGCGTATTTATATCTTGTGTCTGCATCACGGCTGATAAAGTTTGTACAACTGTACTTTTTTGGTACAATTTAAAACTTAAAAGTACGCTGTTACCTCAGTGGCTCATTTGGTACTATTTCCAAACCCATTGTTAATTTATATAAAATAGCAACTCGTATTTGGTGTCCAATGAATATAAGCCGAGTTTAGTGTTTGGTGCAAATGGTCTTACGAAAATGCAAAATTTCTTAGCTTTTTTATGAAATCAAACGGAAACTCAGCTATGATATTTTGCATCTGCTCTTTGCCACATTCTAAATATAATGGCAGCAAATAGTAGTGAATTTTCTGATGATATGGACAAGTTTTCCAAAAATGTAGGTAACCAATTCAGCAAAAGTTCTAGTACAAGAGACGACTTCCTCTCATTTTAAGATTATTTTAGAACGAACTCATAATATTTTGCTATATTCGTCAACAAGACGGTTGCCACGTCAAGAAGTAATCAACAGAATTTTAGAACAGTGATAGCCCACTCCATTTTTATTTAACTTCGAATTATTTTGAAGGAGATTTTACAAGCGCTAAATTAAAATTTATTATATCCGGACTTTCTGATCCAGCTTCTTCCCTGTTTCTGCAGTACATATTGAAAATTGTAAATTTGGAAATGCAATCCGAAGATGCTCGTATTCTTTCTCTAGAACGCTTAAAATTTTGATTTTCGTTTAAAATTTGAGATTGCATTTTGAGAAATATTCGTCCATTTTCACAACAATTTCGTCAATTTTTCACAAAAAAAGACGATAAATTCTAAAAAGTGTACGAAAGCGCTCTCTGGCGGCAATCAAAAATTAAAATAAATGAATTTCTCAAGCCGCATCATACAAGTCTGGCTAAAGCAAATACAATTTTTTGCCTCTATTCTCCAATATTTTGGAAACTAGATTTTTTGAAAAATCCGGGGGCTCGACAGTTTTTTTTGACCTATAGTTTCTTTGGCAAAGTTTTTTGTAATGACTTATAGAACAAGAATCGCAATGTGCTTTTGACGCGAAAAAATGTGCCCCCAAACTTTTACCAAAATTCTCAAACACGTTTTTGAATAAACTGTTGTCAATGGTTGATATCAAATTGATAATGCTGTTTTTCAGCTCTTGAACTGTTATTATTGCTTAACACCAGTGATGTCCAAAATTTAAATTGTGCACAGAAAAAATTATTCCCAAATTATTTTCAAACAAACGCTTGTTTGAAATTTTTCTTAATTTCTACAAATTTGTTTACTGATTCAATTAAAATTTTTGTTTGATTTTTATTTAACCAACAAAAATGTTGACAACCACTCAAAAATATAATACACGCGTTATTGGTTTCAAGTTTTCATAATTTTGTATGAAATATTTAACACTTTTTAATGTTGTCGTCTTTTTGCATTTTTTTATTTGATCGTAAGCAACACTTCTTTATGTGAAATGTAAGAACTACAACAAAAAACAAAGGCAGTCTATTTTTGGACGCTTTATAAAAGTACAACAGTAAGAAAGATGAAGAGGTTTGAAGTAAAAAAAAAAAAACAAAAAAATAGGAAGTAAAAAAACGCTTCACTCTTTTTAAACAACAGAAACAACAACAACATTATAAGAAACAAAATAAATTTTTGGTTGGTTTCAAAGTTGGTTAAAAAAAAACAAAATCCCGTATTCAATTTTTTCAAACTGTTTGCTTAAATACATCAAATACAAAAATATAATAATGACGAAAAACATATCGAGTCGGTCTGTCGCCGTTTTTGGGTTACATTTCTTCTTCATTAGCAAAGGAAAGGATACAGCAACAGTGAGTGATGACGAAAAACATTGTGTGTTTTAAAAAAAGACTTCGTTCAAAAATTATTCCAACAAAAAAATGTGTCTCAAAGCCACCCGGCCGCTCTGCTCTCTCTGCCATCATCTGCTAATACAGTGCCTGCTTGTGTGCGCATCATTGCCTGTGCAAAAAATTTTTCTTTTGATTTTGAAATTTAGTATATGAATTTCAGTAAACTTTTTGTTTGATTCAGTTAAATTATTTGTTTGAAAAAATCAGTGTTTTTTCAATACACAATATGCAAATAAATTGTTTGAATATGCGAATTTGTTTATAGGACCGATTTTAGACAAAAAATTGTTTGATTTTACAAATTTTTTGTTTGAATTGGAAAAAAAAATTTTTCTGTGTATTGCTTTATTAGTGAATAAAGAGACAAATATTCTAAATAAAAATACAAAAAATATGTAAGCATCTGCCGCATGTGCACTCGTCGCTTCATAATCGACGACTGAACTGTGTACTCTCGTGGACTAAATGAAAGAGCGTAAGAATGCGTGCGAAGAATGTGTGTGAATTAATTTCCACAATTGTGGTATGGGCTGGACACCAATGCTTTACACTATCGATTTCAAAAAACCCTATAAAAAATAGTCTAAATTTATCAAATCGCACGATCTTGGTGGCCAATTCACTCCTCATCTACGAGAAATAATGCGATTTTCGAACTTTTCTTTCAAAAGATCCATTGCTTCTCTTGCAGTATGGCTAGTGGCACCATCCTGCTGAAACCTTATATACTCTAAGCCTAAATCATCAATTTCCGCCACAAAAAGTCTTCGGATCATATCGCTGTAGCAATTGCCATTGACCACCCATTATTTCTACCTTAGATTCCAGTTTTGCTTTTGTCTCAGGTTTTTCTTGAAGCTCTGGTCCAATTTCAAGTTAAGGCTTAGTTTCTAGTTCTAGTTGTGGTTAGGGCTGTAGTTCAGGTTGATGTTCAGATGCTGTTTTATGTTTTATATCAGGTTCTATTTTAGAAACTGGTTGAGCTTTTAGCGCAGGTTAAATTTATTAAGATTCTATTTAAGGCTTCGATCATATTTAAGTGCAGTTTCTACTTTGGGTTCTAGTTAATGTTTTAGTTTTGTGATTTTGCTCAGTTTTTAGTTAGTTCAGGTTTTTGCTCAGCTTCTTGTTTCTCGTTTTGTTTATGTTCTGGTGCAGATTTAATTTTAAGTTCAGTTTCTATTAATAGAACTATTTCAGGTTCTACTTCAGGATTTTGTACAATAATATTACCTCAATTAATTACTATCAAATATTAATAAAAAACCCTGTCGCCTTTAAAATTGATCACTTAATTCAAGCAGTAAACCATTAATTAAAACACGTAATAAATCTTTATAAAAATACAACCATAAACTCATTAATATAAAACACGCAAAACTTAAACATTTTGCTTTCTAACACTAAAGCAAACCAAACAAAAGACTTAAGCTGCAAGCATTAATTTATTTAATTGGCTACTTTTTCATATAAATGTTTTTAAATAAGTAAAACTATTCATTTATTTATTTCTTCTGAGTTTAATCTTTTTAAACTTTTAACAAATCCAGAAAACTTAAATTTATTCCACAATCTAAAAATTCACAAAAATCACCATTTCATTTTAATATTTTTTTTTTTTGCAGTTAATCTAACAATTAGATTAAAATCTGTTTGTTAGATTTTTCAATACATTTTTTGTGTAGTTGTTGTTTTCTATGTTCAAATTTATGCGCATATTAAAACAATAATTTTATGTATGTATCTGGGAGCTGCCGGAAAACTAGAAAATTTATTTGGTGATACAAACGTGCTGAAAATGTTTAACATACAATTTTCCTTTTCTTTTGTAAAGAAAAAAAAACTAATAAAAAAAGACCCCAACATAAATTTGGCCCACTTTAATAACCACCTATTTCAATAAATGGAGTGAATGGCCAAAGCTTTTTTTTTTTTTTTTTTGGTGTACATGAGCAATTGTCTTTAAGATTTAACGTCCAGGCAAGTGTTATGATCTTACAAAGCATACAATTGTGACACTTTAAAAAAGATTTAAAACGTTACAATCATACCAGCTGGATATGATTGTTATAACAGGGTTCGCAAGTCGATTACAATCGTAATAGCGACTAATTAAACCTTTTGATCGTTAGTTTACCTACTGTTAGATTCAGTTTAAAAATGTAAACTACAGGATGTCATTAATTAAAAAGATTTTGTTTGTCGTGCTTAATTCCCAATTTTTATTCTTGAAAACACTAAAATTTATTGTTGGGGGATATGTGCATTTCACTGGTTGCTTAGGCCAGATCATTAGGAAACATTTTCCCAAAAAATTTAGAGAAGCCAAAGATATTAGCAAGGTAAACTGCAGAATGAATGAGAATTGCAAACACTCAAAAAGTCTTATTTGCAACAATATCAAATATTAAACAAAAAACAAACAATAAACTGTGCGTTAATCTTGTCTTTTATGCCCGATAGAACTAGAAGTTGGGAAAAAACAGAAAAAACTCTATTCGAAAGATTAAAGCTTCATTCACAATCAAAAAAACATTTTCACTTGGTGTTCATCACTGTGAACGTAGCTTAATACATATTTAAAAATTACTTTGAACATATGGACATCACGCTTTTTTACCAAGGCGAACTCTGGGCATCCAATTTTACGCGGCATTCTTGAGACCATTGCTGGCCGTATGTCAGGGATAATACAAACAATGTCACACCTCCAAGGCGTCAAATGAACCTGTCTTATCAGAAGCTTCACACAGCCCTCACAAAAAATAATCTAGGGGCATCATATCCAATGACTTTTGAGCCCAATTGGCTCGAATTAAACTTATCGCCAATTTTTTATTGCAATAATTCGATAGTTGCGGTCGTTCTCCATTCTGCTGAAACCAAATCTCCAAGAATCATTTTGATTTATATTTTTTTTAATAAAACTCATTGATCATGCTGCGGTAATTATCTCCATTATCTGTAACGCTAGATCAGGCTTATATTGGAAAAAATAACGTTCCGTGAAGCCTCCAGCGCCCAAAAAGGTGAATTTTTCTGGATGTAATAGAGGGTGTAGCTTGGGTTGTGGCTTGATCTCACGCCATATGCAGTAATTTTGTTTACCTTCAAAACCGTTAAGCCGAAAATGAGCCACATTGCAGCAGACAGTTTTACGATAAAACATCGATGATTGATTGATTGGCTGTTGTTCAAGCGTAAATTTATAATTGACAATTTGCAAAAGGTTACTGATCATAGATTTCAAGATGTGAGAGCAGTTTTGCAGCCCTTTGATAGATAACCCTTTCGAAAGTTCTATCGAGCTTAAAAACCAGCTTTATTAAAGCATTTGATTTTTATTGAAATTTTAGCTGTATTCATATTAGCAACCTACACTTCTATTGATATTTTATCGCCCCTTTTCCCTCTGATTGTTATTAATGCAGTTTTGAAGCCTGCTAACGAAAATAAATCTCAAGGTATCGTGTGGAATCTGAACATACCTAATGACTACCTAAAGCCATAAGACTACGCTGCTGACGAATGTGACATCACTCAGGACTAGTTAGGTGACCTGGCATATCCACCAAGTACGGTTGGACTTTGTACAAATTAGATAAAGAAGATCTGCATTAATTCTAGATCAGGTGATCCCTTCATACTTTATTCAAATCATATGAAATGTGTCAAAGAATTTTAATATTTAGTTAGTGGTAAAACTGATGGAGCTGCTTAGCTTATATAAGTTAGAATAAAAGGCATCTGAAGCTTTCACACAACTTAACTAGGGAGGAAATGTACTATGAAAACCAAAGTGCAATATTAAAATCCGAAAAATCAGGTGTTAACAATAAAGTACGAGTTCTTGTTAACAGATGCCTGTAAAGATTCCTTCAAATAAGTTGGCTTTGTAAATGATTCAATGAACAAATGTCGGCAAGAGCTGATGTTAAATGGGTAATTTATCTTCTTCGAAAGCCTGCTCACGAGATATTTCATAATGCTCTTGACTATAACCCGCAAAGTACTAGGAAAAGGACGCTCTCAATAACAAACACAGAGGCAACCTATGCATACCCTTTGCCCAGTATAGAGCAAGCCCATAACTAATTAGGCGGTGAGCAAGGCCTTTTTGCACTTTAATTGACGAATTTTTCTTGACTCATCTGAATAAATGTACCTTTTATTGGCCAGTTGCTTCAGAATTCCATGTTATTCATTTATTTTAAAAGTGAAATTTTGTATTGAACTGAAATGCAAAATCATTTAAAGTGCTATAAATTCCTTATCGCCAATAATGAATAGCCTACCATCTGTAATCGCAAACGTGGTTATGGCAATTGAAATGCAAACCCTAAGATTATTATGTGATGTCAAGTCATGCACATTGCATGAATAAATTCATAGCCACAGGTTGGTAGACATCATAATATTTTCATAAAAAAAAAAAAATCGGGCACTATAGTGATGCTGGCTGGCTAGATGGACATAAATGGTATTAATAATAGGTGATTCTGGGTATAATAATTTTCTAATTGAACAAATATAGTGTATTGGAATACAAAAAAAAATGTATTTAAGATAATTGAAAGTTTGAATTAATTGATTTATTTATAGAGATTTAATAAGTTTCTTTATAAAAATGCTGGAATATTCTGCTGTATTTCTTTTAACTTAGCAACAGCAGAATATAATTGAAGCACAGCCGCGAATAACGTTGTAAGTGACAAAATAACTATTTTTCAGGAGAGCAAAAAAAACGTTTTTAAAAGGCAGGATTATCTATTTTAAAATTTTTTATTTCTTTTTTTTTTTTGATAATCAAAATTAATGATAATAAAAATTTGTATGCAAAATATCAAGAAATTTTAATTTAAGATAACATGCAAATTTACAGTTTATAACTTTTTTTTAAGTGGAAAAACGTTTCCTATCCACAATCGCGATGTCATTTAAAACGTTTTTCCACCACGCAAGCGGCTTTTAAAACGTTATTCCAATTTGCAAACCCATTAGATTCGGGTGTGTTCTAGAATCCGAATCCACTCGAAAGTGGATTACTTTAGCATTTTTGGTGTTCTACATTTCACATCCACAAGTTTTTATTCGTTTTCAATTAGAGTAGTAATGGGTTGGTGAAAGCAAAACGAATCGACTTTTATTCTAATATTTGATAACATTTTTAACAAAAAAATTAATTTTGTTTTTAGCTTAAAATCTTCTTTATCCAATTTAATCAAAAATATATCGTTATCTAAAATGCAAAAGCACCTAACTTACCCTAAATTTAAAATCGACTTTTTCATTATTTTGAAATACATCAAAATAATGAAAAAGTTATACAGCTTATTTTTCTAACGAATTTTATGTTATTTTCAGACAATTACTGCCGGTTTAACGATGTCGAATGTCATCGTTCGCATAGAAAATTATATTTAAAAGAAAAACAAAATTCGAAAATTTGTTTTTGTTTTAAATGTAATATTCTATGCGAACGTTAACGTTCGAAATCGTTGAACAGGCTGTTAGTTTTTTAATCGATTTAGCGATCTCAAATTAGTTTTTTTGTTTGTTTTAAATTTTGCGATTTTTCGCGAATTTTAGCCATGTTCGCGATAGTAGCGATTTGTTTCAGTGAGTTTTCTGTTTCTTTACAGCTTTAACGATTTATAATTAATAGTATACTTTGTTATCATGCCGATGTTAGCAAATATTTGCGAATTTCCGCTAATTAAGCAATTTTACCTAATTTTTGCCAATCCTTATAGTTTTGTGGATTTTTAATCAATTATATGGCTGGTTTGAAATATTAAAAATTTACGAAATTTTTCGCTATTTTTGCAATTTTTTTTGTTATTTTCCGACATTTTGTTTTTTTTTTTTACCGATTTAGCGATTTCAAATAAATTTTAGTGCTTGTTTGCAATTTTTCGCGAATTTTAGCCATGTTCGCGATAGAAGTTATTTTTTCCTGTGATTCTTTACAGCTTTCATGATTTTAAAAAAAATATTAAACATTGCTATCATGCTGCGGTTAGCAAATTAACAAAAACTTCGAATACACAAAAACATGCGGATTTGAGAACGCCAATTTCGAGTCGAAACCTAGAACATACCTGATTGTATAATTTTTTTTAGTAACTTACAACGTTCTTTCACTGTCAGACTCTTTGTATTGCATTTTAAAGAGGTTAAGGTGCATAATTTTGGATGATATGATGTTTAAACAATGTCAGAGAGAAATGTTAACGATAATTTGAAAAAAAAAAACAGATTTTGCAAAGAGTGGCTTTTACAACGTTATTCGCGGTTCTGCTTCAATTGTTAAAAATGTGTTACCACAAAAGACTGGCATATAATAAAATGTTAAAAAGCACAGATATAAAGGAGATAAAAATCCAATCATTTGTATTTCTAAGCCATAAAAGGCAAAGTGGTCGGCCGGTTTTGCAATTTTCCCCAAATGGTAATAAAGTCACTATTTTTTAAATGCGTGTAATAAGAAGTGTTTAATTTTAATTGAAGATGTGTGTAACACATAAATATATTGCTTTTGGACCCTCCAAATAGCAGTTGATCTAACGATTTCCATTCGTCCGTCCGGTTGTCTGTCCATGTAGATATTGTGAGCAAACAGCACATTCTTTGCAGAAAATTTGTTGGAACTGGAAACTTTGGTTCTAATTATTATAAGGGCTAAGCCTCTTGAAATTGGCGAAAATCAGTTCTACTTAGCCCCCACACAAACTTTGCCATAAACAAACTCTTTATTGGGGATTTAACGATACACCATTTTGCCGATACGATAACGATACTCAAACAGAAATATCGGCGATAACGATATGAAGATTTAATTTAAAATCCAGACAAAATTGACAAAACTCAAGTAGAAAAATTTCTTTATTATACAAAAATATAGTGTTAGAAATTATTAATAATTAAAACTGATATTAATACTGTTACGAAAGTTAAATTATCTAAGAATTATTTATAGTTATAGTTATAAGTTATCTTAGAAGTTATAGCTTTATGTAACTTAAAATTGTCATGTATAATTTTCAACACAACTGTTATCTTAAAATAATTCCTATATAAATTTCCCAGTCATTTCTAGAACTGGTTATAGAACATAATAAATAGTTATTACGGGAAGGTTCAGGAAAAATCTAGAAATAATTATGAGATATAAAAAGGGGTGACTCATGTATAACACAGGCCAACACTCAATTTGCTTCTTTGAATTTATCAACTGATTTTAGTTAATTTGGGTGCGCTGAGTTCAAAACTGTAATCAGTTTGTCTCTATCAGCTCTAGTTTTCATGATATAGCTTTTCTATACCCTCCACTTATGACCTCCAATTACCAATTACCCAAATTTTTTTTTCCAAAATTTTTTTTTTTTATCAAAATTTTTTATTTACTGTTATAGTTATTTCCAAAAAAAAAAAAAAATTCCCAAATTTTTTTAAGTATTTTTTTATTTTAATAAATTTGTATGAAACAGTTTTACTTCTTTTTATTTTTTTTTAAATTCTTATGGAAAAGTTTTACTTTTTAAATATTTAAAAAAATTTGGGAATTTTATTTTTTTTTTGGCAATAACTATAACAGAAAATAAAAAAATTTTGATAAAAAAAAAAATTGGAAGAAAAAATTTTTGGGTAATTGGGGGTCATAAGTGGAGGGTATAGAAAAGCTATATCATGAAATCTAGAGCTGAAAGAGACAAACTGATTACAGTTTTGAATTCAGCGCACACAAATTAACTAGAATCAGTTGATAAATTCAAAGAACCAAAAATCTTTTTTAATTTTGTCGGGCTGTGTAATTAGTTTAGTTTGTTTTGAGAAACGGTTCTGTTCGTAACTAACAATTGTGAACAAAATAATTAATAAAGTTTGTTAAGTTGAATAAGTGTGTGTTTTTATTCGGATTTGCAATTAAAAAGAACTCAACGGTTTATTAAAAAGGGAGTAAACCGAACGCGTTTATTAAAAGAAAAACGTAACAATATGATTTTAAAAACAGGGAATTTGATTTCATGATCACGTTAATAAAAAATAAATCTTTGGCATTTTGACAAAACATCTTAAGTCAAATTTAAAAAGTTGAAAAAATTTTGTTAATCATACGAATTTTCATTCAAAAATCGTTTTTTTACGCTTTTAAAATTTTGTTTAATAAACGAAATTGTTCTTAAATTTTGGTTAAGTTTATTGTTTTATAAAAATTATCTTAACACCGAGTTTTTTAAAAAATTTTGTCAAAATATCTCAGAAATAATCACCCCTATCGTGAATACAAATTCCTTGGGAGTTTTTTCCCTTTTCCCACTTTTACAATTGAATTAACATAGGAAAAAGGGAAAAAACACCCAAGGAATTTTTATTCGCGATAGGGGTGAATGTTTTTATAGAAAAGAACAGTGTAAAAGATTACAAATATTTAAAATTGAACTTAATAAAATTTTTGTTAAAAATAGAAGATATTCTCAAATTTGCGGATATCGCAAATCCCTTTGAACCAGACCTGTAGTCGAAAATATTCTCTCTGATGCAACAAGCGGATCTGGAGATCAAAGATATATCTCCAATTCTTCTTTAGCAGAACCACAGCTGAGGACGGACAGAGGCTTATCCTCCTCGGATTTTCTTATAATTTGTTCACAAATGCTTCAAAGGCCATTTTAAGAATTTTAAGAACTTTTACTAGGTGTAGGGGTGAACGTATCTTCCACAATTTCAGACGTTTTTTCGATACGATTGATGCCGATTGTCTTTAAAATATTCGACGAATTTTGGATAAAATCTGAATTATTCTCTATCTCAGTTTATGCATTTATTATATTGAGCAATAACCGCAGAAAAAGCTTAAGCGACAAAAACAAAATTTTACTGCAGAAGGTTTTTTTTTATTATAAAAAAAAAAGAAAACACTAGAAATGACGCTAAAATGCCTATAAAATCGTAACGGTAACTTGCATGACCACAAAATTTTAGGAGATGATGCAAGTTTCGCCAATTAATTAATTTATTAGAAAAACAACGAAACTTGAAAATGATGTCGCTTGAGCTATTTCTGCGGTTATGGCTCGATATTTTCAAACAATATTCAAAGGTTGTTAACTTGCGAAATATCGCCAAACAATGTAACATTGGCCTTGCAATGGATTTTGTAGAATCTTCGAAGTAAAAAAAATTTTAGGAAATTGATTTTTATTCTTACAAACATCTTGTTAGAAATGAGCCTAGAAATCTAAAATGTTCAAAATTCCTACGTTTTTTGTAATACAACTGCATACAAGATTTAGCAGTGGGAGAACATTTCACTACTGTGGTGTAAAGAAAAATGGCTAAAGTTGGGTGTCTGCACTACGCATTCGATTCGTTGGTGCGTATACAATGCATTAAATTCGAATCCATTCCAGATTTGCATGCGTCTTGAAAAATTATCAAGAAGGTATCAAACGCATAGAACACGTGGTGTAGACTTTCTGTTAAAGAATAAAAACAATCAAGTTTTCAATTATTCTGTTTGATTTTATATTCATCTTTTAAATGTGTTTGTTACTTCTCTTAGTTGTATGCAAAAAAAAAGCATAGAAAATTTAATTGTTTTAATTTAATTTTTTCCAAATTTTTATAGTTTAATTAGGCTAAAGTTCATCAAATTTAACATTCATTAAATTATTTTTATGTAGAAAAGAATTTAACAACATGAAATTAATTAAAATTTATTTATTGATAACCAGGGCTTTTTACATGTTTTAATTGCAACCATTCAATCTCCTCAGAGGGTTTTGCCGTTTAACACTCACAGCTATCGACGACTGCTGGCAGTCAATAGTTTTTTACCAGCTCTAGTTTTTTTTTATTATAAAGTGTTCTATCAAAAGTAAAGGCATTTTCAGGACAAATATTAGCATAACTTGAGAAAACGTTGCTCTATCGTACACAGAAAACAAATTAAAAACTGTCTCTGATCACCACATTCATAGAATCAAGTAAACAATTGGTTGATTTTGCACCTAATAACAAAATGATTATATAGAATACTAACATTTTAAAATTTTGAATATTTTTTATCCAATAAATTATATTATTATTTTTCATTAAAACAATATCAAAAAACTTTGCCGTTTCAACCAACTTGTTAACTGATTAAATTAAATAAAGCTCAGGTTTTGACAATTCCCAACAACAATTCTACAAGTTTAAATTATTTTATTCTAAACGAGAAAGTCAGTAAAGATTTTTTGTTATTTAATTAATTTTTTAATTGAAAATTTATTTCAAAACAATTAAAATGTTAATAACTTAAATAAAAATTATATTATTGATTTTCCTTCAACAAAAAAAAAATAATTCATTCAATTATCACATTAATTAAATTGAAATACTTTTTAAACTATTTTTTTTTTATTAATTAATAAAAAACTACTGATAATTTTTTCCTCCAAATTTCAATATTTTTAATTAGGCTAAAGTTTATCAAATTTAATTTTCATTAAATTGTTTCTATGAAGAAAGGAATTTTGCAACATTAAACTAATTAAAATTTCCGTTTAACTGTTTTGTTTAAAAAACTTAATAAAAAATAATAAAAATACAACAACGAGCCAATTTTTGTCCAGTAGCATGTAGATTTTCATTAAAATTGGTGTACAAATTTTGATTTTATTCACACAAAAAACATACTTTCTTGGGTAGTCACGACTCATAATTCTAGATGTCATAAATTTTGGCGAGGCAAAAACATCCCCATAGAAGCAGTTTTTGTTGATGCAATTTTTTAAAATGAAATTCCATTAGAAATTATAGTTTTTCACTTTTTTCAAATTGTCTTTCCTCTTTTCCTTTTTATATTTTACAAACAAATACACCTCCAGCCAAATTGAAGTTAAAATGTGTGAGAATTACAAAACAAAACAGAATTGCAGAGTTCATGAAACTGATTACACCTCCCTTATCTTCTCACACTGCTTTGCGCACAAGGCTTATATGGATAGACAGCCAACCGTCCAGACGGACATCGCTAGATCGATTCAAAAAGTGATAAGAAGCCGGTTGGTTTTATAATTTTTATAATGGCGGCCACACTCGCTAAAGGATCAAAGATACTGCAGGACTTATCCGGCAAGAACAATGCTAAGCACCTTTGAGACTGGGAAATGTGATTAGGGGAATTTTGGTCCGTCATTGGCAGGATTTAAACTTAAGAATTAACACAAGATTTGAATTAAACTATTAATACGATTTCCGTATGACGTGCTTAATTCCCAGTTTTTCACATTTGGTAAATACACTGAAATTTATTGTTGAGGGAAAGCTAGCTTCTATGCGCATTTCGCCGGTTGCTTAGACCAGCTCATCAGGAAACGTTTTCCAAAGATTTTAGAAAAGCCAAAAATATTAAACAAATAAAACCCTAAAGCGAACAAGAGTTATAAACACTATAATGGCCATTTTCTCAATGTATTGACAAACTGTCTGTTACTTAATGTCAACATAAATTTATTGGACCGATAAACCGTCCGTTAACGATTTTGGGTTTCACAATACACCGACAAAAAACATTGTTTTCAGCTGGCAACGCCACTCAAAATACATGTAAAAGTTGGGAGTCAGCTGATTGAATTTATCTGTACGGCAAATAAAAGGAAAATAAATAATTGGCAGATGAGTGCCGGTTAGCTTTGCGATAAAAACGAAGCAAATGAGACATTGAGAAACCCAAATTTCTTTAATGTGCAGTTTTTCGTTGGGAAAAAAGATAATCGCCTAATGAGAAAATGGCCATAAGTCTTGCTTGTAACAATATTAAAGCTTAAACACCAACAATAAACAGCGAGTTTATCTTTTCTTACATCACCCCTTTGAATTAAAGTTGTAAGTTCTTTTTTCGATATATAAATTTGCAATAAGTTAACCCATGACCAATAAGAAAGAGTCGATTCGTTTTCAAAAAGTTAGAATATTTATATGAGTAAAACGCATCACCAAACGCGCAGAATGCCTTTCCACTATGGTGGTGTTGGCAGAATCATCTTTATACAGCAAAGCGCTTCAAGGTGTCATGGAGTCGTCCTTGACCTACAATACTTTTGGGTCATGTTTATATAAGTTTTACACAATTTTTTTCTTTTTTTCAAAACACTTTTTATCTTTGTTGTATTATCCTGAATAGATAAGATAATTTATGTTCGTTCTAAAACAAAAGACTTAAGCTACAAACCTTCTTTTTTATAAATAAATTGTATCAGGTATTTTAAAAATTTTAGCATTTTTTGTTACAATTACACTTTTCACAAAGTTTTTTTGTAAAATTTTATTTATTAATCTTTAAACGTTTTTCGTTTTAACAAATCACTAAATCACCTTGTTATAAGATTTTTATTGGACTTTAACTTTTAGCCATAGTTTGTTACAATTTATTGAAAATAAGGCTTTTTGCTTTAATTTAATTTTTTTTTTCATATTTGTATGCATTTTTTTATAAATACATATATTTTACTTTGTTTATTTATGTAGAGTTTTTGTTGCAAGAATCGAATAATTATATGTTCACAATGATGTCGTCACACTGTTAACCCAGTTTCAAAGAGCCTCTAATACACACTATTAAAAGCATTGAAGTAAAGTTTTTAACATTGCTTAGAAAATTTTATATATTTTTGTTAATATAGTAGATATTTTTCCTTTGAAGGAAAACCAATTTAAGGAAAATTCATGTTAATTTTTAATGGTAACACACCACTAACACATTTCAAGAAAAATGTTTGAATTACTGAAGAACAAAAAAAAGAAAGAAATACTGCAAATTTTCAAAAAGGAATGAACTACTAATACTAATGCAAAAGACTTTGAATGAATTTTAGTGTATGGGTTAATGATTTTGAGAGGGTGTGTAAGTTTAAGCAGTTAAGCTTGTTATGCTTGGGACACTAATACCAAGACTTTTTTTGATTTGAGTTAAAAAAGTGAATGTGTTAGTGATTTGTTTCTTTAGCTGCAACTGGTAGCTAAGCAATTATGGAACACTTGTACCAAAAAAAACATTTTCTTGTTAAATGAGAATGTGTTGGTGAGTTTTTAAAGTTTGCTTTAGTGTGGGTAAGAAAATTTAAGCATTTTGATTTTTTTTTTTTTTTTCTTATAAACCAAAATATTGTATTAAATTACAAATTAACACAATTTTTATTTTAAAACTTTTTAGAAAAGCTTTTTTTTGCACTCTCATTTTCAATCTCAAAACCCCTTGAATAAAAGAAAAAAAGCTTTTAGCCAAGACAGTGCTTTTGCAAAATTTGTTTTTACTTCAATACCACACTTGCATTTACTCTCACTTTAAGTATCAAAAAAATTTTTTTTTTCAACAAAAATCATTAATGGCTTAATAATAAATAAATTAGTAAAAACAGAGCTCAAAACCAAAAACAAAATTCAAGAAATAAAAGACAATTTTGAGCTCTCGCTCTTTTTAGCCTTTTTGAATTTTTTCAAAACTGCCGTTTTTTATTAGAGTAGAGCAAAATCAAAGAAAAAAAATTAAGTTTCAAACTCAAAATTATTTTTGTGTGTTTTAATCGTAATAAATGCGCGGAGTATATAAGCCACCAACTGACCAAAGACAGCATCCAGTTAAAGGTTTGGAATCGTAGCGGGTTCTACAGTCCTTTATTTGTAGTGTTTTACATAAAACAAATTTTTATTATTTTGTCAAAGAAAACAAGGTGCAGTTTTACTTTTATTAAAAACAAATAAAAAAAAGCATATCTAAAAATAGTTTTTCTTTAAAAAAAAAATGATATAAAGTGTTTTTAAATTAATAAAAAAAAAAAAAACTTTAATTGCAAGCAAAAATTTCCAATACCGTTAAATTAAAATACATTTTTTTTTTTTTTTATAATTCTAGTGAGCGGCTGAATATTTTTTTTCAACAAAAGTGGGTGTGTTTATTCTAAAATAAAATCATCATGAAAATATTTGTAAGTATAAAAAAAAAGATGTATAGTTTTTTTAAGTGAAAAAATAGAAAAAAATTTAAAAAAATAAGTTCAAAATTCTAAAGTTTCCGTTCCCTGTCTAATTTCTAAAGAAGTCCAAAAATGTTGTAGTCCTAATAAAGTGAATTTGAATATGTAGTTCTTTTCCGAACATTTTTTTAAAAGAAAATATTTGATTTTCATTTTGTGTATAATTTTTATAAAATTTGAAAAATTAAAATATTTCAAAAATTTTAACAAAAAAGAGTTTTCAAAATATTCCTATACAAAGAAGTTAAGTTGATTAAAATCCTTTTAAATTTTTTTTAAGGAAGAAATCTTTAAAAGTAAACCAAACAATTTTTAGGCCGGTCGTTATGAAATCAGAGTTTTAGAAAGAATTATTTCAATTTTTTTTTAAATTTTTTAGATACAAAAAAATCGTTAACTACTTTTTAAAAAATATTAAAAAAAAAAAAAAATTTAACTTTTTCAAAATAATAAAAAAAAAATGTTTCAAACATTTTTTAAGGGCTTAAAATCAAAGCTTTTCCTAGAGCCTAGAACTATCCTAAAAATACTTCCTTTTATATACCTCCTCATACTTTGAGGACCACATTCTTTACCAGAAATTCTCTTAAAATCAGGAAAAGCCACGTACTTTTTAAAAAAAATTAAATTAAAATCTCCATCGATTTTAACTTTATGTGATTTCCATTTCCAGAATATGGCTGCATAAAATTTTTTTTACATTTTTATTTTAAATTAAAGTTAACTTTTTTCTTGTCTTTAAAATAAGACTTTATCCCAGGGTATAATGGAACAGTTTTTTAAAACAAATTAAATCATTTCATTTTACAACATTTTCCGTGAAGACTTAAAATCGAATAAAAATGTCCCTGTAGGTAAGTTTGTAGTAAGCTAGTCTAGCAGTGTTAGGGTTGCGGGTTAAAATATCGTCAGAGACTCTGGTCTATTTCACTACAAAGGTCTAAATGGTGCGTAACGGTTGCTCGGTAAATTAGGTAACAAAATATTTCTATATATAGCCGAATAATCGGTGAAAAAGACGAGAATTGCTTAAAGACTTCACCTCAAAGACAGAAATATTTTGAATTATTAACTGTTATGTAAGAATATTCGAATAATTAGGTGAATCTCACCAGTAATTGTAGAAAAATAGATTACTTTACAGAAAAGAAAAACTTTGTATTATTTAACCCACTAATGCCACATATTTTGTTTGCCTTAAAAAAATCATACCAAGCTAATTTTAGGGTGAGAAACATTAATCTGACTTCAATTTTTTCCTTTGAGTACTCGTTGACCTGTAAGGGGTCAAACTGTAAAGTCCGCCTTGAGGTGGATTTGGGCATTATCGTAATAATTTAAGATACGTGTTTGATTAACATCCGGACATTTTCTGTGTAATTCCCCAGTCCGCCTCCAGACGGGCTCAATAAAGACATCCATATCCAGCAACGATTATATTTTTGAAAATGAGAACTTAATATACATTTCAATTGAACGTTTAGATACGCACCAGTAATTTTTTCGGCTCGATCTAAAGCTATGAAATATTATTTTTTCGATGCACAATATAAACTTTCTTCACAGAGAATAAAAAATTACCGTTTTCGCTCAAATTCAAGATGACAATGTATTTGTTGCCAAACTCGTAAGAGTGTTGCCAAAGAATAAAAAGGTTTTGATAAAATAAGCTTTGATTTACATCTAGAATTATTTATTAACGAAATATTGTCAAAAATAACAATTTTATGACGGTTTTTTGCTTCCCCGCCTAGAGGCGGACTTGAGCATTAGAGGATTAATTGCAGCTTAGAATTATCGAGTTATCTTTTCAATATTTTTATTTTTATTATTATTATTAAATTCAGTAAATAATATCTTAATAAAATTAATTAAATTTCTTAAAAACATGAACGTAAAAGCAATCATTTAGATAAAAGATAAACCGAATAATCGCTATTATATTTGTAACATTTTAGACCAAAAATTGTATCAAATTTCCAGAAATTTTAATAAGATTATAAATTTGTTTCCTTTCGACAGAAATCAAACGATTCATTTGATCCTTTAATTTATAAAAATCATTTCTATTTCTATTCTTTAGAACTTTGTGTAAAACCTAAATAAATAGTTATACCCACACCACATAAGTGGAGAGGGTATTATGCATTTGTGCTGATGTGTGTAACGCCTTAAAATAGTGGTCCTAGACCTACCTTAAAGTATACCGTTTTACTCAGAATCACTTTCTGAGTCGAACTAACGATGTCCGTCCGGCTGGCTGGCTGGCTGTCCATGTAACCTTGTGCGCAAAGTACAGGTCGCAATTTTGGAGATACTTTGATAAAATTTGAGTCATAGGTTCTTATTGGCACAAGGACCAAGCCTATTGAAAATGGGCGGAATCGTAGAACCACGAGGGAAGATAGGGGGAAATTTCTTCCTCTCAGAAACTATCAAACCGATTTTAATGAAATTTAAAACATAGATAGATCCATATCTATAGGGATACATTAGCTATACAGTTTTTAACAAATAGGACCACAAGGGGAGGCAGGGGGCAATTTCTGCCTCTCACAAACTTTCAAACCGATTTTCATGAAGTTTATAAACATAGATTTATTCATATTTACATGGACACATAAGCATGATGTGCCTTTAAATACTGTGGTGTAGGGTATCATCGGTCGGGCTTGACCGACTATACTTTCTTACTTGTTTTCAAATCTATTAACCCGAAATACTTTTAGAAAAAAGCTTTAAAAAAGGAAAATTAATTTCCTCTTTCAAAGGAACCTAAGTTTTTAAAGCTTAAAGAATGTTGAAAAAAATTATTCGACTACACAAAATCAAAAGACTGAGGCTACAAACTCATGTTAAGTTGAATGGCATGAAGGTTTGTAGCCTCAGTCTTTTTATTTAGTGTGGACGAATAGCCCCGGTAGGCTCGCTTGTAGTAAGCTAGTCTATCAGTGCGGGGGTTCGATGTCTGCCAGAGACTCTGGCATCCTGCAGTCAAGCATAGAGCTTCTCGGGATTAGCTTTGGGAAAAAACCCCTATTTTTATCTAATTAATTATTTTTGCTTTCACATTTTAATGAAATTTAGTAAATTTTTAATGTAATAAAAACGTGTAGTTCGATTATTCTAAAATAAAAGTTAACAATAAAAAATCTTTCTAGTCTTTCAAGTAAAATTTTTAAACAATTACTGGCTTACTTCCCCCTGTTATTTGATTATTCTGAAAATACAGTTAATAATTCAAAAATATTCCTGTCATTAAAGTAAACGTTTTTAAGAAGTACTTGTTACTTCTTAGCGATTATACGGTAAGGTAAACTTTTTAAGCAATTATTCGTTATTCTGACCGACTCTTCTATTAAATAAGGAAATATTTTGTAACAAATAAGTCAAGTTAATTATGCATAAATGCAATAAACTTCAAGAAGAGAATTTAAAATTTTGTAATACATAATTTCTTAATCGATTATTCGTAATTTTTTTTAGTTACTTATTTAAAAAAAAATAAAACATTTTTTTCAAAGAGTTTTAATTTGATCAGATTAAAAATCAACATATTAAAAGCTTTAACGCTGAGTAGGTAACTCAATTAAACATGCCTTCAGTTAACCAATAATTCCATCAATTTATCTGATAGTTACAATTATATTTGCTTGGTGGTGTAACGTGGCAAAAAGTGGACTTTTCTGTGGAAATTCCCTTATCTGGTTAGCGGTTATGTAATTGAACAATTATTCGCTTATGCATCAAAGTTTTTTTGGGGAATACAAGGTTCATTATTAACACGGTTCCTGTATGACGTGCTAAACTTCCAATTTTCTATATTCGATAAGTTACTGCAAAGAAATAAAACAATTTTGACACCTGTCACAGAAATCAATTTTGATCGAAATTAGAAGTAATTCCGTAGTTTGCTCCTCCAAATAAAACGAAACTTGGACTATAACAAACTAAAACAAATTCGACCGGAATTGCCTCTAATAAAGCTACAGAACTAAAAACCCATTTTGGTCGGAATTTTTGACAGCCCTGACTAGTTTCAGTTAGGTAGGTCATTATATAATCGATTATTCGATTTACTGGTTCTTCGATGTGTGATGATGTGAGTTATTCTTCATTTAAATTGTTCTATTTTTAAATAAAAAATATTTTGCCACAGTTTTTAATGGTTTAACAGGCTGTTCGCTAAAGTTAATGTCTTTTACTCAGATTATTCGATTAATCGGGTTCATGATAAAGTCATTTTTTAGTTTGTCGTTTAATATTTTTCGGTTTTTGTATTGTTAAGATAAAAAAAGAAATTTTCTTTAGCCGATTAGAGATAAAATGATTATTCGATTGAAAAGATTTACATTAAACATTTATTCGGTATTGTTTACATTTTGCTTTCTTAATTTATCAATCTAGATATTGATCTTTCTTTAGACTTTCAGCCGACCATTTCGGCAAATGACTGTGAATTGTTTAATCAACTATTCGGTTTTTTAACAACCGATTATTTGGTTTTTCATAACCGATTATTCGGTTTTTCATAACCGACTTATTCGGTTATGTTATTGAAAGTGTTTTTATTCTTACTTGATTAAGCAAAAAAGGATTTATTTTCATTGCATTTTAAAACCTTTGACCGATTATTCGTGGTTTGATGATGTTTTACTTCAATCCTTTCCGATTTCTTTTCAATATTGTTTTCTTTCAGTTATAAAGTGTGTCATATTTAAATTGTAATTTTTTTTTTTTTTTTTTTGTAATTATATATGTCTACTTTACATATTTCTACCAAACAATTTGAAACCTTGCCCATTTAAATTGACACCTGTAATTATTAAAGCAAACCAAATAGTTTTTTATCCAATTATCTAATCATATTACCTTCTTTATAAAAACAACAATGTAATGACAGCTTTTGTATTAAGTAATCATTAAAACGAAAGTCTATATGAAGAAAAAAAAACGCATTCATATGTCGCAAAATATATAGTTAAAACAACCAGCACATCGATTTAAAGAAATACCTAAAACAAATAGTGCAAAACTACAAGCAACTCACCAAACAAACATTTAAAACAAGTGAAATTGAATTTAAAATAAAACCAAACTAAGAAATCATGACAAGAATGACAAAAAGGGTAAAGCAAATGTAAAAATTTTAATGACAAAATTAGATAAAGAAAAGGTAGTGGTTAAAACGACAATAAGAAAACTAGGAGAATTATAAATAAATAATTAATTTATTTAGGATTTGGGTACTTCAAACATGACTTTTATTTCAGCTTTATTTCAAAGTTTATTTATGAGCTTCTCGACCGCGTGCAGGAGAGGGCGAAGGTTCTCATTGGTGACAGCAGGGTTCCAATTCTATTCTATATTCCCTTAAGTACCGTCGCAATGTGGGTTGTATTTGCCTGTTTTATCGTTACTACAATGGGATGTGTTCTGTTTGTTCGTAGTACATGTTTTTCCTCAAGAGCGCATCCTTATGTTGTCGATTGGCAGGTGAATCGTACAACGCATTACAGAGAGAATTCGTTTTTTCCCCGGACTGTTCGTATGTGGAATAACCTTCCTACAGAAGTCTTCCCTCTTACTTGCAACATGATTAAGTTCAAATCGAATGTTCACAAACACTACTCCCTCTAGCCGCCTTCCCACAACCTATTTTCCTAGTTCCAACACAATACAATGCATTAGTAGGGGACATCCCCTGAGTGCTGGTCCTAACAGAAAAAAAAAATTTACAAAGAAGAGAAGAGAATATTTATCTAGTACATTTATAATTAAAAAAAAAGGTCTACAATAATCTACAAAAGTCTTCATTGTTTTCGTATAAAAAAACTTCTTTAAAACATTTCAAGCGAACGACCACAACGAAAGACTTAAGACACAAACCTTATGAACCTGTATACTCCCACTTGAAAACATTCGCTGGGTATGACGATATGCAAGTTAAAAAAGTTATTCGCCTTTCTTTATTCATAAATAACTACACATTAATTTTTTTTTTTTTTTTTTTTTGTAAATTTTGACTTTTCAATCATTTCGTGTAGTTCACAATTTGTTCAACGTTATCAATTAATTGTTTAAAAATTTGTTTTATGACCATCCACATTCGTTTTTAATATGCACAAGAGCATGCTCACCTCATGCATAAACAAATTTACCAATAATTTGTAATATTTATTTTGTTTTAAATATTTTTTTTGTAATTTAATATGTGCATGATATATTTCCGTCAACAAAGCCCCACCAAAACTGGTAGCATCAAACAAAAAACTTAAAAAAAAGTAGCAAAAAAAATAAATATTGCTTGAAATAAATAAAATTTTAAAAGCCGGTCTATGAGTAAGAAAATTTAAAATATGAAAAAGAAGAATGAAAACTACAATTAAAACGGCAGGCCACAAATGCCTTCACATAACTTAAAGGCCGGGTTAAATTAGCGTGTCAAGCCTAACATTTTCAAACGCCCGGCCTTAATACTAAATTACAAACTTAAATAAGATCATTAACGTTGTGTTATCTTAATATAGATTCCAAAAAATATAAATGAAAATAAAGTTAAGCTGCTAGATTAAACTAAAAAAAGCTCAATTGCCATAACTTTTAAACGATTGCAGTCAACTCCACTACTTAACGCGCCGTTAAAATAGAATCTTTAAATTCCAAAGTGTTGTTATACACTTTGTATGAGCACAAGAATTTTAGACAAATAGAAAGCGCCTCGACGCTCTTATTTAAATTTGGCTGTTTAAGAAAAGTTTGGTCTTCATTTACTTAAAGAATTTAAGAATATGGAGTCTTAACTTTAGACACTGAATTGGAAATTTTAATCAGAACTTTAAGTTATAGTGGTTATAATCAGGGTTAAATAAATGCTGTAGAAAACAAAAAATGTCGAACAAAAAACGATTATTTGAGTACAACTTTTCGCTTTTTGAGTTGGTTTGGCAGGGACTGCAGTTTACATTAAATGAATCAGAATTAAAAGTACAAGTTTTCTCTACTTTGACTGCAGTTTTTAAACGCTGCTTTGAATTGACTTAAAATCTATGGTCAAATTTTCTCTTGACGCTTTAAAGTCTGGGGCAAATAACGACATTCGATACCGACCGAAATTTCCATTTAAATTGTATTGTCATTTCAATCGATCCCGAATGCCGTAATTTGGCCCCAGCTCTTAAATTATAAAATATTTGATATTCATTTTTTTATAATTATATCTTAAGCAAAAATACTAGTTTTTTAATCATTTAAATACGTTAGCTAAAAAATTGTTTCTTTAAGTTTTCCAGCATAAAAAAGGAACAAGTTTTTACGAATAATCGAGGAACTGTGTTTTGATCACCGTTTAGAAAGAATCTAGCTTTCCCTTAACAATAACTTTCAATGTATTTATCAAATATAAAAAATTGGGAATTAAGACATCATACAGAAATCTTATTAAATCTTAGTTTTTTTGTAAATAATAATATAACTAATTGTTTTAAATGTTATTACATAAATGGGATTCTTCTATTGGTTTAAGGCTTACAAATGTTACGCATGCATTTAATTTTTGACTATCAGACGTTTCTTAAAAGTTTATAATCGTTTACAACCAAATCTTGAGCAATTTATTTTTTATTTAACAGTAATCGATTGATTTGGGTTTCTACAACAAACTAAGCTTAAATACTTCTAAATTAAAAACATAATTTACGTTTTGTTTTGTAATTTTTTTTTTTTTTTTTTTTTTTTTGCTTAAGCTTATTCGATTATTCGAATAAACTACTTAGTTTCATATTTGAAATTTATCATAAAAGTTTTTGTTTTAATCATGATTTATTTCGATCGCTTAATTAAGTGAATAATTATTTAATCGATTATTCGATTATGAGTATGACAAAGTTTTCTATGGACTCCCCTTCCCTTAAATATCAAAATAGAGTATTCGGTTGATTTTAACAAGTTTATATTAAAAAAAATCATTCTTACTTTCCTATTAAAACCCGATTCCTCCCGTTATTCAATAATTTTCAAATCTTGATTTTGTTTAACTTTATTCTTTCAATAATTTATTTTTATTAATATTTTTTTTTTTTAATTTTTTATTTCTTATCTAATTAATCGGTTTAACTGAATGAAAATTATTCAAGTACTCGGTTTCAGTATTACGCCTTATGTGGGTACTAGGCTAATCTATTTAAAAGCAAGCTTCAAATAGTTACTCGATTAGACGAAATTGGCTTTGACGTCTGTCGCTAAACGCCTGCACTACAGTTTTATTCTCCAACCAGTAGCTGATTTTTTAATCAGCTTTTGTTTTTTTTTTTTCTTCTTCTCTATTTTGATTTTATTTCATGTTAATAAACTTTTATCTTCATTTTAGGCTGGTTTATTTATGGAAATTTTTTGTAACAATTTTAAAATGTTTTCATTCATGTTTTTCGTACTATTTCCGTGCCACCACCTCTTGGTGGTGCGAACATCATGATTCCTCAAGCGAAATAATTGTTTCTTAATTTCAGACACATAAATATTTTTTTATTAGGACTGGGAATGAAATAAATTTGCATAATTATTGCACGTCTGAATATTTTAGCGCTTTTTTTAGGTCTTTAGAGTATTGAGTTTTTTTTTTTTTTTTTTTTGCAAGGTTGTTTTGTGATCATAGTGATGATTGATCACTTGAGTCTGTATAGAGGTAGATTTTATTTTGGCTTAATGACAAATTTTTTATAATTTTTAATTGGGCTACAAAAGAATCGGTATAAATTTACTTTAACAAAGGCGTTTAATAAAAAAAAAAAACAAAATTGTCTGGCCTTAAAATTAACAGCAGAATGTTTGGCATTATGAAAAACAAAAGGCAAAATATATTATTATAAAAAAGATTTTGAGAAACTCTATTTTGTTAATTAATTAAACAATTATTAAGAAACAAACATACAAAGAAACAAAAAACTTAAAAATCTGTTAAATTAAAAAATTCATTTTGGTAAAGAAATAAAGCTTAAAAATGCAGAAATAAATAAAAAATTTTTTTTAAAATAGTTTTAATAAAACCCAGCAACTTTTTTCTTTTTATTAATTGCTTCTTTTTTACCCCCTTTTTCTTCCTTAATCTCCTTTCAGATCTGTCTAGCCACATTGTTGGTGGCTTCCGCTTATGGTGAAACAGCTGCCAAAAAATCCGTTGAAAAGGTTCCTTTAGAAAAGAAACTGGACAAACGTGGACTCCTTGAATTGGGCTACGGCTATGGTCATTCGGGCTTAGATGTCGGTCATTTGGGACACGGTGCCATTATTCACGGTCACGGCTATGGTTTCGGTCATAGTGGTAATGCCATTTTAGCTCATTCAGCACCCGCTGTTGCTTATTATGGTCATTCTGGTTTTGCAGGTCATGGTGGTATTGCTATCGGTCATGGTGGTTATGGTGGTCATGGTGGTGGTGGTGGTATTATTGTGGGTGGTCATGGCGGCGGTGGTGGTGGTGGTGTTATTGTTGGAGGTCATGGTGTACCACAAGAATTTCTTATTAGTAAAATGGCTGATGTACACAAGACTATTACCATCACCAAGGGTATACCCGTGCCTCACGTTGTCGATCGCCCCTATCCCGTGGAACATATAAAACACGTGCCCGTCCATGTTAAGGTACCTGTACCACAGCCCTACGAAGTGATCAAGAAGGTTGCTGTACCTGTTAAGGAATACGTTAAAGTGCCAGTGCATGTACCTCAACCCTATGAGGTTATTAAGAAGGTGGAAGTACCAGTTCAAGTGCCAGTCGATCGTCCTTATCCCGTTAAGGTGCCCGTGCCACAACCCTACGAAGTTATTAAGCATGTACAGGTTCCCGTAAAAGTTCCAGTGCCTCAACCCTACGAGGTTATTAAGCATGTTCAGGTACCCGTTAAAGTACCTGTGCCAGTACCCCAACCCTACGAAGTTATTAAGCATGTTCAATACCCTGTTCATGTACCAGTCGATCGTCCAGTTCAAGTTTCTGTACCCAAACCTTATCCAGTGCCTGTCGAGAAACCTTACCCTGTGGTTGTTGAAAAGAAGATTGCCGTTCAAGTTCCAGTACGTGTAGATCGTCCCTATCCCGTACCAGTAGACCGTCCCTACCCCGTCAAGGTTCCAGTACCAGTACCTCAACCCTACACTGTTGAAAAGCATGTGCCTTATAATGTTGATCGCCCAGTACCCTACCCAGTTAAAGTACCAGTCGATCGTCCCGTCCCCGTGCCAGTTACTAAACATGTCCCCGTTACTGTTGATAGACCAGTACCCGTGCCAGTTGGTGTACCTGTAGTAGCCGGTCACTCTGTTGTAGAACATGGTGGTGCTGGTGTCGCCTATGGAGGTCATGGTTTCTCTTCTGGCGGTCATGGCTTCGCATTAGGCGGCCATGGCTTTTCTTCGGGCGGCCATGGTTTCTCATCCAGTGGTTATGATTTCTCATCCAGTGGTCATGGTGGCACAGTTATTTCCGACGGTCATGGCTACCACAAAAAGAAATAAGTTATGAATTCTAAACAGTCTTCATTTCATCTAAAATCCCAAAAAAAAGTGTAAATGATTTCTTTTTTGTTATTTAACAAAAAAAACCACACATAACATAACAAAAACAACAACTAGTTATAATTACTCTAACCTTCCCTTCTACCCTACTCTGTCTCTTTTTTATATGTATTTCTATTGTGAAAAATTCTTTATTCAAAAAGAAACTTTGCCACTAGGTATGCTGAAGGTTTTCTGCTGGAATGCCAAAACTAAACAAACACTTAAGCAAAAGAGAAATTGTAAAGGAAGCAACAAAAAAACAGCATTGACAACACTGCCAACTAGATTTTAAGAAAACCAACAACATCGTCAAAAAATATTTTTTTAAACTTAATTTCTATTTAGGAATTTCTTTTAAGACTTTTAAAAAAAATTATTATTCCACAAAAAAAAAAGAAAACTAAGTTTTTATAATTCCACTTCAATTATAAAAATCGTTTAGTTTAATTTCTTTATACTTCAATTCAATTATTTGAATTTCTTCCGCAAAATTTTGAACAAAAATTGTGATAAAATTCGTTAAAATTTTGTTCATTTTGTGTGAAGACAAGCTTTTAAGTGAATCATCTTTTTTGTTTTATTTAAAGATCTGGCAATAATATTTTTAATTTTATAAATAATTTTTTTTAAAAATTATTTTTTTTATATTTATTTATGTTTTTTTCTTCTTCCTGATAAACGCATTCCCTTGGCTTTAACTCTGTCGGTTAATTTTACTGTTTCAAGCAGAAAATTCTTCAATTGTTTGTATATTTTTTTGTGTATAAATTAATTTTTTTTCTTATGTTATTATAAAATATTTTTTTTTTTTTATTATAAAAAAATTGTAAATAAGTTTATTAAGAGAACCAATGTTTTTTTAAAAATGATGACAAAAAAATTAAATAAAATGTATAAAATAAAATATTTAAAAAAATATAAATTCACCGTCTTTTTAATTGTTAGAAACAAGAATAGCTAAAAACAAGTCTTGAGCATCAAAGTTACGGTGCTTTCAATACCGCCTAAGCCCTCCTTAAAGAAAGCCGAGCCAGAAAGGTGCAGAGTAGCAAAAGAAGACATACATTCGGAAATGAACTGGCTCCAAGAAAAAGTGTAAATCTTATCTGGCACTCCCAGAACTTGCAATGCAATGCCACATCGAGCAACTTGCTCGAAATGGAGCTCATACTTCTGTGGTTTTCATGGGCAACCGCGTATGTCTATTTTGAAATGTTGATGCCATACTGCTTAATTTTAAGCGCTCTTTATATTTTTTTTTAAGTTTTTAAAAAGAGATAGACCCATTGCGATGTTTTAACTCAATTACAAAGTTCAAAAGATGCAATATCTAACCCATAGTTTGCTCCAGAATGGTTTTTTAGGCTCTCCTGAAAAATTTTATTTTAAGACATACGCGGTTGCCCATGAAAACCACAGACTTGTGACTTGTGTATAAACCACAGCTACCACGTTACTCCCCCATCATTAATAAAACTGGGATCATAGTCCCAGGGCCATCCTGCATCCCATTAATAGATTAAGCTCTGGTCAACTTCGTAGCCAAGACTACTACCACTACCACTTAAAACAGTTCAAAAAAAGCTATAACGTTTAAAAAAGAAATGAAAAATTCTAAAAAACGAAAGATAAAATGTTTCGTGTAAAACGGCCAATTATTCGGAATCTTCTTGCAGGTCATGCTTATCAAATGAAATCCTAACATTAAACTTTATTCTAAATTTTTTAGTATTGAGGAAACAAATTTTATATATTAAGCAACAAAGAAAATACAGCTGGTGAATTTTTATTATCTTACCTGGGACTTATGAGCAATCATGTAACCGTCAAAACTAAATTATGATATGAGGTTAAGATAGCACTAGAATTCTTTGCGCATAATATTATCAAGATATTATATTCTTAAAGCATATCCCTTGATATATATTCCTCCTAAGGCGATTTTAAAGAAGGTTTTTTTTATGGCACTTAGCAGTACCAAATAATAGTTATCGGTCACAAATTCTATATCACAACCAACAATTATAGGGAAGTTAAGGTACTTAAAACTTTTCTCGGGAGCGACATTTTAATAGGAGCTGTGTACAAATATGGCCCGATGTTAGAGAAATTTATGAGATTGTTTAATTTTAAATATAAAGTTTTCGAACCAAATTTAATCTTAACGCAAATTTAATAAGATAGTTTATGGACCCAAAGATTTTATAACGAAAAGAAGTTTAAATGGAGCCTACTTCAACCTACTCTTAAGCCTATTCTTACCACTTTCAATAGGCTTCGTCCTTATAAAGTTGAAACATATGTATCAAGTTTCATCAAACTTTCTTTAAAATTACAACCTGTACTTTTCACACAAGGTTAACATGGACAGAAAACTAGCCAGCCGGATGGACAGACCTCGTATGTTTAACTTAGTCACTTATTGTGGGTCCAGTGGTAAAGATAAAGACTCTAAATCAAGTCTTTTATGTGTTAAACTCATTAGCACATATAGAATTCCAGTAAAAAATGTGCTCTAAAGGAATAGGTTTTTACTATGGAAATTTAAAACAATCGCTTACCAAACCGTCTGATGGATGCATGATTTTTGTGTGGGGAGTTCCCGATCTGGAGGACTATATTCCGCTGCCAATAAGCGCTTAATTAACCTCATGTAACATCCCAGTAAAAAATGTGCTCCAAAAGGAGCAGGTTTTATGTATGAATTCATACCTCAAACCGCTTTAAAACCTTCTTCGTTTTCAGCACTAAAAGAGCAGCTTTTTTCTATATTTTATTCTTTATCATTTAGGGCTGTATAAGAGCTCTCTTACTGAAGCGCTCGATTATGCGCTTTTTCTCTTAAGTGCTTCAAAAAACCCAAATCTTTTTTACAAGTAGAACTGTTGCATTTAATTCTTAAACGCTTAACAGTTTGATTTGGTTTATTATCTTTAGTTTTTCTAAAATCTTTGGATGAAGTTTCCTGACGATCTGGCCTAAGCAACCAGTGAAATGCGCATAGGAATAACTTATCCCATCAACAATAAATTTCATTGTTTTTATCAAGAATAAAAATTGGGAATTAAGCACGAATAACAGAATCTTTTAAATTGGGATGCAATTTACTTTATTTTTTTATTTAACAATCCAGGTAGACATTGAAAACGTTTTTTTAACAATTCCAACTGATTCTTTTGTTTTCTAGTATGCTGAAGCCGAATATATACTTGGTTTTCTCCCTGCACGACACATTTATATATAATTCTCTTTCATTCAACACCCAGAGTCAAATGCTCGATCAACTGAAATAACTTGTATCTCAATTGAATTTCTGCTAAGTAGTAAGTTGAAAAGTGGTTAATTGCCTAAATTATAGTGGATGAAATCTAAGATTTTTGAATTTTTTCCATATATTGTCTCATTGGAAGATGTTGTTACGACAACTAATAACAAATTTTTTAATTTTGATTCTATAGTAAATTTAATTACAAACATTATAAGTAGGGTATTCATTTAATCGACCTTTTGCTTTAATCGGTTAATCGCTCGATTAATTAACCGAGGTTTTGGTTTAATCGGTGAATAATCGGTTAATTTAGCTTTTGATCGGTTAACCGATTAATAACGTTTTTTTATAAATAAAGTAATTTCAATATATAAAAATGCATTAATTGTTTATTATTTGGAATTTATTAGGAAAAAAAAACAACAATATACCAAACAAAGCAGTTCTTGAACTAAAACGAGCAAACAAACAAAAAACATAAATATGTAATATGCATTTTTCAATTAATACACAAGGTGTGATATCAAGTCATATCCTCATAATATCCCAAATAATATTTTGCAATTGCTTATAATTAATGTTGTTGTGTTTCAAACAAAATAAAAATGTTAATGCTGTGTTCATTAATTCGTCATAACTGTACAGTTGAAATCTAAATTATAAGCGGTAGCCCACAACAGTCATATCGTCGGCTTAATATGAAAACCTGCTAACTCACTTTCAGCATCTTTTACAGGAGAGACAAAAAGCTTTTTATTTTTCCTTTTTGCTTGATAGAAAATTTAAAAATAGTTAGTTTTGCACACTTTAAGACTAAAATAGAAGATAAACTAACTACGTGCTGTTCGACGAGGCGTATATTTCTCTACCACACGTTATCAAAATCTCAATTTACATAAAAAAAGGATTTAGCCGGTTTGCATATTAAGACGACGATATCTACTTCTTGTAATTATTTTATGACATTAGACTTTATGACTACCTTGGTAAATCCCCCAAATATGTGTTTATAAAAAAAGAAACTGAGATAACTTAATTAGTTATTTCAATTGTTAAAGGAGATCTTATAAAATAATCTTTAAGAAAAGTAATTTGGTTTAAATGTTTAGGATCAAAGCGATTATTTTCCTTAGTTTTGACAAAACTTGTCTCATTTTCTTGAAATTCTCTAAAATTTTTAACACTTCTAATTGTTTTGGTTTATTCTTTTAAAAGACTGATATGAGAAGATATGAGAAGAAACAAATAACTAAACACCTACATTACAAAAGGACGTGAAAAAAGGTGTTGGCAATTAAACATTTAACCCATTTTTCGCAACATTCCTGTTGATCGATGATGAAGATAAAAAACATTGTAATTTATGTCACCCGTCGGTGGAAAATGGGTTAAAATGAAGATCACTGAACACCTTCTTTGTTTGTTTGAAAAAAATATTTTCTTAGCACATACATATATTTTGTATATGAGACGAAACAAATAATTAAAAACACAAAAAAATACTACAAAATATTGAAAATTTTCTTCCATCGGTTAATCGACTGAAATTAACCGGTTTAATCGTTAATCAAAAAAAGGCAATTTGAAACTAACCGATCAGTTAATCGGGTAGTAATTAATCGGTTAACCGATTGACGGTTAACCGAATGAATACCCTAATTATAAGTAAAGTAAAATTTCTATTAAATTTAAAAAGCGTTAAAATGTTTTCCCCGTGCAATTTGTGTGCTTGTGCAAAAACCAGAATTATAGAGAAGGGCTCATCGATATTCGTCTTGTAATTGACTTTCGCTTGTGTGTGTAGAATTTTTGTTAATTGTTTCGCTTAAAAAAAGGTTCTTAAAAAATTGACAAACAAAGAAGGTTTACGTAAAGAGCTTTACTATTTAACTTCCGTCCAACCAATATCGCAGATATTGTCCCGAGCAAACCCTATTAACATGATAGAACTCCTTCCTTTCGCCCGCACAAACCTCATGAATATTTGTGTGTCAGTAACCTTTCCTCTACAATAGCTCCACTTAAAATACATAAGCATCAGTACTTTGATATGTCTTGTATTCACCTATCGTAGCTCGGTCCATTTTATTGTAATATTGTATTCACTGGTCACAGGATAACTGCTTTAAATACAATGGACACAAATTTCCCGCTAGGATTCTAAAGAACTATGAATTTTATTATAAGGAATATATTTTCTGAAGATTATTTTACTGAATTTCCCGCAGTTTGACAGCTACGAACCAAAAATGGGGAAACAAAATATATAAAAATTAAAATTTTTTTTACACAATTTTTTCCCCAGTCTGTAGCATTAATTGCTTCACTGACAAGAAAACGAAATTCTAGTTGGTGTCCAAAATATAGTGAGGAGAAAAATGGCATGTTCTTCGGAGAAATCAAGTTTTGGACAAAATATACATCAGTCCATTAAATCCGAATGGCAGTTAAGCTGGCAAAACCCAAATTGGGTATTTTTAGTTTAGATAAGTACTTTGAGAAAGTTTACACAAAGACAAGTTTGCACATGATGACTTCAAAAATCCTGTATAGTCTTATCACACAGTTCAAGAGAAAAGTGTTCAAATTTAAGGCATCATCGGTCAATGGAAATTGCTACAAGGAGATGATACGAAGGTTTTTGTGGCGGAACTTATGATCCCAGAAACTTATCTTCAAAAAAAACTTAATTTTTTTTTTAATAAAAATCTTAAGAAACTTGACATTCATCCGTAATGAATCTCCGAAAAAATTCTAGGGCAAATTTTTTTTATCTTATAACTTGTTAAAATTTTTGTTTAATCTTCAGTTAGGCAAAAGTATTTTAAATAATTAGTAGGGTTCTTTCGGAATTCCTGTTTCTGGATATTCCGCAAAATTCTTATTTTTTTCATTGGTTTGCAACATAAGAAAACAAAAATCACCTTAAAGATTTAAAATTTCATATGATTTCTATAATTAATCACTGAAATGCAGGTGTGTTTAATATTAAAATAATGCATTGTAAGCCGATTTAGGATTTTCATCAATCAATTCATTTATTACTTTAACAGAAATTCAACATTTAGTTTCATTAGTAAAGAAATTATTTTAATCCAAAAGCCTGTAACTTCGTTCGCATATTTAAAATTCAAGAAATTTTTCTTTTAAACTAATTAACCGTTATCTAAACCATGACATTGTTAGAAATAATCAAAACCGGAAAACTTTCAGCATTTTTCAAAAAAAAAAAAAAAAAATATTTTCCACAAAACGAAAAACTTAAGACCCAAACTGCAAACATACCCACAGACATAAACATTGATTTCCCGCTATTTAGTAAAATTAAAAAATACAAATTTATTTAATTAAATATTATTTGTGTCAGTAAATGCTTGGCAGATGTATATTTAATTGAAAATACACACACCCATATCAACATGCATTTTACAATCCAAATTAAGAGAAACAGCTGTTAGGATTTGATTTTGGTTGAGTGGGAAGTACAAATGGAATATTAGATTTGTAATTAAATGTAGTTTAGTTGGTCATAAACATGTTAAAACAGGTTTGGTCTTAATATAGACAGACAACAGTAAGTTTTTGTTTTCTTTTCTTTCTTTTGCATAATTTTTAGATTAATTTTTTGTTTGTGGCGTACGGTAAGAGAAAGACCAAGTTAATAAAATGAATATGAGTTAGAAATATGAATAAATATATAAAGACTTTTCCTATCAACCGCAACCTTGAAATTTTGTCCTAAATAAGAATATTTATTCTTTTTTAAAGAGAAGGCATGAACTTTAAATGGAATTAATACTTCAATATTCGAGAATTAAAAAAAAGTTAAATAAAAAAAAGTTTTTAACTAAAAAACTTTTTTTAAGGATTTTAAAAAAAATTGCGCCAATGTTTTGAAAGTAAAAACGAGCTGTAGCTTAGAAAGTGATGAAACCAAAAGTAAAGCTTACGGCATTAAAAAATAAATTGATATGGGAACATGCTTTGGAAAAAATATAGACATAAAGGAATTCATTTGGCCTGGCTAGAGTGTGTGATTGTTTTCAAGGTACAAAGTATGGTATAAGACTTAAGCACTCCATACACTCAAAAAAAAAAATCAATCCATCCGTACTCAAATCAATCCGAAGCGGTATAAAAAGTACGGTGAGTACGGGTTTTCTTGAATCCAGTACAGAAATATTGATTCAAGTACGGATTTTAAATGACAAAATACTTAAATTATCCATATTCAATCCCGATTTCGTAGTTGAAATAATCCGAAAATGTGATTGATTTAAGTAAAACTAATATTGAATCAATCTCAAAATGCGCCTGATTCAAGTATTTTAAAGTTGATTTATCCCGAATTAGAAAAAGGAAATTGTTATGATTGATTTACTTTCCTTTTTTACACCTTACAGAATGATAAAACACCAACATCATGCCCGATATGGTTGTTACTTTAGAAATCTTATGTACATATTTAACCAAAAATATAAATTAAATGAGAAGAAAGAGTTAAAATTTACTTTGTAAACCTTCATGGTGCACATGAGTCTGGCCAGACCTTTTTTCAACGTGTATAGAAAATAAAAACATACGTAAGCCGGAGGGAGGAACAGAGTGACGCTCGCTGGGTGCCGGGGCACTCAGGGGTCCCGGGTAATAAAATGGCCGATGAGCTGGGCTAGTTCTAACGCCCGGATGATGGGTCCCGAGCCTATCTGTGGATTAAGTTGGGCAGGGGCCAGTCCCTCATGGAGGACTGGGCTCTGGGGGAACATAGGGGATACTGGGTATCGCTTCCGGGAATGCGTCAGGCAAGGGAATTAATCTCTCCCGGGAAAGTAATGAGGACAAATGGTATTGGCAGACGGGATCTGCGACTGCTGGTGGCCTATCTGGCTGGTCACCACACGATAAAATACCACCTTTATCGGATGGGCCTGGCTGAGGATATATCGGCAAAGGCCCTGGTTGGGTTCCTTTGGGAAGCAGAGGGTCTTTTGGCCAACTAAGGGGCGTGGGTACAATAAACCTAATCTGGTCGCGGTACCTGTCACTGTGGCGGAAACCTCCTCGCTTTATCGTTGGGGAAAAGAAAAACACAACGAAAAGTTCAATATTATTTTTACTAGATTTAAGAATTTTATACTTATTTCAAAAAATTCCGGGATTGACTTACGAAAGTTATCCCATTTAGGATTGTTTTGAGTTACGTACTTGAATTTTTGAGTACGACTTGTACTTAAGTAATCAAAAAAAACTTGATTTATCACGCGTGTTTTTCTTTCTGTGTACTCTTGAGCAACCAACACTCAACTTTTTCTTATTTTTCTCAATCTCAATGCTCATTCCATCCCATCCCATCCCATCCCATCCCTGCGAAGGCATTTTGCTTTTCTACAGTATCTAGGTTAAGTTAGGTAGAAAGATTAAGTTGCAGCTGTTCCAGGTTTTATTATTGTGCGTCCAGTTCATTCCATTGAGGCAAATCGTGTTCCTATTTTGGTTTTTCGTGTGTACTGTAATAGAAGATACCGTTCTTGTTGTACTGTCTTATCTGATAAAGAATCAATTCAATTCAAAATATGTACATGATCTAGTCTATTGTTTTTTCTTCAGTTTTCCGTCTTTTGTTTTGTATAATCGGTTGTTTTTCCTGCCAAGTAGATGATAACACTACTATAGCAGATCCTAGGATGATGGGGCTTGAATCTGTCTTTGCCTGGAAACAATGTACTCTGATTATTTGGTGTAGTGGTGGGGAACCTTTCAAATCTTTGATTCAAATTGTTATCTTATGACGTTTTTGTTAATGAAAAGTTAATGAAATATGTGTATTTCGGCCACTGGACCCTCAGGCAATCTGTATACCAAATTTATAAAAAGAGAAAAAGTATCAAATGTATAAATTTTCTCCCTACTGTACCCAATTTTTTTAATCTGGGCCATATGCTATCCATCTACCAAATTTCATTCAAATCCATTAAGCAGTTTCTGCCTGATTGCATCACAAACATATAAACTGTCACATTTACAATATTAGTAGAACAAATGAAGAAAAAATAAATATTATATATCCGTCTCTCTTTTTTAAGAAACTATCTGCGTGTATTTTTTAATTTTTGCTGTAAATAGAACAGTCTATCAGTCTATACAATTGTTTTTTTTCTGCTTTACTGACCGTATCTTTGCTAGTACAATTTTGTGACCTCACACTAATAACCTTTAACATTATTGTCATTAAACGCACTTAGCAATTCATTAAACCATAAAATCTTGTTATCTTTAATAGAGGCAAATGTTGTTTTTGACAATTGTAAAAAACTTATGACCATAAAATATTTAAGATTTATGGTAAAGTTTTCACTTAAAATGAACTTGACCCAAAGTTAAAAAAATTCATATAAAAAAACTAATTCCAAAAAAATTTAAAATATCAAATACTAAAAAGACTATTTTTTTAAATTATTTGGAAAAAACTTAAAAATATGTATTATTAATACGGTCAGTGGTTAAAGAGTTTAATGACCTTCAAAGAGTTTTGAATTTAATGACGGTAATAAACACTTTTAAAGAAAGTAATAACTTTAGTTGGTTGGTTATGTTGAACAATTTACTTGACATAATTTTTGGCATGTTTGTCGGAATTAAACATGTTTTAATTTTGAATTAGATAAGAACATATTTTGAGATTTTAATTGTATTCTCCTAATTTATTTTACTTGTAGCTATAATTGATTTTAAACGATTCTTATTTTGTATATTATTTTTAAATGCGATTCAAGTTCCGAGGCAAAGTCTTTCTTATTAAATCAAGTTTGTTGCTTAAATCTTTTGTTTTTTAACAAGAATCTACTAGCAAATTTGGCAAGCATTAATATTTTTTTTTTTTTTTATGATATAAATGTGAAAGTCAATTCAGATTTATTCACAATAAATGTTAAAAGAAAATAAAGGGTGGTCCAACCATAATGCATGTAATTGTAAGTCGCACCTTAATGTCAAGTTTTTTTCCAAACTTAATGATGAAACAGAATTGAGTCTTCAACTTCAGGCAAAAATTCTAAGGCCTTTAATTAAAACGTCGGCAGTAACTTCAAACTCGCTCTCATTTCTTTCTTTTTCTTTTTCTTTTGTTCTTATTTTTCTTTGTTGGCAAAATGTATGAAATTGAATGAAAGTATGGTAGCATTGTAAAGAGAATAAGCCTCTATATGTGAGAGCATTAGAAAAAACGTCCTCAAAATAAATGATGAAACAGAACTGAGTCTTCAACTTCAAGCAAAAATTTTAAAGCCCATAATTAAAACGTCGGCAGTAACTTCAAATTCTCTCTCATTTCTTTCATTTTCTTTTGTTCTTATTTTTCTTTGTTTACAAAATGTATGAAATTGAATGAAAGTATGGTAGCATTGTTAAGAGAATAAGTGTCTATGTGTGAGAGCATTAGAAAAAAAGTCCTCAAAATAAAATTGATTTTATTTCTCGACCGCATTCTCTGGCATGATTTTATGTCAAACTGTATGAAAAACATCGCTCAGCCCCAGTTCTGTTTCATCATTAAAATGGATTTTATTTCACGACCGCATTCTCTAGCAACATTTTAAGTCAAATTGTATGTAAAACATCGTTCAGCCCCAGTTCTGTTTCATCAGTTAATTGGATATTCTCTCTGTGTCAGTGTTTGACAATTTAAGCCATGGAGAGAGAGCTACGCAATTGAGCAGCGCGTTAAAATTGTTAAAGCCTTTAAGGAAAATGGGCGTTCAAACCAAAATGCATTTCGTGCACTTCGTCATTTTTTTTTTTTTTTTTGTCAGCATAATCGATCAAATCGAGAGAATGGTGTGCAAATTTCAACAAACCGGAACTGTAAGAAATGCGACAAATGTGTTTGGTTGGGCTGACATCGTCATCGAGCCATACTTCTTTGAAAATACGGTCGGCCAAGCAGTTACCGTGAGCGGTGTTCGCCATCGCGAGATGATAACGTGCTGTTTGTGGCCAGAAATTGAGGATATGGACCAGGACGATATGTGGTTGCAACTGGATGGTGCCACTTGCCTCACGGTCAACGAAACTGTGGCTCTTTTGTGCGAATGGCCATGTTATCTCAGATCGTGGCGATGTTAATTGGCCGCCACGATCATGTTGTTTGACATCGATTGACTTCTTTGTTTGGAAATATTTAAAAGAATAAATGAACGTCAATAAGCCAAGAACAATTCAAGAGCTAACGGATGAGATAATTCGGCACATTAACGACATTGAACCTCAAATATGTCTCAAAGTCATTGAAAATATGCATCATCGGATAGAAATATGCCACCGAACCTGTTGCGAGCATTTGGCTGCAATTTAGTTTCACACATAATTTTCATAGATCCTTCTATAATAATAAATATGTTTAAATAATTTTCTGAAAACTTTCTGCTTTATTTACATTTAACATCGTGCGTTTTGGTTGCATAACTCTTTATTTTAAATACGAGTTAAACTAGACATCTTATAATTTATTTTATTTAAACATTTTGTCATATCTACTTTTTTACAAAAGAAACAAAACAGTTATAAAACCTCAAAGTCAGATTTCTTTCTTTTATTTACCTCTCTCAAGGTCATTCGCTGTAGTTTGTTCTTAGAAATTATTTTTTCTATGGGTTGTTTAACTTTCATAAATATTCTAGTTCTAGGATTTTGAACTGTTCCGGTTTTTTTTTATCTAAAAATTTTTAATTTATTTCTGTTTTTTTTTTCTTATATAATTTTTTTTTTATTTTTTGCATAAATAGAATTATTTTCAAACGTGATTTGTTGCAGTTATTATTGTTTAACTCTACTATTTTACAATATAATAATTAAATTTATTTATTATTTTATTAGACCGAACGTTAAAGTAATTTAGTCAATGGTGTTGTTAAGTTCAACAAAAAAAATATAAAAAAAATTATATGTTCAAGGTTGTTTAGTGGTTACAAGCAAACCGTTGACCGACTATACTTGTGCAAGTCTTTGGGAGTTTGATTATTTTAATTTAGTTTATTATAATGTAGTTCATATAAAGCAAGATACTTTACAATAAATTTTTGTACTTTAAGCAGAAATTTCAATCACTCTATAAAATGCAGCTCAACTGGAACTCTTAAAATTAAATTCAAAGATCAAAATTTTTTGTATTTACTATTATTTGTATTAATTTCCTTCCTAAATTTAGAAATAATGGTAAGTTTTGTTTGTTTCACAAAATTCCATTTCATTCCATGTTTGCAGAAACCGAAATTTTCACTTAATCCACTAACAATTTTTAAATAATAAAATTGAAGAGCTTAACCCGTCTCTATACCCAAAGTTTATGTTTCTTTGTTTTAACTAAAAATTTCATTGTTTTGCCTCTCAAAGGTTCCCATTCACCCAGTACCCTGCACCTATAATTTTATGTTTCTAAATTCAATATTTTAGGAAACTATAAAAGTACTACTAATAGAACGGATAAGTAAAAGTAAGAAATTTAATATCCCGTATTTCCCATTTTTTGCACTTTTTTTCTCCCCAAAAATTTCAATATTGTAGTTGTAGCCCGTAATTGGATACGTCAATTGATTATGGGTACTTCCAAAGTGTTGAACGTGACAGTCGTACGCATCAAAAATGCACTAACATTTTAAACAAAAAATGAAGCACTAGGAAAGCACCGTTATCTATGCTTAAGTTTATGGAGGGCGGTATTGTAGGTCATAGATAATGGTTAAAGAAGTAACGGTTCGAACGTGAAAAAAATAGAAGTAGTTTTTGTGGCCATGTATAAAAAGGCTTAATTCAGCGAAACCTGGCACAATTTTTAAGTCAAACTCAGAATTTTACGTAGCAATCTTCTGTTTTTTTTTTTAAGCCAAAATCTGGGTCGGTACGTGACATTTCAAACGTGAAATTTTTTCCATAATATTTTAACTGAATAATGATTAAAATAAAATAAAAATTTACCGTTAATTCGAATAACATATTTCTCTTTGAACTCTTCCTTAGATTACAGACCATGTAAGAAAATGTTTTTGGAATAATTTTTTATCAAATATCACCTCTTTTAATAAAGATAATATTAAAGAAAACATTCTCACAAATAAGAAATTTCGTTTGCACAACTTTGCAGTCCGATTGTTCACCTAAGTGATTATGTTTAAATTTATAAAATTAGTAAAATCTAAATATTTCTCTGTAACAATATCGTAAAATAATCAGCTTTTTATAACTTTTAGAGTTTCGGTCACGGTGGACCTTTTGACGGAAATGCCCATATGTCAATGAACAATGTTTTTAAACCACACGCAAAGAAAAAACATGGTTGTGGTAAACACATTCTAAGAATTATGATTGTAGTCAACATATCAAGCTTAATTAAATTATAATACTAATAAAATTATTGAATCATTTTATGACTAAATATACTCGTACTATTACATCATAATATTTTTCCCTTAATCATATTATTATTCTGTTAATCATACTAAGTTAAGAAGTAATCAAATTATTGTCATGTTAATCATAATAAGCTAAGAAATTAATCATATTATTGTCATGTTAATCATATTATCATCATGTTAATCATAATAAATTTAGAAGCAATCATATTATGATACAGCACCTATCATAGCTGTTATAAAAATACAAAATAAATTAAAATATTTCTGCATCGATTTTTTATCTTGTGGCTTTTTACAATTTTTCTTAATGTTAATCAAATAGCGGAGTTAAATATAAGGCTTGCAAAAGAGCAAATGAAAAATATGTGGTTTTCATGGGCAACCGCGTGTGTCCATTTTTTCGATTCTAAGATGTTGATGCCATATTGCCTAATTTTGAACGCTCTTTACATTTTTTTAAAAAAAGATGAATCAATTCCGATTTTTTAACTTAATGACAAAATTTTAAAAAGTGCAATACCTAGCCCATAGTTTGATCTAGAATGGTTTTTCGGCTTTCCTGAAAAATTTGTTTTAAGACATACGCGGTTGCCCATGAAAACCACAGAAATATCGTAGCACTTTCATAAAATATAACGAAATCTCTGTGTGTTTTGTTGTTGGATTTTACAAAAAAACTATGATATTTTGCATTTGCACTATTACATCACTAATACTTGAATGAACTCCGCTAACATTTTAATTTTTTAATTTCGTTAAACTTATTTTTTATGGAATTTTATCTTTTAATTGTTTAACCACTCACAAATAAAAAAAACGACACAACTGCTTTAAAATTATTTTACAAATGGCGCTAGCATAATATGATTAGAGTAAAAATAGTTTGATTGCATCTTTAACATAATATGATAAATGTATAGAAAGTTATCATGTTATGGCTATTAAACATTTGCGTTATTATCCATAATTGATGAAATTTTTGAAAAAATAATTCACCAACAATTACTAATGTACTTTGAAAATAACAAACTACTTTATGAATGTCAGTATGGTTTTAGGAAAGGAAGTGGAACTGAGAATGCTGTGGTGAATGTTGTTAACTACATATGTAAGGGGTTGGACCAAGGATTTAAAGCTGTAGCAGGTATTTTCTATGACTTTTCAAAAGCCTTTGACCTCGTTGATCATAATATACTGCTACAAAAATTGGAATATTATGGAATCTTGGGTCGAGAACTAAATCTTTTTAAGAGTTTTTTAACAAATAGAAAGCAATACGTAGAAATAAATATCAGTCGCAGTTTTCTTGGTGACGTTGAGCATGGTGTGCCGCAAGGCGGTGTTTCCACTTTTCCACTTTTCCACTTTTGTTTACAGTTTATGTGAATGATATCGTAAATCTTGGACTTTCCGTATAAACATGAAACAGCTGTAAAAGTATATATGGAAAGAGATGCAGCATTGATTTTTGAATACGCAAGGATAAACAAATTGGTTATAAATACAAAGAAAACCAAAGTTCTAAGATTTAAGCCCTACCTGAATAGAAACGCTGGAAATTTTAGTATATATGTGGATGGTGAAGAAGTGTTTGAAAGTCAATCGATAAGGTATTAAGGAGTGGAATTACAAAGTAATTTGTCATGGAATATGCACATTCAAAATTTAAAATCGAGTATATCTCCAGTCATTGGATTGTTGTACAAATTTAAAAATAAATTTAATGAAAAAACAAAACTTGTACTTTACCAAGCATTGATTCAAAGCCATCTAAATTACTTAGTGTTAGTATATGGTTCTAAAAATAATACGGAAGTTAAAGCATTGCAAAGGGTACAGAACAAAGCATTAAAAACGGTTTATAATTTACCGATAACGTATTCCACACTTTCGTTATACAAAAATATTTCAAAGAATGTTTTACCTATATTTGGACTTTATAAAATGCAATTGCTAATGTTTATATTTAAAGCATTGCAGAATATTGGCCACAACACAATATCTTTTGGGATAAATCAAACAGCCATCAACACACGAAGTAGCTCAAATTTAAGAGTGGCAAGATGTAGACTCGAAGCCACAAAGCAAAGAATTGAATATATTGGGTGTTGGGAGTTCAACAGTCTACCACAAAATCTAAGAAATATTGAACGGATTTCAACTTTTAAATCCTCTTTAAAAGAGTATTTGTTAAACAATTTAGAAATGCTTTTAATGTAATAATAAAAAAATAAAAAAAATAAAAAAAATTGTCAATTTACATTTATGAAATTATAATTAATATCATAATTAATTTATTATTTGATTAAATATTAATGCCAACTCGCCTCAACAATGTTAGAGGACGCTGAGGCAAACTTAATTTTGTAATTAAACTTTTTTATAATAAATTAATAAAACTTAAAAAAAAAAAAATATCATGATATGGTTGTAAGAAATATAATATGCTTAGAAAGTTATCATAATTTAGTTGTTAGAAAAATAATTATTTTTCGGTCAACAATACTCAAATTCAAAATTGCGATAAACATTGATATGTTTACAGTAACTATAATATTGTTGATATTAAATAAAAATAAACAATTATTTGTGTACGACAACAATATATTGTTACATTAAACATAGTGTTGTTGCCGTAACCATGCCCAACAATATTTTTTCTCTGCGTGCAGGTACCAAAAATATATACGATTTTTATTCCTTAAATGTTTGACTTTCTAAAAAGTGCCCTATTTATATTTGTATTTCAAAATAAGTTACAAATGTAACATAATTTTTGTCTTAAAGCCAGTTCCACGATGTCACACGTTAATGTTCGCATAGAAAATTACATTGAAAACAAAAACAATTTCTAAAAGTTTTAAATGTTATTTTCTATTATTTTTGGTTTAAATGTAACGTTAACGTGTGACATCTTGGGATTGGCTGTTCGTGTTTATTTGAGTAAAAGAAAGATGGAGGACAAACAAATTCCAATACACTCTCTCTCCAAAACGGCCGAATTTCAAAATAGTATCATACAGCTGCCCACTTATATTTTTTAATGAGAGACCAACTTCCGTTACAAAATTCAACTTTCTATCTTCAGGCGCGTCCATTCCTTCATAGCATTCCAGCGCACTGCGGTGTTCTACTTTCTTCGCCAAAAAATCTGGAGGCATCCATTTTAGGACTGTAGACAGTGGAGTAGGTCTTAAGCTGGGATCACACGATTGCCGCAATACACCAATTTTCACACTTTTTAATACACCAATCGTGTGACTGCTCTTGTACCAATCGAGGACAATATTGTGCTTACTTTTACCAATCAAATGCAACCCTGGTGCGGCAATCGTGTGACTGTTTGCTATGCAACCGCGCGTCAATAAAAATAACAAAATTGAACCAATATTTATTGTCTTCTCGTGCGGCAATCAAACAACACAATATGCGCCAATATTTGCCTTTTTTTAATAAATGTTACATTTTTGTGTTTCCTTTAGTAAGTAATGAAGATAAATGTGTATTTATATATTAAGCATTTTAGTTTTTTTTTTAATTTTTGCTATACCTACTATGTAGCTGTTAAGTGCGAATATTTTATTAAAGATATTTAATAAAACTACGTATTATTTAATATGTTAATTTTTGGATTTTCATAAATTTTTCTTAAAATATTTCAAATAAAACTATTCAACAAAAAATTGTATAGTAGGTACCTATGTATATGAACAAATTTTTCGTTTTTGATGAACATACCAACTAGAACTTCCACACAAATGAAAAGCTACCACAACAGCTGTTTTCGCAGTTGTCAAGTAAGAACAATCGTGTGACTGTGCTGCGGCAATTATTGTACCCATTTCACTTTGTACCAACTAGCGGCAATTAAATTAGTATAAAACAGGGCAATCGTGTGATTTCAGAATATTTGATTGGTGCAATTTCTTTATTGTGCGTCAATAAAGCACAATAAAAATTGTGCCATATTGGTGCATTTGCGGCAATCGTGTGATCCCAGCTTTAGGCCCTTTTCACCAGTCGCATAATGCATTCGAGCTTTAGCTGCTCTTTGCCTTTTTCAGCGGTGGCTACCAAGTTGCTCTTGGTTCAACAAAATATGTATGTATTCCTATTTAGTTAAAATTAAATTAACACAAATCCCCAGGTTAAACAACAGTTTTGATGTGTTTCACTACGTTCCTTTACTCATATAAATATTCACATGGAGTAATCTAATGGCACTGGTGTTTTACTAGATTCCGTTTTCTTTCTCAACTAAATTTTGGTTTCCAATTTTATTGTTACATATCGGGTGATTTTTTAGGTATTATCTTTTTCGCAACAATGGCTTAAACAGCTGACGCACTTTTCATGTTTTGTTTCACTGTCAAACATCCTCAGTTTGGTCTATAATTTAACCATGAATCGTCTTACAAACGAACAACGCTTGCAAATTATTGAATTTTATTATCAAAATGCGTGCTCTGTTCAGAAAGTTCATCGCGCGCTTATTGTGTTCAGCGACGAAGCTCATTTTTGGCTCAATGGGTACGTTAATAAGCAGAATTGTCGATTTTGGAGTGAAGATCAGCCAGAAGCATTGCAAGAGCTTCCAAAGCATCCAGAAAAAGTCACAGTTTGGTGCGGTTTATGGGCTGGTGACATCATTTGACCGTACTTCTTCAAAGATGATGCGAATCGTAACGTAACTGTGAATGGTGAGCGCTACCGTTAGATGATATCCAACTTTTTTTTGCCCAAAATGAAAGAGCTTGACTTGCATGACATGTGGTTTCAACAAGACGGTTGGAAGACAACACTGAAGCATTTATTCATGAGATACCGGCCGAAATGTTGGAAAGAGTATGCCAAAATTGGACTAAGCGGATGGACCATATGAGGCGCAGTCACATTAAATTATATGGACCGTACTATCGATTCAAATAAAGATTTCATGCTTTTTTCTAAAGTTTACGTGTTTTTTTTAAACTTTCCTATAACTCTTAAAAAATCACCCATTATTTCATTGATTTATTATTTCTTTTTTTAAGGCCTGGTAAAATTTTAGCGAACTCCTTTAAAAAAATATTAAATTCCATTTTGTTCTTAGAGACAAAAAAAAACAATTATGTTTTTCTCAAAATATCAATTTTTTCAAGTAAAAGTTTTCCATTTCCTAAGAGAAATTTAATGAAATCTTAGTGTTTCGTCCATTTCCCATTTGTTCCTTTAAAAATGTATTAAATTTTTTCCCCGGCTTTAATACTTTTTAAATATCAACCTTTAAAAAATTTCATAATAAGTTTTATTTAATTTCATGCGATTCCTTTGTGTTTCACAGCATTCCATATCGTTCCTTATACAACAATTTTATTTTACAATTTTATATAAAATTGAATAATAAATTGTATGAGTTCTTTAAGATTATCTACTGTTTCAAATATTTCCACTTTATTCAAAAAATGTTAAAAGGAACTAAGAAGATACAAAAATAACTAAACGTATTCCTTCATATTCATAAACGATTATTATATCTAACAAACGCTTATTAGGGGACATTGTAATAGAAAATTTGTTTCGTTAAACTTTGTTAAATGAAAAATATTTTTATGAATACAAGCGTTTAAAATTTTCCGCTTTTGCAAACTCTTGTAGTGAACTCAATATGCCTGCCTTAATGTAGAGCTAAGTGTAAAACAGAAATGTCTTGTACAAAACAAAGAACTTGTAAGTATTGTTATTAATATTTTTATTTTTTTACAATTATTACGGATATGATTAGTCTACTCGTGTTAGTATTCAACTTATTAGTTGGCTTATAATTTTCATAAATTAGTTGAAAAGCCTTAAATAATTATAGAGTAATTACAAAATACTTACAAACTAAGTAATTTAAAAATTGAAAATGTTTTAAAGCAACGTTCAGGTATGTAAAATTAATTAAATTAAAAATTATAAAACCTTTTCAAGTGTTTTCGAGAAATTGGGTAAACAATACCATTTATCATTTAGGTTACATCTACACGAACAACGATTCTTACTGGCCTAATCACTGGGCACTGAGGGCTCAGATACAATCAGTTTTTATTCGCTATTGGCCATACCAAACCATTCAGATTCTGCGAAAGAGATGATGAGGCATTTGAATGTCTTCTCGTGATATCCTAAAATGGATTCCTTTCCTAGCAGAACAATTGGCGTAGCCTTAACATATCATGGCGAATATCGTCTCTGCACAAATGACCCAATGGATCGGTGTGCTTATCGTCTCTACACTGGACTTGAAACAAAAATACAGATTTATTTTAAACCTTTTTGAGGATATTTTTCTTTCTCTTATGAGAGACATAAGTATTGGATTGCGTATGCGGATATATTCCTTGTTTATTTTAAGTTTTCAAATTATTCTTAATAAAAGAATTCTTAGAAAATCTCCACTTAAAGTTGTCTATTGTTTAATATAAGTTTAGATTTCATACATTGTTTACAAATCAGTTTAAAGTGAATGAGTATGAGTATGAGACCAAAAAAACAAACAATGTAAACATGAACTGTAAAACAAGTTTCTGTTTTAAGTCTTTCGTTTTTCAATATCTATTTAAGGCATTTGATAAAGCAACTAACAAGTTCTTAAGGAAATACCACAATTTAATGTTCAATAACATGAAAATTTTAGAATGTTTCCAAGTTTTATCTAACTAAGCAACATTATTTTTATGTTGAGTTAGAGAATACAAAACGTTACAAAAATGAAATTAAATTAAGTTTAAATTAAAACTTAATTAAAAACAAAAAAAAAACATTTAAAACATGTTGCTAATTGCAGAAACGATATTCAATGCATTTTATTTTCGCATAAACTTTCAAAATTCAAATTCCTAAATACTTAATTGCAAAAGAAATTAATTTGACTTTAAATGTGTTAATAAGATAATGAGATTTTTTTATGGCTTAAAGCTAAAAAAAATAAGTTATGTCCCTAAACATCAGACCGAAATTGACATAAATACTAAAGTTTACTACTAAAAAAAAAAAAAAAACTGCATCTTAACCTAAATTTGCCTGTTGATGCAATCATCCATCATACATTTCGGCCAGTTTTACTTTGAAATCATGTAAATAATTTTTTTTATGTTGCTGTTGTTTTTTTTTTTAATAAATAAAAAAACCAAGTTAATTAATACTAAACTTAAGTGCAAATTTAAAATTTAAGTAATTTTAAATCAAAGCATGAATATAAAAAACTAAATATGTACCAAAATATGGGAATAAGATCAAGGAGAATTTAAGTGAATTTAATAATGTGGTCTAAAGTGTTATAAATATGTGGCATCACAAGGTCAGATGGGAATTAAAAACATATTTTCTTGTACGTCTGCAGATGTTCCAAAAGAAGCAAGTCAAAATGTTGTCAAAGAAGATGTTAAACGACATATCAAATGATGAGACTTATAATGAAATCAAGGTTAAGTTAAAATTTGTTTAAAGAAAAATTTGCTACTTAAAGGACATATTCTTAAAAACTTTATTTAATTATCCTTGAAATAAACAACTGTTTCTTTAACATCTAGTAGCTCCAATTAATAAATGGGTTAAGCCCGATAGAACTTCAATTGTATAAAATAAAACAAAAAATTAAATTTAAATAAGCCAAGTAAAGAAAAAGTGATATGAGTATTTACCGCAAAAATAGCTTAAGCGATAATTTTACGGAAGAAGGTTTTTTTATTTTTTTTTTTTTTCATAAAAATTTTGTATGAAGGTTGTCGGTTAAGCCAAAATAGTTTTTGTTATAAAATCATAACGGTACCTTATTTGACCATGACATTTTAGGAGATGATGCAAGTGTTGCCAATAAAGTCATTTATTAAAAAAAAAAAAAATCGATGTCGCTTAAGCTTTTTTTCATTTCAGAATTTGGATTTATATAGAACTTATAAGTTAAAAACTGACGTCACAGTATTAAAACTCGTTGCGGTTAAAGGCTTATTCCAAAAGTACGTTTGTAAAAATTAATTTTTTACCGATCTTCTTATGAAACTGTGACATATCAAATTTTTACTAAAATAGCATTCTTGTCGAGAGTGAGATATTTATTAATGAGCCCATGTTCAGATATATAAAACGGATTTATGCTGAATTTCCCCCAGAATTTGTGTTAGTATCTTAACATAAATATAAATTTCTCGAGGTGGTACTTCCAAACTTAGGTCTATGGTTCTTTACCTGCTTAACCTACTGCTCTGGATTTTAAACCCAAATAGGGCACTAGAAATAATTTGACAACAAAATGAATATTTTTGTTGAGTCTTTCAGAAGCGAGCGCGTTTTCAATAGACAGACAGACAAACGGCCATTGCTAAATCGACTTAGAATTGCCCAAAGACCCAGAGTATCGCTAGGGGAAAAGGAACTTCCACCAAACTTGTCACGTGACAGTTCTATAGTGGTAGGGACCGGTTCTAGTTCTAACACTTTATATTAAGAAAACGGCTCCGTGCAATAACTCCCAGGTGCAATAAGTCCCAAGAAAAAAATTAAATTAGACCCAAAAATTTTTCATACAAATGTGGGAGTAATTTCATTATGAAATAGCTCCCAGCCCTCTCGGTTTTATTTAATTTTTTTGGAAGTTATTTCATTTTTTGCCTGGGAGTTATTTCATAACGAAATAAAATCCAAATGAAATAAGTCCCCGAAAAAATTAACGTGGAAGTTATTTCATTTTATTTTGGTTTTCGGTGTTATTTCATTTGCTGTAGGAGTTATTTCATTTTTTTAGGAGTTTTTTCATTTTCAATTATTTGCAATTTCTTAAAATTGTTTAAAATTTTAAACGGTATTTATAACGGGATATTTCAAACTATTTGAATACAATGACTTAAGTTTATCAAAGAAGAAAATTTTGCTAATTGCAATTGCAGTGTCTTATGGTTACCGGCTATGCAGTGAAGCTTTAGTTAGCGAAACCGGTGTTTGTTATACCATAGAGTATGAAATCCTTGCGCCCGGCTGAAGGCCGGCTATGCAGAAAAGCTTTAGTTAGCGAAGCGTGTTTGCTTTAGTTAGCGAAGCCGATGTTTGTTATACCATAGAGGAGGTAATCCTTGTACCCGGCGTGCTTAAACTGCAGGCAGTTGCCATTGCATGAGGTCAGGATTTAACAAAATGCCCCATTTGTTGCCAAAATGTCGAGGACTCAATGTTAGTTTTTTGGTAACCTAATATGTAAATATTCAAATAAAACGAATACATATATAATAAATTTCTTTGGAAGTTGTTTCATTTTTTTTGGGTCTTATTTCTTTTTTTTTCGATGGACTGTTTTTGGAAGTTATTTCATTAATGTCTTTAGGAGTTATTTCAACTCCCAAAAGTTGGAGTTTGTTTCATTTAAGACTTGGAAATTATTTAATTTTTTCTGGGATTTATTTCTTTTTTTCAGTTTGGGACTTATTTCATTTATTTTGGGATTTAATTCATTGGGAGTTATTGCACTGGGACTTATTGCACCTGGGAGTTATTGCACGGAGCCAAGAAAACTTGTCAGTTTAACATGGTGGCGGTCAATTGTCAAAATAAGGATTGTCGAAGATATTGTCCCGAGCGAGCCATATTAGTAGGACATATAAAGTACGGGTGTCTGAACGTCATTACCAGGGGATACTTGGCCAAAGGACCGGAAGTAGTGAGCTGCTTGGGAAATCCAGCAGAGGAATTGCTTCTTGCTATTCCCAAGTGAATAGCAGGCAGAAAGCGTTCCACACCGAAGTGCACCTCTGTGAAAAACCCCACCCCCTAACGCCCTATGTTCACACTGAACTTTATTTAAGTATTTATGGTGTTCAGAAACGTAATTATATTTATATTTAGATAAATAAAGGACATATATATCGTCATATTAAATGCAAACGGACGTAACTACACTTTTTATATTTTTACGGGAGAAGCAAAAAACTTTACAAAATCAATAACAACAAGGTGTAATTGGTTTTTGAATTTCGTTAATAAGACCGTCATTTTGGATCGTAGGAATCTAAAATTTTGCACGAACATGTATTTTGATAAAACGAACCATAATCGATAAAAAAATCAATTTCGAAATTTTGTGTAGTTACGTCCGTTTGCATTTAATATGACGATATATTTACATTATATAATAACAAACGTAGTTTACTCTAATTCACCACTACTGGTTCTTCGCGGCTGTTTTTGATAAAGTGGATCTAGCAACGTCCAACATTTGGGCAACTTTTTTGAGCATTGATAGCCGTTTGTCACGAATCTTAGGAACAACATAACACCCCAGAAAATAATCAAGAGGTTTAAAATCTCACGACCGTGAAGGCCAATAGACAGGCCCCGTTCCCGAAATCAACTTATCGCCATATTTTTATCGCACGTAACGCCATCCATTTGAACCACATCTTGCCATTAGCTCCGGCTTCATTTTTGAAGAAATAAATTCCAATGATGCTACCAGCATGTAAATCACATCAAACTGTGTCACTTTCTGGATGTAATGGTGTCTTAACGGTCGGTTTTTATATAATTTTACATTCTAAAAGCAAAATATATTTGAAACAAAAACAAAATTTGTAAAATGGTTGCTTTTTAACGCATTTTACTTGTAGATTTGAGAAAGAAGGCTGTGGTCTTACCCCACATGCAGCAATTTCATTAATTAACGAGCTGAACTCAGTTTTCCGCTCATAAATCCATGACTGATTTTCAAAGTAAATTTTGATAATTTGTTAGCGTTGTTTAGGCGTTAATCTATTCATGATGATTTTCCAAAGTATATTGATCATAAATGTTTAAAAGTATGGGTAGTATGACGTTCGCCATCTTGTCATCACTGTCGAACTTAAAAAATACCCTTTAGCATTTGACAGGGTCACTTGAGAGTCTTAAAAAATTTCAACTTCTAGTCACCGAAGATAACAAGAAATTGTAAGTTTTTCTGAAAAGCAACAATTTTTGATCCAAATTTAAATTCTTTTTACAGTTTCATTAATTGTTTAGTTTTTATCTAATTTTTGTTTTATACATAAGCAAAATTGCAAGTGCCTTGAGCACATTTGTCATCTGCTTTTTTTAACGCAAATTCTTTTCAAAACAAAACTTCCAAAAATGCTTACAGTCACAAAAAAAAATCAAAAATTTTAGAAAACGAAGAAAAAACCTTCAAATAAAAATATAAATATTTTTTTTTTTTAATTTAAGCTTAGTTTTATTTTAATGATAATATTTACTTTTTATTACACTTAATTTGTTTAAATTTTAAACAATATAATTGCTGGCTGTTTCCCTAGTCGGACAGACATTTATTGCTTGGTCTTATTTTGTTTAACACTATCAAATAAAAGGTCACTTTTAATCAAAATAATTATTGGCAAATTATAGCATGAGAAGAAAAAAAATCATATTTCAAGCTAAAGTGTACATGAAGAGCAGAATAATTACCCCTGATTTGACGCTTTTAGTTGGGTGATAAACTTTGTAATTTAGAGCTTAGTAAAGAGTGAAACAAATAAAAAATCTTAATAGCAAAGTAAGATAAATAACGGCTATAAACATTGTTACTTTAAGAAAAACTATTGTTCTGTAAAAAGATTTTAACTGCTAGCCGAGTGTTGTCTTAATGGAATATTACGGCTTCCTATCTAGTCTCATGTTTCTGGAACTTTTAGATCAATTCTCGCCTCAAATGAATCTAGTAAAGAGTGAAACAAATAAAAAATCTTAATAGCAAAGTAAGATAAATAACGGCTATAAACATTGTTACTTTAAGAAAAACTATTGTTCTGTAAAAAGATTTTAACTGCTAGCCGAGTGTTGTCTTAATGGAATATTACGGCTTCCTATCTAGTCTCATGTTTCTGGAACTTTTAGATCAATTCTCGCCTCAAATGAATCAATTGTGTTCATTACAGGTGAATCTTTGAGCCCGATTAGTTAATTTTGGTCGAACCTACTACATAAAATTATTCTTTGTCGTTGACCTGGCTTCACATACGGTTTATTGCGTTTCTGTATTTTTTTAATGAACCATTTTTAATAACTAGCAACGAGAATATGCCAAAATGATTCCTTCAGCATTGTAAACATGCCTTCTCGTTTTTTTTTTCCACATATGAACCCAATTTCCTGCTCTCAGATAATTTTTGATGCTTTTAAATACATATTTTGAAATCGATTCTTGTGTGACGTCCAATCAATTTGAAAATTCTCCTTGATGCATTATCCTCGAACTTGTTTGGCTTATCTAGAAAGTCTTTGTCCTTCGGATCAAAATGGCCAACTTCAAACGAACTAAGTAGGAATCGATTTGCTTCACGTGCACAATTCTTCCGATTATTTCATTAAATTTCGATGAAAAGTCGTGTAAAAAATTTCAAATTGTGATTTGCTTTTCACATTAGTTTATTCAACGTAACATCGCAACTCTATTTGAAGAATTTGTTCCTTTGAAGATAAAACGAAAGAAAATTAATTTAAATACGTGGTTTACACCTGAAATTAAAAATTTGATTGAACAGCGTAGCATATCATACTCTAGATGGAAGAGATTTAAGACCTCTGAGCTACTGTCTGCCTTCCGATCATTAAGGAACAATGTAGATTCAATTTCGGCACAAATTTAAACCGATTGGCCGATGAGTAGACGAGACTGGCCTCAAAAATGGATAGTAGTGACTGTGTGGAGGCAGTCAATTATCCGCTGGGCTTGTATTAAGGGAAGATCCTTATCTTTTATGATTAAGTTCTTAATAGGACTGTCGGCCCTCGACGAATTGAACGGATTCTAGAGTATCACGGATGTTTTCGCTGATGCTTATGCAGACAGATTATAATTCACTACTAGGCAGGTGTAAGGTCTGCATTAGAACAATGAAAGGTTTTATTACAGGACACTGCATGATAGGCAGAATAACAGTCTAACTGGGATCTGACTTATCGGATTTATTATTCTTTTGAGACGACACAAAGGATTTAAAGACAGTTTCATGCCACTGTTCTAGGTTACAGAACAGCAGGCTGACCTCTTGGCTCCTTGGCCTCTGGACTCAAGAATAGGATAAAATTCGCTCTCTAAACAGCCCTGATTTAAAAAAAGATTTGTGTCAAACCGGGTTGTGTAAGCAAAAAATGATAATAAACAAAGTTATAAAAAATATTAGAATATTCTGGAAAATTTATGGTTAGAGTTTTAAATTACGTAAAGCCTTTAAACATTAATATTTGATAAACCAAAACTCCCATAACAATTATTGCCAATAAAGCCATTTAGATTTTTTATTAACAAAAAATCATGTTTGTGCCTTAAGTTTTTTGTTCTAGCTTGATACTAAAACAATTATGTGTCTTAGGTCTTTTGTTTTGTTTTACAAAAGCGCATTTGAATAAATAAAATCTAGAAAAATAATTCGTGAACAAACTAAAATGTCATTTAAACTAAAAAATAAAAATAAAACTTTTTTTTCAGAATTTTTGCAAAATTAAACTAGTTGCAAAAAAAATTTTACGAACAAAATTAGAAAGAAAAAAATGTTTAACTATAAATATTGCACACATCTCAGGTTTTATGGGAGGGATAAAAAAAAGACTTCATTTATTAAAAAAAAAAAAACAAATAAACAAAAAAAAGTCCAAAACAGCGTGACCAGTAAATTGATTAAACTTAAACTTTATTTTAAACCATTTCTATTGATTTGCTTAGCTTTATTTGCAAGAAGATAATTTTATAATGTAATTAAGAAACTGCTTAATGATGTTTGATCTAGCCAAACGTAACCTAGTGGTTACGTTAATGACATCAAATACTTAAAAGGTGTAAACAAAGCTAAATATACAAAATACAGGTATGCACCTTAAAACTTTCGTTTTCCATCTCATTAAACAAGAAAATTCTTCCATTTTTAATTGCGTTAAAATATTAAAGTGTATTAAATAAATTCTTACTGGTTACAAATATAATTAAATGTTTCTTTAAATTATAAAATATATTCATGATTAGCCTTTAATGGAAAATTTTGTAAATTGTTTATTTGTTCGATTTTTGGTTAAAATTGAATTATAAAAAATTAAAAAGTAAATAATAAATAAAAGTGATTGTTTCTTAAAAAAATAAAATTAACTAGATCCCCCAACTAAAAGATGGTTAATAAAGATTTTAATTTATTTTATCGTTTTGAGCAAAACGAAATTCAAACATAAAATCATAAAATTAGCCATAATAACGATTACATTTATGAAGTGTTTAAGCATTAAAAACTATCTTAAATGTTAACTTTAAAGTTAATCACGTAATACTTAAAATTGCTAAAATGTTTTTTTTTATTTTGGAAGTTGTACTGGGAAATTCATTAGATGGAACCATCCAAGAAAGATCTTTTAAGAACATGTATAATGTGTGTCTTTAACTGCATTAAAACTGAACTAAACTGATATTGAAATTTTTTTGTTACTGGAGCAGAACTGAACTAGAACTTTAACTGAACTAAAACCAAAACAAGAACCAAAACTAGAACCAGAACTTAACAAGAACTAATTTAGAGCTGAAATAGAACTGAACTAAAACTGAACTATAAATTTAACCGATCTAGAACTAAAAATGAACTCGAACTAAACTAGAACTGAACAAGAGCTGAAATAGAACTGAACTAGAGCTGAACTTGAACTGAACTTAAACTTAACTAGAACTAGAACTGAACTAGAACTGAACTAGAACTGAACTAGAACTGAACTAGGACTGAACCAGAACTGAACTAGAACTGAACTAGAACTGAACTAGAACTGAACTAGAACTGAACTAGAACTGAACTAGAACTGAACTAGAACTGAACTAGAACTGAACTAGAACTGAACTAGAACTGAACTAGAACTGAACTAGAACTGAACTAGAACTGAACTAGAACTGAACTAGAACTGAACTAGAACTGAACTAGAACTGAACTAGAACTGAACTAGAACTGAACTAGAACTGAACTAGAACTGAACTAGAACTGAACTAGAACTGAACTAGAACTGAACTAGAACTGAACTAGAACTGAACTAGAACTGAACTAGAACTGAACTAGAACTGAACTAGAACTGAACTAGAACTGAACTAGAACTGAACTAGAACTGAACTAGAACTGAACTAGAACTGAACTAGAACTGAACTAGAACTGAACTAGAACTGAACTAGAACTGAACTAGAACTGAACTAGAACTGAACTAGTACTGAACTAGAACTGAACTAGAACTGAACTAGAACTGAACTAGAACTGAACTAGAACTGAACTAGAACTGAACTAGAACTGAACTAGAACTGAACTAGAACTGAACTAGAACTGAACCAGAACTGAACTAGAACTGAACTAGAACTGAACTAGAACTGAACTAGAACTAAACTAGAACTGAACTAGAACTGAGCTAGAACTGAACTAGAACTGAACTAGAACTGAACTAGAACTGAACTAGAACTGAACTAGAACTGATCTAGAACTGAACTAGAACTGAACTAGAACTGAACTAGAACTGAACTAGAACTGAACTAGAACTGAACTAGAACTGAACTAGAACTGAACTTGAACTGAACTAGAACTGAACTAGAACTGAACTAGAACTGAGCTAGAACTGAACTAGAACTGTACCAGATCTGAAATAGAACAGACCTTAAACTAAAATTAATGTTTAAATTTAAGAAAAAAAAACCTCCAAGTGCATAACCCTGTAAGAGTTTGGATTTAACAAGCACTAATTTGATGTTGCATTGTTAAAAAATTTAAATTGTTTGATTTTTTTCTTTGGTTTTTACAACGAAGGCGGTTTTTAGCTAAACAGTCAAAATTATATCAGATGTTTGCAAAAAAATCGACAAAAATCCAAAATCTCAAACAAAACTTTAGCACTTGCTGTCTTTAAAGTCTTTAACTTTGCAAAAAATATTTAGAGATCAAATAGGGCAGTCACGTTTAACTACTTAAAAGCAAAATTACTTAACTTTAAACATATTTTAAGCTATCTTTTGTAAATAATTTCTTCCAAAAAAAAAAAACATTAGAAAAATAAAGAAAATCCCAAACGAAAATTCAAAAAAGATAAGAAAAAAGTTTTAAAAAATTTTTAAGATTCTACCTCATAACTAAAAACATTTTACACTAAATTTTTCCTAAATTAATTTATTACCTCATCTGAAATCTTTTATAAAAAAAAAAAAATAAAATAAAAATTACAAAAATTCTGCGGCAATTAACTCAATATGTTGCTCTAGTTTTGAATTTGAGTTTTTGTTGTAGTTTTATAAACATAAATCTAAAAGATGACTCGTAAAGCTTCAAACATAAATTACAGCAGCCACAACAAAAATTGAATTAAAAACAGCGATATAAATTAAACAAAAAAAAAACCATGCCAACAAACAAAATCTAAAACAAAAAACTCTGCATCTAGCTGACAAAGAGATGCGTGTTTGCTATCGATTTTTATGGCTTTATTTGAAACGACATGTCTAAACAGTGTTTGCAAGTTGCAGTTTTTTCTGTTTCTGTTATGCTTTTGTTACTTTAAACTCGTCTAAGATTTCAGTAGTCTCAAGCAACAGATGTTTTAAGCTAAAAAAAAATTAAAATGTAATTAAATAAATGAGCCAGTGGATATAAAACAAAACAAAAACTAACCACCAAATATTTCAACACCACATAGATGTAATTGCAGCATACGAGACATACATAGAAGTCAAGCAGGCAGACAGTCGGACATACAGACAGATAACAGATTACCAAATGCAATAGATGGACGTTATATCTAGTTAAATAAAGCATATCTAAATCATACAATTTATGTTTACTGAAGCTAAGAAAAATGCCATTTTGTTTTTGACAAAATATACAAAATTTTCCTATTTTTTTTAAGAATTCTCTAATTGCAAGAAATTCAATATCTTTGAAAGGTAAAAGGAGAAAATTGGTTAAAATTTCATAGAATTTTAAAAGAGTAAAAGTATCGAATAAACTATCGAATGTTTTTGCATACGACAGACACTGACGTATCTAATAAAAACTCGATAAATGTAATGTCGAGTTACTCGATAACGAATGCTATTATTTCAAATTTCATAATTTTCATTCGATATCGAGTTTCATAATAGCAAAATAAATAATTTTGCTCGATATCGTATGCGGTGATTGACCCCTGGTTTTAGTGACGAAATTAAAATATATTTAAAAAAACTTCACTTTTCTTAAAAAACATTCGTTTAGTTTAAAGAAGTCGATAGAAAATAGGCATAACCAAGGTATAGCAAATTATCCAACTCTTGATACACTTCACCGATACACTTCACCGAGAGTAAGAATATATCAGAAATGAGATTTTTATGGAATCTATACTATACGAACCAATCAAACAAACCTAACAAACCAATCTTAGAAGCCTAAAATTATTTGCCTTTATAGACGTATTCCAAAAGTACGTCTACGACTATGGGATTAATATGAGGCCGATGGTAAATCTTTGACCGATTGTCACGCAATTTGGTCATATCCCTAGAGGGAAGCGAACTGACACCAAAGTAGTCCCGTGATAGGCCTTTGGTGGTAGAGACCGGTTCTAGTTTTAACACTTTCTATGAATTAGACCTATCACTTTTTCATGGGGTTGTCATTGGAGGGGGTCAATTGACACCATTTGAACAGTCACACATCTATTCTTAATGGACGTGTTTGGTGACAGTAACTACAATGTAGTATTATTTCAATACAATGTAGTGTTATTTCAATAAAACAAGACGTAGAATTGAATTCAAGAAACAAATTTTAGAAAGACCAAAAAAATTTTTCACACCACCGGTGAAGACTGTTCCGTAATTTATTACTTTTTCTACCTTTTTGTTCGCATAAACTAATGCATAAACCAATCATGTAGGTTCTCCTTTTACTGGACATGAGTTTTTGCTTTTTCTACCTGTTCTATTTTCACAACTCCCAGGACCAGTCTGTTAGACCAATTGACACAAATTTCCCGCAGGGATGTTTTTAGTGTTAAAACAATGATATACAAAATTTTACTACGAAAGCATTATTTTCTACGCTTGCATGTGTATGAAAGTATTAGCGAGAGTGGACAACGGTGAATTACGGACCGATCTCTTCAATATTTAATTTTCTGATTTCTAGGCACATAAAACGAATTTGTACAAGATTTAAAAACAGTTGGTGCATTTTGGGTTAATAACTCTTTTCTTACTGAACAAAGTGTGGTAAATTTCCATCACAAATTGCTTAGAAAAACCAGAAACAATTTGGCACTAAACTTGTTCTCCTCTTTTAAGGCGTTCGAAAGTGAGAGTGTTTTTATCAGACCGAAAGGCAGATAGACACTTTTTGAATGAAAAAAAAAAAAATTTCTAGGTTTTGACATGGCAAGTCAAAACATTAAAGTCAACAATTTTCCAACAAGGGCAATCATAGACGTATATCTTTGGACTCTCTCTCTCTCTCTCTCTACCCCTCTCTATTGTAGTCATCTTTCTATGAATAGGAGGTCTTTATGGTGATACCAAGTTAAATTCATTCAAGGTGGCAAGCCACGATTTTTTTCTTTAAAATGATCGCCATGGTCCATCTTATTTTATACGGAAAGTAAATTTTTCCCCGCCCACTTTTTTCGAATAACCTAAACTCAGAAAACGTCTCCATCGATTTGACAAATTTTTCTTTCAAATGTTCGTATTAATCCATTTTAAGTTTTCATCGAAAGAAAAATATACAACGCCTACTTTAACGCCCATGATCCAACTTAGATTTTTACGGAAAGAAAATTTTGGCCCGCCCACTTTAACGCCCACTTTTTTGATTTACCTAAAATCAGAAAACGGCTCCATCGAATTGACTAATTTTTCTTTCAAATGTTCGTATCATTTTAACGGATTTTAAAAATCGAACGCAAACATTTTGCTAATTTGGATAGGACAACGTCTGTCGGGTCAGCTAGTAGATTTATAAAACATATGTTTAAAGGCTGAAATAACAATTCTTAATGTATAATTTTTCCACATATTTTATACACGTTCATCATGTCACTATCTCTTTAGATCTCTACAGCAGAGCTTCTATGCGAGGAATCCCAAACAAAAATCATGTAATATTTCATAGAAGTGTTAGCGCTTAACTCCGAATTCTCCTTTACAATACTGCTTCCGAGGAAGCATCAGTCTTTGCTGGAATCTGTCCGCTAATGAGTAAACCTTGTGTTAATGTACCAAGCTAAGGTCACCTGGTGTGAATTCGCCTTTGGTAAAACATATAGTAAGCAATTTCATTCAAAATTTATTATTAGCTGAAGAGAAACAAACTGTCTTAAATTAATTTCTATATCATAATCTCTAGTACAGTATGACCTCGTTTATTCGTCTCTCGATTAAACGGCAACATAAATTATCCGGGAATTTAAAGGAATTTATTTGCATTGATTAAAATTATTGACTATCCAAAATGCCAGAACCGACCTGTCCATTACGGATAATCGAGTCCTCATTGTACTTACAAAAGAAGCAGTATCTTCTATTCACGGTTTTGAGTCCATAATACTTTATATGATATTCTTAAGAGTAAACAGCTGTCTTTTATTCTCTCTTAGTGAAGTTCGTTTTGCTTCGAAAATGTCAGATTTTGTGCCAACAAAGCATTATTTGCAGGTATTGTATTGATTTTCTTTTGGAAGGACTCGAACGATTAAATCTATTTTGCTCCACTGAAATAAGGACAAATAAAGATTCCGGAACAAAGCCAATTTATTCCATTATGGTAAGTCTCAGCCGCATGTTGCAAGACAAATAGTAAAGTAAACAAACTTTGCCTTGCCGCTTTTTAGGCCATATCTTGCCTCTTACGACGACTTCTTTTTGCTTTAATCGGTTCAGAATGCGCTCACTGCAATACGGTACACAGCAGTGTATCTAAAATTGCCTTGATTGCTTTTTGCCCTCAAAGCATAAGAATATTTTTTTTCCGTGAAATCCTAATGATGGCAAATAGCTTGAAATAATTGTACATTGTACAAGTAATAAAATACACTATTTTAAAGTTTTACACTCAATATTTCATTAAAATTAAAGTCATGAAATGTTACACTTCTTTAATTTCAATTAATTTTTCGTTCAAGAAAAATCTTAAGGTAAAAACTGCTACAATTCAAGTGTTGCAATTGCTTAATTTAATAGATTTTTTTCCTTTGGCGATTCTAAAAATTTTCCAATTTAAGTTTTTTTCGGTTTTCAATTTTTTTTTGTAACTAATCGTGTCGCTTGTAAAAAAAAACATGTGACCTCCAAAAACTTGGCTATAGATTTTTGCCATAATATTGTTGGTGCTCTTTTTTTAAAGCTGTTCTTAGTTTAAGGTGATTTTTTTCCTTCATTAGAGCAAATTTTTTACTTCTTCTTCTTCTTTGACGATGTTTGATTTTATTGAATGGATTTTAAGTTTTTCTGGTCTTTTTTTATGCGGACTATTAGAGGTGACTTTGTTTTGTTGAATTTGTTTTTTCTTTAAGAAGTTACTGCTGTTATACATTTGTGGAGGATATTGCACAACTGTGACTATTTTACTGTGACTTTGTATTTGGTCGTTTGGTCTTTTCGTTATAATTTTGCTATGTTTTTTTATTCGAGCATTGTTGCTGTTTTTTTTTTTTTTTTTTTTTTTTGTTAGTATTTAATGCATATAGCTAACTAATATTGTTGTTGCTATTGTTGATATTTTAAAATGTTACTAAAGCTGACAACAAGTGCCTCATCTGGCAGTAATTAATGTGCATGCATTATGGTTTCTCTACTTTACTTAAATTGAATAGTTGAGAAAAACCAAAATCCAAACTGAAAATAAAACTAACAAGAATGCAATTGACTGGCTCAAGTAGACCTTCTGCCATACAATAAACATGTCTAAACCATAATAATTTAAACAGAGAGACACAAAAAAACAGACCGAAAGACAAACAGATGGACAGCCTTACGGTGGCATGTTATAATTTCTTAGAAACTTTGAAAAAAAAAACTCAAAACAGAAATAAAATACAAATCAAATATTAATTATAAGTTAAAAGGTTGTTTAACAAAAATGTGATACATATTTCTGTTTCAAGCAAAAAAACAAAAACAGCATAAGCAAAATAATAATTGTTTTAAGAAAATATTTCTTTGAGCAAAATGCTTTAATTGCCCTCAACTGTTTTCCCCTCTCTCATTTCATTTACTCCCCTTTAATAAAAAAAAAAACTGCTGCATTTTTTCCACTGACTTGCCTTCTAAAACCTCTAATTGTTGCATAATATTTTTTTGTTTATATGTAAACATGTTTTTGCCCCATCATTGTCGGTTAAATTGGTCTTTGTTTAAAGTTTAAAAATTATGTGTGAATTTTCGTATCAGTCTGTGAGGATGGCAAACAATTTTACACAAAGTACAGTTAATTTTATTTATTTTTTTTTTCTTTTCTGTATAGTTTTCCAAAGACACAAGTCAGCCAGTAAGTCAGTGTGTCACAAAGTTAATGGTAAAAGATTTTCTTTGATAACCTCTAACTGGTTTATTGAACTAAAGTAGCAAGAGTGTGCTTGCTGCTTAAGTCTTTTTTTTTTTCTGGAAATTTAATTTAAAAAGCGAAAATTGATTTATAAAAACAGCTATTTAAAGCAAAAAATATACAAAAAAAAGCAATTGGAAAGAAATGTAAGTTTGCCTCTTAAGTTTTTTCCTTTAGATTTCAATTTAAAAAAAAATTACTTAATAAACGATTAATATTATAAAGGGTGTCTCAATAAGAGTGCACTTTTTAAAATTAGTGCAATTTTTTTTGTGCAACTTTGAAATTTGGCAGCTGTCGCATATGTTTATTTTGATTGTTTTAAATGGAACGCTTTAAAATAAATAAAAAAGTGTATTCTCTCTGCGACATCCTTTACAGTTAAAAGCCTTAATAAGTACTAGTGTTCGCCTTATGGTCAAAATTCGACCATAACTTTATTTTTGTAAATATGAAGAAAACATAATTCATCTAAGTATGAATTTATTTGTTTCGAGCATTTATTTTTATCTTCAAAGTGGATCGATTTGGCGAGGGACCAACCTCCGGTTCATATATTATCTTCTACGTGAGTTAATTTAATTTTGTAAGTTCAGTATAAAAAATACCAATTGAAAAAGAAAATAGTATCAAAAAGTCTCCTTTATATATTGTCATCCACTCAGGACGTTGCACGTTTATTTTTATGTTTCTATGTCTAATACTAACGAAAATTAATCAAAGTACCAGATGTAGAACGAAAAATACCAAAAAGCTACCCTAACATGTTCTTAATTTTATCTTTATAGGTCGAATTTTAACGAAAAGTTCCAGATGAAAAACAAAAAATACCAGCATTTTTTATCTTATAGGTTATCACTCACTCAGGATCCTACACCTATAATATTATGTTTCTAAGTTCTATATTACAGAAAATTTAATAATTACCAAATGAAGCACAGAAAAGTAAAAAAAAAGAAATTTAGTTTCCCATATTTCCCCTTTTTCTCCCCATAGAGGTTCGGTTAACAAACAAAGGAAGAAAGCGTTCTTAACTGTTTTGCCTGGTCTGATTTATATAGTCGAAATATTCGAAAACCGGTTTCTGAAAAATGTCGAATAATCGATCACCCTAATTTTTTATTATTTGATAATTGCCCTGCAAGCATTTTATGAAAAAATTGATCATATACGAGTCATTTATGACTCCTCTGCGCGATTAAAATAGACATATATGAGCTCATTTTCTGATCATAAATGATTGTTTTCTCGGGAGGAAATGGTACCCTACCCGGGACTCTTCTTGAGGAGTCTTTTATTACCCGTTTTTCTGATCAATTTCGACTCATTTATGACTCATATTTTTAATGATTTGCGAGTCTTTTTCGAGTCATTTTTTAGTCGTATTTCTGATTGTTTTCGAGTCTTTTTCGACTCATTTTTTGGTCGTAATTCTGATCGTCTAAGAGTCTTTTTCGACTCATTTTTCAGTCCTAATTCTAATCGTTTGCGAATGATTTACGAGCTCTACTAGCCTATGACCATAACACATATTTCTTCCAAATTTCATAGATCTGCCCCTAGATATATAATTTTTAAGAAGCAATATAAACTAAAAAACAGGAATGTCCGGCCAGATTGGCATAATACCCCTCTGTGTGGCGTTGAGTAGAATTGACAGAAAGTATTGTGACGTTTCAAATGAAAGTTAAAGAAATTTTAGTAAAAAAGTAAATATCAGGTATGTGATGGAAATCGATTTTAAAAACGATACGATTTGAAACCGAAAATATCGTTTTCAGTATCTTTTGAAATGGATTTAAAATGGATATTCCTTTAATTTCCAGTCTTTATTCTTTCAAATTGTATATATTGTATACGTTAACTGAAGTGTATTCTGAACGAAAATTTAAGACTATAATTCAGAAATAGATTTTTAAATCCTTCGAAATTCATCACACCTTTTAAAAGCGTTCGTTTTGAAATCGATCGATTTTCATCACATACCTGTATATTCAAGTTTTTATTAAATACGTAATAATTGCTAAAATTTAATGTTTGAATTACTCCACCAAATGCCTGTGTACATAAAATTCATTTATTCTTGGAAAATACCAAATTAACGTCAAAGTGATGTAGTCGTCGACTTGATGTAACAACAACGTAAAATTAACATCGACATTGACAACAACTTATACAATAGGGATGATTATATTTAACTTGTGGTCTAAGAAAAAGATGTTTGCTTTATTAATTTTATTTCCGGCAGTTGTTGAACGTTTTTCGATTAGTTCAATGGACAATTTGCAAGCAACCGCACATAAAAATATAAGTAAAAATACAATAAGTTTGTTTATAAAAAAAATTTGTAAAGAAAATAAACTTACGTTTTATTATATGAAAAATACATTTGTTTATAAATAATTTACTTTAAAACAGACCGCGGCAAAACTACTGCACCGTGCTCTTTTCTCTTTTGATCTCACACCTACGTGCACTCTTGATCACTTGAATAAACCCAAAAGTCTCGCTTGAGCTTTCACACTAGGCAGTTTTTTATTTTTTTATTTTATATGTACAATGATCTAAAATGGCGTAAATGCGATACAATTAGAAAAAATATTTAATTTAAAGAAAACAATTATTTTCTATTTGGCAGATTTTTAAATATTTAAATAAATTTATATAAGTTTTAAAGTCAAAACAGTCATATTTCAAACACCTGTATGATCCATTTTCGATTGCTGTATGTTTTGTTATTGCATTTTCAATAAATTACTTTTAAAGCATAAGAACGAATCATTTTCGAATCTTTTTTCAAGCGCGCAAGTGCTTAATCAGTTTTTAATCGTCAAAAGTACTCGAGGAAGACTTAGTTAGGTGATTTTTGATAAAACAATCTTCCAAATGCTAGTAGGGTGAAAATAAATTTGTATTTATTTATTTTGCATTCGTGTTAGTAACAAATTTGAACGCTTATAACTCTGAAATTATTGAACAGATTTTAGTAAAATATACATTGTGCACTTCTCTGAGTAAATACATCTTAAATGGTTTATATTTTGTTCAAATCGGTTGATATACGGAGGAGGAAAGTGTTCTTAACTGTTTTGCCTTAGCCGATTTATATATAGATTAGCAAGTAAATATTTCCGAAATTTAAACATAAGGAAACTGTTAACATTAACAAATCTTATAGATTTTGTTATTTTTAAGCTAATAAGGCCTAAAATTTCTTTGTAATTAAAACAACATTTTTTAATCACAATTTTCCCAACGTTTCGTCGGTATATGCTGATTAATCATTTTTAAGGTCTTAGGGAAACTTATTTTTAAACAATTATCTAACTGATTGGAAGGCAAAAGTCTACTATTTGAATGCCAATTTAGATTATTTTAAGGCTCTGGAACAGAAAAAGTTGTTGTTAATGTTGGTGGTGGGTTTTATGCTGGATGTAGCGATGTTTTTTTTTTTTTTGACATCACCATAGTATGATAAAAAAAAAAGTTGAAGATAATTGCTGCATCGAGCTATGCTGTTTAGCTTCCGAAAGTTTATTTATCGAATAGTAAACTATTTGTGCAAATTGAATATACTATGAACAATTTTCTGCCTATAAAATATGGTGTTCCACAGAGAAGTGTGTTGTGTTCACATGGAATATGTCAGACTAAGGGCCATTATTACAACTTGAAGTTAGCTAAAGTTAAGATTAAATTGACAGATAATAATGTGTTATCTGTCAAAAAGCGCCTGTTAACTGTCGGATAACAGCTAACGCCAAGTTATAATAATGGCCCTAAGTACACGCAGAGAAAAAATATGGTTGGGCATGGTTACGGCAACTACACTATGATTATTGTAACAATATATTGTTGTCCTACACAAAAATTTGTTATTTTTTCTTAAATATCAGCAATATTATAGTTACTGTAAACATATTAATTTTTATCGCAATTATAAATTTGAGTATTTTTGACTGAAAAATAATTATTTTCCTATCAACTAAATAATGAAAAATATGAAAACATATAAAAATTCTTACAACCATAACATGATAACATTCTCTACGTGAAGTCATAGTATGTTTAAGATGCAATTATCACTATTGCGTTTTTTCTTTAGAAATACTTTATTTATTGTGAATTATTCTATAAAAAAAATGTTCACTATTGTGTTTTTTTTTTTTTTTTTTTTTTTTTGAAATAATTTGTTTTAAGTTTTTTGGTACTAAAATTTATGTTATTTCGATTTTTTCAATTATTAATTTTGTTAATTTCGATATTCAAGTAGAAATATTTTTGCGAATTAAAATTTTATATTGCGATTTTTCTTTACAAAAATCTTCTTAAAGTGATTTGTTTTACTGACAAATTTTCTTCTTTTTACGATTTTTAACTTCAATGCTGCAACCTTGCTTATCAGCCATCAAGAAGTTTAAATTTTTAAAGAACAAGTTCTATCGTTTAATAAACAAAATGTTTAGGCCAACTGTTTTCTGCGTCAAAACTTCCGCCTTGCAGACATTGATCTTACAAAAGAATTTGTTTCGCGTTTGCAAAAAAAATATTAATCTTTATCAAATAAAATATGACTTCATAATCAAATTATTTGATTTTAATTTGAGTTTATTGTTAAATTTTAAGCAATCGGGCATGTTCTAGAAATCGAAATTAAGTGGATTTTAAATCGAGCAAATTTTTAAACCGATCATGCACTGAAAGTTCATACAAATATTCCATTTTATTTTGTGAGTACCAATTGGCTTTACCAGAACAACTCTTGAAACCAGGAAAACTACGGTGAATTTGTAAATAAATGACATTAAAATTTCGTTCGATTTCAATTTCTCTTCATTTCAATCTCTAGAACATGCCTGAATATCTTTTATTAAAAATATTAAACTCTCTATATTTTTAAAAATAATAATTCATTTAAACAAAGTTTTAGTTCAGTAAAAATGTATTTATCAAATATGAAAAATTGGGAATTTAATAATAAACTTTGTATTCCCGAAAATAACTTTTAAAAAAGGTTTGTTGTTTAAGTCTTTTGTATTGGCAGTTAGCAAAGTGGAATTGTTGACATTTATCAAATTGTAATTGTTTATTTTGTCATCATTTTGATTGCAGATGTCTAGTTTTTAATTAACAAAATTGTCTTTAATTAGAGCATCACCTTTTAAGACCATTTTGAAAAGATATCATTGTATATGCATTTAAAGGTTTAGAAGAATATTTTATTCATATTTGTATTAATTTTTAAAATAATTTATTTAATTCAAGCAAAAGACTCAATAAAAAAGCATCTATATATAAAATTTCCTTATTTGTGTGTTTCTCTTTTCTTTTTGTCTATCCAGAGCTTTTTGAAGCACACTGATGGGCTAGAAAGCTGAAAATTGTCTTGGATATAGTAAACCACTTAGGCCGAATCCTAACGTAGCGGAATTTTTGCATAAGCGCAATCTAATCAAAGACCTTTTTAGTTTGCTTTCTTCGAGAAATTGCTGCATCTATCTCAAGTCTTGTTCATTTAGTAGTTACAAACATTTGAAAACTATTTATTGGATAATTTATAATTTGAAGAATTCTTGACATAGTACGAAAAAACAGAAGTAAAGGAAGAACATGTTAAATAAATTAAAATAGATAATCATTCAAAGCAAATTTCGATCTACCAAAGGTTAAATACAATTTGGTTTAAGGATTGATGTTTGACTAATGACGTCAGCAGTCGTCGATGGCTGCGAGTGTTAAACGGCAAGCCCTCTGAGGAGATTGAGTGGTTGCAATCGAAACATGTCAGGGTAACCTGTCCGTAAAAACGCCTGCGTTCGAGCCCAAATTGAGTCAAGAATGAAAAATTATCAGTAAATTTTAATTAATTTTCATGTTGTAAAATTTCTTTCTTCATAAAAATAATTTAATGAAAATTAAATTTGATGAACTCAAGCCTAATTAAAAAATTAAAAATTTGGATTAAAAAACCCATAAATAGTTCAACAAAATAACCACAATACTAATTAGTTTTATTTAGAAACATTAGAATGACAAACGATTATGGTTTAAAAGTTCTGCAAAAAAAAACTTCTTTCAACTTTTTAGTGTTTCTGTCTTAAGTCCTTCGTTATGTGAATTTGCTTTCATTTCATAGCCCAAAATCTTGAAAATTACCCAACTCATATGAAAATTAAAATACACTAAGAGAAAATATTTAACAATACTGAACATATAGCAAAAATATTTCTGTTTGTTTTTTTTTATCTTTGCCAAAATGAAATTCGCACGTTAATTTGTTTGTCTAAAAAAAATTTTTTTTTTCAGAAAAACCAAAGATATGATTAAAAATATACAACAGATGTGAGAAATTCAAGTATTAAACTTTGCTTCTTCAGCATTTTATATGTTTGAGGGTGAAAAATGCTACAAGAAGAAGAAAAAATAATAGCAGAATTTGCACAATATTATGATTTTTATTACAAAATCTTGACTACACGACATAATTCCCAGGAGACACTGAGCAACAAGAAAAAAAAACTAAATTTAAAAATATTATTTCTTGTTTTGTTTCTACTATTTGGTGTATTTGCTTAGATCTTGTTTTCTTTTTCTCGCAAATTGTGATGTCAGTTTAATTGTTAAAAAAAAACAACAACTGTAAAGTAAAACAAGTAAGAGTGCTATATTCGGCTATGCCGAATCTTATATACCCTTCACCATGATGAGATAAGAACATAAAGTTATATACATAAATAACGTTCTTTAGATGGGTATAAATAAATATTAATTGAGCCAAGCCAACTTTTCATTTCGTCATGCCGAAGAATTAAAAAAAAAAACAAAAAATGTATATATGTACCTAAGCCCGTTTCCTCTTTTGCCAAAGTTGATGTTTGAAATTCGTTATATAATCTTAAAATCGTTTTTTAGAACATAAATAATTGAATAAAAAATATGAAAAAAAATTCTTTTTGGGATTCGAACTGGCAATATCATCAGTATCAGGAGAGAACTTAACAACTCGGCTACGAATGCTTTTACTGAAGAAGCGTTAAATTAAAATATATTGAGTCTATGAGTTTGCTTCTTAATTTGAGCGGCATATCATATACATGCATTAATGTGTATGTGTATGCGTAAAATTAAACACATTCAAAATTAAATCCACCACTTGTAGTGAAGGGTATAAAAAAACAACAAAAAAAAAACACATTACCAACACTATATTACCATAGCCACTGTATGACCGTAGAAATCAAAATTGAATTGGTTTGTATGTGGTAACGTCACTTCTAATTGGACCTTTAAAGGAAAAAATTTGAGGCAGTCGTGGGTTTTTTACTCATATCTCAGACATTTGTGGACCGATCTTGCTGAATTTCAATAGCAAACAATTCCGGACCATATGTGACATAAATGTATAATAACCTGGCCCCTATCATATATAGGATCTTCGGAAAATCCATTTCAAGGGACAGACGAACAGACAGACGGACATCGTTAAATCAACTTCGCCCCTCATAAGGACCCAGAATATATATACTTTATAGGGCCTAACATCAATATTATAGAAATTACAAACAGAATGACAAACTCATATATACCCTTTTCACTACCTGTGGAGAAGGGTATAAAAACAAAGCTGATGTAGAGGTGAATATTGTAAATAACGCTTCTATTACCAGTTTTAGTAGCAGTTTACGTGTTGGTTGCTTTGTTTTTCCTCAATTTGTTTATAAAAAAAAATATTTTCTTAGTAACTTACTAGAATGATTTATTTACTTTTGTAGTTTTTGGCATTTTAAGCAAATCAAATTGCCACAGCTGCCTTTTTTTCTTCGTTTTTAATTCATTATTTTTTTTTTTTTTAATTTGGGTTTGTCAACTAATGCCAGTCTCTTTTAGATTCTTTACAGCCGGATAATTGTCATGAAAAGGCGTTAATAAGAATACGCCTTCAATTTATTTAAATATGGTAGCCAAGTTCCGTATTGCATTTGTTACAAAAAAAAAGAGAAACAAATTTTGAAATATTGTAGTTGTTTGTGCTAAATGACAAAATTTCAAGGTGTTTTATTAAAATCAGTTTGAAATGGCACATTTTATGTTAAATGTTTTTATAACATGAATGTTTAATGTTTAACAAAGTTACATGTAAAATTTGGTTAAACAGAAAAAAGCAAATAATTAGATTTAAGTTAAGGAAGAACATAATAAAAGATTTTAAAATGATTTTAATCGTAAAAATGAAAGTACAATCAAAATGTATCCTGCAAACACATGACCATGAAAACCGTGTATCCCCTTTAAATGTACAAAAGTTTTTCGCCTACACAAAAAAATATTAAATAATAATTAAGTATTGTGGTTATTTTGTTGAACTATTTATGGTTTTTAATCCAAATTTTTAATATTTTTTAATTAGGCTTAAGTTCATCAAATTTAATTTTCATTAAATTATTTTTATGAAGAAAGGAATTTTACAACATGAAAATTAATTAAAATTTACTGATAATTTTTCATTCTTGACTCAATCTGGGCTCGAACCCAGTCGTTTTTACGGACAGGTTACCCTGACATGTTTCGATTGCAACCACTCAATCTGCTCAGAGGGCTTGCCGTTTAACACTCGCAGCCATCGACGACTGCTGACGTCATTGAGTCAAGAATGAAAAAATTATCAGTAAATTTTAATTAATTTTCATGTTGTAAAATTCCTTTCTTCATAAAAATTATTTAATGAAAATTAAATTTGATGAACTTAATTAAGCCTAATTAAAAATATTAAAAATTTGGATTAAAAATATTAAATTAAAATTATTAGATAAATTAGTACACAGAAAAAATTATTGCCGCATTATTTTCAAACAAACGCTTGTTTGAAAATTTTTTTAATTTCTACAAATTTTTTTACTGATTCAATAAAAATTTTTGTTTGATTTCTATTTAACCAACAAAAATGTTGACAACCATTCAAAAATATAATACACATTTTGTATGAAGTATTTAACGCTTTTTAATGTTGTCGTCTTTTTGCATTTTTTTATTTGATCGTAAGCAACACTTCCTAATGTGAAATATAAGAACTACAACAAAAAACACATATAGTCTATTTTTGGACACTTTAAAAAAGTACAACAATAAGAAAGATGAAGAGGTTTGAAGTAAAAAAAAAAAAACAAAAAAATAGCAGGTAAAAAAACGTTTTACTCTTTTTAAACAACAGAAACAACAAAGTTGGTTAAAAAAAACCAAAATCCCGTATTAAATTTTTTCAAACTGTTTGCTTAAATACATCAAATACAAAAATATAATGATGACGAAAAACATATCGAGTCGGTCTGTCGCCGTTTTTGGCAAAGGAAAAGATACAGCAACAGTGAGTGATGACGAAAAACATTGTGTGTATAAAAAAAGACTTCGTTCAAAAATTAGTTCAACAAAAAAATGTGTCTCAAAGCCAGCCGGCCGCTCTGCTCTCTCTCTCTGCCATCATCTTCTAATACAGTGCCTGCTTGTGTGCGCATCATTGCCTGTGCAAAAACTTTTTTTTTTGATTTTGAAATTTAGTATATGAATTTCAGCAAACTTTTTGTTTGATTCAGTTAAATTATTTGTTTGAAAAATTCAGTATTTTTTTTCAATAAACGAAATGCAAATAAATTGTTTGAATATGCGAATTTTTTTATAGGACCGATTTCAGACAAAAAATTGTTTGATTCTACAAATTTTTTGTTCGAATTGGAAAAATAATTTTTTCTGTGTAGTATTCCATTGTAAAAATCTTTAAACAGCCTTACACCCGCTCATATCTTCATAAAAATTTCTTGGGTATGTGTTTACGTAGGGTCAGTTTTTAAAAGGGTACACCTGAGGATCTACTAAGCAGAATTCAATTAGTTGTTTATAAACAACACAAAACGACCTGGATTTCTTAGCTCTTAAGTTTCAATACTCTATCGGCATTGGTTTTGCAGCTAAAAACGTTTAGAACCTTAAGTCGGCACAGGGTTCCCGGTTACGCATTCTTGAAAGAAAGAACAAACCAGTCTATTTTTTAAAAAAAAAATCTAGAAAATCGTAAATTTTTTTGAATTCATTAATTGCACTTTTTATGGTGAAAAACCTCGAGATCGTTAATTTTTCTTGAGAAACATTTCAATGTCAAAATTTTACCAACAGAGCAAATTGTAATGCCATGTGTTCTTAGATAAATTTTAATATCGTTAATTTTTCGAAAGAAAAATTGCAAAGTCGTAAATATTTTATATATTCTATAGAGAAAAAATAACATTTTCTTTTTTAAAAAATCTAATCTAAGGATGGTGTAGAGTGAAGCCTCGCTGTGCGTAATGGAGCCCTTTTCAAAACTCCAACAGATGCGCAAAATATTTTCCTTTAGCTTTCATTATTGGATCTAAGTGGAGAAAGAGATGGCGACGAGTTCGACAATTCGCCTTAAATGCATCCAGTGCAGTGAAAACAACTACGATCACTGAATGGCTATAAGCACGACGATCTTGAACTGAAGAATTGTTCACACATAACCAGTTATGGTTCATAATCTCCATTACAAAACGCTGATACCAATTCGTAATGCGTGGGCAAATGGTATTCCAGGTAAAATGGGCGGATTGAATTTCTACACAGATGTTTCCAAATCTGAGCTGGAGTGGGTCTAAGAGTACACTCAAGGTCGCTCAACCACAATTTATCGCAGAGACTTCCGGATTGCTGTAGCGTAGTCCAGAATGAGATGCTTGCGATCAAAAAAGCTGAAGACTGGCTCACCTTATCAGCTGTATGAACGCCAACTGTGGATATTTTGAGTGATCGCCATGCCGCCATTACGGCCTTGAGTTCCCCCTCCCTGAGGACGAGAAATGCAGCCCATCTCTAAGCAAGCGGTTTAATATCCGGATCATGGGTCCCTGGGCAAAGACATAGGAATATACTGGGGAACAGTTAGGCAAATGAGCATGAAAGACTGGACTAGGAAGGTGTTGGGGCACCTCTGCTATTCTACAAGCTCGAAATATGGCAATTGTCGATAGATATTTCTAACGAATACTGATTGTGCAACTGCTGGCAAAGGTGACGGGCTCACCATGTCTCTACTAGCGATGACTAAAAGGGACGTATGTAGCACTTGTGGTATCTATTTTCACGGGACATTGTCTTATATTTAGATATGTACATATGCACAGCATTTGGGAGCCAGACACTTTGGAGTTGTGTAATATTTCTGGCGTTGAACTGGAGTGCACTTTGAATTTGTTTAGAAGTTCGGTTTAGCTCTACGATTGAAGCTTTGAAGAGTGAAACTCCATGGTATCGCAATGGATCAAAATGGGTCTGCATGTGTCAGATAACTACCAGCCGCCATTTCTACCTAATCTAATTCAAAAAATACTAGTTTCAGTAGAGCAATTGTACAATTAAAAAGGTAATCCAAGAAACTCAGCTGAATATTGTTTACAAGCCTTACACTACGTCACAATTTGCTTACAATTTTGTTTGTTTACAAATAAGAGTATTAATTGTTGCTAAAAATACACATATTTTTTGACAATCTATCAAGTTTTTCTATAAAATACATGTACAGTTGCTGTAGAACTAGGGTTACCTGTTTAATTATGCCATGAGAAAAGCCATATAAATTTTTAAATTAAAAATATATAAATTAACGCAATATCAAAACTATCGTTTTAACACAAATTGTATAGTTTATTCCGAAAAACCTACAACTTAGCCTTGTGGCGACACATGCAAAATTAAGATGGGTCGATTTTTTAATAAATAAAAACGCGTGATAACAAGCAAAATAACGGCAGATTTTAATTTTAAATTTTCAATGATTTAGAAAGAATTTTTTAACACATAATTAATCATGATATTGCAAACACTTCTGCATACTAAGCCGTGCTTATTCAGTTATCCAGTTAAAACTATTTAGTAAAAAGTTCTTAGGAAGTTTTCCTTCACGTACTTCATAGCCTAATTTGACTACCATTTGTTTCGATTGATGTAAAACGATCTCACTGAAATTCGGTAATCTTTAGAAGAAGTTATCGGAAATTCTCTTAAATCGTTTTAAGCCTCAGAAAATGAGCAATTCTTTTGCCTCAGAAAGGCTAATGACGTCCAAAACTGTAAGTAATTGTTTACTGTAACATGGCTTCAAAAGAAACGTTCAAAATCTTTAAAAAAATTCTTATTAAGGTTTCTCTTTAGAAAACTAAACGAATTTCAAGATGGTTCTTGAGCCATCTTTAAAGGTAAGTTTAAAGACTAAACTTGTACACAAACAAGGGAAGTCCTTAAAAAAAATTTATAAATTATGTAATAATTATTAAAATAATGAAATATAATCTAATAAAATTTTAACAATTTCCTTTGTTTTTTTAACAACAACTGTAAAAATGTACTGGAAACAAGGTCACTTTGCGAAAAACAAACTCAAACGCCAACTAAAAAGACAAACTTAAAAAATTTTCCAAATATATTTTTTTAAAGTTTACTCGTTTTTGTTAAACCATCAAAAGAGAAAGTAAGTTTTGAGACAAAAAATGTTTTTGTTTTTACCAAAAACAAAAAAGATTACAAATTAAAAATTTCAAGTTCAAGTTCATTTTTTTTATCTTCAGGTTTTTTATGAGATTGTGTTTTTTTTTTTTTTTTTTTTTTTTTTTTTTTTTTGTTCAACTTGTTTTTGTCGCTTCAAAAAAAAACCGTATTTTTTTTATAAAAATCACACCTCTCTACGGTTTTAAGAAAACAGCATCTCAAATGACGTTTAGCCAAAAATAAATTTACCCCAAAATTAAAACTAATTTATAGTGATCATTTAACTGAAACTTTGTTAAGTTAATAACTGCTTATAATTATTTATTCAATCCAAATCAATAAGCGAAACAAAAACTTAACGGACCCTTTTATTAACAACTCAGAGGTGTTTGTATTTTGATATTTTTCTGCCGTTTAAGCATTAAACGCTTAATGTTTAACATAATGGTTTTGTCTGCAAACATCAGCGATGGTTATTTGTTTGATTTGCCCAACGTCCAACGTGTTGGGGCAGAAAGGCGAATACAAGAAGCCGCCTCTAACCAGACAATGACTAATATCTTTTTTTTTAAGCTGCTTGTTAGAGGTCTGGTGGGAAATACCTTTTAATGATCATTGATAAAAGTTATTTGGAAAATTTTTTTATTTTTTTTAATAAATAGGTTTCAAACAAATATCGCTCATTTGCTGCAACAACGTCATAAGTCAAGAATAATAAAATTTGACTTAATATCACTAAAGCATTCCTGCGGGAATTTTGGTTCAATTGTTCTAAAAGCACTTATCCCGTGACCAGCGAACAAAATGTTAAAATAAAAAGGAACGAATTGTGATAGGTGATAACATGATATACAGTAGAATCCCGATAATTCGTAATCGCAAGGGACCGGCCATTTTTTACGAATTACAGGTGTTTTCGATTAGCGCGGTTTCGATTTAACGGGATTAAAATGAAATAAATTCGAATAACCGGGGTTTTTCAATTTATTTACTAAAACGATAAAAAAAAACATAAGCACTTGCCTTTAAAAATAAAATATATAAAAGTTATTCATATAACAAGCTGATCTTAAGAAAATAAACACACACACAAGCAAAAACCACACAATAAAATAGCGGTAAACAAAAAATCATTCTTTCCATATTTCTGTTGTTTTTATTACGAATTATAAGTGGTAGTTAGCAAACAATTACGATTTATAAGAGGTTAAGAAGATTTTATTTAAAAAAAAAAAATTACTAATTAGCAAAGGGACCAAAATGTATGAAAATTTTACGAATTAACGAGATCTTTTCAACCACTTTACTCAAGGGACCAACAATTTATTACGAATTATCGGGAATCACGATTTATCGGGGTACGAATTATCGGGATTTGATCACTTAACTGGTGATTATGTGTTTATTCTGTAGGTACAAAACCAGCCATGTGATTGTATTTTGCGCTGGTAGTGGCTGTTTTATGAAGGGGATCTATCATTTTTACACAGTTTGCTCGGGACAATGTCTGCTACAGGCATTGTTTTAACCGAATTTGAATATATCCATTTAGCTTTTTTCAGTGACCAGCTAAAAAGTGGTAAAAAGTAGCCAATTAACCCCCTCCTACGACATTGCCATGTTAAAGTAACAAGACCCCTTTGAGTAAAGTGGTAGAACTAGAACCGTACGGTGCCACTTTAGAGCTAGCACGTGGCATGTTTAATATAAGTTCTGTTTCCCCTACGGATAGTAAATCATTCTTATGAATTTATTGTTAACTGATTTCTGGTGAGAAGAATTAAATTTTCTTTTTCCATTATGCTGTGTGTAAATTTTTAACTTAAGTCGTTTTCTGTAAAACTTCTATTTTTGAGTTATGACAATGTTGCAGAAAATGAGAAATATCAGGTAAAAGATAAACTTCAATGAAGGCAAAATTTTGTTAAATCAAATTTATTAGAAAATTTTGAAGGCTTGAAGGCTTGAAGAGTTGAACGAAACAAGTACAAACAGACTATTTAACTTTTTAAGTCCTTCTTTAATTTACAAAAGTATATTGTCCCACTGTTCCAATAATGGAACGGTGCATTTATGTGAAAGAAAACAAAACACAAAACACTGAAAATTTTGTTTTGTTTTATATTTATTTTATATATCAACAATAAATTTATGAACACTAAAAAAAATATTCGTTTACATTGTGACCAAACAGAAAATAACGTCGAGACATTTTTTTTCAAAAAACTTAAACAAACAATACGCAACAAAACAAAAATTTAGTACTGAAAAAAATAAGGGACCTATTTAGACCTGAGAGTAACCACAGCATAAAAATAATTGGAACTGCAGTCACACAAAAAAAATATGAATACTAAAAATTTTTTTGTGGTTGAATTTTAAGTATCTTATCGTCCACCGATTTTAATGAAAAATATATATCGCTTTAAAGGAATTTGTGTGTAGATATGCACAATATATTGTGTTTCTAAATTTTTTGAATTAAAGTGTTTGAAAAGTGTTTTAATTTATCTTACAGACATACGTACAAAGTTGGGTGAATAGTGCACTTTTGCCGTTCTCTTAAAATGTGTACGTTTTTGTTGTATAACGAACAGGTTTTCTCGAAAGTAAATGTCGAGTGGTCGAATTTCGGCGATCCTAGTAAATTTACAATATCGGTTGCCTATTTTTATTATGTTTTACTTTGTTTTTAATGGCTTGCGTAGGGGCATTTGAGTTCTTAAATTATTTCATCTTTTTTACTTTTTCTTCTACATTTATTATAATTTAATATTTTAAATTTTCTAAATCTGTCTAATTGCCTTTCATTACTTCAAATTAGATTCTAGCAAGAAAAAGAGGAATAATGATTTTTATTTCTGAAAAGTTCATTTGAAACCCGTTTCATTTAATTGCAAGTTTTTTCCAAATTTCATTGGCAAACTGGTTTTCAATTTTGAAATTATTTAATAGCTTAAATTGGTTTCAACAAAAATTTCGTCAATTAATTATTAATTGTTTTGGGTTGGAATAAAAAAAAAATGGGAATAAAAATACATTCAAATTTGAGGCAAACAGATTAATTAAATCTTAAAATGTGTTCAGAAATATGACATTTAAAAAAAAAAATTAACATTTTAAAGTTAATTAAAGTTTAGAATTTAGTATTAGAAAAATTGCAATGGCAAAAAAGAGATTTTGAATTTCTATATTGAAAAAGAAGTATGCAGCTTAAATCTTTTGTTCTGTAGTACTTTAGATTTGATTATTGTTAACAAAGGAAGTTTTGCTTTAGCAATTTTTTTTTTTTTCTTTAATTTTAAAATAAGCAAATAAAGTGAAAGGATGTTTAATTTTATGTAAAAGTGTGTTATTGATTTTTTAACTCAGTCATTTATTGTTGATTCTCTTTTTTTGTGGTGCATAGCTGGGGCACTCCCCAAATGCGGTAATTTCCTTATAAGTTGCTACAAGAAAATTGGTGTTTATTTTTTTTAAACATACAAGAATTAAGTGATTACCAAAAAAAAAAAATTAATATCAAACGAAAATTTTTAAAAAAGCTACACTTTATTTATTACACAATCTTTTGAGTATAGAAAAATATAGCCTTTCTTATAAATGTAACAACAACAACAACAACAACAAAAATTGCATACAATCTGCTTAAGAAAAAGATTAAACAATTTGAAAGTGAATTATAAACAATTGCATACAAATAGAGTAGGAAATTAAAATGGCCTGTAAATAGTTTTAAATAAGAAAAAAAAAAAACAAATGTATGTTAGTAGTGCTAAAGCTGCCAAAAAAGTGAAAAATTAAACCCCAAAACCAGACCGACTTATTTTGATTTTCATCTTACATAATTTATAGCAAACTGAAACAATGAATGAAATAAAACCTCCCATTATTTTATAATACGAATGGCTTTAAACTCTTAAATTTAAGCCGTTTTTCTAATACGCTTAAGACAGTAGGCAATTTTAGCAAAAAAAAAAAAGGCTTTTTAATCTCAAACTGTTAAAACTTAAGCCGAACTTGTATGAGATCTTTTCTGCCTGAAACATAGAAGTAGTAAAATTCTTGATATTAATTCAAAATGTATGTAGATAAAGGACCTTACAAGGTTTTAAAGCACGTAAGGAGGCTTTAACCAGCCAAACCTTAGTTTTTGTTTTTACATCCAATTTATATATTAAGAATATTTCAATTTAATTTCATCTCCAAACTTCATTCTTGTGAACTATTGCGCCACCGTGGAATTAGTCTTAAGTAGAACAAAGGTGGATTTTGCCATTTGGATGACTCATTTTATGGGTGACTTGGTGCAAAAATGAGCGGATTTACTCATTTTAAATCATAAAGTGTGAAAACAATCAATCCAAATCACTTATTAAGAAGACCCAATTGTATATGGGAGCCAAAGGTATTTGGCTCACCTTTTTTTTCTGCCGATAATCCGGAATTTATAAATGATGTATTGCAATTTAAGTTGTCGAAATGACTTAATTTTTCAGTGCCAGTAATAATTCAATGTTAAAATTAATTTAGTTATTAATGTTCAAGCCACAGTTTAGTCAGGCTTATCTTGGCTTTCACTCCTGTGATAAACAATATTCTTTTTTTCGGAAGAATCCTGCAGGTTGAAAGCGGAATTTTTCTTAAGTGCGATAATAATCCAAGAACATTTTGAGTGCACTAGTCGGTTTTTGCCCTTCTTAGCCACACAAACAATCTCTCGCACCTAAATATCGATGGATTGTATTCAGGACAAGCTTCGGTAAGGAAACGATGTGCTTCAGTTGAACGTAATTTAAGTTAAGAAAGATATTCAAGACTTCCCGCATTTGCTGTGACAATATATGATAGACATTTGCCCTTCCAAAATGCTTTTGAAGACACAAGCCATGTGATGAAATACAGTCAATATTTTGATTTTTAACAACTCACCCAACAAGAGCCAAGTACAGTTCTTAATGGCAGAAATTCGTATTATCACTATAAAATTCCTCGCTAATTTGTAAAATATGCACTTATATGCAGATAAAGCATTTGCATCAAAATCATGCGAAATATGCATAAAATTATTTTCCAAGCCAAGGACTTAAAAACATGTTCTTGTTACTCAGAACCATGTGAACAAACCGAATTTAAAAAAAAAAAAATATTTATTATAATTTTTTGAAATACATATTTTATGAATAGAGTGTGAGAATTATTTCTTTTTATAAATAACTATCGAATCCCCTGCACACATTGTAGTGCAAATAAGAAATCAATTCCCATGCAAAAAAAGTACATGTTTCGGAATGAATGCAGTGTTCACTAAAATGGCTATAACCCATGAACCAATACACATTTGAAGACCGTTGATACATAAAAACCTTGGTATTGACGTCACCTTCCACGTACAAACTCGGTTCACGCATTACAGAGAACATCAATTACTAACACAATGCAACTTATTTTTATATATATAATTTTCGAAATATATTATCCATTTTTCGTATGTGTTCAATGAATCAAATTTCAATTTATAAAGATACAAGATATTCCAGTAGTTTATAGAACCATTCCAAAGAACATGTACATATCTAGTATGGGAAATATTGAGGGAAATCTTTATATGTGACAGCGGATAGAGAAAGGGACCAGTCAGGTAAAGGGAACAGTAAAAACCAACTACAGGAAACAAGAGGTAGGGACGAATTACGCGCGTTTTCAAAGTTGACCAACACATTCCTCACGTCATAAGATGTGTAGCTTTCAAATGAGACCAACACCAACACGCTCCTGAACAAAACCCTTAGGTCCCTTTCTATTTTGCGCGTCACATATACTGAAATTTGATTCATTGAACACATTCCAAAGATTAAAATGTTTAATATTTTAAGAATATTTCTGTATTTAATTTTACCATATTTCAACTTATTTTCCCTTTGCACATCACTCAGGCAAATGGTTGTTATATGGACTTTATGCAGGACTTGTTATCGTTTGAATTCACGAAATAAAAACAAATAACTTTTGTTGGAGCAGTTTATTAATTTTTTTTTTAAATTCCCCACTGTGCGCATAAGTAGTAAAAGTAGTAAATCATCTTGTTATTTAATTATGTGTGTACTTTTTTTTCGAAGAGGAAAACTAAATGAAAAATAATATATTTTTAAAACACTCCTCAAAGGCAATTAAAATGCCAAAACACTTAATCAGTCATCGAAAAAAATTGTTTCTGGATTTATATATTTGTCTCGCATTCAAAAAGCCTAAACAAATAAATGTAAAATAAATATTTTTTTCCCAGCATAATTTCTTCACATGAATATCGAGATTTGAAAGAGAAGATGAAGATGTAGATGTTAAACTAACGATAAAACTGTTAGTAAAAAAGATGATGCTGTAAAAAGAGTTTAAAAAAAAACAGATAATAAACCAAAAGTGCAGTAGCTTTAAAGTAGCACGTAAACAACACTTTGACATGCTAATTGCATGTTAAAAAGCGATAAAATTGAAGATGTTTTGAAAAGCACGTGCTGCTATCATAATCAAAATTAATATTAATGTAGCAAATTATAATAAATTCAATGATATTTTAAAAATTAAGGAGTAGTTCCATGTCAAATCGACCAAGAGTGGGACACGACCCCTTTCGATTTTAATGAAATTTTGGTGAGAAGGTTCCTTTAATCTTATAATGACCATATATGAACCAAAAATATTTTAAAATTTAAATTTTTTTTTCGTTCATATATATGGTAATGTGGGTCTTAACAAGTTAGAGTGCTTTTTTCGGCTACACCGAATCTTTGATACTCTGCATTGACACTAAGAATATTTATGGAGTAGGCTCTATATGGAATCAATAGATGATTACAAATCTTTATAAAAACTGATGTCAGATTTACAATTGGTTCTAATTTACCGACCTTTGGAAAGTTTTATGCTTTAATTTCTAGTCTTATGATACTTGAATTTAATTATCTTGAATAAAATATCATGATTCGTAATAGCATTTGGCGTACTAAATTGATTGATCCACGAAAAGCCCCCCCCCCCCCCAATGAAAAAAACCGCAAACGGGAAATGAAATATTCCCCAAATGTTTTTTATACATTTTTGGGTGTTATTTCATATGAAGTAACTCCCAATTTTTTTGGAGCGTTTCACTTTTTATTCTGGAGTTATTTCATTTTTAAATAGACATTTTTGCGACTTTGCTGTTGGTCCATATTGACTTTATGAAATCCGTGGTGAAACTGACTCTTTTATGAATTTAGTTTTTGTTGCTTATGGGGTTTATTTCATTGGGGGTTATTTCATTTCACTTTTTATTCTGGAGTTATTTCATTTTTAAATAGACATTTTTGCGACTTTGCTGTTGGTCCATATTGACTTTATGAAATCCCTGGTGAAACTGACTCTTTTATGAATTTAGTTTTTGTTGCTTATGGGGTTTATTTCATTGGGGGTTATTTCATTTTCATCATTTGGTGTTATTTCATATGAAATAACTCCCAAATATTGGGGTTGTTTCGTTTTCGCTTTGGGGCTTATTTCATTTATTTTTCGATGTTATTTCATTCACTGTTTTTGGGTGTTATTTTCTATTTTTTGGGGTTTATTTCATTGGGGGTTATTTCCTGGGCGTCAATTGATTTTCAGGAAGGGATTTTATATTGAACCCGTGGTCAATTATGTTTAAATCATCACAAAATTCCGAAGACAGATCTATGTTAATAATAACCCAAATAAGACTAAATTTCAATACAGCAATAATATTTGTTTTCTGTTTTAAAGTGTTTTTCAGAAAGCTCTTTTATATGGGACCAATGGTAAATTATGGACCGGTCTTTTACGAAATTTGAAATTGTGATTTTTTGTCTTATACAACTACGATAGACCAAATTTTATAAAAATTGCATTATACGTTATGGTTTGATGAGTACTGAAATGTTTTGTGATAGAGTGGGTTATATGAAGCCTTAAGTAAATTATGTTTACAAAATTTAGTACTATGAATTCCAGATTGCGCCAAATTAAATAAGAAGCTGTGTGTCCTAAGGGAGGCTGTTCACATTTTGGTTCATAATGCTTTTACTTCCAAGCCGATTGTTTTCTTTAAATCCTAAAATTGCTCAGGAGGACTAGAAAGACTTCCCCGCCAATTTTATTATTTTCTGTCGACTTTGAACTACTCAAGGACCCAAAATGTACATATGTACTTTATTGGGTCTTAGGTGGAAATTAAAAAAGTGTTACACGGAAAGTCAACCTAAGTATACCCTAGTGGTGTTGGATGTTATAAATAATAAGTATGGGCAGACCGATCGTGGTGGCAAGCATGAAAGTATTTATCTGGGCTTCGACAAAAAAAAATGATGTGTCTCTTTATCCCATAGTAAATTCAGGAAATTACTTCTACTTGGTAGAGATAAACTTGCGGTACTTACTGGCCTATTTACTGGGCACTTTAAATTTAGACTGAAAATGAGACATTTGAGTATCTAATCTGTAACTGTTCCATTTTAGGAATTTAAGACAGAAATATCTTGCGGAAACCTGCCCTGCTGAATATCGTGGTTGTATTTTATTGTGTCTTTATTTTTATTTATACTTAGATAAATGAAGTATAAATAAAATAAACTATAATTTTCAAAAACGATTACAAAAATTCGCGACATTTTATATTGCCGTTAAATCCAGGGTAGAGGAGTCGGACTTGAAGAATCGGAGTTGAGGTTTTTGTACCGGAATCGGAGTCGAAGTACCAACAAAAACCCATAAATCCGACTCCAAAATGTTTCGGTTTTAAAATAATTTTCTAATATTTTCCAATTATCAAATTCTTCGAAATTGGAGATGCAATATTTAAAATATCGATTTGAAATTTTTACAGAATCATTTTCTTGTTGGAGTCGGAGTTAGAACCATTTTTTGACGACTCCACAGCCCTGGTTAAATCATAAATATTGAATTATGTTCCGATAGTGGCATTTTTTAAAGATTTCTGTATATAAAAGTTGTTTGACCTTATCGGATTTTGGGCATTAGGTCTCAAAAGGAGATTTATATTTGCTGGCAAAATAATCAACCGAGTCTTACAAAGTTTCATAGGTTTAGCCTTTAGACTAAGGAAAACTTATGCAACAAATGTTTATCAAATTATTTTAAAAACTCACCTTTACTTTAATCACAAGTTTAGATGCCAATTACGGGGAATGACTTTTATGACTGCGACGTAAAATTTAGAAACGATTTTCACCAATTTCCATAAGCTTTGTTCTATAGTCAAAATTGGATTGGTAACTAGCTGTTTTCTTAACTTTAAAGCAGTGACGGGCACATTTGCAAATCCTATGTACGCGTGCATAGGAATAAAAATGCTGCTTGTGCGACGTCGACACATGTACACTATAAACTTCTTTGTGTGTCTGTGACAATGTACGTTCGGCTGTTGCTTTGTTGTTATTTCGTCAACACAAGCATAAATGTGATAGTATGTGTGTGCCCTTCCCTGCTTTAAAGTAGCGATCTGTGGCTTGATCACAAGCATTACATTGCACACTGTGGTAAATCACAAATCTAGGTGGACAAAATAAAAAAAAATGTCTGGCAACATTCCTTCTGATCGTTTAGTGAGCTTCTCAATACAATAGGTAACTGTAATTCATGTTTTGTTTTTGTTTGTTTTTAGCTCTGATTAGGATAAATAAGCTTTAAAGTCAGTTGTTGTCAGCACGTACATTCAGATTTCAAAAGGAAGCGTATATTTTGTGTGACTTCGGTTTATGATTAAAAAGGCTACAGTGATTTTATTGTCATAATTTTTTTTCATTATGATAATCTCTATTTCAAGGAAATATATTACAATTTTCATTCAATTATTTCCATTGTAAGTATTAAAAAAAAAATTTTTTTTTTTTTTGTAAAAAGTTCAGAAAGCGCAAAAAAAAATATTTCCTTTTTTCAAGTAGAGTTAAAGCTGTTAATTCCGCATAATTCCGGCGTAAAACTATATTTGGGCTAATCTTTTAAGTGTTCACTTTAAGATAAATCAAAAACATCTTGCGCGTTTTTGCGACCGCCGTACATTTTTTTTCACTTTTCCAGTATGACCTCCACTCTTTGGCGAAAGGAAATTTTTAAAGAATGGGTAAAAACTCCCAAAATACATTGGAAAGACGTATTATTGACGTTAATAATGGTTAGATATGCCCTTCAAGATATACTAGAAGTAGAGTTTTTTTTCCCGGCGAAGCGAGAATTTTTTTTTTAATTTCCCGGGATCCCGTGATCCCGCTCTATATTCATTTATATATTTCATCTCATTTTGTATTTAATTCAGGAGTGAGAAGTGAACCTAACGCGATTAATAAATTTTGTCCAGCTAGATTTGCGATCTACCACACTGTGCATTAGTCCACAGAAGGTCAGACGGTTATATCTCAAATTCTCTTTAATTAACTTTTAAGTCTATCTGGCCTGTCTGTACCTTGATCTTAAGCTTTACATTGACCCACAGGCAGACAGACAGACAGACAGACAGACAGACAGACAGACAGAAGGACGGATATTTTTTAATCTAACAAGATTATTGAAAACCGTTTAAGTCGATTGGTATTAAAACTTCTAGGTAAAAGGTATAAAATGAGTAAATTTTTGTATTAGATTCTGACTTTAGGCAAAATAACTGATCTTTCCAAACAATTTAAAGTGCATATCGGAATACTTAAAGCGGATCCAGTTTAAATTTTACTGCTTTGTACCAAGGACCCTGCCTGGCATATATTCAAATTGTTTCGTCTGATCCAAAAGAACCTGAGTGAAATAGCCCAAGGGGAAAGGGAACTAGCACCAAACTTGTTACGTAACAGTTCTAAAGTGGTAGGGACCGATCTTCGTTTTAACACTTTATATTTAGAGGGGACTTGTCACTTTAATATGGCGATGTCTTACGAGGGGGCTTATTATCACCTTTTTGGCTCTTTGTTACAGGTCACTGGAATAACCTAAAAAAAACATTAAATTTCGTTTTAAATAAGGCCTGTCGTAGATATTGTCCCGAGCGAACCATATTAATATGATAGAGCTCCTTTATATAAAGTAATATAAACAGATAGCACCAGCCTGCACAAAATCCAGTCCCATAACTTTATTTGTGTCCATTACCCCTAACTCTGGAATAACTACACTGTAAACACTTTATCACCAGTACAGTGATATGTCTTGTTTTCACCAAATACATTTCAGTCCAGTTTATTATAATACTCTGTTCACTCGTCACGTTCCCTAAAGGACGTTTTGCCCTAGTTAAAAGTGTCGCAAAGTTGCGTTCAAAGATGAACCATTTTTCTTAAGATTAAGTTTTTTTTTTGTAAATCTTGTAAATATTATCAACATTTTTAACTTAAAAATTCTTTTTCAAAAATGTCTTAATGAATCTATCGACAGCTGCTGTTAAATTGGATCCTCAAACAAACTTCTTTTCTTATTTATGCGATTTTTAAACAACTTTGTTACATTTGCTCTGCTCGTACTCTACTTTTCCATATAAATCAAAAAAAAAAAAAATTCATTTTGCAACAACTAAAAAAAAATAATTGTATTATATAAACATTCCTTTAAAACCACCTTAAGCAAAAATTAAACCAAAATATGCAACTTCTATATTAAATAAACGTATAATAAACATCACCAACACACAAACAAAATACGTTAATTTACTGATTTAACTCACATATATACACCGACACTATACGTGTGAATCTCTCTTGTATACGTATACAAACTGAAAGCTTTTATTGTTAAACCAAAGACTCTCACTTTTAATTTGAACTAGCAAATGAACTCTTTGATACAAATTTAGTTTTTTTTTCGTTGTGTTTTTGAAAAAAGCTTTTTCGGCTTTTATTTTAGCATTTTGCTCTTTAAAGGCTGCTGCATAGACTTTGTAATGGCAATTTTGTATTTGTTTGCTTTGAATTTTGCTTTTATGTTTTTAACTCTCAAATATTTTTGCTTTGACTTTTAGCTTGCTGGTGTTCATAATTCCAATATCAAAAGCAAAATAATTTTAATTGTAAAAGACTCTATATCTTTAAATCACCTTTTGACTCATTTTCAAAGAAAAAAAACACAAATAACAAAAGCAAAAATAAAACCATTTCAAAAATCTAAAGCAATGAGATGCTTTAGATTTCTGTCAACATAATTTTTGAGCGTTGGTATATAAAGCTGGTGCACGCTGGTCAAAATTATTCAGTTTACTGTTGTGGGTTCGTCCAAAAACAACCCTCATTTATTTTTCCATACAAAACACAAGGACGAAGAGTTATTTTAAGAAGTGTCTGAGAGAGTGTGTGTGCGGTTTTCAGTTTTAATTAAAAATAAATAGAACCAAAATGAAATCTATGGTAGGTTGAAAAAAAAAACAAATTATTTAAACATAAAATAAATGAATGAACTATTTTATAAAAAGTGTTAAAAAAAAACTTTGAACAATTTTTAATTAATAAAAAAAAAAAAAAAAAATAAATACAAAAACATGAACTAAAAACCACAAAAAAAACTGAGCAATTTTATATGCAAAAAATTTAAACAAACATTAAAGTTGGCGCTGGCAAATTAACCATTAAACAAAAGACTTAAGCCACAAATTGGCCAATTATTGGATTTATAATTGCAAAAGATTAAAGTTCAACTTTCAAACTGTGGTTTCTATAATTAATACTATAATTAAATTAAGGAAATCTTGTGCTTTAAGGAATATTATAAAACTTTGAGTATTAAAAACAATATTTTGCTTTGCAGTTATTAGAAAATTTAAAGAGTTTTAATGGAAAATTAAGATCATACACAATTTAAAACTTCTTGTTACTTTTTATAATTGTTTTAAAGCTTTTTTGAAATAATATAAATTGTAAGAAATTTGTTTTAATGATTTAAAGTGATTTCAAGTGTTTTAGTTTTTTATGTTTAGAAAATGTTTTTTTATTTGGTAGAACTTTTTTAAGTTTTGCTTTTTAAAATGCTGTAATTAACTTCTTGTTTAACACAAAATATAATTTTTTTTAATATTTATTTTTATATATTTAAATACATTTTAAAAATAATCCAAATAATCCAAATATATACCAACTGTGCCTGTTCAACGATTTCTATGAAAAACGCTCAGTTTGAAATCGCTGAACAGGCAGTGAGTTATAAGATTTTTTTAAATTTAAGTACTCAAGGAAATTTCAAATATTTCACACTTGTTCAACAAGGTTTTATTTTTTATTTTTTTTTTACTCTTTGGAAAAAATCTACAAATATTCATATCTAACAGCTGTCAAACAAACATCCTTTTTAGCTTACTTGGTAATGACACGGTTGGCTTGTAAAATTAAAAATTGTTTCGCTTCTACTGAACGTCTTAAGAATTACTTAGAAATTTTGTAATCAAGATCTGTTTTTTAATTAGAAATTATACAACTTTCGACAAACTGAACTCAACATTTTTCCAAAAAAGTTAACTATACACACAATTGGATAATTTTTGTCTACTGTTTCAAAATTAAACCGGCTCTAAATCTCTGAAATTGTTAAACAATTTCAAATTTATGGTCTTATCTCATATGATATTAAACCCCAATTTTAAAATGAAATGAAACCCCAACGAAATTAAATAACTCCCCAAATCAAAATCAAATAAATCCCCAAAAATTGGGAAGTTATTTCATTTGAAACAAATCCCCAATTACTGAAATGAAATAAATCTCCAAAAAGTATTCAAATCATCCATTCAATTCAAAATATAGATTTTTTTGGATGCAGTGTTATAAAGTTATAGACAACAAAGCCATATGGCCTTATTTCTCAATGGAATGAGAAATGAAATCATATGGCTTTATTGCCTACACCACAGAGCAATATCACCATAATCGTTTAGTAACGAAAGTGGAAATAACGCCATAACAGTGTAATTGTTATAGTTACAAATTGCAAAAAGAATGAGTTGCCATTGTCAAGTGTTGAAAAAATATGGTACAGGAGGTAGAAGAGGGGAGACCCGCGACATACGCGGCAGGTGCGCTCTATATTGCATTTTAACCGCCGTTGTTTTTGCCTATCATATATCTTTTTGGGGAGTTATTTCATTTCCGTTTTGGGGACTTATTTCGTGGGGGGTTATTTCATGCCGCCGTAAAAATGCTTTATGCGCCTCTGCCGAATCTTGTTTACGCTTTCCCATAGTGTTGAAAGGCCATTTGTTTCCTAGCTCTCTGGCGGTGCTGTATCAAAATTCTTATTTAGGAATAATATTTGTAAGGGCACTAGATGAAATAATATGTCAATTTGTCTGATTTTGAAAACCAAATAGAATATTTGAGCTTAATTTTGGAACATTTTAACTTAATTTTATCAATATATCGCACCGGTTCCTCCAAAGGGGTGTTAATTAAAAATTTATTAACTTGCAGTAAAGGCAAACAATTGTATATTTTACTATGTTCTCTTATATCACTAAAAGAGATACAACTGTGTTTTTTTTTTTTTTTGTTTTGCAAAAGAGAAGAAAAAACAATGTAAGATTTTTAGAGTAGGTAAATACCCAATAAAAAATGGAGCTTCCAACGAAGCAGGTTTGTAAGGGAGAAACATAAGGGTTTCGCTTGCCATTGCGCTTACGGAAGACATGAATTTTATATGGCGAGTTCCCACTTTGAAGCAATACATTTTTGACACATAAAGCGCATTATTCAGCGCACATAAAAATTGTTGGATGTAACGATCGGCTTTACATACTAAATGTTTTGACACAGTTATTTTTTAGTATTCTCCCTTACGAACCTGCTTCGTAGTAAGGGAATGCCGTAGCTCTTCAAATGTTATTTTTTTTTTATAAAAGTTGTTGAGAGTTCTTTCATTTACTTTACTGCATTTCTGTATGTCTTATTGCGTAGCGCATAATTGTGCGCTTATTTCTTTAAATGTACCTTAAGTGCTTCGCAAAATGATAAAATTTTTTATTGGGTATGAATACTGTTTATCGTTTTCTTGCAAACTGGTGCGATATGTACGTTGTTTTGTCTGGACCCAATCGTACAAACACCCATAAGTCGGGAGATCACTAAGGTGGGAGCAAGATTTTATGATAGACCGCTTTGACTTTATTTCAATATGAAATACTTTTGATATATAAGAAATAACTGTGCCAAACTTGTTCCGCTTTATTTCGAAAAAAAAAATAATTAAGAGTGCTGTATTCGGCTGTATCCAATATTTGATACCCTCCACCGAAAGTAAGAATATTTCATGCGTTGGCCCTATAAGGATGCTTTTATTTCAAGTTAATTTGAACAAATGTTTTCGAGATTAAAATTTATATTGGATCCATGGTTTAATGGACTTATGGACTAATAATCACAAAATTCTATATTGTTTTCTGGTACTAAAAAAACCTAAACAAGATCAAATTTCGATATAATAGTGAAATTCGTTATAGCGTTTTATAGTTTTAAAGTGGTTTTCAGAAGGCTGCTAAATATGAGATCTTAGATAAATTTTGGACCAATTAATACAAGATTGGTCCAAATTTTACCCTAACATCTATATCTGCTACGGTCTTAGGCGTATTTAAATAATTGGCCAGAGAGGGCACTAATGGGAATATAGGAAATTATGGACCGATTTCCACAACATGTTTTACTGTGATTGGAGGAAGCATTTTGAAACTGCAGCATTCTTTGTAGCGTTCTTAGGCGTACTAAACTGCTTTCCGAGTGTAGACTTTAATTCGACGATATAATTTGTATTCATATAGAACGAATTTATGCCAAATCTTTCACCAATCCGTGCCTTATTTCAACATTTATGTATGTATGTCTTTATAACAAAATTATCATTTTTTAAGGTGGTGGTTCCACATTTGGACTCATAACTCTCGTCCTACTGAACCGATTCTGTTTTATTTAAATTTTAAACTGCTTATGATAACTAGAAGTAATTTGACACCAATAATGTTCTTTCCTTTGAGTTGTTTGAAGTTTTTAACAGACGGAGAGACTGGCAGGCATGTCTAAATCAACTTAGAATTACTCCAGTAGCCAGAATATAAATGTTTTATTGGGCTTGAGACGAATAAAAAAAGTTTCACGCGGAATGACAAACTTAGTATACCCTCAATCACCACTAGCGGTAGTGGAGGGTATAATAATTTTAACAATTTAGAAATAAAAATGTAGATTTTGATGTCCTTTGTTTTTGAAATCTAACAAAAATCATATTTTATTATATTTATATCCCAGTAAAAACTTCGCTTACTTCTTCAAAATGAATAGCTTCTCTCACTGATTATTTCGTAGCTTTCTTCTTTAACTACTTATACAACAACTTCCTTAACTACTTTTTTCTTGAGTAAAAAAAATTATGACTTGTAGAATTCATTGGTTCTTTCAGTTGAATTGTAAGTAGTACTTAAAGTTTTTCTAATTACTTAACACATTATTTTGTAGGCGAAGTTTTTACTGTGCTATATAATATATTTATTAGATTTAAAATATCTTAAAAAAAAATTTGTTAAGCAAAGTTTGTTTCTTAAGTCTTTTGTATTGGAATAGTTACGCTAAGAAATGAAAGTGATATTTAAAAAGTACAATGAGTTTAAAAAAAAAACAAATTATCACATCAACGAAACGTTGTTCTTCTTAAATATTTTTTTCCATCCAATTACCACCAGTGTTGCCAATTAAGTCATTTTCAACCACATTGTTTACGGTAAATTTAACAATTCGTTGTAGTATAGAGTTGGCAGTACTAATAGCAACAACTAGTTTAATAATTCTTTTGTTGATTGAAATTAAATAATTTTTCTAAAATTTCCTTTCAAAAAAACTAAAATTTTCGATTCCTAAATAACATTTATTATGCAATTAAGCAAGAAAGTTTTTTTTTAATTTTTGGGTTCTTTTAGTAAACTTACTTTACCTACAGGCTGACTCAAAAGGGATGTATTCGATTCTCATTGGTTTTGTTGAGGAAACATTAAGGGCTAAAAAATCAGAGCAAGTTAAACTCTCTTTTTGGTTTAAAATGTGGGCACTTCCACAGAAAAGCTCTCTTTTTGTCACGTCACGTCACCTAGCAATTATTCTTGTATTTTAGAACCACGTTGTGAAAATTTTTCCTCTCTTTCACTAAATGAAAACCTAGTTGCGCTCTACACCCAAATGCAAAAACGTAAATAATATTCTCATTATTCTTTGAGAAACAATTAAAAATGTTTGGTGACGTTACGTGACAAAAAAGTAGACATTTCTGTGGAAATACCAATGTGTTGAAACCAACAAATCTATAAATCACTACACATATAAACCATCTTTAAACGCATAAAATTGGGCGTTTAAAATACCAATACAGACCATATGAATATGATAAGATTTATCGTAGTGCTGCCACATGTTATTTTTTTAACCACATATAATACATGGGACACTGATTTACAGTTGTTGAGTTTAAACTATATATAAATTCAAGTTTAGTTCAACTAAACCAGCTTTTAAACCATCAGTGATTTATTAGCCATAAGTGGGCAATTTTTTCATATAAATTTTTTTGCATATATAAAAATTTGAATGAAAAAATTTTTTAAGTGAGGTAAAGTAAAAAGATTTCTTAATGAGAGCTGTGAAAGTTTTTTAAATTATCTTTTGTTTTTTATTATTTATATGAAGAAAGAAATGTTACAACATGAAATGAATTAAAATTTATTGATATTTTTTCATTCTTGACTGGCCGGGGGATCGAACTCACGTTCACGGACAGCTCGATTTGACATATTTCGATAGTAACCACACAATTTGGTAAGAAATCTTTGCCGTTTAACACTCACCGCCATTCTAACGGCTGGCAGTTAATAGTCAAATATCAATCTTTAAGCCAAATGGTACTTTTACTTGGTTAATCGAAATGTGTTGTTGTGAATGAAGGATTATCTATTTTAATCAGGGACCGCAAATAACAGTTATATTGGAATTTTAAAACAAAAAAAGCATATAGAGATAAATGTCGAAAAACTGATTCAAGTATACCATACTGTTCCTCATGCACTTGTCAATGATAAAATATATTGATTTTTATAATTTTGATTTTTATATTTTCGATCAAAAAGACTTAAAATTTTTATTTTAATGTGTAATTATCATAGGAATTCCTTATGCACATTAAAATAATTATTAAAGTCATCTAAATTATTAAAACACGTACATTTATTTAGAGAATAACTTTTATTTTTGCTCGAAAAAATAAAAATAAAAAAATAACAGTTATTTTTGTTCAAAAAAATAAAAATCAAAAAATAACTGTTATTTTTTATCGAAAAAATAAAAATCAAATAATAACAGTTATTTTTGTTCAAAAAAATTAAAATCAAAAAATAACTGTTATTTTTTTTCAAAAAAATCAAAATCAAAAAATAACTGTTTTCATCTGACTTTTATGAAAAAAGGCATAACTGTTACGGTCCCTGATTTTAATTGGTTTACATGTTCTTCCTTACTTTGTTTTTCATAATTTTTTTCAAGAATTCTTCATGAAGTCCAGCGTACATTTTTCTGTTTTTTATGTTTTTCTTTTGTTTTTCTTTTTCATTGACCTTTTCCACACAACTTGAAGGACAAATGTAAATATAGAGCTTGTGCCTTGTGCTTTTTTAAAGAACTTCAGCCTGATGAATACATACAAATTTGGATAAAAGCCCATAAACATTTATTGTCTATTTTTGTAATTAAAATATAATTTTAACTTCTTCAAGAATGATTGTCCAAAACAAATGAAAGTTATTCTTGTACATGATAATAGTTTTTAACAATTTGTATCCATTTCCATTTTTCATTATGTTGCTTACAATTTCACACCACAGTTTTTTTGCCTTTTCAGACTGCAAAATACATAAAATATGTCGCTTTACCAAATCTAAATTTAAAACTAAGACCTCATTTTTTCCCCCAGTCAAAAAAAAATATTTGCAACATTGTTGTTTACAACATTGAACCTTATCAACACTAAATATTTGTTTACAATTTTTTCCCCCCTATGAACAAAAACAAACTTATTACATAATTAAAAAAAAAAACAAAGTAGTCCAAATTTCCATTTACTAAGACTCGTTTGTCCAAAAAAACGACCTTAAAAAACAACCTTATAAGGATTGTTTCAACTTCCGTTGTCCATAGTGTGTAGCACATAAAGACAGACATAAAAGTAGAAAACCAAAAAAGGCAACCAGCAAATAGCTAAATAAAAACAAATAGGTAAAAGAAAAAATGCAGTGGTTGAGCTAAAATAGATTTAAATAAGCAAATTTCAATAATGAAATGTTACTAAACATTAAAAAGAAATTATATAATAAGTTGTCTTAGCAAAAAAAATGCATTAAATAATTATATTTATTATGGCCAACAATCAATAACTTTTATTGAGTTTAAGCCATATTTGAAAAGAAAAAAAATACAAAAAATAAAAACAAAAGTTTTTTTTAAAGCCGGCTTTTGATTTGACAAGTTTATTATGGTTTATGGCTGGCATGTGGTGTATGGAAAATAGCAGGCATGTTGGGTTGCTCAAGGCTTGGAGAACGCTTTTTATATAAATATAATTTAAATTGGTACACTCAAAAGAAAAATCAAACCAAACGTACTCCAATCAATCCGAAGCAGTATTGATAGTACGGTGAGTACGGATTTTCTTGAATCAAGCACAGAAAGATTGATTCAAGTACGGATTTTCAATTGCAAAATACTTAAATTATCCATATTCAATCCCGATTTCGTACTTGAAATAGTCCGAAAATGAGATTGATTTAAGCAAAACTAAGATTGAATCAATCTCAAAACGCGCTTGATTCAAGCATTATAAAGTTGATTTTATCCCCAATTTAAAAAAAACCAAAAAAGAAATTAGAAAGAAAACATTATTATGATTGATTTACTTACCTTAAAGAATGATAAAACACCAACATCATGCCCGATATAGTTTTTACTTTAAAAAATTTATGTACATATTTAACTAAAAATATGAAGTAAATGAGAAGCTAGATTTCAAATTTACTTTTTAACCCTTCGTGGTATACATGAGTCTGGCCAGACCTTTGTTTAATGTGTATAGATAATAAAACATGCGTTAGCCGGAGGGTTAAACATGAAAATAATACAAACATTTATGTATATGTTTTTCTTCTTGTTCTGTTGTTTTTGTTGTTTCTACTAACAAAAAGCAAATCGTTTTGTTCGAACTTGTGTTGTTGTTATTGTACAACAAATTTTAAAAAACACACACGTACCCAGGCAGAAAAAGACAATCACCACGACGCTGTGCCGAAGTTGCAGGGGGTACTTTACAATGTTGTCATATATTAAAATGATAACGCCAAATGTGCGTCTTCCGACTCTTCTTTTTAGTGTTGTCACAGTACTGTAAATTTAAATTTACAATGTTGGATTCACGAATTTACAACGTAGCCACAACCGTCTTCCGACTCTAACCTAAAATAGTTTTTGTGTTTTCATTTTAATACGACTATTAAATTAATAAGAATAAATTCTTGTATATACAGCGTTGTAGCGGTATAGAATTATTATAAACACGGTATTTGGAAATAAAGGTTTAATTCTTGTATATACAGTGTTGTAGCGGTATAGTTTTATGGTAAATACGACTTTAAAAATCTAAAGTCGTATATTTGTATTTAGGGTGTTGTACCGGTGTTGAATCTTATTTAAAAAGGGTATTAAAAAACGAAGGTTGTAAACAGTGTTGTGATGGTACCATATTTTTGGTAGAGTCTCAATTTTGTATTTACAGGGTTGTGGCGGTATATAATATTTAGAACAGTCGTAATTTCTGCCTGGATAAGCAATCATAAAATAATGCAATGCTGAGGGATTAGACTAATAAGTTTTACGAGATTAAAGCCCTCATTTTATAATTTTACTCTCAGAGTGGCACTATCAACGAAAAGTTTAATCTATTTTGTACTTGATTTAAGAATTTTATACTTATTTCAAGAAATTCCGGGATTGATTTTTGAAATTAGTCCCATTTAGGAATGTTTTGAGTACGTTTAAGTGTTATTCGTACTTGAATTTTTGAGTACGACTCGTACTTAAACTAATCCTAAAAATCTTTTTAAACTTATTATCCCGAGTGTTTTTCTTTCTGTGTAACCTCTTTAGCTGGGCAGCCTTAAATTTGTTTTAGACAACGTTTTTTCTAAAAATCAAAAATACAGCTTCTAAAGAAAACTTAGCCATTCTTAAGAATTTATTTTTTGTTATGACTGTTTTTAGGGTAGGGGAAAGGGGGGTGAAATAGGCTGATATATACTTGTTGTAGGCAAAGCAAAAATAGGGATGCATGGTATATTAAAGGCTTATTAGACTTTTCGCCAACAAATTTTAATGTTATGGCTGTGTTCCCTTAACAAAAAGCCACTGGTTAATGTCTGTATTCATCAAAATATTTTAAGTTTATTAATGGTTTACAAAACAAATTATCCATGAAAATTCTTCTTAATAAACGCTTGCTAAATTAAATAATCATAATTCATAAACATAAACGAGGGTGAGTCCTTTAATGACTATTGATTTTGTACACATTTTTATTTCTTAACAATAAAAAAAACATAAAATTTTTTGGATTTTTAAAAGGTTTATTGAACAACTTTTCATAGAAAATTCGTTTCATAAACCTGAAATGTTTTTTATGAATATGGGGGTAAGAGTCTAAACACAATGTTTGCGGTGCGATTTCTCGTTGCGGGAGAAAAAACTAAACATAATACAACGGAAGACGGCGACGGCAATTGTTGTTATTGTTTGCTAACATTTTTATTAATTTGTTTGTTTACAATAATGTTGTGAACATAGCCAATTATTCAAAAACTATGGCAACATCAGAAAGAGAATGAGTATCACAAATTAAGAGAGAAAGAAAGTCCGCAATGAAAATAAAATAGATTAGCTTGACAAAAATAATATTCATAAATTCATCACTCTGGCCAAAGAAACAACTACAAAAAAATAGATTTTAATTTTTAGTCGTTCCGCACTACGGTTTTTTACTTTAAAATCGTATGAAAAACCGCACCGCAATAAATTATCGTTATATTGTGTTCAGACTCTAACCCCTGTATTCATAAACGATTGTTAAATTTAACAAACCTATATTAAGGATAATTTGCATAGTAAATTTGTTCTTTAAACCTTTAATATATTTAAAAAATTTTTATGAATACACCATAAGTCTTTTGCTTTTTTAAATTATACTTATTTAGTTAGTTATATATGGGCACGTACGCAGAAGTGTCACATTGCGCCACAAAGCAATTAATCTTTCATTTCTGACCCATGTTGTTCAAATTGTTCCTCTCTTTCACTAAATTGCACAAAATACAAAAGAATTAAATCATTAATAAATTATTTTTTGAGAAACAATTTAAAATGCTTCGTTGCGTAACGTGGCAAAAAATAGACTTTCCTGTGGAAATACCCATATTTTGAATTTAAACCTTTTTTTACCTTAAAAACCCCCCCGGTTTTTTTGTATTCTTAAGGTCTTATTTAAAAAAAATAATGCAAGTTTATTAAAGGTTTATGAAACGGGTTTTCTATGAAGGTTTGTTTAAGAAACCTTTTGTAAACCTGTTTTATTTTTAATAAATATGGGGGTTTGTGCCATTTGTTTTATATTTACCAACTTAAAGTCGTAATATTTAATGAAATGTATGGCCACAATAAGGCTTGTTTTCTAAGCCTTTTTGTTTTATTTAAATAGCCTTCTTTTCAATTTCAATTTTATTTATTTAACAATCTTTAAGCCATAATTTCATATTCTCATAGAAAATCCGTTTCATAAACTTTTCAAAAACTTGTTAAATTTTTTATAACTAAGGCTTTTGCTAGTTGTTGTTTTTGTAGCAACGAGACCTGAAAACCAGATTGAACTGAGTTTACAATCCTTGGTTGGTGTTCGTTGAACTCCGAGTCATTCCGGTGCGTAGAACCGTTTGTCGTGGGAACGAAGACTGTTGTAAGTATTTTTTGTTAAAATATCCGAATTTCCAAAGCTCAGCTTCTGTTTTCTCAACTTTTATTAATTAGTCTGAAAAACTTCAGATCTTTATTTCCCTTAAAAACATATTTAAGTTTTGCATCTAACCTCCTTATGCAAAAAGAAGTTAAAGTTCACATTAGCTACTCAACACATTTAGCCCAGAAAAAGTGAGTGGGTTTTTATGTGTTGGTTAACTAATGTCAACTTTAACATTTTTTGCATAAAGGGGTAAGCTATTTGTTTAAGGCAACATTCTTTGAAAAAAAATCGCAGCAATTTTATACCACATATCCTTTAAACTTGATCTTCAATATCATTTATTACCACAATTAATTATATTACGAAATTTGTAGGCTATTTGAAATGGCGCTAGTCTATTAGTTGAAAGGTTGAGAGTTCGATTCCCACCAGAGAATCTCTTGTTTATCTTACTTCAAAGAGCAACGGCTCCACATTGAGATTGCTCGGTAAATAATATGTAATTGTATTTGTTACATTAAATAAATAGTTACCGTCATTCCTAAAATAGAGCCGAAGACGGAACGTTTCCTCCGCATAGCTTTAATGCTGTGTCACAAACAGAAGTGTTAATTTTCTGGTTTAATAAAAAAAAAATAGAGATAAAACCGCTACATTGACCACAAAATTGCTAATTTTATTAAAAATAGCGCCCAACTTCACTATTAAACATGCTGTCAAAATCGGTTTGTGCAAGTGAAAAGCGTTGACGCCGCGCTATTTATGGATGCTTCATACAAATTGTTTTGGCATGAAAACTTTTAATAACTTAAAAACGCGCGCCACTTTTGTTTAGGAACGACTGTTCAAAAGAAATAGTTTTGAAGTATTTTCCTTCCCTATAAGGATTTGTTAAAATTGCCATATTTTTGTTGAGTTTTATAGATAACTAGCTGGCCCGGCAAACGTTGTTTTGCCATATAACTTTTTTCTTTCAGATGTTACAGTGTCTGCATGGCAAATTTTAAGAAAACCGGTTGATTAGTTAAAAAGATAATAAAAATTATAGGCTTTAGTTCTTTCCAGATGTTACACTATTTGCCCGCCAAATTTCAAGAAAATCAGTTGATTAGTTAAGAAGATATAGGGAGGGGGAGATTTTACCCCTCTTGCCCTATTTAATGGGTTAAGACAACATATTTTAAAAGACATAAATTTTACTTTAGTAAAATAAAATCTTGGAAAAAATAATGTTTTGATATGCTTTTATAATCCAAAGCAAGTTTGTTTTCTTATACTATGTTCACACTTGTGTTCTTAAAAGCGTTTAAGCAACTCGAACGTGTTTAAGCTCTAATCACTTCAAATTGTCATGATTACAACTAAATCACTTCATTAATCACATAGCATCTTCTGAACATACCTCAAACTGAATATAATGGAGAATCGGCCGACATGAACGTGTATAACTGGCCACGATTTCTGCTTAATGTTTTTATTTTTTCCTTAAGTAAATCATAAATTTTCACAATTTCATCATTAATATGTTTAAAATAATCTTCTGATAATTTTATAAAAGGATTTTTATCTATTTTTAACACTTAAAGAAATATAAATTAGCTTGTTGTGGTTTTTTCTTAACCATGTCATCTTAATCATCTCATTTATAATGTGAACGGTTTGATTAGCTTAATCAACATTTTGCTTAAACATGATTACAAACCCAATTGTGAACATATTGTTAGTGTTTTTTTTTTTAGCTTTTCGAAAATCATACAATCAACAATAAATAATATACCGTTTAAAGCAGTTCGGTTTTGCTCCTAACAGTTGCACAATTTTTTTCGTTTTTTTTTAACCCAAGTCTTTTGAAGTAAATACATTTACTGTGGGCTTCACGCCAAGTTCATTGCAAAAAAAAATATAATTTGCAGACAAGATGTTTTTATTTACACATTTTTTGACTGACTGCACATTTCACTTTTGCTGAATGGCTTTTAAGTACACGTTTATTTGCATTTGTGCTGTAGTAAAGTATTCAAAGCGTAAAGCTCGTAATGTTTGACTAAACTTGGCAATGACAAATATAAATAAAATTTAAATAATGACAAATTACAACAAACAATATAACAAAAAAGGTTTATGTTAAAGATATTAAGTAATAATTAACAAAGGCAGGAATGATTTAGCCAACAGAAAAATAAAACAATTAAAAAACACTGCCAGTTAATTAAATAAAAAAATTAAGGAAATCACATAATTTACTTGGAACTGATTTATACGAATTTTTAACTTAAAAAAATATTTATAAAATAAAACACATTTTTTCTTTTTAAAGTGCACTTTAACCTCTAATAGAACTTTTCCTCAAAAAGGTGAACATTTTTCAAGGTTGAACTTTTTAAAATACACATTTTTAAAAGTTAATTTAATTTAGTTTTTAAAGGTGCCTTAAGAATTTTTATTGTTTTTTATTACCTCTTCAAATCTATCTTTAATGTCATATTTTTTTTTCTCCATTTTAGCTTATTTTTGGGCTTCTAGCCCTTTGCGTTTTTGCCCACGCTGAGGACGCTAAGAAGGAAGTTGAAGCAAAATCAATTGAACCACAACCAGCCGCCTCAGACGCTAAAGCTGCTGAAAGCACTGTCGAAAAGAAACAAGAGAAACGTGGTATTATTCATGGAGTTGGCCATGGTTACGCTCCCTCTGGCTACGGTCATGGTTACTCAGGTGGTCACGGCGGTGCCGTACTCATTGGTGGTGGTCATGGCGGCGGCTATATTGGTGGTGGTGGTGGTGGTGGCGTTATTATTGGTGGGGGTGGTGGTGGATATGGTGTTACTGGTGGCGCTGCTATTGCCGAAAGTATACCTACCAATGTTCAGGTGAATACTGTTGTACGCAATGTTGCCGTGCCCTACCAGGTGGAACGTCATGTTCCATATCCCGTTGAGAGAACTGTTACCTATCCTGTAAAGGTACCCGTGCCACAACCCTACCCCGTTGAAAAAGTAGTCAGCTATCCCGTTAAGGAAATTATTAAAGTACCTGTTCATGTGCCACAACCCTACCCTGTGGAAAAGACTGTTCATGTACAAGTACCAGTTCATGTTGACCGCCCAGTCCCCGTTAAGGTACCCGTCCCAGCTCCTTATCCCGTTGAAAAGGTTGTACATGTACCCGTCAAAGTACCCGTGCCTCAACCCTACCCAGTGGAGAAGGTTGTACAAGTTCCCGTTAAAGTGCCAGTCCATGTACCCCAACCCTATCCCGTTGAAAAGATTGTACAAGTACCTGTTAAAGTGCCAGTAGATCGTCCATACCCAGTCCATGTCATTAAACCCTACCCAGTACCAGTTGAAAAGCCAGTGCCTTATCCAGTAGAAAAGAGGGTGACGGTACCCGTCCATGTACCTGTAGATCATCCCGTACCGTATCAAGTCGATCGCCCTGTAGCCGTGCCCGTTAAAGTGCCAGTACCCCAACCTTACCCCGTTGTAAAGGAAATTCCTTATCCTGTGGAACGCCAAGTGCCCTACCCCGTAAAGGTACCCGTCGATCGTCCCTATGCCGTGCCAGTAGAACAACATGTGCCTGTTGCTGTTGAAAGACATGTTCCTTACAAAGTCCCTGTTGCCGTGCCTGTACATGTTGAAAGTCACGTAGCTCCTGTATCTGTTGGTCATGGCTACGCCGTTGGTGGCGGTCATGGCTACGCCGTTGGTGGCGGTCATGGCTATGCCATTGGTGGAGGTCATGGTATCGCCGTCGGTGGTGGTCATGGCTATTCCCACGGTTCATCATATGGACATGGCCATGGTTATTTACATAAAAAGAAATAGATAATTTCCCAAAAAAACAAAACTATTTGAAAAAAATACCAAGAAAATCTGTTTTAACAAAAAAAATGGCGTATTTAGAATCTAAAACGGCCTGATTTCATTTAAACAAAAATTACTTTAATTTCTTCTTAAATTTAAATCTAATTTTGTTTTGTAAAATATTATTTTTTTTTTTAGTTTTAGTGTGTGATAACGAAATGAAATTTACGAAAAAATTTTCTACAAAAAATATTATTAAAAAAATTTAAAGACATCACAACAAATATTAAAAAAAAAGGAAATTTAAAAAAATTTGTTGCCCAAACAAAAGTTTTGGAAAAACCTAAGATTATTTTTTAAGCTGTTAATTTGCTAGAATAGAAAAAACACGCTACACTGCCAACATTTATTATTAATAATTAACTTACAACATTCTCTTCAATTACCAGCTAAACTTGCCCCTGCTTAGGTTTTTTCTTAAACTTACTAGAAAACTTTGGATAAGATATAAACGAATAATGTACCTTAAATACTCTTCGTCTAAATGGCAACAATTGTTTTAATTTTCTTTTTTTATAAAAAATATTTGTTAATATATTTATATGAGACAAAAAAAAACCGCAAAACTGTTTAAACAAAATACGTTTTGTTTTATAATTATAATTAATTTGATTGTTTCTTTTATTTTGTATATATTTAATGTATGTGTAAATAATAATAAATAAAGACGACCAAGTATGGAAAATATAAAAAATATACATTGCAAAAACTTTTATTTGAAGAAAGTTTGAAAAAACTTAAAAACATATTCAGTTACTTTTAAGATTTTATTCTTATTTTAAAAATCCTTTTACAAGTTATCAAGTTATTAGAGAAAATATAAAGCAATTCCTTAATTAATATTAATCATACGCACTGTGGGACGGCTTCTAACATCAATGATAAAACCCATGTAACTCCTAAACTTATGAACTAATGTTTTTAAAACTTGACTTCCCATGTATGTAAAACAGTTTGGCTGTCACAATTATGTATGTGGAATTTAAAATGGTTAGCAACCAGACAAATTGTGGTAAATTTATATCAGCCATTTACAAAAAAAATATTAGTTTTAAAAAAATTTTAATTAAAGGAGTTTATTATTTTTATAGGTTCTACCTCAGAGATAACAGCACATTGAAGACTCTATGAAGTGTATAGCGGCACCTTAAATGCAAAAGGGCGTAACAACATTTTTTTTTTAATTTTATAGTGCATCATAACCATAATTTTAGTCTATGTAGTGCAACATAATCAACCAAAACTTGACTTTGAATTTTTTGGTTGTTACGCCTTTTGGATTTTAGGTGACGATATAATCAGTGTCCTTGAGAAATTTGATTTACCTATGTCAGTCTAGCTGTTGTTGGCACTCATGCGGTTGTAATTTTTGATACAGAAAGATAAAGTTCGACGAAAATACTATTGAGATAAGAAAAACAGTATTTTATTTAAAAACGAGCCAAATCGGTTATTTATTTCACATAGCCCATGTGTAATCCCGAAGCAGCTATTTTTGCAATGCCACAGAATATCCAAATCAACAAAATATTTTCATTAAACTCTATTAATACAAAGCTTATTAACTTTTGGAAACAGGTCAAAGCTGTTTAAATATAAACGCCAGCCCAGAGCAAAGATTATAAAATTATCTCGTCCACACGAAATGTGCTAGGAAACCGAAATTCCGATAAAATTTATTTTTAAAAATTAGCCCGAAAAAGAGTTCCAAACAAACCCAAATTCAGCAGCATTCAGTTCAGTATACTGTAACCACAAATTGAAAGGACTATATTAAAGGCCCATAATACGACCATAATAAGCCAACCAACAAGTTGGGAATCAACTAGCAAAATGAAGGCCTTCTATAAAAAAGCCAAATCCAATAAATCAGTTGATGAGGTTCCACCACTGCAACGCACCGTGTAAGATTTTACCAATCTAGGGGGACTTAATCAAAACAAAAAAAAAAGTGCTTCAAATTTGATTATATTTTCATAGATGTTAGAAAAATATCCTATTGTTACGAAAATAAACACAAAAGGTAATACAAAATTGTTGTCAACATTATGGTGGCAATCAAACAGGTGTTATTAATATGCATTTAAAAACAAATTTGGCAGCCTGCAGCAGTTATCAAGTAAAAAGTGTAGTTTTTTTTTCTCTTATCTCAATTGTTTAACTATAAAATTTTCAATAAATCGTTTAAATAAAATGTAAGTGGAGTATATAAATAAATTTGCTTCATTAAAAGCTATAAAGTAAGTAAGTTTTAAAAAATCTTCAACTTTTCATAGACTAAAACTTTCATATTCTATAAGATTCTATGTTGGCACCACAAGGAGGATTATCGAATACATTCCCGAAACTGATTCCAAGAATAAAATCTTGAACATATTCTGCACAAAGGTATCGTTTTTTAATATGTCTGAAATATCGCGCGAGGAACTTTTACATGTTTGGTTAAATAACATCTCAAATCTGAGAGGTTCGAAGCGATTTTAAAATTCGTTTTAAAAAGCATAAATATCGATCTTATAAAGAGGTTTAGTGCAATAGTTATTAGCATAGGAAGTGGTTACCCCATTAATATACACGTTTTTCGCTGCTTAGCGACAGAAACTTTAGAACTCTTTTTGTCGGAATATTCATGTTTCAACGTGCCTGTTACTGTGCACAAAATGTTGTACCCTGGAAAAGACATAATCTCTTCCTGCATTCTCCTCATTGGCAATTTTCCAAAGAAGCGCAAGAGTCTAGAAATAAAGATTTAAGAAATAACCGCAAAACATCACGAGTGGACACGAATACAGATTTATTGCACAGACTTCTTGTTTCATCGAACCCATTCATAGCAAGTTTGCGTTTAACTCCAAAAACCCAGCATGGAGCTTTATCTGCGGAAGTGCTCGCGTTATTGCATAACCATCAATTGAAGAAGGCTCCGATTCAGATTAAATTTATTAAATTTATAAGTAAATAAAATTTGTGTGTATGTAAATATATTAAATAAAAGGTGTACTATAAAACAATATTAAATACTAGCATTTAACCCGCTACTTCGTTAGCGTCTCCTTTTTCTTCGTGGACATATTTTTATGCCAAAGTTTATTTTCAAAAAAGTACCAGGCACCTGTCCCCTTATTTTTTTTTAACGAACAACAATAAGTGTTAAATTTTTTGGATCTCTTTAATTTTGGATTTTTTTGGTTAGCGGAATCGATTTGGTGAGAGGACAACCTTCGGTCCAAAAGTCAGCTTTTTAGCTTCAAGAGTTTAGGATGTGCGATGATGAATCCGTCAGTTACTTTACAAATTTATATTATATAGAGATGGAGAAAAATGTTGAGAGAACAGTAACAAAATTAGGAACGATTTTCACACCTTAAACGTTTGAATTTCAAAAAAGGGGCAAACCTGTTTTTTATTTTTTAGATAAGCTAAAAATGTGATACAATATTTATTTACCCTTTTACACCCCAAAAAGGTCTTCCTTCAAAAAAGTACCAGACACCTCTCCGTTTATTTTTTTTAATGAACAATAATGAGTATTAAATTTTTTGTATCTCTTTTTGTTTAGGAAATATACGGTTAGCGAATTGCTGATGTTTTTTATCTCTTTTAGTTTAGGAGGTATGAGGTTCGCGGGATCGATATACATAGGTACAATTTTCACCCCTGAAACGTTCGAATTTCGAAAAAGTACCAAATTCGCATTTGTATTTTTTAGATAAGTAACAAATGGTATTTAATTTTTATTTCTATACGTATTGGCTTAAAAGCTAGATTTACTACCTAAAACGACCGAATTTCGTTAAAGTACCAGACACCAATTTGCTTTTTTATTTAATGCACAAAAATAAATATTAAATTAAAAAAATTACCAGTTTATTTAAAAAAAAAATCCCTCTTACAGATTCTCATTCACTCAGGAGCTTGCATGTTTAATTTTATGTTTCTAGATCCAATAAATACGGATATATAAAAGGTACCAGTTAAAGAACAAAATAGTACCAAAAGCCCTCTTACAGATTTTCATTCACTCAGGACCTTGCATGTTTAATTTTATGTTTCTAGGTCCAATACTAACGGAAATTCAAAAAGTACCAGTTAAAGAACAAAGAAGTACCAAAAACTTCCCTCTTATATATTCTTATCCACTTAGGGCATTGCATCTTGAATTTTATGTTTCTAAGTCCAATAATAACGGATATTCAAAAAGTACCAGTTTAATAACTAAAAAGTACCTATAAGCGCTTTTAGAGATTCTCATTCACTCAGGACCATGCACGTTTAATTTTATTTTCATTAGACCAACATTAGCAAAAATTTAAAAAAGGACCAGTTAAAAAACGAAAAAGCACCAAAAAGATCTCTCTAACAGATTGTCATTCACTCAAGACCTTCCATGTTTAATTGCATGTTTCTGGGTCCAATACTAACGGAAATTCAAAAAGTACCAGCTAACGAATAAAAAAGTACCAATAAGATACCACTTAAAGATTCTCATTTACACAGTATCGTGCATGTTTAATTTTATGTTTCTAGGTCCAATACTGACGGAAATTCAAAAAGTACCAGTAAATGAACAAAAAAGTACCAAAAACTTTCCTCTTAGATTCTTATCCACCCAGGACCTTGCATGTTTAATTTTATCTGTCTACTATGTCCAATACCAACGGAAATTCAAAAAGTACCAGTCGAAGATTAAAAAAGTACCAAAAAGTTCACTCTTATAGATTCTCATCCATCCAGGGCATTGCATATTGAATTGTATGTTTCTAGGTCCAATACTAACAGAAATTCAAAAAGTACCAGTTAATGAACAAAAAAGTACCAAAAAGTTCCCTCTTATAGATTTTCATCCATTCAGGACATTGCACGTTTAATTTTATTTTTATAGGTCCAATACTAACGGAAATTCAAAAAGTACCATTTTATGAACAGAAAAGTACCAAAAACTTCCCCTTATGGATTCTTAACCACTCAGGACATTTCATTTTGAATTTTATGTTTCTAAGTCCAATATTAACGTAAATTCAAAAAGTACCAGTTAATGAACAAAAAAGTACCAAAAAGTTCCCTCTTATAGATTCTCATCCATTCGGGACATTGCATGTTTAATTTTATTTTTATAGGTCCAATACTAACGGAAATTCAAAAAGTACCAGTTAATTAACAGAAAAGTACCAAAAACTGCCCCTTATGGATTCTTATCCATTCCGGACATTGCATGATGAATCTTATGTTTTTAGGTCCAACATAAACGATAATTTAAAAAATACCAGTTGTAGAACCAAAAAGTTAAGTAAAATATCAAATTTCTCGTATTTCCCCTTTTTGGTACTATTTTCCCCCCATTAAAGTATAAAAAATTTCAGTATAATAGTGGCAGCCCATAATTTAGTACGAATATTTCAATAAATGGAGAAAAATGTTTTTTAAAAAAAGTACCAAAAATAGTTACGATTTTTACCCCTTAAATGTTCGAATTTCGAAAAAGTACCAAATTTAAATTCGTATATTTTTGTTAGGTTTCGAATGTGGTATTAATTTTGTTTCTATGTTTATTGGTTCAAAAGATAGATGGGGTGTCAAAAAAGTACTAAAATTCTGATATTACCCGTTTACTCCCAAATAGGGCCAAATTTCAAAAAAGTACCAGACACCTGTCCGCTTATTTTTCTAAAGAACAACGATAGGTATTAAATTTTTTTTGTATCTCTTTTAGTTTTGGAGATATAAGGTTACCGAATTTTCCCGTTTTTACCCTTTTTTACCCCCTAAACATTCGAATTTCCAAAAATCCCGTCTTAGTGGATCGATTTGGGGAGTGACCAATCTCTGGTCCAAATTTCAAGTGTCTAGCTTCAGGCGTTTAGGCTGTGCGATGATGAATCAGTGAGTCAGTGAGTCAGTAACGTTACAATTTTATATATATAGACAACAGGCGAATACAAACCTGAAAACAACAACACAAAATATTTTTTAAATTTATTTTATTCAATATTTCTCTAAATGGATATATCTCTAAATGAAGCGTATATTCCCCAAAACCAATTCGGTTTTAAGAAAGGTAATTCCACTATTCATGCTCTTTCACAGAAAAAATTATTAGTAGTTTTTTATCAATTAAAAAAATTATTGTAAAAGTATTAAAACTTAATTAATGTGATAATTGAATCAATTATTTTTTTTGTTGAACGAAAATTAAAAATATAATATTGATTTAATTAACATTTTAGTTGTTTTGAAATAAATTTTGAATTAAAATAATAATCAAATAATAAAAAATTATTTCGTTTGAAATCAAATAATTTAAACTTGTGAAATTGTTTTTGGAAATTGTCAAAATCAATCAACACATTGTTTGAAACGGCAAAGTTTTTTGATAATTTTTTTAATTAAAATTAAAAATATCATTTGTTGAAAAAAAATATTCAAAATATTAAATTTTTACAATTTTTAGTAATCAATATAATCATTTTGGTAATAGGTGCAAAATCAACAAATGGGTTGCTTGATTCTATGAATTTGGAACAAATTTGGTGATTAGAGAAATTTTTTAATTTTTTCTGTGTTTGAAATTCCACTCTGAAGTTTTACAGAATTTAAGAAAGGGCCAATGCACTGTCGCAGTTTCTCTTGACATCGAGAAGGCTTTTGATAAGGCCTACCATGACGGCATTTTATTCAAAATGATAGAGATAGGTTTTGAATCATCGTTTATAAAACTTTTTCGAAGTTTTTTCGAGGACAGAAGGTTTTGCGTTCAGATAGATAATGTGTTATCATCTGAGGGTTGTGTTTCTTGTGGCGTTCCGCAGGGATCTGTATTGGCGCCTCATTTATATAATATTTTTATACATGATTTTCCCTATGAATATAATGATTCCAAAGAAAAACTTTATGCCGACGATTCTCTGCTTTATTCTCATGACGAGTCACCTCAAATTGATCTCCAACGTGTTTCATCGCACCTAAAATATGTTGATAAATTTTATTCTCATTGGGGAATAAAAATTAATGCCTTGAAAAGCAATACAATATGTTTAAGAAATGCTTCCGGCAAATGTAAATATACTGTTGTTCCGGAGAGCAAGAATTTGAAATTAATATTAAATGGTTCTGAAATCACGTTTATGGATAACATTAAATATCTTGGCGTAAACTTTAACAAACTATTTATTTAAGTTTAATAAACATGTTGTTTCTAATTTGGAGAAGGCTAATCGTGTTAAAGGTGCCTTTTCAAAACTATTTAATAGTAAATTCTTGCCAATTAATACTAAATTACTGTTGTATAAAGTGAGTATAAGACCAATTCTTCTTTATGCATTTATGTATGGTTCAGCATTTCAAAAACGTTAATGAGAAAGATGGAAATTTTTGAACGACACATTGTACGAAAGTGCATAGAGAAGAATTTTAAGACTTATCATAAAACAAATTTAATGGAAAATAAAAAAACAATTGGTAGATTTAGGATGATGCGGCCGATCTTAATGGGTTCTTTCAAGCAACAGTGTGTAGAATTTCAGCCAGAGTGGCTCGCTGGGGCAATAAAAAAATTAAAGTGCCGGCGGGAAAATATCCCAATATTATATAAACAGAAAGGGGGACTATACCCTGAATGTTCAGGTAAATTATATTTTAAATGAGTAAACTAGTAATACAAACGTTTAATTGTTAATCCACTTCTATTAAGCGTTTATTAATGGTTTATAAACCAAAAAGTGTTTGATAACAATTGTATGCATTAAAGCTGAAACAAGAAATTTTTCTGAATTAGACCGTTAGACGATAAAAAAAAACACACACACAAGCAAAAGCAAAAACCCACGCAAAAAACAAAATAGCGGTTAACAAAAAAATCATTCTTTCCATGTTTCTGTTGTTTTTATTACGAATTATAAGTAGTAGTTAGCAAACAATTGCGATTTATAAGAGGTAAAGAAGATTAAATTTGAAAGAAAAAATTACGAATTAGCGAGGGGACCATAATGTATGGAAATTTTACGAATTAACGAGATTTTTTTTAAGGGACCGACAGTTTATTACGAATTGTCGGGAATTACGATTTATCGGGGTACAATATATCGGGATTTGACTGTATAAATCAGTAACACCTTCAGATGACATATCAGGTTTTATTTTATTCGCGCAGTTGCAATCTTTCGAATATAGAGAAAAACAGGAGTTTTTAAACTTAAAGCGAAGATATCGCAAAAACCTGATGTAATGAAGACTCTGGTCAATGGGTAGCAAATATGTTGTCCTATGTTATTAAATTATTTAATGCTTTGCATTAGTAATTTATTTAACCTTTATGTGCTCGGGATTGTAAACTTATGTTGGCGGTCGGAAGTCTACATTTGTAGCAAATATGTATTTGTATGGAAAACAATGTCCACATATGAAAAAAACACTAGTAAGCAGAGTTTTATACTTAAATGCATATTTATAAATTCTAATAAAGTCAAATATGCAAGTCATTCTACGCAGCACTTCAAGCTCATGAGTATTATGTTCGACAACTACGAAATAAAAATAATTAATTTTAAAGTTAAAAAAAATATGAACTGAGATATTTTATTTCTAAGAAAGTTTTAAGCATGATTTCTAATAACAGTCATTTAACATTCATTATGCAAATTCATATCGGGATATTCATTTTTAAATACCTGTCCTTCTCTTAAATCGGTATTATTATTATGTAAAATGTTCCACCGAATCCGAAAATGAAGTCAGAATAGTCAAAAGTAGAACAGTTTTTGAGATCATTTTACATAAATATTAGCTGCCAGATTCATTTGGTCACGACTTTGTTGAAATTTTGTCACGAAGTGTTATAAAACAACTTGTACTTGTTACTTTTCCAAATTCATATTCATATGGTTGATTTTTGCTTGAAATCCGAAATTTTTAAAAACAGGAAATAAAACTGCCATTTTGAAAGTTTTTAACAATAATTGACACGATTGCGTTCATACCATTCAGTACATACTATGGTGTAGGGTTCATACATACTTTTTATATCTTGAGTAACAATATTTATATTTCACATATTGAACTTCGAATTCTATTCTCTCAATTAAAAGTTATTAAAACTTTTAAGTCTCAAGTTTAAATCAACACTTCTTAAAATAACTAAAGCAAAACACTCAACAAAGCGCTGATACTATAAGCGATCTACCTTTTATTGATATTTGCTACCATTTTCAAATCAATACTTTCGATTATTCTACCGATGTATTTTTTTAATTATGGTTTAAGGTTAATGTTTCTTTTTAAAATCTAAAAAAAAATATTAAAATCGTACTTACTGTTTAAATAATTTTAAACTTACCTAAAAAGAGAAACAGGAAAAAAATAAATTAATTTAACATTTAAATAAAATTTGAAAACAAAAAGCTTTCTTAAGAATATTATTTTAAATATTTTATTTTAGCATCCCAAAAGCTTGCTTTAGCCTTTAATACTTTAGCACATAACAACTGTAATTTTTTGTACACCCCTAAAGTATGCTACAAAAAAATAAAACAAAACAAACGGCTGTTGTCGTACCTTTAGTACTGTATAAACATAATTGCCAGAAAATGTGTATCTATTTATAGAAACACCTACAAAAAGCAATCCCCGCAGCGTTGCCGGATGAAATATTTTTGATGATTTTTTACCATCGTATGATTTTATGATTTTTTTTTTTCATATTAACATATTTTATATTTAGAAATTATTTGTTTGTACAAAATTTGTACATAATTTTGTTAAGCAGTAAATTTTTTTTAAACAATGAACTTTTGTATCAGCTTGTTGTTAATTGGCTTTGCACACATTTTTACCCAGTCTCTAGCATGCGTAAATATGCATTATTGTTTCTGGGCATATCAAATATTTAAAAAGCATCTTAGATAGATGTTTAACAAAATATCCATACATGACGGAAATAAAAAGAGATTAACATATTTGTTATCCTTTTTCCTAAAAAGACCTCCAATTAATTAAATTTGTATATCCGATCTTGTTTTTTCATATAGAAAATGTGTAGAAAAATACTCACACTGTGATAAAATATAAAAGTGTTCGACAATTGTCTCCTATTTCCTGCCATAATGCTTTCAAACTTAAAAAAAAAAATTACTATACCAATTTTTAAAAAAATTAGTTATATAGTACTTTTCGCTTATAGTCTATTCCACTTAAAGGCCAAAACTGTCCTCTTCACATTCTGATTTTTTTGCATTTCACACAAATTATTTGTTTGTCACATTTTCTTAGCATGCGTATATAATTCTTCATGCAAAAATTTTCGCTTATAGTCCACTCTGTTTTTTATATTTTTTAATCAACTGGCAGCAGTCAAACTTCATAGAAAAAAACGCAAATAAAAATATTACAGTTTTTTTATATAGACTGACGTTTGGTATAACAAAAAATTGTCAGGTAAAAATCCTATGAAATTGATACTTATGTTGTGTTTGATTTCGTCATCCAAAGAGTTAAAATTAATCTCATACTCATTTGTTTTTATTGAAATCTATTAAAGCATTTGAATTATTAATAAAACAGATTTTTGTTTTACCTATTTATTTAAAATAAATCAATATTTGGTTATGTTAAATAACTTTTCTTTTGTTTAAAAAGAGTGGTTTTATTGAAGAAAATCATTTTTATATTGTCAAAAATGTGGATTATACAAGGTTTCACTTAGTATCTATAAAATGGCTTATAAAAAACGGTTTTAGTCCAAATTCACTTATAGTCCACAAAAGTTGTGCAACTATAGTAGTGGACTATAAGCGAAAAGTAATGTATAAACCCTTTATGAACCTGAAATATTTTATATAAATTATACCTTTATATTTTTTAAAATAATTCACATTTTAAAGATATGTATTTTATTGAATTCGTTTTTAAAAGAGGTTAAACTTAATGATTTTATCCGTTAAAAAAAAAACGGAAAACTCCTTTTGTATTTTACCATCATTTTAAAATTATATTCACAATCAATTTTTCCTCAAGTCTTAAGCAATTAACAGAAACGCTAAACAGTTTGCTACTCTGATTTTTTTAACAACACGTACATACCACCTAATTTTTAAAAATCAACAATTCGTTCCTCACGGAAATCAAACCAAAAAAGAAATTATAAAATTCCCAAATTGGGGACAAATCATCTAGTAACACTGAAATTAACCAATATATTCATTTTACAAATAGTGTTGCCAGAATTTTTATAGGTAAAACGAGCAAAATCCCATTATGCAGTTAATTGAGAAAAATATATCGATGGCCTAATATAAAAAAGGCCTAACTCGATTTATATTTCAGGCAATGAGAATTCATAAAAGTGAGATTTTCGAGTCATAAGTTTATTGTTTATTTCCTTGTGCGTATAGTGAATGTCAAGTGTTGTTTACATTTTGTGAAAAAATTTGTTTAATTTTTAAATTTAATAAAAATATAAATAATTAAAAAAAAAATTATTTATACTATGTTATAAAACATAAACTATAAACACAAGGATTTTAAAAGTCGTAAGGAGTGATTTATAGATTTGTTGGTTTAAAAAAATTTTAAACTAAAAAATAGAGCTTAACTTGCTCTGATTTTTTAGCCATTACTGTACAACTTTTTTTTTTTTAGAAAAACTAAAGAGCAACTAGTTAATATTAGTCAGGGCCATTTGTTGATTTTTTTTTATATTGGCAGGACGATTTTTCGAAAAAAATAATCTGCCAACACTATTTCACTTGTTTCTTTTCTTTGAGTACAATAACTGTCTGTTTTTAAAACACGAGTGCAAAACTTATTCAAATTACTGCCTGTTTTTAGATCGCGAGCACAAAAGTGACTCGCTTAACTAACTTTCTAAACAAAATTTCAAAATTTCCATTCCTTAAGGGGGCTCCCATACAAAATGTTATATACAGACTAGAAATATATTGAAGAAAACGTACCATAACAGCCAATGAGTAGCTTTAACTACTTCTCGAGACATACTTGCCCCTTATCTCCACTTCTTACGGGGCCTCCCATACAAATATTACGTTTTATGACATTTTTTAATAAATTAAAATTTTTCGACTTTTGTGAATAAAATCAAAAGTTGTTAACAGATTTTAATCATTTATAGCTTGTTTTGTATGAAGCTTTATTTTTTATATGTCTGGAAGAAGCATAGCTGTAATTTTTTTTTTATAGATTTTTAACAAACAAAAATTTCGAAATGTTGCTAAAAAATAATTTTTGTTGCCAAAAAAAAAAAAAATTTATTTCTAAAACGACTGCGTATGTAAGACAAATATTTCACGTTATAGACAATTATATTCCGGATTTTCGTTATTTTTAGTAATTTCAACAAACTGGACCCTTTTTGAACCGGTATTGGATTCAGCGTACCTGGATTAGGCTGGTCTCAAAAAAAAAAGTGTCAAATTTTAGCACATTGTAATTGTTTGATAAAACTTGCGAAAAGCAATAAAAAATGGTTTTTAAATATAACAATAAAAAGAAATTAATTGTACTTTATATTTATACTGTGTACTTTTTTTCTTGACCTTTAATAACACTGGTTTACAGCCAAAAAATACCAAGAACACCACATGCCTAGATTCTGACCTCCTGAACGCGAAAATCGCTGTAATTTTTTTTTTCCTAAGATAGGTAACGGTACTTTTGCGTTTTTCTGTGTATGGTCCCACTCAAACCCTTGTGGAGCCGAACCAAAAAGTCCGGTCGAAACAAATGGCATATCGTTAGAAAGGTAATCGAATGCCTTTTCCATCGATATGCTACAAATTTCCATCTGATAAGAAATGGCTGAGTAATGGCACCTCAAAGTTCAAAAAATGTATATTTTTTACGTTTTTTTTTTTCAAAAATTTTCATTTTTATTTCGTTTTTTTACTACGTTATATTAAATATCTGGAATGTTTTATTTCTTAATCAAATAGTATATTTAATTATCAATATTTTAAGCGTTTTTTTAAACATTTTATTAAGGATTTTGTGGAACGACAATATTTTTATCTCATATAAAATTTCTTGTTTTTTAAATACGTTAAAACTGATGGATTTAAAAAACACGAAATTACAGCGATTTTCGTGTTCAGGAGGTCCCAATTAACTTATCTAGGAATGTGGTGTTCTTGGTATTTTTCCAAATTAAAAATTTGTAAAGCAGTGTAATCAATGTACTTTAATTGCAACAAAAAAAGTTTGGAACCCACCACCAGAATTAAAAAAAAAAATTTTTTTTTTTTAATTGAGCAAGGCCTTTTTTATATAAAGCCATCGATATATATCAATGCATTTCAAAATATACGGCAATTTTCTGAAATTTGAAATCGATGATAGTTGTAAATATTTTTCTGGTAAATATCTGTAAGTGGTCCTCAAAGTACGAGGTATAAAAAAGGAAATATTTTTTTGAACTTTCATCACAGAAAAGTTTTAAAAATTATTTTCGTTTTTAATTTCAATCGAATGCGATTTTCAGACAATGGATGATAATTTTTGCATATTTTTACATCATAAATCCTATCCAAATTTAATTACTCAGGCTGAGTAAAGATGAATCACATCTTTATTATTTTTTAAAAACTAATTAAAAGTTAATTGCATGACTTGTTGTTAAAGATCAAATATTAAAACTATTAAGTAAATTTATACATTAGTACATATGTTGAAAAAGTAAAAATAAGTGGCAATGTAAAGAAGTTACCACCGAGCTAAAAATAATCTGCAATTTTAAACCAAAATTCTTCAAATCTGCATTTGGCAATTTTGGGGTATAAATTCTGCACTTCTGGCATCACTGTCTACAAATTATCTAAAAATGAATAAACATATATACATACATACAAACATAAATAATTTCTGGGAGAATCTTTTATTAAAAATAAGTATTTTGTTACGTAATTATAAATTAAATGGCGTACAAAACAACTTTATGGCCATCGTTTTCAGCAAGTCAGGATGGCCGAGCGGTCTAAGGCGCCAGACTCAAGTGAATAACTTGCTTTGTTCCAACAAAGTGTTCTCGAGCGTTCTGGTCCTCTCTGAGGGCGTGGGTTCGAATCCCACTTCTGACAAGAATTTTTTTTTAATTTTTTTTTTCATAAATTTATTTTTTAAGCCATAAAATTTTTGTAAAATAAATTTAAAATTTTTTTTTTTGTAATTTTTTTTTAGTTTAAATTGCAAGACGTTTTTTTGGTAAATTTTCTTAAGCAAAATTAAATATGAAAATAAGAAAATAACTATTTTTCTGCATATTAGAATTTTATATATATGTATGTACAATGTACATACATATATGTGACGCGCAAAATAGAAAGGGACCTAAGGGTTTTGTTCACGAGAGCCAATTTAAAGATTTAAATACGTGTATCTTTGGTGTACCATCACTGAGCGTGTTGGTATTGGTCTCCTTTGAAAGCGACACATCTCATGACGTCAGGAACGTGTTGGTTAACCTTGAAAACGCGCGTAGGTCGTCCCTACCTCTTGTTTTGTGTAGTTGGTTTTTAGTGTTCCCTTTACCTTATTGGTCCCTTTCTCTATGCGCTGTCACATATATACATATATGCCTTTTAAAAAAGAGTAAAAATTTGCTGTTTAAAAAGAAGCTTTTTAAAACAGTACTTTTTTAGGAAGAAATAAGCTTACTTAGAAAAAAACTTTTAAAGAGAAAAATAGTTTTTTCGAAAATAGTAGGCTATGAATATGAGTAGGGTTTGAAAGAAAAAAGCTTTTTTAAAGAAATCTTTATCGTAATGCTTTTTCTAAAGGGGGTTAAAGGCCCAACTATTAAAAAAATTTGCAAAAAAATTAAAAAAAAGTATTTAAAAAAACAAACAAAAAATCAAAAAATATTTTATTCCATACGGAAAGTGCGATCTATTTCGCACCTTGCTTAAGCAAATGCCAGTTTCATAAAATGAACCAGAAAATTTTCTTAAATATTCAAAATTTGTTTATTTTTAGTAGACACAAAAAACTGATTTCTTCACACAGAAAAAAATACCCATGTAAAATTAACATGGAAAAATGTTGATTGAGAATCATGTTAAATTTCAGAAAAATTATGCCCTTTACTTAAATTTATCATTATTTCATATTAATTTTTAATAAAAAATATCAAAATAACCTTAAATTACGTTTATTTAATATTATTCACTGTTAAAAAAATAAAAAATAAAAAAAATATTAAAATATAAATAAATCTGGATTCAATATTGAACCCATAAAAACCTGTTTTGTATTAAAATCAAAAGTTTATCTTGTTAAATTAACATGCATACATACTTAATTATGTAAATTTTTTATTTTCACTTTTAAAATATGTTATAAAAAGAAGACAATTCCCGTATTCTTTTAATTAAAATTGTTTATTTAAATAGTACATCAAGTTATCAAAGTAGAATGATGACCATATCGGGCGATTCTGCTGATGCTTCTGTTAACAAAGGAGAATACAAAATAAGTGAAACAGGGTTTTGAATTATTCTTACATAAATGCAAATGTTGTCTAAAGCTTCTTCACACTTAAAATACACTCAAACCCATTTGATTCTACATGAACATGAAATTCACGTTGTTTCAACTGGAAATAACTTTCATTCAACGTGATTCCGATTGTTATTTCAATATAAATTACATTTTGCTCTATCTTTACTGCAATGTTAAATTAACATGAATTATAGTTATATCAAAAGAAAAAAATGTTGTTCGCAGTTATTGTAAAATCAGGTTGAATTAACATGAAACCCGTATGAAGCAAAATCACCACCGAAAAAATTTAAATCAACCTTGTTTTCGACGTTTTTAACTTGATTTTTTTCTGCGTGTTTTCATATCGAGCCCTAACCGCCTATTTTTTTCTATTTTATTTCATATACATTTTGTATGGAATTTGTCACTTACAATAAAATGGTTCTCGCTATAAAAACGTAACGGTACCTTATATGACCATGAAATTTTGGGAGATGATGCAAGTGTTACCAATAAAGTCATTTATTAAAAAAAAACGAAAATCGAAAATGATGTCGCTTACATTATTTTCGCGGTTAGGGCTCGATATGTACTCATACTACAAGGGGGGTTACAATAATATTTTTTTTTGGCAAAGTACTAAAGAAACTGATGTAAGATTTTTACAGTGCGTAGATATGACCACTGTACATCGATTTCTTGCAAAAAGTGAAAAATTTAGATTTGACTCTCTCTAGAGGAAGCAGTGCGATATGTACATACATACTATTTTAAAGAAAAAGTAGATTTTAAGAATAAAGGAGATTATTAAGAAAAAGTTACCCTTAAAATGGACCTATTTAAGAAAAAAGTAGAGAAAAAGAAAAACAGTAGCTTTTTTAAGAAGAAACTGTTTTTAGGGAAAAGTTGCTTATTAAGAAAAATTTAGCTTTTTAAAAAAGTAGCTTTTAAGAAAAAGTAGTTTCGTAAGAAAAAATACATTTTCAAGAAAAAAGTAGTTTTTTAGGAAAAATTAACTTTTTAAGAAAAGGAAAGTTTTTTGGGAAAAATAAAATTTTTTAAAAAGTACATTTTTAAAAATATTACAAAAGTACCTTTTTAAAAAGGGTAGTTTTAAAAGAAAAAAGTACTGTTGTAGATTAAACAATATTTTAAAAACACAGCGACTTTTAGTAAAATGGTACCTTTTTTAACAAAAGTAGCCTTCTAATTAAAACATGTTTCTAGGGAAGTTTTTTGTTTGACAAAAATTAAACAAATACTATTTCAGCTCAAGCTGGAATAGACTTTAGAAATTTCCATAACAACAATTTAATTGTTTTTATTTAAACTATTTCCTTTTACTTTTCAGAATTCTAGATAATTATTTGAATTATTTTTTTTTTTAAATTTTTGGTTTAAACACCCAAACAACTTGTTTCCATTTTAACCTTCCTGTTTAACATTAAAGCGTTTTTCTTTTACTTTTGCTTTTGTAAGTGTGTTTTCTGCAAAAACAAACACAATTTTATTCACAAGTTTTCTTGTTGTTTTATTTTTTATTAAAACTTTAAAAAATAAAAAAAAATTTAAACGATTGAAAACAACCCAACCCTGATCTTGTACTGCAAGAGCAATAAAATGCAACAAACAACAACATTTTAAGGTAGCACAAGCGAACTACCTTGTCTGATCAGTGATCAGCAGGGAAACCGGAAATATGCTTTAAAAAAGTGTTTTATAGAAAATATACCCTAAAAATTGTAAAAAATATGCCCTGAAAGGCAATAATGGCTTATTTGAAAACAAAACATTCTGCAATTTAAAAATATTTGCAGAGTGTTTCCCTTTTAAGGACACAACATAGCAAAATCATATTTTGTGATTAAGATTAAGATTCAGTTAAAAAATGTTTACACAAGCAGACAACTAGATGGAAGCATAGACATCGTTAGATCGATTCAGAAAGCGATTCTGTATCGCCTGAGTATACTAAAAGGTGGGTGTACACATCTATGGTTATGTGGGTATAAAAGTAAAAGCCATATTTTATTCCGCACTTGTAAGAATTTAAAAAAAATTCGACAATGATCAAAATATGCTCTATAAACGTAAAAATATTCTTCGAAAATGCTCTTTTGACTAAAATATGCAATAAAATGCTGTAGGTGGTAAAATATGCACTAAAAAATCGAAGCCAAAACTCACTTAAAGTTCTAAAGCAGATAAGTATATTTTTCTACATCCATTCGTAGCACAAGGAAACACATGCAAATGAATATTTGCGGTTTCCCTGGCGATCACATAATTAAATTCATCTAAGCCAAACATTTTTAAGACCAACTGAAAAATATTGTTTCCTTTCAAAATCAAAAACTCATGTATTTCAAGAAAAATACTCACATTTTTTGCAAAAAAAAAAAAAAAACACAAATCCAACAGTGATTGCACTTACGAAACATACGCATGTGTAGGTCTTTAACGCACCTGTTGAATTTGTGGCAGGTGAAATAAATCATGTTTTAGATACAAAAGAGAAAAAAATTAATCTTATTTTATTGAAAAATTTAGAGAAAAAACAAAAACTGTGCAACACTTGAATTTCAAAATAGATTTGCTTGGTTTTACTTTTATTTTTGCAAAATTGAACACATAAACAACAAGAAATCGTCAGTGCGACAATGTTATACCCTACACCACCATCTTTAACATGAAATATTCTAGACAGAATGACTTTCAATCATCATATATATTATTTCTAAAGCACTTTTTTTTGTCGGTTGCAAATATCTCCCATACCACCGCATCAAATTTAATGAATGATATCTCATTTTAAAGCTTATTTCTAGCACTAATGACGAAAAATAATTAGAAATATATTTTTGTTTGTATTAAGGATTCGTACGGGCAAAAAGTTAACGATGATCATGTCATTACCTCTAACATTGTATTCAAAGAAGTATTATAAAAGCATTTAAACATATGTATGTATGTATATAAATATGTATGATATACTTATATTATGATTTCTAACATTTTTATACTTTTAATAAAATATATTGAAGTTACTAAAATTTCTATTAATTATTTTAATTTTATGTTACAAAAATGACAACAAACGGTGCGAAATATTCGCACGGGTCATCTAGTTAAACTTATTTGGAATCAATGCGAATTTTTATGGTGTTTTCTTTTCTGACAAGAATATTCCATGTATGCTACCATTTGTGCGAGTATTTGTTCCATTCTAAAAATATATGCTTTCCTTTCTACAGACAAAAAAATTAAATTTTTTTATTATTATACAGGGTGGGCCAAAAGTCACGCCTGCGCGTTTAATTGGAAAAGTAAAATTCTACCACTTTGGTTCGTTGCTCGTTCGTTAAAGGTTGCATTTTTTTTACAAGCAGGTGTGAATTTTGGCCCACCCTGTATAATAATAAAAAAACCAAGTTGTATTACCAAATATTGGTTTCTTCTTCGATTTAATTTTACTTCGTAACTGCCATTCTAGCCTTGCGTTCAGTAAATATTAGACCATATTTCAAGGTAATTTTACCTATGAATTTTTTTCGTGTGTAAATACATGTTTATTGAACAAACAAATGTTTCGCTTAACAGTTTTTATTTTTTAATATCCTTAGCTTTTCTAAAATCTTTGGATGAAGTTTCCTGAAGATCCGGCCTAAGCAACCACTGAAATGTGCATAGGAACAGCTTATCCCACCAACAATAAATTTCAGTTTATCAATAAAAAGAATTGGGAATTTAGCACATTAAACCTTATTTTATTACCGAAAATTTTTTGACTCCCAAGAAAACCTTTGATAACAAATGTTTAATTTATTCCATATCTTACATCCAGTTTCATATATTTGAGGGTGAAATCTATTTCTATTTGCGCAAATTTAGTTCTATACTCTGAATGTGTGATTTACCAAAATAAATATAAAAGCTGTTCTTTCACTTTTATTAAAAAATTTTTCAATTTTTAAAACAATTTTATCATTGAAAATCGGTGAACAATGTTGAAAATCGCCTCAACCGTTATGAATATCTGTTATTAGTACAAGCTATGCGTTTAATATTTGACACGCTAAATCAACAGTAGCGTTCAATGTAAAGCCTAAGTTTCATTTTGTTCAAATGGAATGCATATATAAAAATGTATGACTTTGTAGAGGTACGTGTAACATGATAAAAATATTACACCTTTATAAGCATAATTTTTTTTAGAAAAGAAAATACTTTTAGTCTACCGTTAAAATATTTTTATAAGGTACTAGCTGACCCGACAGACGTTGTTCTGTCCAAATAAGGAAAAATGTTTGCGTTCGATTTTTAAAATCCGCTAAAAAGATACGGACATTTGAAAGAAAACTTAGTCAAATCGATGGAGCCGTTTTCTGATTTTAGATAAATCGAAAAAAAGTGGGCGTTTAAGTGGGCGGGGCAAAATTTTCTTTCCGTAAAAACCTAAGTTGGACCATGGCGATGATTTTAAAGAAAAAATCGTCTAAATCGGTCAAGCCGTTCTCAAGTTATGCGTTTAATAGAAAAAGTGGGCGTAAAAGTAGGCGTGGTAAATATTTCTTTCGATCAAAACTTAAAATGGATTAATACCAACGTTTGAAAGAAAAATTTGTCAAATCGATGGAGCCGTTTTCTGAATTTAGGTAAATCGAAAAAAGTGGGCGGGCCAAAATTTTATTTTCGTATAAATCTAAGTAGGACCGAGTCCGTGGCGATCATTTTAAAGAAAAAATCGTCCAAATCGGTCAAGCCGTTCTCAAGTTATGCACTTAATAGAAAAAGTGGGCGTAAAAGTAGGCGTGGTAAATTTTTCTTTCGATGAAAACATTTGAAAGAAAAATTTGACAAATCGATGGAGCCGTTTTCTGATTTTAGGTATTTCGAAAAAAAGTGTGGGGGGAAAAATTTTCTTTTCGTATAAATCTAAGTTGGACCATGGCGATCGTTTTAAAGAAAAAATCGTCCAAATTATATAAATGTTGTTGGTGGTGCAATATGAAAATTGGATTTTGCCACGCCCTCCGCCCGCAGACTGAAAATCAAAAATCAGACTTCACAGTGTCACCCGCCTGAATATTCTAAAGATTCCCTGAAAATTTTATCAAAATCGGCCCAGCCGTTTTGGAGTCCGTACGTTACATACATACATACACACATCCTGTTTTATATATATAGATATAACATGTATCCTGCAGGATTGGCGGCAGCTTTCGTGCAATAAAGTTCGTTTCGACGAATGTTACGTGTGTAGGGTTAAAAGGTAAACATGTATTATTTATAATCACTTAGCCATTAAACACAATACTCTTAAAATCATGGTTTTTTCGATTTTTGTATCATCAACAAATCAATATTTTAAGGATATTTTGTTTCTGTGCAGTACAAGCAAATCGATTGCTTACTTAAGCTTATTCTATATATAGTTCAACGACTTAAACGTGCAAAAGATGGTTTGTGCGGTTTAGAAGAGGTGATTTTAATACAGAAGAAAAAGGCCGTCAGAGCAGCTCAAAAAAGTTCGAAAATGTTAAATTGAACCCATTTATCTATTTAAATTGTTGTCAAATCCAAGGAGAACTTGCAAAATTAATTGGAGCCACTTAAGCGGCAATTTTCAAGCAACAGAGTTAATTTTAAAACAAGGATACTGGGATCCAAACAAGAGACGTTAAAACACGATTTAATGCAACCGAAAAGCTGCTTGATCGCCATAAAAAGAAGCAGTTTTTAAACGAATGTACACCCAGAGAAAAAACATGTTTAAATATGGTCACCTCCAACCAAACTATTTTTAAAGAAAATTTTAAAAATATTATGTTTAATATAACCATATTATCGTCAGCGGTAACCATGTTATGGTTAAATTAGGCCTCCATCAAGAAGCCCCAACCATATTATTATTGCCTCCAAATATGTTATGGTTAATAATAACTAAAATTTGCTTAGCACTTACAATAGCATGGTTGGTTTTCAACCATAGCATGTTGCTCTTGAAAACGAGGAAAATACTATTGTAAATTTAAAAACAAATTATTATAATATTTAACCATAACATTTTTAGAGGCAACCATAATATGGTTATGGGTTCTTGATGAAGGACTAATTTAACCATAATATAGTTGCCGCTGACAATTATATGGTTATATTAACCATATTATGTTAAAAATTTCGTTTAAAAATAGTTGGTTTGGAGGTGACCATATTTAAACATGTTTTTCTCTACGTGTAGGGTGCTGGTAGGCTTGCCACACGATCATGATTTTTCTTTTTTAACAATTATTTTCAGTGATCGTTAAGAATCAAGAAAATGTTTCTCTTTTCAAGATTATTGAAAGAAAAACCAAAAATCACGTTATTATTTTAAAGACCTGTTTACAGTTTTCCTTAAACAAAACTGTGTTAAAGGCAAATAAATATTTCATTGTTTTGTTTTTGGGTAGGTGTTCCAAGAGAATTGAGGGTTCAAGTTCGGTCCAAAATTATAAAGCCCAGTTCACACGATGCAAGTTTAATTTTAAAGATTGCTTCTTTATTGGCCATAGAGACGAATGGAAAAGAAACTAGTACTTAGCTTCAGGGTTAAAAAACTGCAGTCGAAACCAAAAATTGTCGGAACAAAAAACGAAAATATGTGTACAACTTTTCACTCTTTGAGTTGTTGTGACGGCGACTGTTTACATTTGTTGAATCAGAAGTAAAAGGAACATTTTTTTCTGCCAATGACAAATGAAGAACTGGACAGAAAGTTTTTCTACTTTGACTGCTGTTTTTTAAATGCTGCTTCAATTACGATTTGTTTTCTCATTCGTAACGTTAAAAACGCACACATATGTATGTACTTCATATATAAAAACCTAATTTTTCAGCAATACGACCCGCATTTACACAATAAAGCCAATAGAAATTTAAAGAAGAGAATGAAATAAGTTTATCAATAAGATTTTTTTAAGTGGATGTCAAAAGTTTGGCCTATTTTAATCTCGTAAGCCTAGGTGTAGGGTATTTATACAAAAAATAATCATAGAGATTACGTCACTTACTAGAAAAACCACAAATTCATGAGTTTTTTTTTTGTGTAAATGTGTGCTGTTAATACAAATTATAATTATTTAAAAATAGAAACATGCAAAAGAAAATAAAGGAAAAATAAAAAAAGAAAAATAACACTAGGCAACAAATAAAATGATAACTCCTTAACGTGTGGAATTTCTCGAAATACCCTATTTGGGTTTTGCTAGTTTAGCTGCCGTTCGGATTTTTTACTTTCTGTTTCTGTTCTGTTCCGTGCCGTTCTGTTACGAAATTGTAAAAGTTACTTTTTCTGTAGCAACTTATCAGCAATTAATTGTACCGTCCAATGTTTTATTGCAATCACTTTAATGCAAATAAATTTAAAGAAATTAGATTTTATGAATTCTTAAAATCAAAAAATTGTTTATTTCAATATAAATATGTATTTTTATTATTTATTTTGCTGTCACTTACAATTTCTTAGCAAGTTTTTAATTTTAACAAATACCGCATTTAGACTATGCAATTAACGCCGAGTTTTTTTTGTATTTTCTTTTAAAGTAGTTACTACGAAACTCTATTCACATTTACATATGCATTTTATTCAAGCATTTTTTCAACTTAATCAACCCCGTTTTCTTCCCTACACCTCTTGCTTCCACACAAAAAGTTGCATGCGAAAGTTGCGGCGTTAATTGCATAATGTAACTATGGTAAAACACAACCGCAACAGAACAGAAAAACTAATCAATTTCATAGGTTTTTTAATAACAAAAACAAATCAGCTGATTCGTAACAGAACAGAAAGTAAAGACTAACTGAGCCTTTAGCCAAAACATTCATGAGACCATAAAATCCGAACGACAGCTTAACTAGCAAAACGTACATTTTACAGGAGAGACAAACAACTTTTTATATTTCATATTTACAGCTTGAGCTATAAATATTACACACTTCATGACTCAAATTGAAGAAAAACTATATGCTGGTCGACGAGGCGTATCGCTGCCACACGGCATCAAAATCTCAATTTATTTAAAAGTGGATTTGGCAGGTTTGCATATTAATTCGACGAAAACCCAAATAATCTATCCCAAGGATCGATAAGTACTTCGAAAAATTCCAAACGAGTTACAGTTTGCACTCGATAACTTCATAAATGTTGCACAGTGTAATAGTAATAATAATAGTATAAAGAAAATGTGCAATAAATTGTTCACAATTACTTCAATATGTTAAATCATATTATAAACTAATATTTATTTTAAACTCACACATGTGTGCTTAATGCAATTTTATGGCAGAGAGTTTTGTTGATTAGTACAGGGTGTAACAAATCCAAGTTTATTTTTCTTAACTTAGCGATTCCTTTTTTCAAAATCCGTCTTAGAATATTCAAAATAAAGGGTTATCTCCTTAAACATTTTACTTGGATGTTGTTGCACAAAAAGATTTAATGGCGACATCGCGCAAATTCGAAGCCGTCAATTGAGTTATTAAGAAATCGGAAACACTTTAATGCTGAACTAGAGCAACAACGTCTTGCAGCTCATCAAATTTCCTGCCTCTCTAATCCACATGATTCTGACTAACAGTCCTACAAAATTATTCCCTGGGGTTTGCGCTTTCGCTCATACTTTTTGGCAATTGAAGATTTTGTAGAGCTTCAAAATGTCAGATCTCTTCATGTCGCAGCTGACTAGAGTTCTGTAGATTACTACGGGAACTAGTAACTAGTCCTCAGTGAATATGACAGAATGTATGTTTTCTTTATAACCAAAACACGCTCTGTATCCAATCCTGGCCTATTTCAATTATTTTGTATGGCAAAATTTGTTACAAGTTAATTTTATTGGAGTAAAATAAAATTCCGCTAGACTGATATCAGAGAGTTCTGCTTGTAAAATTGGTTAACACTGCCACCAAATATTTGTTTATTTTAATGTTGTGACAACTCTTAACAATATTCAATACAGAAAAACACGATTATGAGAATTAAGACGTACAATTTTGATTCAAAAATTTATTTTTATTTGCGAAAAAAATTGTTTTATTTAAAAACAGTGCAGCAAATATGCTCTATTTGAAAACATGTTCCAAAGATTTTAATTTTTATGTTTTATATAAAAACTTTTCGGGAAGTAAAAAATAGAAAAATAATTAACATTTCTCGCTTAAAATGCTTGTGAAGGACAAGCAGATCTTGTAAAAGTCATTAAAGAAATGCAGCAAGAACCAGCAAAGAAATTGTGTATCACAATTTGATGATGAAGAGAAAATATTCTCGCGAAGGAGTAGATATCAAATTAGTTCAGAATTGAGAAGCGTCTTGAAATTAACAAGTTAGAGAATTGAAATTTAACAAATGTCATGGATAAAAGGTGTTATACAAAACAGAAGAAAAATACAAAAAGAGGAGCTTTTCTAATTTGAATGTGGCTGTGGAGTACTTTAAATATTGAAAATAAATAGAACATGCCAAATCAATACCCACAATGCCCTTTATTTGGTAACAATAAAACTTTGTTTTGAATAAGTTTTAAGAAGCTTGATTTGACTGGAATAAAGGAGGGCAGTTCTTTTCAGAAGATAAGCTATTATTTTAATGCAAAATACTTCTGAGGTCAGGAATATGGAAAATATTCCACAAGAACATTAGACCATAACAGAATTCTTGCTCCATTGGTACAACAAACTACCGTAGGATAAGCCTTTTATCCATTACATATGGGGTACATTCAGGTTTTATGTGTAAAAGACTGAAACCAATTGTCGCCGAATTGGTTGGTCCTTATCAGTTTGGACTTAGACCTGAAAAATCAACAGCCGATCTGGGGAAAACTGAGAAAAAACAAATCGAAGCAATGTCTGAGCTGTCAAGCTCATACTTCTTTGTAGGATGGCACTAAGTAATACCAAATGAAACGCGGCCTCAGACCGGGCGATACCCTTTCCTGTTGCCTCTTCAACATCTTAATGAAGTTTATCATGAGAAGGGCGGCAGTTAACACTAGAGGCCTGCACAAATCAACCGGAAAATTAAATCATACTTGCTTTTTCAAAAGGGTGCACAAAACATACGTTAACGAAGAGACAAATACCACGTGCGTTCACACGCACTGCAGGAGTAAACACAAGTAGCGTACACAGCACGATATGTTTAGAGAAAATTACTTGTATGACTTTAAAAACTACCAAGTGGTCTTTAAAGTTATCAATTATTTCTATTAATTTCAATTCATTTGTAGTGTTAGCCTATCGTACTCCTAAATGTGTATAAAAATAAAACGAAAACTAGCGCACATACGATTTTTTTGTTGTTGTTGTTGGTTGGTTTTTACTTTAAAGCATTGATGCGCAAAATCAAAAAGGTGGTTGGTTGTATTGTTGCATATGTGTATTAAGGAGCCCATACACGACTAAACGACTAAAGTGATTGCATCAGCCATATTGACCGTGTATGTGATTTTGGTGTGATTGTACGGGTTTTCTGATCTTACCAGTGTGTGGCATAATGTATGGCGCATAAAGATCAGTTAAGAAAAATTGTCAAAGATAAAACACAATTTGTTTCATTACCTTATTATTGCAACATTGTACTATTCACTACGAATTTTTTATAAAAAAAAACAAGCAGTGCGCATAGTGGCAGCAATTCATCTGTACAAAATTTTTAAAGAAATTAATATTGAACCAGTATGCTTGTACGGTATGTGTTTTGATCACAATTCAACATGCTGGAGTGGTATATGCTCTACTTTAGTGGGGAGGGCGAGTCTGCCCAGCAAACACTAGGTCAAATGTTTGAAATATGAAACGATGCTGCAATGTATATCGTAAGGTAATACTTTAAGCCTTCAAGCTAAAAAATATATTTTAACTAGTTTAAATAAGGTACCGTGAAGATTATGAGCAATATCTGTTGTCCAATTTTATTTTTTGCTAAGCAAATTATTTAAAGTAATTTATGAAAATGCTTTTCGGTATGAGACATTCCCTCTTATTTTTTAATGTTTAATAACAATAGAAGCATTGCATATTGCCGAAAGTATATCCAATTGCATCATTCTATTATTTCTTTTAATATGAAATTAAGTCCGTGTGTTTGTTGGATAAGGATATACATTCGTCGCATTAGAATATGTGTGAATTAATTTGAAAAATTGTTTTATGGGCTACGCATCAATGATTTAAAGCGAATTCACATATAGCACATTTGTGCTGAGACCACTTCACTCACACATAAATAAAACACACAAAAATTAAAAAAAATTCAACTCATTCTAGTCATTGTGTGCAAACACGCTCTCATACATGAAGACACACTCAAGATCTATCCCATAGGCCTGCGCAAGTCGCCAGATATTTATTTGTTTAAGCAGACCTGTTGGATAGGCCTTGCATAGACATGTGTTAAAAGAACTTTATGACGCATGTTTTCGCAACATTTTTATTTTCAAATGCACAGCAATGAATGAATTAAGATGATCTGTAAGTGATCCTGTTGTAGGCCTTTAGTAAACACAAATGAAACCATCAGTCAAATGCAACTCACGTATGCCGACGCAAAATACATTATTGGACGAACTTCGCAATGAGCAACTGCAGTGGTTTTGAGAATCGAGAAGGATTCGGCGAAAGTGGGCTAAGTGGTGAATGAGAGCAAGCCAAAGTTAATGGTTTCAACAAGTAGATCCGTCACGAGATGATACCAAAGTATGAACGGCGTAGAATTGTGCTTGCAAAAATATGTTATTTTATCCTCAGCAAGCACTTCAGAGGTAAGTCCCGTTGTCTTTGTGTATAGGCCTAATTGCAAGCAGGCAAAATATCAATAAGAGTCTTCAAGGGCGAACTACTCCGTTAAAAATATGGTCCCGTAGTGAGCATCGGCGAGTATCGAGGACATATGAATCATGAGCTGTACTACCTATATTCCGATTTTGATATAGCTAAGCAGATCAACATAATGAGATTACGCTGGCTTGGCCACGTCAGAAGAATGGGTGGAGATGAACCAGCTCGAAAAGTTTTAAAAACCTACTCCAAGGAAGACGAAAAGTAGGACGGCCGAATCTGCGCTGGAAAGTTCAAGTGAACGAACTCATGATAAAGCTTGGCATTACCAACTGGAGAGAGATCTTAAGTACGATCCGGCTGGAGAAATATGTGACCATCGTTTGGCAAGTAACTAACACCCCCCAAAACTTCATACAAATTCTTACACATTATCCAGTATAGTGAAAACTAAGATTTTTAACACATATAACATTTCCTGTGTTAAATAAAATAAATGAAGGGTATTTAAATATTCAGTTAGATCAAACACTTTCATTTTGTTTTATTTTTTCATGTTTGTCCATCACTTATGAATAAATGTATAAAACTAAATCCTTTTTTAACTTGCAATATATTTTACACATATGCTGTTTTAGACATAAGTATAAATAATTTTATCCCAATAGGCAATTTTGCTGGCAATCAAGTGCAAAAGAATTAGTATTCAAGTTTGAATTTCAAGTTTCAAGGATTGAGATATACTTTTGTTAAATATACGTTTGAAATCAGGTTTATTTCCAATTAAATTTAAAGCACTTGAAATTGTTTATTGGGATAATATTACAATTATTAATTTATGTGACAAAATGGAAAATTTTAAAATACGTTACATTGATTTCAATTAACAAGTTTTTTCAAAACCACTTCAATTTTAAACGCATAAAATGAATTTTAAAACGCAACAGCTTAAATTGAATTGCGCAAGGAAGTATTAACTAATTTTGAAAGTATTTTTTTTTTTTTGATTTAGTTAATTTTTCTTATTTCGATTATCAATTGTTTGACCCAAACAATTTAAAAAGTCCCAAAATATGTTTAAAAAGATTTTTATTTAAATTATTCAAATTAATAACTCGAATACAATAAAACAAATAATTTACAAAGTTTTTTGTAACAATTGATGTAATAATAATGTTTTATAAAATGTTGTTAGGTATTTTGCCATAGATTGCAGTCATGGTTGGTTAATTGTTGGATAGAGAGAGAAAGAGAGAGACTCAAAAATATATGTATTTTTAGCAAAAGTATTTTCGCCTAATTATAAATTTGTTTTGTTTTAAATCATATTTTTAGTACACATGTGTGGTTCATATCAAACACTCACATACATTAAATTTTATACAACAAATAAAAAATTTTATTTTATAATTATTGAAACAATTACAAAATTTAACAATTTTTAATATTAAAAAAAAAGAATAAAGTTTCATAAGGAAGTTTTGGAATACCAAATAAATTGAATAAGAAGGTTGTCGAAGACGTTACACCAGAATAGAAGGAAAACTTAGCGAGAACTAAACTAGAACTGAATTAGAGCTGAACTTCAACTGAACTGGAACTAAACGAAATAGATCTGAACCAGAAAAGAACTAAAACTGAACTCGATTTGAACTAGAACTGAACTAGAACTGAACTAGAACTGAACTAGAACTGAACTAGAACTGAAGAAGAACTGAACTAGAACTAAACTAGAACTGAACTAGAACTGAACTTGAAATGAACTAGAACCGAACTAGAACTGAACAAGAACTGAACTAGAACTGAACTAGAACTGAACAAGAACTGAACTAGAACTGAACTTGAAATGAAATAGAACTGAACTAGAACTGAATTAGAACTGAAATAGAACTGAGGTAGAACTGAAATAGAACTGAACTAGAACTGAACAAGAACTGAACTAGAACTAGAACTGAACTTGAACTGAACTAGAACTGAACTAGAACTGAACTAGAACTGAACAACAACTGAACTAGAACTGAACTAGAACTGAACAAGAAATGAACTAGAACTGAACTAGAAATGAAATAGAACTGAACTAGAACTGAATTAGAACTGAACTAGAACTGAAATAGAACTGAAGTAGAACTGAACTAGAACAGAACAAGAACTGAACTAGAACTAAACTAGAAATGAACTAGAACCGAACTAGAACTGAACTAGAACTGAACTAGAACTGAACAAGAACTGAACTAGAACTGAACTAGAACTGAATTAGAAAATATGTATATTTTATAATATCAATAAAAAAGAATAATACAACAAAAGTTTAAAAATTAACAGAGTATTGTGTTTTTGTTGTACGATCTTATGAAAGTTGGCCAATTTCGTTGCACCCGTCATGCACTTAAAGCTCTCTCGTGGCTATTGGATCGTTTCGTATAAATTCTTGTAAATAGATAACAATAGTATATAAAAAAATGTTACCCCTTCCAGAAATAACTTAATTGCAAATGTGTTTATTTCTATTAGTAAAAGACGTTTAAAGCGTCTAAATGTTGCACCCGTCAGAATAGAATCGCCCAAATGCTTCATTGATTTCGAAAAAACTTTCGATACATTAGTCGACGAAACGATCTAGGGTGCAATAGAATGCAAAGAAGTGTAGATAAAAGTGATCAATCTAGTCGATAAACAGCACAATGGAGCTTAATGGCGGATCACTCACGAGAACGAATCAAGTGCCAATATAAAAATCCAATTGGGCTGCATGCACTCTCGCCTTTATTGTACAACATAAAGCTTGAAACGATAATGAGCCAGGTGGCAATCAAAAACACTAGTATTACATTGGGCCTCCAAAATATAATTGGATACCTAGATTGTAAAGATGACCTATGTATTCTGGCACACAAACTCTTTCATATTGCGACACTTCAGCACCTGAGCGAGTTTGCAGCTAAATCAGGCCTAAGGATAAAACCAGGCAAATCGATCGAAATAGTCGACTACTTCTGTTGCCTAGAAAGTATCATTTCTAGTAATGGTTGAGCATGTGATACTATGAGATCACATCGGTAGAACAGTGTTTGGAATGCTAAATAAAGTCTGGCGATCAGCATTTATGTGCACAAAACTCAAAAGTTTTGATAATATTGTAAAATCCGTCGTTTTGTACGAGTGCGAAACATGGCATGCTACCACTAAAGAAATCAATGCACCCCAAGTATTTAAAAACCAGAGTCTACGGCAGATCTTACTCGTATTCTGGCCTCACGCTATATCAAACGCCACAGTGTGAGCAACAACAGACCAACTTCCAATAAAAACCGAAATTCAACTTAGTCATTGGAATTGCATTGGATAAACGTTGGAAAAGCCCTCAGACAACATCACTCCAACGGACTTGAATTGAATGGTAGCCGAATAAAAGGAATACCTGCTAATACATGTAGGATACTGGTTCAATAAAAGCTTTGTCATAAGAAAACCAAATTATTACTTTTGTGCTGAGGCCCTATGTTCCATCTAGAAACTGCGGGAGTTAAATAATAATAAGCTAGAACCTAAGTAAAACCAAGTTGATGCTAATAAAAACTATGCTAGAATCTGAACTGTATCGTGAACTCAAACCCGAACCAGAACCTGCCTTAGAACATAAAATAGAATAGAATTTAATTGAGAAATCTATAAACTATGTCTTGTTGTATAAAAACAACAAACTTAAATTTATGTCGAAATAAATGCTGAACTGGATGCAGAGCTAGAAGCCTAATTAAACCATAATTAAAATTGTTCTACATAATTAATTTTTAGTGCAGGGTAGTGAAAGTTACCCAAGTTTATTTTAGGGATGTTTTTATACGATTTAAAACTTTAAAATTTCTGTGACAATAAGAAAACAGTAACTAATTCTGGATTTTTTAGATCTCATTTAAACTAGGTTTAGTTTATCTGAAAACGTTTTCTCGCCGCCATTACAAAATTTTGCCGAAACAGCTTAGTTTTGCTTTAAATGTTGGTCTTTAATGAAATAATATAAACAAAATCAGATTTCGCTGGAAATATCCGAGTGTGTTAAACTAAATTTAAACTAAACCCACATCTAAAAATCTGGCCTAAGACTATTTTTTTAGCTTTGTAGGATACCAATTTTAAACTTTAAAGGTGATTTTTGAAAATTTACTCCTATTCTTATATACATAATCACCACTTCCCTGCGGTTATCGTTATTTTAAGTTTTTATTCCTTAATATTCATAGTGTCGCACTGATCGGAAGTAGAGTATTTATTTGAAAATTTTGTTGCACAATAGAATAAGATTAGCAAATAGTTATTTTGCTATAACATCCAAAACAAACAATCATACAAATTAACTAAAAATATGCCCATGTGTACTTTTGAACTTGAAGATCTCAAAGGTGCCATTATCTCAAATTTAGCTTTAGTCAGCTTAAGCACTTTTTCCTTTTTGCCACAGATTTATGTATTTCTTTAGCTCCAGTTATAATTGACTATAAATTGTCAATTCATCAAATATACAATGACGCTTAGACTACAGCTTTTTTTAGCCCATTACATAAATAAAATTTTCAAACATAAAAACCTAATTAATCTTAAAAAACACTTTTTTCCTTTTCCTAAACCAATTAAAATGTTTTTTTCCAAACGTCCTCTTAAGTTTTTGTGAAATATCCTGCAAGCAAATCTGGCAATTTCTTTGTAAACACTTTTCTATGGACTGGTTAAAAAAAACTGTCTATAACTAATTTCGGTTTGGGAAAAAACAAACAAGTTTTTTGTTTTATTTGTGTCTTATAAACTACACGAAAACAAGACTTGGTCTCTGTAAGTCAATCGGTCAATAGTTTTAAATTTTATTTAATGGCTTAAGACGGCCTGATGTGTATGCTGTACAAACATATAAAGCGGAATTATTGATTAAATGTTGCAAACAAAAAAAAAAAAATTGTATGTACTTGTTTTTGTTTTTTGTTGGACAAAAAAAATCTTGAAATTCACTTATAACAACTTCCTTATTGAGCTTGATTTTGTAAGACAGGAGATGTGGCGAAAGATTAATTAAAAAAAAAAAAATATTTGTACATTTTCCTTTGGCTGTTTGTTATAAGGCGGGGAATTTAAACAAAATCTAATGATGATATAATTTAAAGAAAGTTAGCATAAGTGGTGATAAATACAAAATTAAGTTTGAAAATGTGTACACTCATAAAATACTTAATTCATATTGATGGTGCCATAACATCAGAATTATGACATAAATGTTATTACAAATGAAGCAAAAAGGGACATAAATTCAATGACAAATTTTATGATGACAATTTTGTCATATTTTATGACTCATACGACATCAATTCGATGCCACATTTTGTATATTATTAACATTATTTTCATGTTTAAAAAGTAAAATAAGAAGCTAAAATTCCCAAATTCTATTTGTTTAAATTATTTAGTTAAATACATCAAATTTTCGAAGCAACGTGATTAGGAAAATCACATCAGGCGTGCTGCTGGAGTCATACAATTGACAGTTCTGCTATAATAAAAAAATAAAACAAAAATAAAACAAACATGTGTAACAGCCCAGCGGGAAAACTCAGAAGACCTTCTTACTTCAGGCCTTTTTACAGGCCTGCTTTAAGATTTGTTGATTCGATTACTATTCTAGAGAATGATAGATAATGTTAATAGTAGGCCTCGGCTCTTTGGTATTAAAGATAAGATACAGCTTTCACACTCGCTTCTATGAGAAGGGATTAGAGAAGGAGTAACATTGTTTGTATTGTTTTTCTGCACAAGCAAAAGCAAAATAATTATTGTTTTTGATCCCGTTACCATTCTTATGTACCTGCTAGAGAAGCGAGAGCGGAAGGCCTTATCCGCAATGACAACGTGTGTTAAAAAGATATGAGTATGGAATGGAGGGAGCAGGCCTTGTATATCCAAAAGAAGGAGTACAGAGGCCTTCTAGAAGGCATCCGTACTCCTTATTTTTCCCGTTGGGAGGTAAGTAAAAAACAATTCTCTCTCACTTTGACTAGATTTCAATCCCAATGACTCAATTTGATTGACAGTTTCTTATAAAATTGAGCCTAATGAGTTCTCTCTCTGATGTTACTGAGTCATCGCACTGATGACAATTTTTTTAAACTGACTCCGATTTGTCATTTCTGTAATGCCGATGTGTCATCCCATTGATGACATAGTTTTACCTGATGATAATTTTGCCTAGTGTTGTTAAGGCTAACATTACAATAATAAGAAGTGTAATAGGGTAAAAAACAAAGACACTTGTCATATTACTGATGTCAAAATACATCAGCGTTATGACTCATTTTCTATCAGTGTATAAAAAAGCAGCAGATGGTCATTATTGTAGAAACAGGGGACAAATTAATAATGCAATAAAAAAATCTCATTAATATAATCATTGAGTATTTAATAAAATATACTTTTAAAAATGGCTTTCAAAATTTTAAACATAATTGAGATAATAAAAAAATTTTATATAAATTTTCAATACTTCCTTTGCGAGATTTACAACAGATGTCTTATCTTTTATTCAGGGGTTGTGTCTTCAGAAACATAAATAAAATTTTTTTAAGTAAAGATATCTGCGATTAATTCTCACTAAGTCATTCAATGAATTAGTGTTAACAAGAGTTTTTGTTTGCCACTAAGTCAAAGCATTATTATTAAAAAAAGTACACCTGAAGCCAATCGGTTAATTGACAAAGCTGAAAAAGTTCCATCGATATTGTAACCATTGGAATCCTTTTAAGCAGTAATTGGAAGACAAGCAACTGGTTTCATCCAATAGGAAGGAAATATATATCACAAGAGTAAGAGGCAAGAAACGTTGTAAGAAAATTTTGCAAGTCCAAAAACTGCTTGAAAATTTGAATAGCGTTAAGGAAGTGATATTTTACGACAACCAGCAGACAGAAGCGAAATATACCTGCCGCTAAGGTAAATGTTTTCTTTTCGGTGGGACCAGAAAGATTCAATCTATTTTTGCTATTGCAATCGATCCTAATGATTACAAGAAATTGGTCCTAAACCCAATTTGTGTATTCAAAAAGCGCATTTGCGGAAAAATGGACGGCACATGCGACCAGAAATGAAGTGGTTATATTCTATAATAACAACGCTTGGCAGTATGTTGCTAGACTTATCGAAAATTATTTAGAAACTAGTAGTTGTGAAGATTTGTTTCATCCGCCTTATAGATCTGACCATGTCCCGTACAACAACCATTTTTTGATGCAAAACTCTCGCTTACTGAAATACGCTTCAGTTCAGAAATGTGTTTCCAAATGTAGCTAAATTCATTACTGGCCCCTAACAATGGGCTGTTCTTATGATACGGTACTCATTTCATTCCAGAGATATCGAAAAAGGAAGCGATGCCAAATATTTTGTTAAAAATAAAATTTTATAAACATGTATCAAAAAACCATAAAAACTCAGTTCGAAACTGACAAGAAAGATGAACTAAAAGTTTAACTTGAGGCTGAGCTGGTAACTACAGAGTTTATTTAAGATCCTTAGCAGAAATTAAACTAGAAGCAAAGCTATTGAAAGCACTGGAAACTGATTTGGCAGCTCAAGTGGATCTCGCAACTTAAATAGAAACAGAATATGAAGATGAAACTAAAAACTGCACTAAAAAAGCAACTTGTTACCGATTTTTAAAAATCTGCAGTAGAAACTAAGAACTATCGAACAAAAAACCAAAAATTGTTTACAACTTTTCGCTTTTTGAGTTGGTTTGACCGGGATTTTTGGCCAATGAAAAATGATGAAGTGGAAGAAATGGCAGTTTTTCTAATTTGGCTGTCGTTTTTTAAACGCTGCTGGTAACGAAACATAAGACTAAAACGAAACGATAAAGTCTAGACTCTAAAATAGAACTCAACTAGAAAGTGGTAGAAACGAGAAGTTAAACTAGAGACTGATCGAGAAAATTAACATGAACAAAAATTTATAACTGATTTCTTCACTAAAATAGAAACTCGACTAGTAACTTAACTAGATACTAAAATAAAAACTAAGCTAGAAATTTTAATAGAAAAGTAATTGGAATTTGAATTAAAAACTAAACTAGAAACTATGCAACAAACTAAATTTAGGTACAAAGTTAAAAGCAAAAAAAGGAGCAGAGCTCTAACATACATTAAAAACAATATAAGAAGCTGATATAAGAGCTTAGCTATATGTAGAACAGAAGTTTTATTGAAATCATAACCAGAAGATGACCTAGTAATGAACTAGAATCTGAACTTAAGGCTAAAGTTGCAAGCTGATACCGACCCGAGTAAAAGTACAAAACACACCATTCTGAGAATATTAGTTTAATTTAATTTCTTAACACACCAATTAAAATTGCCTGATTTAAATACTAATTTGCTTAATCACTAATAAAAACTAAAACCTAAGAGCAAACATGAAAATCCATTACACGATTATAGTAAACAAAAACTGCATGTTGCTTAAGTCTTTTGTTTTAACTTTAAGAAAATACGAACAAAATATTAGTTAACTATAATTTTTTGTCTGCATCGATTTAGCAAATCATTCATCTATAAATAAGAAAAAAATTTCCCACCATATTTTCGCAAAAAAAAATTAAAGTGACATTTTCCATACAAAAGCCGAATACGGTGCACTATTGACCAACGGACCAAAATTACATAAAAATTTCTGTTAAATTTCAGAAAAAAAAGCTTTAAACTCAAACTTAAACCAAGAAACTAAAATGAAAAAAAAAAAAATAAAAAACTGTTAACAATTCGAACACAAGAAAAGAATCTATATTTAACAACTTTAACACAAGGTTGTCATTTTGAATCGAGACTGCAGCTGCATTTTAGGTCTTTTTCTGTTGTCTTATTTGTATTGTTTTAAGTTTGCTTCTTTTTGTGTGTGATCATTGTTTCTACCTCATTTTTATTGAAAACGACTACAAAACTTTGTCTGATTAGAGGTTTTTTGTTTTTAAATAACATTTTAGTTTTCCTTAATGAATTTAAATAAAAATAATACCAATAAACAAAAATTATATTTAATGAAGCTATTTTTAATAGTTGGCATTATTTAAATTTGATTGACATGGAAATTAAAAAAGAATATTAATCTTTTGGTACTGGAGTAAAATTGAGACCCGCCTTATTAGCAACGCTCAACATGCTTACCTGCAGGGTAAATCTGTTGAGGGCGCGTTACATGAGGTGGTGGGTTGTATTGAGCACGGTCTGAGGCATAAGGAATATACTCTCGCCGCGTTTCTGGATATAGAGGGAGCCTTTAATAACATTAGGATTGAGGCGATTAGGCATTCTTTGCTGGAGTTGGGAGTTGAGGACTTTCTGGTGGAGTGGATAATCTGAATGCTTGGCAGTAGGATTATAAACTCGAGCCTGGGGGATCATGTGATAAGGAGGAGGGTTACCAGGGGGACACCACAAGGGGGGTTCTATCACCTCTATTGTGGTTGCTTGCGGTTAACGGGATTCTTGGGTCATTTGATTCCATGGGCAGGAAAGTTGTTGCCTATGCGGACGACATAGTTTTGCTGGTCAGGGGAACATTTCTGTCCACGATCGGGGAAATTAAGCAGGTGATGCTGGGCGAACTCTCGACATGGGCAAAGGATAGGGGACTGGGTGTTTACCCTGCCAAGACTGAGCTGGTGCTATTTACCAGAAGGTATAGGATAGAGGGATTTAGGGGGCCAGTGCTAGATGGCGTCGAGTTGCCTATATCGGACGGAGCAAAGTACTTGGGTAACTTTCTGGACTGCAAACTGCCTTGGAAGAGAAATACTCAGGAGAGGATGAGAAGAGGACTCAATGCATACTACACATGCAGGAACTTAATTGGTAAGAACTGGGGTCTTAGGCCTGATATGGTAAACTGGACTTACACATCGGTTGTTAGGCCTATACTTACCTATGGATGCACTGTTTGGTGGGGTGCGTATGGAGTGGATAGCTAAAGGAAGATGCTCAGCAAGGTTCAAAGAAGTGCATCTCTTGGCATCACAGGCGGAAGGAGAAGCACTCCGCAGGCAGCGCTGGACATCCTACTATATCTATCCCCTATTGAGCATTATGTGAGGAGTGTGGCAGCTAGGAACTTACTTAGACTTTACGAGTCTTCTTTAGTTAGACCTAGGCGGGATGATCACACGAGAATTTTGTACGAGATGGGTCTGCTTGATCAGGGTATTTTTCTCGAGGGAATTTCGGATCATAAGACTATGACACTGGACTTCGGTGCAACACCACCAGTGGAGTTCCCGAATAGGGAAATTTGGAGTGGATCCAATGGACTTTTTAAGGGGTGGGCAGTATTTACGGATGGCTCCAAGATGGAAACCGGCACTGGTGCCGGTGTATATATCGCGGACACCGAGGTGAGGAGGTCGTTCAGACTCTCCGATGAGTGCAGTGTCTTCCAGGCTGAGATCCTAGCGATCTGGAGGGCGACGGAAGTAATACTGAAACACATCGTGGGTGGTTCTGTGGTGACAATTTACGTCGATAGTCAGGCGGCGCTGAGGGCATTGACAAATTATACGGTGCGATCGTGCCTGGTCGCTCGGTGTAGGAATGCTCTTGGTGAACTCATGGAGGCATTCAATGTAAGGCTGTGTTGGGTACCTGGACACTGCATGGTTGATGGAAATGGGGTGGCTGACGAACTCGCGAGAGGGGGTTCCAATCTGGACTTAGCGGTAAGGGATAGGGGGGTTAAGCCCCCCTATGTTACTACTATGGGTTGACACGGGAGAAATTCCGTGATAACGTTAACCGATCCTGGGGGGACAGAACGGATTGCAGGGTGTCCAGGGCACTATGGCCAAGATTGGACGCGGGGGTAACCAGGGATCTACTGGGATTGGATAGGGGTAGTCTTAGAATGCTTATAGGGTTCTTGACGGGTCATTGTCCTGTTAGGGCTTTTGTGGGCAGATGGGACAATGCCATCCCGGACTTCTGCAGATTGTGCGATGATTCAGAGGAGCTGGAGACGATCGAGCATGTACTGTGCCATTGTCCCAGGATGGAGGGCCTCAGACAGAAATGGCTAGGAGATAGGTTTCACGACGAACTGGTGTGCAACGCTGGATGTAGTCCGGCGGATCTACTAGGGTTTGTCAGGGAAATAGTGCGGTTGTTTCTGTTGAGGGGACTGTAGAGGGGTCAATAGTTCTACGCGGGATCTTACAAATAACTAACTTTCTATCTTTCTTGATTCTATCCATCTTATACTTATTTTCTTTACTGTCTTCTCTTTTTTCTCTTATTGAAGCGATTCACAATGTACCATATTGGTCTCCGAGTGGAGGTGTGCCCTTGGGCGCATAACCCTTCTTAACCTAACCTTACCTTGGTACTGGAGAGTCTTTTTTATGAAAACTTGGTCAGACTTGAACCGTTGCTCAAAACAATGCATAATTTATTTAAAAAATTAATCCACTTTTATTTTCACCTCTAGATCAGCTTTTAGTTAAGTTTTGGTTCAGGGTATATTTTTTTTTCATTTATTAAGAGTTACAAATACTTTAAAAGAATTAAAAGAATATATTTTAGCCTTTTTCAGCACGTTACAGTGAAACAGATCAAAGTCTCTGGCGGCAATAGGTTTTATTTCGGGTTCTAATTGTGGCTCTTGTTGGGGTTCTACTTTGTAATTAAAGTTTATTTTCGAGTTTAAGTTTGGATTCAGTATCAAGTACATTTTATAGATACTTTTCTAGTTTCATTTCTTTTTTAGATTTGAATTCAGTTAATAGTGCAGTTGCTACCCTGCGGGAAATTTGTGTCAATTGGTCCAACAGGTTCAAAAAGAAAGAACGCATGACAAGTGAAAGGAGAACCAATAATGTAACTGGTTTATGAACAACAAAAAGGTAAAAAAGTAATGAATTACAGTACAGTCTTCACCGGTGGTGTGATACATTTTTTTTGGGACTTCCTAAAATTTGGCTCTTGAATTTAATTCTAGGACTTGTTGTATTGGAATAATACTACATCGTATTGAAATAATGCTACATTTTAGTAACTGTCACTAAACACGTCCATTGAGAATAGATTTGTGACTGGTAAAATAATGTCAATTGACAACCCCATGTAAAAGTGATAGGTCATATTCATCAAAAGTGTTAAAACTAGAACCGGTCTCTACCACCAAACCCCTATCACGGGACTACTTTGGTGTCAGTTCGCTTCCCTCAAGGGTAGTTTACTCTGTAGGTAATCTTCTTAATATTTTTGTCGCTTTAGTTTCTATTTCATTTCCCAGGCCTGTTTGTAGTTCAGTTTCTACTTTAGTTCTAGTTTACTTTATTTTAACCCGTTTATAAACTTTTAAGCGTTTATTTAAAATAATACTGGTACAACATGAATTTTTTCCAGGTAGCGACCATTTTAAGTGCAAACTATTCTCATTTTTTAGGCTACTGATGGATTCCGCTCTAAAATAACTGTCTATAACATATTGAGAGTGGTTGAGTCTTGATCGAAAAAAAATGGTAGTCGGAGGGGTCAAAATCTGGACTATAAGACAAGTGTGTTTAAACTTTTCCACCGCTATTGTTTTCATAGTTTTCAACGCATCTTTCAATAGTTGGATAATAAAATCTATCGGCTTTATATTGTCACATACTGCGAGGGGTTTTCGGCCATTCTCGCATCAACTGAATCTATTGTATTCGGACCTGTGCCTTTTTAATGGGCCGGTCCGATTTTAGCCACGTATCCAAGCTGGTGCTGTGATAGTATCGATATTTTCTACAATAGATATTTATCGATAGTTTAGATTTCACTATCGATATTACTATCGACTGAATGTTTGTACTTGTGCAAGAAAACTTTAATTAGTTTTTTATCCTGCTACATTTCCTTGTTTTTATCACTTAATTGAACGTATGAGACGTATGTATGTACGCACGTTATTTTTGATGGCAGTATTTAAAAAATTGATAAGCCCATTGCTGAAGGAACCGAAGAAGCAGGGACTATAAGATATTTTATTGCAACTTTAGATAATTTTCTAAATTGGTTTTGATTCTCAACCCAAAAGGTAATCAATCTAGCAGACTTACCCTCAAAAGGTCGTTCATTGTTTTGTCCTATGCTCGCAATTGGAATTGCATTTGGATTTGCATTTGATATTTCAGTTCCTATGAAAACATGTACAAATATCGACTTAAAGGCTTTTAATTAGCAGTAAAAAAGCACAACCAAGCAATCCATACCACCTGGCATTCTAGTTGTTTCTATTCATTGCTGTAATTCAACGCAATTTAATAAGAGCAAGTAAAAACTTGCGGCAAAAAACTGTCTGTAACATGTCTTTATAGCTGTATTTTAAATAATAATTATATCGATATCGATATTTTTCCTATCGATATTTTGATTATTTTAAGACTATCGATAGTTTCCCAGCACTTATCCCAACAAATTCATTTGGTTGGCTGGATGAGCTTCATATTTGCTTTAATGCTATTCACTTTGCCGCAATTCATGCCTTTTTTTAACACCAGCAATGCTTTAATGCAAAAACTACTTTTTTACTACCTTCTTCATTGCCTCTCCGCTTATATTCGTTTAGCTTCTTTGAACAAACTATGCTGCTTGCAAATACTTTAAAATTGCTATTTAAGTAGGTCCTAAAGACCTGTCAAAATTTTCTGTAGTTTGAAAAAAAACTTCAGTCAGTATTGGCTCCACTCTTAAACTTTTTTATCTGACCGTAATGCATCTTCATCATAGTAATACTACGACAGAAAAATTATTTCTTTTTATGATATTTGAGCAGCACTGCGAACTTGCAAAATGGTTCTTTATCGTCTCCCGGTCTTAACTCATATGGCGTTTGAAAGGAATCCAAATCAATTTTATTGTACACAGTTTTTTTTTTTTGAAATTTCGACATCCATAGTCTGATTTAACATTTCGAAGAACTTAATTCATTAAAAAGGGCATTTTTTTAAACAAACTAATTTATCAATCTTTTTATTTCAATTGTTAATTGTTTACAGAAAACCCTTCTAAATCCATTGTTAATGTTTTAATTTTAAAAAGATTTAAATGAGCGATTAAACGCTGTTTTTAGGTTTTTTTCATATTTTTTTTCTATTATTAAGAGGAAATTTGTTTAACCATAAATTATCATTTAGACTTTAAAAACATTTTTCAAAATTAATGTTTTTTTCCAGACTTTTTGTTAATTTGCTTGTGTTAATTACTCTACAAAAAATAGTAAAATTCAACGTCATGTAGGGCAGGTTTCCAAAAAAAAAAAAAAAAAATCATAATAACAACAACATTTTAGTTTTTAAATAAATACAAAAATAAATGTTAAAGACTCTGACTACTTAAATTTTTCAAAACACTTTTAAATAAAACTGAAGAAAAAAAAACAAAGAAACGCCTTGACCTTGAACGTTAATTACACTTGATAAACATTTAAAAATTTTCTATGGGGAAAATATTTAATAACCGAAAAAAATCGAAGTTAAAAAATAATCTTAACAAATGCGTTTCTAAATTGGGTCGTAATTATTTAAAAAAAAAAACATGGAAGGTGTTGTTTATGAATCTTGTTTTGATACAAAAAAAAGGTCATGACGTATTTGAATAGATTTTTATGGCTTATTTAGCCACTTTGTCTAACAAAGTCTTGAATGCATTTGAATAATAATCCATGCTCTATACTTAAGTTAAGACTTATGTTAAGGTAAGTTAAATTGGCCGCCGCGATTAGGCAAAGATCACATGAATCCAGTAATTAGTTGCAGTTATGTCTTACAGCCTTCCTATATTTTATGGCCGCCAACATTTTTCCTTAGTAAACCACCGGTCGCTTAAATGAAGGAATAACTTCCAATTAAATAAGTATGAGAAAGACTCGTTTTATCTGCAAGGTTTCTGTGACCAAACAATTTGAGCCTTTAGGTTTTCCATGGCGAACCATGCAGAGAAGAGTGTCTTCCGACTCCTTTTATTGCAACTTCAACAAAGATTGTTTTAAGGTTGTCCTAGCCCAATAGGGCAATGGCCATTTATATTAAAAATTAGGTTTCTGAGGGAAAGTCTAATGTCTAATGTCCATAATGGGCCACATTTTTCTGTGGTTCAGATAGTTTCATCTAACCATAATTGTTTAGCACTTAAATAAAATTAATGGTCGATAAGTTATTCACTGGAACACCTATTGAACCGTTATGATTCCAGTTGGTGCCTTCATGCGTCAAGGAGTCAGCTTAGCAAATTTCCATGAATAACACCATATCCAGCAACCCATTGAAAGGTTACCATTGAATATCTCGCTATATTCGCCAGAGAAATCCGGCATTCTTAAAACAGTTCTGACATAGTGATGAGAAGTGGCACTCACAACTGAGGGCACCAGTAGTCGCATTGTTTTAATTTAGTTTTTTTTTTTGAATATCGTGTGGTTTCGCCAACACGGCAGATACCCACAACCAGTGTTGCCCCTTTGTGTAATTTTTACTCTAGTTTAAGTGGGTGAAGCGTGGGTAATTTCTTTGATAAACTACTTCATACTATTATAATATTGTTGATCTAAAAACTTAACAGTTTATTCCACCGAAATCACTGTTTATTAAAAAACAAACATGATTCCATGGTTTATCAAGCAAAAGATTGATAGTGATTGGCGCCAGGGAGACAATTAGATTTTGATAAACATGATCTTCATAGTGATTTAGAGCCTGCAGTTTATTAGAAAAAATTATTAGGAAAGATATTATAAAAAGGAAATGGATTTAGTGTTTGGAAATGAATTTAGTGTTTGCTTTAACATTTTAAATGCTTTGGTTGAATAATATTCAGCGCTCTTAACATTTGTTAAACTGATTTGAAAAAAACAGACTGTCATCTGAAACCATAACAGAAATTTTACTTAATAAAAAAAGTATACAAAGGAACGGCAATGAACACTTTAAACCTTCCCAAGATATGAATATGGAAGTAGAATTTATTATTTTAAGTTTTTGTTTAATTTTTTATTAATTTATTTGTAGTTTTTAATGTTGTTTTTGTTAATTTATTTTACATTTCTATATGAATCTAAATAGTATGACTAAATACTGATCTTTTTAAAGTTAATTTTTTTTTTTTTTGTTAAGTGAAACACATACAAATCGACTAAAAATCATTATCTAAGTAGTTGCCCTGGTTGTCTCCCTTCTTACCAAAGTACTGGTGACACTTTTGAAGATAATTTAAAAACAAATGGTTCATACATTTTTTTTAAATTTTAAGAATCGGACCATAATCTCACATTTCCCCCACACGAACTTTTTTCCTAATATAGCCTTTATGCTCATAAGCTTCCTTTTTATGCTGGTATTTGTACAAAATTTCGCTAAAATGCACGTAGAGAAAAAACATGTTTAAATATGGTTATTTCCAACCAAACTGTTTTTAAAGAAAATTTTAAACATATTATGTTTAATTTAACCATATTATTGTCAGCGACAACCATATTATGGTTAAATTAGTCCTCCATCAAGAACCCACAACCATATTATGGTTGCCTCTTAAAATGTTATTGTTAAATATGACAATAATTTGTTTTTAAATTTACAATAGTATTTTCTTCTTTTACAAGAGCAACATACTATGGTTGAAAGCCAACCATGCTATTGTAAGTTTAGTTATTATTGATCATAATATGTTTGGAGGCAACAACAATATGATTAGGGCTTCTTTATGGAGGCCTAATTTAACCACAATATGATTACCGCTGACCGTAATATGGTTATAAAAAACATAATATGTTTAAAATTGTTTTCAAAAATAGTTTGGTTGGAGGTGACCATATTTAAACATTTTTTTTTTCTCTGGGTGTGCATATAATATATTTCAATTTTAGTTGGCTTACGAAAAAATTTTCGAATCAGTTCATAGTTGACCATGGGTCCTTGAGCTAAATTGTTCTGTACATACAATATACTTCATTGCTATCCAAAGATAGCTAAAGTAAAATGTTATAAGAAGATACAATAAGTAAATAGTCTGGTAGTGTTTAAAGTCATAAATTAAATTTTTTTTTGTTAGTAATTCTTTGCATTTATGTTCGTTATGCGGCCATTAAGGCCATTCAGGCAACGATATGTGTGCGGCTAAAATTAGGGAGACGATAAGATAATAGTCCAAACGATAATTAATTCATCTATTGACCAAATTTCTGGGCTTGGTGGTCTAGTGATAACTCACGTTAATTACTTTTGCTTGAAAGAAGCCTATTTATTGGGCAATGGGGTCTCATCTACGATTAGTTTATATAACGTTATTTTATTAGCCAGCAATGCAGATTTTGGGGATGGACGATAAGGCATTTGATCTGAAAATGTCCCACTTTAGAGAAAGTAAAAGCCAGAAATTTCTCAGGAAACCCATCATGGATCCATCCAAATTATATGTTCTCTTGTCAAACAGAATAATTGGCTTCAAACTTCGCTTTAATCTGTCAATATCCAATAGATTGCAGTGTTTATTGTCCCTTATATCCATTCAACTATCTTAATTTCGAATTAGAAAGTACAATTCTTAGGCTGGGTTTTTGAGATCTCAGTTAAACAAGGTTTAACTAAACTAGGTTTAGTTAATCTGAACATTAACAAGCTTGTAAATTTTGAAGAAACAGCTTAGTTTTGCTTAAAATGTTGGTCATTAGTGAAATAATAAAAAAAATCACATTTCACCGGAAAAATCCGAGTATCAGACTACGTTAAACTAAATTTAAACTAAATCCACATCAAAAAAACCCGGCCTAATATAACCAGTTTAGTTAGTTTTTTTTTTCAATTTACTTTCGTAGCTTTTAAATTAGGCTATAAAATTATTTTTCCAGCTAAAAATCATTTAAATTTGCGAAATTTGTATAAAATGCAATATTTAAATTATTATAAAATGTGAACTTCCATTACTAAATTATAACTGTAATCAAAGTATTTCTTTAATTTTCTGTAAAGCAGAATCTATTACATTCTAGATTAAAGGATTGGTGTTAGTGTTAAATATTATAAATTTTTATAAAATTAATAGCATATTTTATTTTTTTATTAATAATTATACTATGCAAAGTAGACTGTATGTAGCAAAGCTTTAAAGTATAAACAAAAGATTTAAGACACGAACTTGTTTTTTTTTCTAACTCGACCATAAAAAGTGAAACAAATAAATTAAATTAAGTAAAATAGCAAAGCTTTAATGTGAAAATTAATCATTACAAATTACCAAGATTTCGCTAGAATTTTTTTCAAAGAAACAAGTTAATAAAATATTTCTTAACAAAACAGGAAAAAAATCTGATACAATCTCACAAACCATAAAATATTTTAAGATCTTATTACATTTCTTTAAAGCAGTTAACACACTTAATGATTTAATGGCATTTCAATAAAAGTTTTTCAAGATTAAACTTCCATTTGATTTTAATCTCGATTTAGTTTTATTTTTTATTCAAATGAAAAAATTAATTGACAACTAATTGCAAAAAATTATGTTAGATTTTCAACAATTTGTTACATTAATGCTTTAAATTAATGTAATTTTTCATCAAACACTCTCATACACAAATTAACTGAAACAAAAACTCTATTTATGCCTTTTGGCTAAATAATTACAATTACAATTCCATATAATTATTAAACAAAAACACTATATTTACAAAAACAACAGCAAGCAAAACAAATCCAACGCGTAATTACAAAAAAAGAATTGCGTAAAACAAAATTAATATATAAAATAATAAATTAAGAAAAATATTTGTGAAATTAAAAAAAAAAAAAAACGTAAATGAATGGCTGTTTTCAAATATTTTGTAATGAAAAAACAAAAAAAATAAAACACTCGTAATTAAATAAGTGGTGTAAATATTTAATAAATTAGCCAAAGAGTGGAGAAAAAAAAATTATAAAAGCACTCAAGCGGCATTAAACAAAAAATAGATTTTTTAGAAATATTTTTAAAAATTTCTAAACATTTTAAAGAAAACTTTTTTAAAACCCAGTTATTTTTCTATGAAATCAACATAAAAATATGAAGTTTGTTGTTAAGAAGGTTACAAATTATAAAACTTTTGTTTCTTTTAACACAAAACTGTTGCATAAATGTTTGTGAAACGTAAGACTTAAGACACAAACATTACACAAGCATTTTATAAACACCAGAGGCATTTTTCATTAAACAATCATATAATGTCAAGCTATTTGTCACTTCACTTGATTTATTGGTAACTGAGGTGCCCGTAAAAAGCAAATTGCAAATATTGCAAAAATATACATCGAGCCTTTGCTGCAATAGAGTCATAACTCAGAAAACCTGATGTTTCAGTTAATGTGTTGAATACTTTAATTCCCAGTGGAACAAAGGGCCGCCTACACCCAGAGAAAAAACATGTTTAAATATGGTCATCTCCAACAAAACTATTTTAAAAGAAAACTGTAAACATATTGTGTTTCATTTAATCATATTATTGTCACCAACAACCATATTATGGTTGCATCTAGCTAAATACATGTTAAACACTTATAATAGCATGGTTGGTTTTCAATCATACCATGTTGCTTTTAGAAAAGGGGAATGAATATTCTATTGTTTATTTAAAAACAAATTATTGTCATATTTAAACACAACCTGTTCAGAGGCAATCATAATATGGTTGTGGCTTCTAGATGGATTATTAATTTAAACATAATATGGTTGTCGGTGACAATAATGTGGTTATATTAAACATATTATGTTAAAATTTTTCTTTAAAAATAGTTTTGTTGGAGGTGACCATATTTAAACATGTTTTTTCTCTGCCTGTACTAGCTAACAATGTGGAGTTAATTGCCATATCGTTTCTTCATACTGTGCAAAATTTGCATACAATATCTTAAATATTCAACTTTAGAGAGAAGAATAAGATTTAAAGGTGCTAGAAAATTCAAATTTGAGTTATGACTTTATTGCAGCAAAAGGCTTGATATAAAAAAAACAAACAAAAACAAATAAGAAGACTACAGGGTGCCGCATAAGCCCAAAGAAGTGCAGGCAGAATCTTCTTTTCTGAGGTGGTTTATAAATTAAACAAGCTTCCCTCTTAAGTCTTTTGTTTATTTAACAATTTCTTAAGATTTCTAAAAAAACCTTGAAACAAAAAATCATAAACAAAGGCTCGATAGAACTAGAGAATTATTTTCAGCCAAAAGCCACTTTTTTGACATTTATGATCGGTATACACTAAGGAATGACAATGCTTAAATTCGCGCTTAAGCAGCGCTTCCAAATTAATTAAATTCTCTTTGAAAATCAGTCATCGATGTTTTATCGCCAAATTGAGTCTAGCGATAAGGCTCATTTTTGGCTTAACGGGTTTATTAATAAGCAAAATTGCCACATTTGAATTGGGACCAATCAGCCCCTATAGACTTCATTATATAAAAAAGAAATGCAGCGGTGCTGTTTAAACGCTGGTAGCATAATCGGACTTTATTGCTTCAAAAATGAAGTCCGAACTCCCGTTACGTTTAATGGAGATCGTTACCGCACCATGATCAATGCTTTTTTATTTGTAGATATGAACGACATTGATCCGGCCGAGATATGGGATCAACCAAATGGCTCTAGCTGCCAAACGGCAACTTATTGAAATATAAATTTGGCCATAAGCTTGTTAAGATAAATTGTCCTGTCAATTGGCGTCCAAGGTCCTGCGATTTGATACCTAAGTAAAGTCACTGGCTTATAATCAGTATTGTGGTTATTTTGTTGAACCATTTATGGTTTTTAATCCAAAATTTTTCAATATTTTTAATTAGGCTTAAGTTCATCAAATTTAATTTTCATTAAATTTATTCTATGAAGAAAGGAAATTTACAACATGAAATTAATTTAAATTTTGTTGATAATTTTTCATTCCCGACTGAAGCTGGGCTCGAACCCAGGCGTTTTTACGGACAGGTTACCCCTACATGTTTCGATTGCAACCACTCGCAGCCATCGACGACTGCTGACGTCAATAGTCAAACATCAATCCTTAAACCAAATTGTATTTAACCTTTGGTAGATCGAAATTTGCCTTGAATGATTATCCATTTTAACTTATTTTACATGTTCGTACTTTTGTCAAGAATTCTTCTTGAAGTTCAAAGTACATTTTCTGTTTTTGTTTTTCATTTTCTTGTCTTTCTTTTTCCTGTTGACCTTTTTCAGCACAACTTGAAGGATAAATGCAAACATAGAGCCTGTGCCTTAGCTTTAACAATAATCAGTATTGTGGTTATTAGCTTATGCTAATAAATCAGCAGCAATTTGCGCTTCCCAGTAAAAACTTCGCCTACTATTTCAAAATGAATAGCGTCTTTCACTTATTATTTAGTAGCTTTCTTTTATAACTACTTCTACAACAACTTCTAAAACTACTTTTTTCTGGATGTATTAGGTAAAATAATTACTTTTGAATGCGTTCATTTTGGGACATCCCTTGCAAAATTCATTGGTTCTTTCATTAGAATTGTTTTTCTGATTACTCAACACATTATTTTGTAGGCGAAGTTTTTACTGGGTTGGAAGGCAAACATTGTTCGTGGTATTCATGGTTTACGGAATGTGCTTCGTTAAATACAGCTGTGATGCTCATTAATTTTAGCCGTTCATTGTTTAACCAGGACCTTTTGCATGTACATGTGTGTATAACTTTTTTGTCTTGCGTCCATGAATACCTAGTAACATCTATGGCGAACACAATGAGTACAAAATCAGATCGTTTAGGTGTTTTTGGTCGGTTTTATTTGTCATAACAAATAGTGACCTAATTTTGATTTGGCGATGGTTTTGACAACGAAACGTGTGGCATCCCAATAAAAAATTTTATCATTTTGCGAAGCACTAAATTTACATTTAAAAAAATAAGCTCACAATTGTGCGCTACGCAATAAGACATACAGAAATGCAGTAAAGTAAGTGAAAGAACTCTCAACAACTTTTATTAAAAAAAATAACATTTCAAGTGCTACGGCATTCCCTTACCACGAAGCAGGTTTGTAAGGGAGAATACTAAAAAATAACTGTATCAAAACGTTCAGTGTGTAAAGCTGATCGTTACATTCTACAATTTTTTTGTGCGCTGAATAATGCGCTTTATGTGTCAAAAATGTATTGCTTCAAAGTGGGAACTCGCCATATAAAATCCATGTCTTCCGTAAGCGCAATGGTAAGCGAAACTTTTATGTTTCTCCCTTACAAACCTGCTTCGTTGGAAGCTCCATTTTTTATTGGGATATGTAGGAACGAACCACGCACAAAGGTAAAGCCTGCATTTCGAAGGAGATCTTAAATGCATGTTTTCATCACGTTATTCGGTAACCACAACGGTAACATCGCACTATGCTTCTATGTACCAAAAATAAGGAAAAAATTTAGTTCTACATTTGCTAATTTATTTCCATACAATTCCCATTTAGTTCTGGGCAGATCTAGTTGTACCACTTAGCCCAAAAAAAATCCTGTGGTTAATGTTATGTATTAATTATCGAATAAAAGTATGTTTCAAATTCAAGTTTTTGTTTAATTTCTACAATTTCAAGTTGTATTGGGTTAAAAAACATCAGCAATTAAATACTTAACAAAATCTTTTAGACTTATTTAAACATTTCCTATTATACAAGAAAAAAAAAATCATGACAAAATTTCTTTCATTTTTATAATTTATTGAATCAGGTATGTGTCTTAAGTCTTTTGATTTAAAAAATGTCTATTTTCTAAACAATTTCTTAACTTTTTTCTTGTGTTCAAAGGTGCCATAAGACCACGATGTTAACCATAAAAGGTTTAATTATTTTAATACGAACTGTCTAAATAAAATTTATTTTGTACAATAAATTTTCAATTTCATTTCGTTTTGATTTTTATAAGACAATAACAACAAAAACAAAGAAGAAACTTAAATCAGGGAAAAACAAATTTCCACAGATTTTCTTAAGCTGCTCAGACATTTGAACATGTTTGTAACAATGAGGAAGTTTTTTTCTTTCTTTATTTTTGCTTTTGTTTTAAAGAAAAGTGAACGAAAAACTAAAACTAGTTTATTTTATTTATGTATTTATTAGTTTGTTTTTGTTTTCTTCAGCCTTCTTTTTAGATTTCAGATTTCAAACATATTGGTATTTTGCATTTTTACGAATTGCATGAATTGAGGCAGGCAGGCAGGCAGTTAAAATTTTTTCACCTCATATTCGTTTGTTTTTTTTTTTTTTTTTTTGTTTGCCTTATGTAGCTAGCAAATGTTGCATTACTTTTACTTACTTAATCTGTTGCATGTTATTATTGTAAATGCTTTACACTAGTGTTGCATTATCGTTTTTGTTTTTTTTTTCACTTTTCTTTATTTTCTTCTTTGAAATTTGTATGGCAGAGAGTGTGAATATTGAACATTATTTTAATAGCCGGCGATTAATTGTTTAATCGGTTATGAAGTTAGGTAATTAATCGTTTGGGAGTTGTGATTAATAGCAAATAAAAAAACAATAGTAAATAAAAGAAAACAAAAAAATTATTCCATATTTGAAATATTTATATAACAAATGCAAAAAAAAAAATATATTTACCAAGCACAAGTTGTGCTGCCAGATAAATTTCTGAAAAAATCGTCAATTTCCTGACAAAAAATTTAAAAATCGTCTTTTACGTTTCGAAAAATCGTCAAAAAAAATCGGACAACTAAAAATTTTGTTTTTTTTAAACAATTTTTGTTCGATTTTTGTAAAAAAAAAAATTCAACCAAAAACACATTAACTTCATACCCAGCTAGCAGGGAGTCTCATGAAGAGCGTCTTTGATCGTCGATGAACGCATTTTTAAAACGTAGAAGATTCCCCACACAGGAAAAACTGTAACACGACCGAGATTCTTCCATAGCACAGCGAGAGGAGCTTCCTCAATCGTTTAAGACGTGGGTAAAGATTATCTAACGAGTCTTTCATGTCAAGATTCCAATGAGACTCATGTAGATTTTATCTTACTACCCGTGAAATGTTCGCCGTATAATTGTTGAAAATATGATTTATACAGAGAGTCGTAAAAGGCTCATTTGATGATGGTTAGACGAAAGATAAACAAAGTGTAACATTGTTGTTTTTTTACTCTGAAAATAATCACGTAAAGATTGCATATTACAGCCGTACCTAAACAAAAGCGGCACGCGTGTTCTAGTTTTTGAATAGAGCGGCCTCAACGCTTTACAATTGGAAAACACGATTTTGACAGCTCGTTTAATAGTAAAGTTTGTCGCTATTGTTAATTAATAATGGCAATTTCACTATTTGTTGGTCAATCTAGCGATTTTACAACTATTTTTATTTATAATTTGTGGGTTTTATTAAACAAGAAAGCTTTCACTTCTGTTTGTGACACAACATTGACGTCTTCACTTTGGTATGGCATATCAGCGTAAAAGCTAAGCAAAAGAAAACGTTCCGCCTTAAGCTCTTGTTAGGTACGTCTGTTAAACAATCCAAGATTAAAGAACGAACGTGTCAGAAAATTTAGTGTTTTATTCAGAATTTGGAGACTAAATAAAACTTCACTTTTAGAAAATAAATCCCCAAATCGGCACTTTGCTAATTCCGGAACAAAAAACTGTCAAAATGACGATAAATCGTCAAATCTGGCAGCCCTGAGCACAACCCAGCCGGCAAAACCAGTCGAGCTAGTACCGTTAGTAGGTAACTTTTGTTTTTTGAAATTCTATTTGATATCTATAGATAGCAAGAGCAAAGGTTAGGTTAGGATCCATTGGCAGCCGTGATCCAGCACAGCTCACGTGCGTCCATTAATTAGTTCCCGTTGTGTTACCATATAACACCGTCTCCCATGGGTCCTATGAAATCTGGCTGCTAGTATTCCCACGCAGCCATCCGGTCGATTGAATAAAGGAGTGGATCCTGTTTACATCAACGTCAGAGAGACAAGTTTTGTCCCCAAGGGCTGTTCGACCAAACAATCGAGTCTTAAGTCTCCGAATGCCGGGCAATTACGGAGAAGATGTTCCGTTGACTCTTCCTCCTCCTCATCGCCGCAACTTCTAAACAAGTCATTATAAGGGAGCTCCAGCCTCTGGGCGTGCCTCCTAATAAGCCAGTGGACAGTTATAACCACAATTAGGTTTCTTAGATGATGTCCGGACAGATGTAATGCCCGCCGTGTCCTTTTGTCATCTATGATGGGCTAGATGTTCCTGATTTCCCCATAGGTGGTTTCATCGTGCCACCTCTGACTGGCGATAAGATGAAACTCAAGCATGAGCAAAAGTTAATCAAAATATTGAATTTTTTTTTATTTCTCTTAGAAATAAACTAAAAATTTCATTGCATTTTTTCAAAATGGATATTCGGCTATCGCGTAGATGCGACTGCTAGGCAAAGTTTCACTTAATGATTTATTTTACTCTTACTTATCGTAATGAATCCAACGATTTGATGAAAGAAAATTACTTCTTTCAGATTTGCAAGATCATCTCTCGGCTTAAGCTTGTGTTTTTCCAATTTCCATGCTTTTGAACGAAATCTGCTGCTTGCAAACGTTTTAAAATAGTTGCTCCCAATAATACTGCTATTTATTCCACATACGAAAACTTATGCGACTTGAACTTTTTATTGAAATCGATATCGGTGAAAGCGAGTAAGAAAGTAAAGTCGCTAACGCCCGAGCATATGATACCCTACAAGACAGTAATTGAAAGGCATATTTTCGAGGGCATATCCTTTTTGGGATCCATGGACAATCAAAGCGAAATTATGGATTTTAAGGGTTTGTTGTGCCGAATATTATTTAGATTTCTTCATCTACGTGAGATTTGTTTGCCTTAAGTTGATTTTAGGATGGGGGTTTATGTGGGACCTTTTATTAAATTTGGACCTAAAAGCAAATAATTCTTCGGCACGACATAGAAGCTATCATTAAGGTTATTGTCGTCAAGTTCTCTGTTAATACCAAGGTTTATTAGGCAGTTATGGCATCAATAGCTATTTTCAAATAAAAACCGGTTCCAATAAAAAAAAACATAGCTTTATCTGGATTGCAATAAAATAAGTTTGGACCAAATTCAATCTGCTTACCCACATATTAAAATGAAAGAAGATAGTAAGGGGACTTTGTGAAATTATGTTCAGATTCTCCTCATTAACAATAAGCTTGGTCCTTGTGCCAATTAGAATCTTTGTACTAAATTTCATCAAATTATATCCGAGATTGCAAACCGTACTTTGTGCACAAAGATTACATAGAAAGCCATTAAGGCGGACGGACGGAAGTCATTAAATCGGGTCAAATTGTGATTCAGATTCGATCGGTTTGCTTAAATGTGGGCCTTGCCCCTAATATTTTTAGATGTTACAAACATCAGGACAAACGCATAATACACTTTTTACCATTTTAATTTGGGTATAAAAAAATTGCAATTTAATAACTTGGTCGCTGAAGTTGCCACTTCACTGAGATTTAACATTAGGGATATTGAAAATGTTATTGCTGGCTTAAAATCGAAGAAAGCCCCAGGTGCTGATAAAATCTGCAATAAAATGCTGTTAGAGTTACCCTTTAGCAAAAAGAGTAATTCTTTTTATTTTTAATGCTGTTTTAAGTATAGAATATTATCCTGCGGAATGGAAGATGTCAGTTATTACCATGATACCTTAGCCTGGAAAAGACCATACGAAAGTAGAATCTTATAGGCCTATAAGCTTAAGCTAATGTGTCAAAACTGTTTGAAAAACCGCTTGTGAGTAAGTTGACCCGCATACTAAATGAGAGCGGATGCATCCCAGATCACCAGTTTGGTTTCAGAAGACAACATAGTACTATCGAACAAACGCATAGACTTGTAAATGTGGTAAGAAAAACTTTCAAAGAAAAAAAATATTGTTCTGCTCTTTTTATTGACGTTTCTCAGGCATTTGATAAAGTATGGCATGCAGGATTAATTCAAAAACCAAAGAAAAAACTACCCTCCAATACTCATAAGCTCTTGCAAAACTTAACTGGTCGAAAATTCATCATCAAAGAAGGTAATTTCCTAAGCACGCCACAGCCGATTCAAGCCGGAGTTCCTCAAGGCAGCATATTAGGTCCTGTATTATATCTGATATATGAATCTGACATGCCAACAGGCAACGATATACACACATCTAAGTTCGCCGAGGATTCAGCGTTTCTAAGCATACACGCGAGTCCTCATGAAGCTTCTCGAAGCTTGCAGAAATACATATTGGAGCTGGAAAAATGGTTAAAGCAGTGGAGAATAAAAATCAACGAACAAAAATGTGTTCATATTACGTTTACATTGCGCAGAGAAACATGTCCGCCTATCTATATTAATAGCCATATAATTCCGCAACACCTTGAGGTTAAATACCTAGGCATCCACCTTGATCGTCGTTTGACATGGAAGACCCACATAGATAGGAAGCTAATACAAATGAAATTAAAAGCAATTCAACTTAATTGGCTAATTGGGAGAAACTCTACACTTAGCCTAGATTGTAAACTGCTTCTATACAACTCGATATTAAAACCAATATGGTGCTATGGTATTCAGTTATAGGGGACTGCCTCGGCATCAAATATAGAAAAAATTCAAAGGCAACAAAACAAAATCCTTCGTTTAATTACATCAGCTCCCTGGTTTGCTCGAAACCAGCGCCTGCATAAAGACCTAGAGGTTCCATTGGTAAAATATGTGTTTTCAAAACATGTGACAACTTATATAAAAAAACTAGCACGCGATATCCTTGACTTTAGAGGTCAAATTCGACTGAGAAGGAGAGACACTCTTGCTCTCAACCGAACGCGGGAGACGTAAAACAACCAAAGAAGCAACCGTTGAACTTAAAATTTTGTCTAGCATTGGCTGGACTTATTATAGACAATTTGAATACTTATTTTTAGTTCAATTTAATTGAAGATTCAATAAATAAATTAAATGTGAAAAAAAAATTTTCAATTTATTTTGAGTAGCGGGAAAATATAAATTTTTACAATTTTCTTCTTTGTCTTTGCATCTATTTACTGCCCAAAACTCGATTAATTAACAACTCTAAAAGTGTTTTACTCTTCATCTGTAAAATATTTGTTTTCAATAATGTTTTTATTAAAATCGTATTATTAAAGTTTTTTTTTCATTTTCTTGAAACAAAAAAGAAAATAGTTTCATGTCGATTAAATGAAAAAATTCAAGTTAAATAAGAAATTTAATTAAAACATTTTTTTAAATCAATTTTGCTTTTTTTACTAAAATTTTGTTATAAATTTTGCAAAATTAAAATTAAATGTTAAAAAAAAGAAAAGATAATTAGTGTTTTTCCTAAGCAAAGTTTTAAAAAAACAACAAAATGTCGATAGATTTATTTACGTAAAACTCACGAAGAAAAAATTTAATAAATACTAAAAAAAAAATTATAATTTTTTAAGCGTTTTGTTTTTTAATCTAAAAAAAAAGAGATTAAAATGTCATTTGGAAATTCAGTTGATTAATTTGTTTATTGATTCCCTTAAAATCTCAAGGTTGTACGAAATAGTTAAGAAATGTAGGAATTTATACTTTCTTAATCGATTTCTGTCCATCCGTCTGGCTGGCTATGCATTTATATTCTTCACAAAAATACATGACGCATTTTTTTGGAAAAGTTAATAAAATTTGGTGCATAGGTCATTATTAGCAAAAAAAAATATTCAAAACATATAAAAAAACATTAAAAATCGATAGACAATTTTCGCTAGTCTACAAATAACCTCTCGCAGTTTAGCCATAGTGCACACCAGTTACGTTTGTGTTTAAATAAAACCGCAAGTTTTGGATCGAACATTTAAAAATGCATGATTCACATATGGTTTTCGTTTTTTTTTATAGTTTATGTTCCATTTTATCTTCAAATCTGTTACATATAATCAATTTATCATATTCCGAAAAGTGTAAAAAACTAATTTTTTCTTGCATTGAAAATAGTGAATTTCTTTGGAAAATCATCATAGTACCCTCCCCCCCCCCCCCCCCACCCATCCACTGCATATGAAGAACGCTTTCACTGAAACATGCGACACTTTATATCAGGGTATGCAAAATATCCTGGAACATTAGCAGTTATTTTGGCGTCAATGCCAGAAATATGGGAAGATATCATACCTTTTTTTTATTCTACCATAATTTCAGAAGAAACTGTCAAGATTTGTCGAAAATCTCGTTTTTATACCCAATAAAAAATGGAGCTTCAAACGAAGCAGGTTTGCAAGGGAGAAACATAAAAGTTTCGCTTACCATTGCGCTTACGGAAGACATGAATTTTATATGGCGAGTTCCCACTTTGAAGCAATAAATTTTTGACACAAAAGCGCATTATTCAGCGCACTTAAAAATTGTTGGATGTAACGATCAGCTTTACATACTAAATGTTTTGATACAGCTATTTTTCAGTATTCTCCCTTACGAACCTGCTTCGTAGTAAGGGAATGCCGTAGCACTTGATATGTTATTTTTTTTTTTTAAGGTGATGAGAGGTCTTTCACTTACTTTACTGCATTTCTGTATGTCTTATTGCGTAGCGCATAATTGTGCGCTTATTTTTTAAATGTACCTTTAGTGCTTCGCAAAATGATAGACTTTTTTATTGGGTACTTACATTACCATGTTGGAGGGGGTACTATGGATTTACGTTGATGCGTATAGCACCTAAAAATATTGATCACAGACTTACTTTTTAGTATACCGATCGACTAAGTTGTCTGGAAGGCTGGCTGGCTGTCCATATTAACCTTGCACGCAAATTACAAAACGGGGGGGTGCTTTAATACCGTGGTAGATAAAGCCATGATGGCTTTATCTCTCATTCAATAGGGAGATAAAGCCGTTTTTGTTTTTTTTTTTCATTTGAATGGGAGATAAAGCCATCATGGCCTTAGCTCACATATGGCTATATCTCTCATTTCGCAAAATTTTAAATATGACCTTACCTCTCAATGATTGGGCAATAAGGCCATTATGGCTTTATCTCCCATTCAATTGAGCAATAATGCCATCATGGCCTTATCTACCATGGTTTTAAAGCACCCCCCTACAAGACGCAATTTAAGAGATTATTTTATGACAATCGGTAAAAAAGTTCTATTTTTCTTAATGGTAAGAATCGATTTATAATTTCACATAAATCCCATACAAATAAAGTCTTTGTGGCCACAAACTCTCTTATTCTATTACGAAAATAGCAACACTTTTAATAATCCTTAAACCCAAAGGTCTCCAATACCCGGCGGGATAGGGTGCCATATGTTCGCTTGCCCGACAATACCTTCACAATTGCTTAATTTTTTAATATTTTTAAGAATGCAACTTTGAACTTGAAGTGACCCTTTAAGAACATGTTAAATTTTATGTTTTTTTTTATGCAAAATCCACAAAAAATAAATAAATAATTTTTAGCAATTTATTAACCTTGAAATTGTAATGAAAATAATACAAAGAAATTAAAAACATTTTTAAATTTTTACACCTGGTCAATTAAAAAAAAAAAAAAAAAAAAAAAAAAAAAAAACATTTGAGATTGTTGATATTTTGGCACAACGCAAAACATTCATTGTTTTTAATTGAGTAAACGATTTACAAATATTTACTTCAATATAACAATTTTATTTGGCATCTTTTTAATAAAAAAAACCAAAAAAATGGTCATTAAAATAATGCAATAATTGTAGTCTTTTATTATTTTTATTATCAAAATGTAATGAAATTTATTTTAATTATTTCATTTAACTGAAACGAATTAAATTTTAATTTTTGTATTTCTTTTAATTTCATTTTGTAAACATTGAATATGACAGCAGCAGTTGTTTGTTGCAACATAAATTTACATGTCACTGAAGTTGGTTTTGCTAAACAATGTTACAAGAGTATGTCAGTCAGTCAGTAGGTCTGCTAAATGTCCATCTGTCCATCTGTCTGTCTGCTTTGAAAAAGAAACACAAAATATTTTGTCATATAGTGTCATTATTTTTGGATCGCAGTCTATCGCTTGTGCCCCTGCAAATACGATAATAAAGTTTAGTCCAGATATTGCTTAATTCCAGATACACATGTCATATTTTCACTTATTTGTTTGTTTATTGTATATTTTGTTTTGTTTTATTGTTCATATACGAGTGTGTTTGCAGTTGTTTAAGCCAAGTAATTTACAAATATGATATAGATAACTTTAAATTAATTTTCTGTTTATTTTTTGCTTTTTGGCTACGGTTGACAAGTTAATGGCCTTTAGGGGTTTTCTTAAGTGTAGAGCGGTCTTTGGTCTTTAGTTTTTTTTTTGTTTGTGCACTGAAGCACATCTGCCAAATTAAAGTCGCTATAGAATGACTACTGTTGTTGCTAATTGATTTTGAATAATTTCATACGGTGGTTACGAGTGTTTCAGTGGTTTGTAAAAACAACAAGAAACATTTTGTAATCATGTTTTAATTTAATGTAAATGAAATTAAATAATTTTATTAAAATAAAATTCAAACATATGATAATTGTAAGAAATTTTTGAAGAATTTCCTATTTTTAGAAAAAATTTCTAATATTAATTAATTAATTTGAGCCGAATAGTTTAAGAATTTGCTTACTACTCTCTAAAAAAGTTGTTGTTTTTTTTTTAAGAAAATTTAGCTAGAAATTTTTAATTTTTCTATTGTTTGTATCACAGTTTTTTTTTGATAAATATTTTAGTGGTTAATTTTTTTCTTTGCAAACCCTTAAAAGGAAGTTTAACATTTTCTTCCAACTATAATTAACCACAATTTCATTTATAACAGATTATTTTATTTAATTTTATGGTTAAACAATTGCTGCGGCTATTAATTTAGACCATATTAAAGCATAAAAATGACACACAATCACTGAAAGCGAACCATAAAACGATAAAATGTAAAAAAATATACAAAATATTCACTCGACCAGGAGAAAGAAAGAAATAAATTAAATAAATTGTAAAAAGCTTCAAAAAAAATAAACTAACAAGTAAATTGTACGACTATTGTCATGAAACAGTGGCTTATATTTGCAATGACATAATCAGCTCTTTTACAACCAGATTAACAAGAGTTTGAGTTTTTTTGCTCAGTATTGCAAGACATTCATTTCAAACTACATACAATGTTGTTGTCTTGTCTTATGTTAAAAAAAGGAATAAGCTTTACAAACTGGCCTCCAATAAGAGCAAAAGTGTTACAACCAAATGATTCCACAAGCTGAATGCTAAAGAAGGCCTTTACAATAAATTAACGTCAAGAAATTGCAAAATGTTGAAAGCACTCAAGACTTACGGAAAGAAGCCAGATATTTTTGTAGGCTTAAGAGTAATTTCCTCATCCTTCTTTCTGGTGGTTAGTGGTAACCAGTCGACCAACTATCAAACCATTGGATGGATGGCTGTTTAGCTGATCAAGATGTGCTTACTGATTACTGTGAGTGGTAAAAATGGTATAACTGGTGTTTGTGGTAATTACGGCAGCATCAGTAATGTTGATTTTTATGTGTAGATGATGCCAAAGACCTATTGACATAATAACGAGGAAGGTAAGTAGAGTTGTCATCTTATAACTCGACTAACTAGACTTGTTTATTAAGGTTGCTGGTTTAAGCATAACAATTGATAGATATATAGGTGCGAAATTTAACCAAAGAAAAGAAAATTTACTATTGCTTTGATTATGATTAATGCCTACGGCACAGTGGGTAAACAATGTGCAAAAGTTACAAAAAACTTGCCTATAATACTATGCAGCTTTTTTGCAAAAACAAAAGACAAACATACTCTTACATAAGAGATCATTTATAAAGTTTTTGGAATATTTTCTATAAATAGAAAAAAATTTCAATTAATTGAAAATATTTGATAAATTTCCTTAAATTCACTTTTTTAGAAAGTTCCTCTATATTTCCAATAAAAAGAAAAAAATTCCAATTAGAAAACTCCTCTATATTGGAAATTTTTTTAAAAATTTCCTTTAAAGGAAAAATTTTCAAATTTCATAAGCAACAGATTTAGTTAAACTTTTCTATAAATTATAGCAAATTTTTGAAAAAATTTTCCTCTAAAAGCATTTTCTTAAAAAATTTCCTCTTAAAAACAAATTTTTTAAAAATTTCCCCTCAAAATAAAAAATTCTTGAAAAATTTCCTTCAAAAACAAAATTCTTGAAAGAGATCCTATTAACAGCAAATTTTTGAAAAATTTCCTTTAAACAGCAAAACCTTGAAAAATTTCCCAAAAACGGCAATATTTTTAAAAATATCCTTAACAGCAAATCTGTGAAAAATGTTCTATGAAAAAATTTTGTAAAACTTTTTGAAAAGTTTCTCTAGTCACCTTTTATTTTCACCACTAACAAAGAATAATAAATTATTTCCAAAATTTCCTCAAAAACCGCAAATTTTTGAAAAATTTCCTATAAACCGAAAATTTCCTCCAAAAGCATATTCTTGAAAAATTTCATGGTTTTGTTGACTTTTTATGTTTAATATGTTTAATTTTTAAGTACCTCATGTAAATTAATGTTTTCATGCCTTGCAAATCGCACCCAATCTGTATGCATGAATAGGAACTCGTCTAATTCTATATCTGTAACGAGAGGTGTTCCTCAGGGATCAATATTGGGACCTCTTATATTCGCTTTGTACGTTAATGATCTCCCTTTACAGTTAAGGCACTGCAAAATACATATGTATGCTGATGATGTACAGGTCTACTTGAATAGCACTGTGCAGTCAATTGATGAATCGATAGTGAAAATTAATGATGATTTAAATCGAATTCATCATTGGGCTTCGGGAAATGGGCTAAGCCTTAATCCTGGTAAATCTAAATGCATGGTAATCCATAAAAGAACCCTTAATCTAAATCGAGATTTTAATGTTCTTCTAAACAACAAGAAGATTGAAATTGTTACTTCGGTAAAAAATCTTGGCATAATTATTAATGACACTCTTTCATGGTGCAATCATGTAAATAGAATTGTCGGCAGGATGTATGGCATGCTACGAACATTATGGTCAACACATTATTTTACACCAATAAAAACAAGAATTCTTTTTGCGAAGGCTTATCTAATGCCTTGTTTACTTTATGGCTGTGAAATATTTGCCAATTGCGACTCGACCAGCATGGAAAAACTTAATAAGGTAAACAATAATATTATTAGATATGTTTATGGTCTGAAAAAGTATGACAGTATTTCTTCGCATAAAACTAAACTTTACGGTGTTACTTTTGAAAATTTTCTCAAAATTAGAAGCCTCATTTGTATACATAAAATCATATATGATAAAGTACCCGCCTACCTTTATGAACGAATTTCATTCACAAGATGAAATAAGGGTTAAAAAGATAATTCCTTTGAGATACCGAACTCTTGTCTCTTCCTGGCATTTTTTCACCGGAATTATCAGACTTTGGAACTCATTACCTCACAACATTCAGCAAAATAGTAACACATTCAAGTTTAAAAAAGAAATTTTAAAATTGTATTCTACAACTTAACGTTTATTTAGACAAAGATTCTGCATTTTAATTCTTCAATTTCACATCACTTTTGAATAATAATCTTTTTATCTTTAAACTAATTAATTTATAAGTATTTATATGTAAACTCTCTAGAATAATTTATAATCAACATGTTTATTCTAATTAAAATTTCTATGCTGTAATAATAAGATTTAATCTTGTTGCATAGGAAAGACACAAATAAATAAATAAATAAATTTCCTCTTAAAAGCAAATTTTTTGCAAAATTTCCCCTCAAAATAAAAAATTTCCTATAAAAACCAAATTCTTGAAAAAGTTCCTATCAACAGCAAATTTTTGAAAAATTTGCTATCAACAGCAAATTTTTGTAAAATTTCCTATCAACAGCAAATTTTTGAAAAATAAACAGCAAATTTTTTAAAAGTTTCCTATAAACAGCAAATTTTGTAAAAATTGAAAAATTTCCCAAAAACGGCAATTTTTTTAAAAATATCCTTAACAGCAAATCTGTGAAAAATGTTCTATGAAAAAATGTTGTAAAACTTTTTTAAAATTTTTTTGAAAAGTTTCTCTAGTCACCTTTTATTTTCACCACTAAAAAAGAATAATTGTTATTTAATGATTATAAAAATATTAAGTTTGTGCTTGACAGAAACCCATTTTAACAGGTAAAAACTTCTTAGCCCATAGTGCAAACAATTACAAAGCACTAAAACAAACATTAGAAAAATAACACAAACTTACTCATAATGTTTGTTTTCTTAACCATGCCATAATACATTTTACAAGTTGCATTGAAATGAAAAGTTGCAATCCCAACAAAAACAGTACCAACAACAGCAACAACAACACCAACTATGAATAGTAAAGAAAATAGCAACACAAATTGCTGTTTAGAAGTCAACATACATATCGAGCCTTTGCAGCAATAGAGTAATAACTCAAAAAACCAAATATTTAAGCTAATGTATTAAATTATTTAGTTCCCAAAGGAACATAGGGCCGCCTACAAGCTTATAATGTGGAGTAAATCGCCATATCGTTTCTTCATACTGTGTAAAAATTTCATACACATTTGTTATATTCTCAACTCTGAAGAAAAAGAATTAAATTTTAAGGTGCTAAAAAAAATCAAAATTAAGATATTACTCTATTGCAGCAAAGGCTCGATATGTACTTAAAGTGGTACGAATGCTAAAAATATTAGTACTATGTTGTATTAGCACTAATAAATATGATTTTTTAATACGAAGTACTAACGATGTAGTACTTATGAAGAAATTTTGTTTTTTTTGTAATTTTTTTTTTTTGTTGGTAACATCTGGTTATGGTTCACATCGTAAGACTAGCAATCAACATATTTGAACAAATTAGTACCGGAGTTCCCAAATTTTATTTGGTTTACAAACCTTAATGTAGTGTTTTAAAAAACTGGAAGGACGATTTTCTTTAGTAAATTTTGCAGAGATTTACATTTTATAGCAAATATTTCAAAAATGTTCTATTTTTAGGAAAATTTTCTGTTTATAGGAAACTTTGCAAAAATGTGGCTTTTATAGGATATTTTGTAAAAATATGGTTTTTGTAGGAATTTTTGCAAAAGTTTGCTTTTTGTAGGATATTTTGCAAAAATTGGATTTTTATGGGATATATTGAAAAAATTTGCTTTTAATAGGAAATTTTGTCGAAAATTTGCTTTTAAAGGATACTTTGCTAATACATATTTTCTTTTAATGGAAAATTTTGTTTTTAATAAGAAATTTTGCTAAAACTTGCTTTAAATAGTAATTTTTTTTTTTTTAATAGGAAATTTTGCCAAAAATTTGCTTTTAAAGCAAATTTTGCTGAAATTTGCTTTTAAAGTAATAACTTAGTGGGAAATTTTGCTGAGATTTGCTTTTAATAGGATATTTTCATTTAATAGGAAATTTGGCTAAAATTTGCTTTTAATAGGAAATTTTGCATTTAATAGGAAATTTGACTAAAATTTGCTTTAATAGGAAATTCAGCTTTTAACGGAAATTTGACTAAAATTTACTTTTAATAGGAAATTTTGCATTTAATAGGAAATTTTGCTGAAATTTTGCATTTAATAGGAAATTTTGCTAAAATTTGCTTTTAATAGCAAATTTTGCATTTAATAGGAAATTTGGCATTAAATAGGAAATTTTGATTAAATTTGCTTTTAATAGGATATCTTACATTTAATAGGAAATTTACTAAAATTTGCTTTCAATAGGAAATTTTGCATTTGATAGGATATTTTGCATTTTATAGGAAATTTTGCATTTGATAAAAAAATTTGCTGAAATTTTGCATTTAATAGGAAATTTGGCTAAAATTTGCTTTATTAGGAAATTTTGCTTTTGATAGAAAATTGTACTAAAATTTGCATTTAATAGGAAATTTTGGTTTTAATATGAAATTATGCTAAAATTTGCTTTAAATAGGAAATTTTTTCTTTTAGTAGGAAATTTTGATAAAATTTGCTTTTAATAGAAAATTTTGCTTTAAATAGGAAATTTTGCTGAAATTTTGCATTTTATAGGAAATTTGTCTAAAATTTCCTAATAAAGAAATTTTGCATTTGATAGGAAATTTGGCTAAAATTTGCTCTAAATAGATATTTTGCATTTAATAGGAAATTTTGTCTAAAATTTGCTTTATCAGGAAATTTTGATTTTGATAGGAAATTTGGCTACAATTTTCTTTTAATAGGAAATTTTGCTGACATTTGCTTTTAATAGGAAATTTTAATGAAATTTGCTTTTGAAGGAAGTTTTGCTTTAATTTGCTTTTAATATGAAATTTTTCTTTTAAAAGGAAATATTGATAAAATTTCCATTTAATAGCAAATTTTGCTTTAAATAGGAAATTTTGTTAAAACTTGCCTTTAATAGGAAATTTTGCATTAAATAGGAAATTTTGCTGATATATTGCATTTTATAGGAAATTTGTCCAAAATTTGCCTTATAAGGATATTTTGCTTTTGAAAGGAAATTTTACTAAAATTTGCTTTAAATAGGAAATTTTGCATTTAATAGGAAATTTTCTAAAATTTGCTTTTAAATTTTTTTAAAACTTGCCTTTAATAGGAAATTTTGTATTTAATAGGAAATTTTGCATTTTATAGGAAATTTGTCTAAAATTTGCTTTATTAGAAAATTTAACTAAAATTTGCTTTAAATACGAAATTTTGCATTTTATAGGAAATTTTGTTAAAACTTGCCTTTATTAGGAAATTTTGCTTTTAATAGGAAATTTTACTAAAATTTGCTTTAAATAAGAAATTTTGCATTTAATAGGAAATTTTGCTAAAATTTGCTTTTAAATTTTTGAATTTTTTTTAAACTTGCCTTTAATAGGAAATTTTGTATTTAATAGGAAATTTTGCATTTTATAGGAAATTTGTCTAAAATTTGCTTTATTAGGAAATTTAACTAAAATTTGCTTTAAATAGGAAATTTCGCATTTAATAGAAAATTTTGCTAAAATTTGCTTTTAAATTTTTTTAAAACTTGTCTTTAATAGGAAATTTTTTATTTAATAGGAAATTTTGCATTTTATAGGAAATTTGTCTAAAATTTACTTTATTAGGAAATTTAACTAAAATTTGCTTTAAATAGGAAATTTTGCATTTAATAGGAAATTTTGCTAAAATTTGCTTTTAAATTTTTTTAAAACTTGCCTTTAATAGGAAATTTTGTATTTAATAGGAAATTTTGCATTTTATAGGAAATTTGTCTAAAATTTGCTTTATTAGGAAATTTAACTAAAATTTGCTTTAAATAGGAAATTTTGCATTTAATAGGAAATTTTGTTAAAACTTGCCTTTATTAGGAAATCTTGCTTTTGATAGGAAATTTTACTAAAATTTGCTTTAAATAGGAAATTTTGCATTTAAAAGTAAATTTTGTTAAAACTTGCCTTTAATAGGAAATTTTGCATTTAATAGGAAATTTGGCTAAAATTTCCTTTTAATAAGAAATTTGCTTTTGAAGGAAGTTTTGCTTAAATTTGCTTTTAATAGGAAATTTTGCTGAAATTTTGCATTTTATATGAAATTTGTTTAAATTTGATTTATTAGGAAATTTTGCTTTTGATAGGAAATTTAGCTAAAATTTGCTTTTGATAGGAAATTTTGCTAAAATTTGCTTTTAATAGGAAATTTTAATGAAATTTGCATATGAAGGAAGTTTTGCTTGAATTTGCTTTTAATGGGAAATTTTGCTGAAATTTGCTTTAAATAGGAAATTTTGTTAAAACTTGCTTTTAAAAGAAAATTTTGCATCCAACATGAAATTTTGCTGAAATTTTGCATTTCATAGGAAATTTGTCTAAAATTTGCTTTATTAGGAAATTTTGCTTTTGTTAGGAAATTTGGCTTAAATTTGCTTTTGAAGGAAGTTTTGCTTAAATTTGCTTTTAATATGAAATTTTGCTGAAATTGGCTTTTAAAAGGAAATTTTGCATTCAATAGGAAATTTTGTATTTCATAAGAAATTTGTCTAAAACTTGCTTTTTTTTAGGAAATTTTGCTTTTGATAGGAAATTTTGCTTTTGATAGGAAACTTTGCTAAAATTTGCTTTAAATAGAAAATTTTGAAGTTAATAGGAAAATTTGCTTTATTAGGAAATTTTGCTTTTGATAGGGAAATTTAGCTAACATTTGCTTTTGATAGGAAATTTTGATAAAATTAGCTTTTAATAGGAAATTTTAATGGAATTTGCTTTTGAAGGAAGTTTTGCTTGAATTTGCTTTTAATGGATATTTTGCTTTTTATAAAAAAACATTTTGCAAAAATTTGCTAATTATAGAACTTTTTCTAATATTTGGAAATGCTGTTGCGGACCTTTTTATTGGCAACCTCAGATTTACTCATTACACACTTCACATGTTCGTACACTTGTCTATATTATTGTACAACAGTCGAATGCAATTTTCATATAAACAAAATAAAATAAATTTTAAACAACAGCAACAACACAACGATTCATATGAATTTGTGGTTTTTGGTATTTAAAAGCAAGGAAAAGTATAAAAACCGAAATAGATAGAAAAAAAAATTAAAGAAACGTACGTAAGAGTAAACGTTCATTGCACTTTCTTATGTTTAGCAACACCACTTCTTCGTCAGCTTTTTTTTCTTGAGTTTTTGCCACCACAATTATGAATGGAGGTTTCTAAAGCTGGTGCTACTGCTGCTGCTGCTGTGAAAGGCAATCTATATGTCCATATGGTTTTGTGATTATGTGTGTTATTGTATTACACTGTGCCATGATTATTTTTTTTTTTTAGTTTATCGTATGCAAGAAAGAAAAAAAACTTCAATTAACTATAAAATGTGTATAAATATATATGAATATATACTTAGGTATATAGGCATATACAAAATATTGGTCACTAGAGTCTGGTTTTTTACGAGAAAAAAAACAAAATTTTGTAATTTTATGACGTTTTTCCTTTCCTAAATTCAAAAGTTTCGATTGGTTTTAATGGGCCACCAAGTAACCCAGTAAATAGGAAAACTTTAAATAAAAAGCAACATACATAAGGAAATTTTTACTTTTAACAAAGAGAAGAAAACTGTAACAGATTTGTATCCTTAAATTGCTGTTTTTGTTTGTTTTCCCAGCAAAATTTCGAAACAAAAGAATTAAGGCAAAAACTTGTGTTACTTGTTGACAACGTGAAAAGCTAACGTTGGAGAATTTTCAGCTTCACTGATGTTATTTCGTTAGATACTTTACATGAGTTAAGGAAATGTAATGCAATACAATGAAATATTTGCTATTGTGTTATTGTTTTATTATTTAATGTTTGTGGATAAATAAAATCAAAAGACTTAGAATACAAACGTGTAGGCGTCAGAGAAATGAGTGTTGTTAGTGATTTTATACGCGAATTTGAAATTGTTGGCGGGAAATTTAAGATTTATGTGGATGAAATAGAAGCAATTTTATTTAAAAAAAAAAACTATAAATTTACTAGCAGACAAGAGGTTTTGTTTGTTAGCAGTTACAATGAGGAAATTTTTTTATTATAGTTATGCTTTAAGTTGGAGCGGCTATTACATAATTGTGCCAGGGGTTTGAAGATCCTCCCTTTAGTAGACCATTCTGCTCATAATATTTTTAAAATTTTTGTAATAAAGAAGGGGTTCCAAAATCCAAGAATAACTTTGTCTTAATTTGTTTGCAATAGTCTTGGTATTTTACTTAGCCCTCAATACAAAGATATCTCGAAAGTGGCATGTAGAGGTACAGATTCCATATATGAATATAATTAGTTTAAATTATACTAGCAGGGAGTGTCTGGGATCTTTTTCGTGAAGGAAGATCTCTGGCAGTTGGAAATGATATGAACATTGCTCGGGTGGAAGCATGTGTAAGGAAAAATCCCGAAATAATGACGTTATTAAGGCCGGTATTCTCTATCTTATTTAGACAAACACTGAAAAATTAAATTCAACCGTACTTAAATCAAGCCGAAGCGGTATGAATAGAACTGTAAATACGGGTTTCCTTAGATCAAGAACAGAATGCCTGATTCAATTGCGGATTATTTAAGTGCCCGTAAACGGGATTGATTTAAGTAAAAGTGAGATTAAAAGTTATCTCAAACTGTGCTTGATTCAATAATTTCTAAGTCGAGTTTTACCCAAAATTCGTACTTTATATAACCCGAAATCAAGATTTTGATTCTAACCTAAATACTAACCCCAGAGAACAAGAGAGAGCGAGAGAGAATATTATTATGTTATTAACTTTCACGCGTTTACACATTCTACACTTAATCATTAAGAGGGTATGAACTGAAAATTTAAAAGTTTTCAGTAGAAGAAAAACTATTAAATAAATCTTTAAAATGAATTTGTAAACCAACCATTTCATTTCCAATAAGAACACAGAATAGCACGACATTTTAACAGCGGATAGATATGAATATTACGTGACAATATTATCCAAAAAGTGAAAAAATAAAATTTTCGAGTTAATACCCTCTTTACGATCAAGCGCGATATGTATGTGTGTTTCATATTTGTTTACAAGGGAGCTCATTATTTATAAGCAGGCAAGTTCTTTATGGCATATGCCATTTTTGCCATTGCTGCAGTTATTTCGTGAAAAAGCCATTTTTGGTTCAGCTTGCCAAAAAATGCATTTTTTTGCAATCTAGAAGAAATTTTTAAATAAGCTTAGCGAATATGAGGAAAATCTATTCGAAGTGCTAAATAAATATTGCAAAAATCGGACGTAAAAAGTGACTAAGTGTACATAAAAGAGCACTTTCAATGCATCTGCAAAAGTCTCTTGAAATTACAAATAAAAGGGCTTTCTATAAACGAAAGCTAAGACTTAATTGACTGTGCTAAGTTTTAAACATTTTGTTGAAATTCTAAAAGAAGTTTCAGATTGTTATGCCGGATTACAAGATTTAATAAAATAAAAAATAGTATATGTGAGTAGTCCACTTGCAAACAACCTTAAGTAAAACAAGTAAGAGTGCTATATTCGGCTGTGCCGAATCTTATATACCCTTCACCATTGTGGGAGCAGAATACAGAGCAACTAGACAAAAACTAAATAATTTTTACATATGTATACATAAATATTTATAATACTTTAAACTTCATTAAACTTAAACTTCATTTTTTTTAAATCGTTTGTTAGAACATAAAAAAAATAAAAATTTAAAAAATATTTTCTTTTTAAAACAACAAGATTCGAACCAGAGAACTCACAGTTTCTAACTTAACACACCCACTAGACAACTAAACCATAAAGGAACGTTGTTTGAGTATCATTAAAATGAAATATGGCCCGTTTAATGTTCACTGTGTTGAGTTGTAATTACTTTTGATGTTTTTGTTCACCACAATAGCAAAGTTGTAAACCATAAAACTTATTTCAGTTGTGAACCGAAATATGGAAATATATTCACCAAAATAGTTTGTGGCATGTAAGTACGCGTGTTTGTTTTCTTTTATCTGTTTGGGGAGTTTTTAAGTAGCAAAAAAACACAAAAATTCCTAGTTTCGATTTGTTAAAATAATTTCGTTAAATAGATGAAAAAATAAAGAAGGTTGATAACGAAAATCATATTGAGCATTATGCTAGTATATGTAAACAAATGGAAAGGGGGGGAGGGGGGGGGGAGAGACGGACAACCGGATTTGAACTTCGCTTTTCATAAGGACCCAGAATATATATATACTTTATAGGGTGTAGGATCAATATTGTAGAAGTTACAAACGGAATGACAAAGTTATATATACCCTTTTACCTTCGGTGAAGGGTATAAAAAAAATTTATTTTTGGGATTTCAGTATTTTGATCATAACTTAGCCATTTTTAAACCGATTTGAAAGATTTAAATATCGACATTTACTTTAGTTATAAAGCTTGGACTCGGGGAAATCTATGGTTCCCGAAAGTGGGTATTTAAAAAAATTTTGGTCATAACTTTTTTGTATCTAAACCGATTTTCCCGAGTTTTTTATAAAATATGTTCTACTAAAAATTTCCGATATTTTGGTATATAAATCATATCCATATGGCAGGTTTTTATACAATTTTAAATTTTTTTTTGTACGGGAAGTACCACGCCCACTTCTCCAATCCCGCCCACATTTTGTAGGATGTGTGTACCTAATTTGGAAACTTTTGCTTTTGCCGTTCCCCAGATATACAGCAAAAAGTAATAAAAATACAACAACCACAAGGGATTTTTGGGAAAAATTAGAGGTAGTCGTGGTTTTTTGCTCATATCTCAGCCATTTGTTAACCGATCTGGCTGAATTGCAATAGCAAAATTATAATAAGAATACCTGACATAAAGATACCCCAACCAAGCCCCCATCATATCTGGGGGCTTCGGAAAACCCATTTCAACAGACAGACGGACAGACGCACAGACGGACAACCGGTTTTGAACTTCGCTTTTCATAAGAACCCAGAATATATATACTTTATAGGGTGTAGGATCAATATTGTAGAAGTTACAAACGGAATGACAAAGTTATATATACCCTTTTACCTTCGGTGACAGTATAAAAAAATTATGTAAAAGTCGGCATTTTATTTTTTCTTTAAAATGCCTTCCTAAGCCATTTTCAACCTCGTACAAAACTCCGTAAGTTACGCGCAATTTCTGGTTAATTATCCAATACTCCTGCAAAACTCGCTATATGGCTTGGTATTTCAATTTAAAAAAACTGTTTTAATCGATTTTCTTAGAATTTTGTTTTTTAACTTAGCGGTGTTTGCAAGTGGACTACTGTAATTATAATGAAAATGAGATGGATGAATTTATTGACAACCTTTCTCCATCTGAGCTATTAACGTTCAAATATGCTCGAGCTACATCTTGCAATGTTGATAGAGTGTTTTCCATTTATTAAACTTTTTTTATGCGATAACAGTAGATTATTTATTACAACTTAATAAAATAAATGTTTCTTAATAACAACATGCCATTTTGTGCCATTTTTCGTGCCATTTTTTATACTTTTTCATGCCATTTTAAACTTGCCCTGTTTATAAGACACCAGCAGCATGCCCGATTTGGATTTCCTAATCATTCTACTACGAAAGTTTGATGTATTTAACTAAAAAAATAAACAATAAAAATTTGGGAATTTTAGCTTCTTATTTAACTTTTTATACATGAAAACTAATGAATATTTTTCTTCTTGTGGCGTTATTTTCACCAACTTTTGTTGTGTTGTTATTGTTTTTTCAACTGACCATGTTTAAATATGGTCTACTCCAACAAATTTATTTTTAAAGAAACTTTTAAACATATTATGTTGAATAAAACCATACCGAATTTGTTCTCCATCAAGAAGAATATTATGGTTGCCTCTAAACATGCTACGGTTAAATATGACAATAATTTGTTAAATTAACAATAGTTTTTTCCACTTTTCGAAGAGCAACATACTATGGCTGAAAACCAACATGTTCGGAGGCAACCATAACATGCTTTTGGTTTCTTGATGGAGCACAAATTCCACCATATTATTGATGGTGACGCTTATATGTTTAAATTAAACATAATATGTCAAAAATTAGCTTTTAAAATAGTTTTGTTGGAGGTGACCATATTTAAACATGTTTTTTCACTGGTTTCGAAAGGAACTCCATTTTGGATTTTCTTAAGTACTCTTTGATGTTATACGTACTAACAGTTTAAAGCACGACTCGCACTTAAATTCGTCGATATGTCATAAGTAGGGATGAGATTTATATGCACTAAGACATCGAAAATATGCGCATAAAATATGCACTAAAAAATGCAATATATGCACTAAAAAAATAGAAAATATGCACAAAAACTTAAACTAAAGTTCCATTAAAATCGTTTTTTAATTTTTACTAAAAAGAAAAATATATATTTAAAACTCAATCTATTGTTATTCAAATATCTATAAAAACTTAAATAACTAATTTGAAAACAAGCTATTCTTCCTTCCACATTGTTAATTTAAATTTTACAATATCAATTAATTTGACTTGAGTATTAAGTGAACTACATCCCTCCTAATTAATTATGGTTTCACCAATATATCCGTAATTGTAAAATACAAATGCTGTTATTTCAATTTAATATTTTTTCAATTGCTCAATCATCGGCCCAACAGACTTTTCAAACATTCTTAAATTACTCGAAATTTTTTTTGAATATTATTCTGAAGCGTCTAGCGAGGCCCCCATTTTGATATTACTGGCTGTGGTGGAAGTTGAATCAAGGGATACTTTTAATTAAAAATTGCAATATTATCGAATTGGTTTCTAAGTTCTCTGCAACGCGGTATAACCCATATGCCAAGCAAGTAATTTGTAGCCCATTGGAAGCCTTAACGAATCGGTTGCTGAATCGGCTAAAAATATAAGCATCTTCCCAATAAAAAATGGAGCTTCCAACGAAGCAGGTTTGTAAGGGAGAAACATAAAAGTTTCGCTTACCATTGCGCTTACGGATGACATGAATTTTATATGGCGAGTTCCCACTTTGAAGCAATACATTTTTGACACATAAAGCGCATTATTCAGCGCACACAAAAACTGTTATATGTAACGATCAGCTTTACACACTGAATGTTTGAATACAGTTATTTTTTAGTATTCTCCCTTACAAACCTGCTTCGTGGTAAGGGAATGCCATAGCACTTGAAATGTTATTTTTTTTTTTTTAAAAAGTTGTTGAGAGTTCTTTCACTTACTTTACTGCATTTCTGTATGTCTTATTGCGTAGCGCATATTTGTGCGCTTATTTTTTTAAATGTACCTTTAGTGCTTCGCAAAATGATAAAATTTTTTATTGGGTTTTGTCAAAATCTTGAAAATCAATCATATATTTAAAGCAAAGCTCTAAAAGAATTTATTTATTATTTAAAAATGTTTTTGGAAAGTTTTTTTTTGTGTATTTCAAAATTTTTTTCAGAACTTTTTTATAATATGGAAATAAAAAATCTCTCAAAAATGTCAAAATATGCAAAAATATGCATTTAAAACCTAAATATGCAAAAATATGAATTTTCACTCAAATATGCAACAATATGCAAAAACAAATCGATGCCATTTTAACGCAAATTTAATGATTCGGAAAGATAATTGGTCGACATCGTTCTTAGACTATCGACAGAAAACATGCATTTGCATTAAAACCGCATCCCTAGTCATAAGCAATTGAGTGCAAATATTTTTTGACAACTCCGACTTGCAACACTGTATGAAAATTTTCATAAAATGATAGATTCTATGGGTCTGCATCTTTTTTGTGTGATAGTTTGGCACTGACACAAGATTTCGCAGATATTTAGCAATAACAAGAAACATTTGCGCAGGAATTTTAAAGTTAAGCTGGACCCGTAGAATTTGCTAATACTTATATTTAATTTTCTAAGAATATCCTTCAGTTAAAAAAAAAAATTAGAAATCATCTTTTTTTACAAAAATTTAAAGACTGAGAACACAAGCGTAAATGTATATAAAGAAATATAAGAGTTGATTGATTTTTCTTTATTTTACTTATTTTTTATTTATAAATTGAGACTTTATAACTCAAGAAATCAAATTATATATTCTGTTCTGTTTACATCGCTCAACTTTGATATTTAATATGGCCAGAAACCATTGAAACGCTATGAGAATTAATCAAAGAACTTGCATTGTACATATTACATTACCTTCAATGACTTTAACCTCAACAAAGTTTAGTTTTTTTACAATATTACATAATATTTTTAACAAATTTTTAGATCAAAAATTACGGCCAAAAGAAAAATTTTAAATTATAATGATTAACAATTACAAAAAAATTAAAACACTTTTGTTAATCTTTTCTTAAAAAAAAAAAAAAAACAAAAACCTCTTAAAAACCCATTGATTTTAAATAACGAGGTCATTAATCTTGCAACAAAAATTTGTTTGCTTGTATGTCGCCATGACTAATTTGTAAAATTACATGGAAAAAAATTGTAAAAATCTAAATTACTCAAATTATACCCTACAAACCTAATTCTCATTTTAAACACTTTAACGATAGCAAACTATAACATAAACAACAACACAAAAAGCAAAAAAAAAAAAAAATTGTATCAAAATTTGTTCCAAATTATAACAAATATTTAGTTTACGTGGTGTTGGGAAACATAATTGATGGAGCATAGACGCAGATACAAAAATGTATATACATGTTTAAACATCAACTAGACAGACAGACAGACGGACAGACTGGTAAACGAACAGACTTTGTAGCTTGTGGCAAATTTAACCCTCTATTGAAATATAAATGTATTGTAAATATTTAGTATAAAATATTGGATAATATTAAAAACTCGAAAATTCGGCTTGGCCGAATCTTTGATGCCCTAATTAAAGAATTAGAATTTTTCAGAAGTGAACTCTATATGAAATCTGTAAATTAAAGTCCGATCTATATGAAAATTTAAAATATAAACTTTAAATATAGACAACAAACTTTTACCAAGTTTTTTAATAATACTGTGGAACCTCCCATGAACGTTTACGGCAAGAACTATAAAAATGTGTTCGTAAAAGGGAAAGTCCTTTCGAAAGAACTGAATGCACTTTCTTTGAAAAACTTGTGGGACCTTTTTTCCGTGGAATAAAAATGGTTAGGTAATGTTGTGTATTTGATGGGTCTAGAAATGTGCATCTTATATAAAATGCTTAGATCAGACTACACGATCCCTTATAATACATTTTTTAGCGAAGACACTTGATTTATTTATGGCCGTTTTCTCATTACACGATGATCTTTTTCCCCAACGAGAAACTGCACATTGAAGAAATTTGGTTTCCTCAATGTCACATTTGCTTCTATTCTGTCGCAAAGCTAACCAGCCCTCAATTGCCAATTATTTATTTTCACTATAAATTTACCGTAAATATGAATTCAATCAGCTGACTCCCAAGTTTTATAACTATTTCAAGAGGTGTTACCAAAAATCGTTAACGTCCAGTTTATCGGTCTAATAAATTTATGTTAACATTAACTATCAGGCAGTTTGTCCATGTATTGAGAAAATGGCCATTAAAGTTAATATTGGCCATCTAACGCCTAAATATGTGCTCAGATAGAAAGAAGTTGTTTTCCACAATGACACTGTTTGGCTTCATATTGACATGTTGTTAATAGAAGAACTTAAAAAAGTCCCGCCATAAAGTCCACGTCTTACTTAATTTGACTAGCATGTGTTTTACTCAATGCATAACGCTTTCACTGGAATTAGATTTACTTCGGAATATGATATCCGCAGTAAACTTGATTCGTTTTCGAGCCTTAAAAGAGAACAATTCTTTTGGCGAGGCGCTAAAATCCTTATGTAGCCAGAAATTTATGAAAAACGACAATATCTGTTAATATTTTTCTGGAAATTTTTTTTTTATATTTTACAAGATGTTCAAAAAAAATGGTTTCAAAGATCTTTAGAGAAAAATGTCTTTAAATTTCCTGCACACGAAATTGTCCTCTTTCAAACGTTGTATAAATGCAAACCGATTTTTTTTTTATATGAAAAAAATGTTTAAAACAATTTTGCTGCCTCTTTTTCAAACTAAAATAAAAATGTTCGTTTAGAAATTTATAATTAAAGCAAAAACTAATTTGGGTTTTTTTTGTTGTTGTTTCAATATAAATTTCTTAACGAAAATATTTATTTTAGTTTGAAAAACAGGCAGTAAATTTCGAATTAAGAAATGTGGTTATACATTTTTAAAATAAAGCTTGTATCAAGTTTTAAAACAAAAAGATTTAAATGCTTTTTTGGATACAAGTTACTTTTTGTACCGAATGTTTTTAAAGAGTATCGAAAAGCGCAAAATTTTCGATGACTACAACTTAGGGTTTATTAAAGACTTCGTTTATTAAAGTGCCAAGCCTAAACATAAAGCGGCTACTTTGGGCTAAGCAGACAATTGAGAAGTAAATGTTTCTCTCGACGGACAAAGATCACACTGCACAAATCGCTCATCCAAGTAGAGAAAAGACATTTAACGATATGGTCAACTTCAACAAAATTATTTTAAGCGATAAATTTTTAAATATATTATGGTTACGGTAACGATATTATGCTTAGATTAATCCTCCATCATTAAGCCACAACCATATTATGGTTGCCTCCGAACATGTTATGTTATTAAAAATAACAATAATTTGTTTGCCAACAATAATAATATTGTTGTTTGTCAACCATTATATAGATTTCTCTTGGGATAGAGGGAATTGCTATTTTTAATTTAAGCTGTACAATTAATAGTGGCCAACAAATTATTCTTTTTATAAACCTTTTTATGTTCGGCGGCAACCATAAAATGGTTGTGGATTGTTCAGAGAGGCCTAATTTACCCATAATATCATCGCCGGAGATAAAGGTAGCTAAAACATGGTTTAAAATTGGTCGTCAATAAAGTTTTGTTGCTGGTGCTAAGGCGGGGTTGCGGGTTCGATTCCCGCCAATAACTCTGGTTTTTTTCCTGCACACAAGCGTAGATCTTCGCGGGATTAGCTTAGGGAATTAAAAAAAAAATTAGGTTAATTAATTAATTTTAGCCTCGATCACCAATACCAGGTGGCTGATTTTATAATAAACTACCTTAACCTGGTGCGCTTCGCTACACTGATTTAACCACTTCTTTTGTTAAGAATTTTATGTATGCATCCTATGGGAGGTATTTCCCCCCTGCGCCTACCCGCTTTATTTTTATTTTCGAAAGTGTAGTATACTATAAGAGGGACTTCTGCAAAGTTTGAACATTCTCACTATAACAGTTCTTAAGAAATGCGATATTAAACATTGGCGTCCTATGGGGGGTACCACTTCCTGCGCTGCTAATTTATTTAAATTTTGGGGCTCAGAAGATCCTACTACGAAAAGCTCAACAAAATGCGCATTTTAATCAATTTGAACAGGTTCCTACCGTTTTTTAAAAGCTAAGCCACTGCTTAAGAAGTCTCTTTAAAAGAATAAATTAATGTAACATGGAACTGTGAGCTTCTAATGGATTAATATTATTAACTTACAAGCAATCTTTATATTAAATTTAAAAACTCCTTAATACTTTTCAGAAAAATGCCCCCAATCATCATCGACATCATCATAATTCAATAAGAAAAAAAACCGTAAATTGTAATCATTTTTTATTGCCACAAACCATAAGCAGAGGCATTAAAGTTGTTGCACTTATGAATTTTGATTACGTTAGAAACATCAGTAATTCTAAATTCAATTACAGTAACAACTACAAAAGCAAAGTGTATGGAAATAACAACAATAAGAGCAGAAATAACAACAACTTTAGTAATAACAATAACTAAACTAAAACAACAACAACTGCAGCAATAATATGCAATAATGAAAGCAAAAGTGTTAGTAAAAAATAAAAAAAAAATATTCGCACTTCTTATTTTAAGATAGTCAGACATACGGATGGATAGACAGTCTATATGCGCAATAAACTTTGCTTTTTTATTACCAACAAAAACAACAATAACAACAACAATTAGAGCAATTTTCTTTAGTGTTGTATTGCTTTTGATTTAGTTTTGTATTACCAACAAATATTCGCAACGTGCTTCATGATTACAATAATTATGATATTGATCGTAATGATGATGATAATGGTGTGATTGTTGTTGCTGTTGTTGTTGGTGTCGATGATGTTGGAAGTGGGGTTTACGGCCTGATGCCGAAATTGTAATAATATTAAAGTCTTAACTATTAAACCTGCTGTAAAGAGTTTTTGTAAATGTTGTTGTTGTTGTTGTTTTATGGTTTTAATAATTTTAAACTGGCAGAAGAAGAAGAAAAAGGCCTGGCTGGTTGGTTGTTTAGCTGGCTGGCTGTCTGTCTGTCTGCTTGACTGGCCTATGTTAACTTGCATTTATAATTTCTTAACATTTTGTTAAAAATTTTATTTTGAATGTTGTTTTTGTTGTTGTTATTGTTGTATTTAGTGTAGTTGTAAGCTTTTTGTTTTGTTTTCATTTTGCTTAAGCTTGTTTTCATTAAATAAATGCATAAACATTTTACACATACTCAAACCAAAACACACACATACTCAAACGTTCGTCGTATGATTCTGCTTTTCCATTTAAATAAATGAATTTTTTTAAATTAGTGTGTGTATGTTTAAGCGTGTGTGTGCATCCATGTATGCATGTGTATATTTTCAATGAACCAACCTAAGCGGAGCTGTTGCTTTTAGTTTAGGTTTTAGCTCGTTTAGTACGGTTATCTGTATCAGTTAGTTTTTTTTTTGGTAGTATAAAAGTAACTGTTCGTTATTGAGTTGGTATCATTTAACCGTTAACTGTGCAGCTATTCAACAGATAGCCACTTAAGCACAGCGTTTTCCTTTTTTTACAAAACGTGTGCGTTTCCTTGCGTTAAACGTGCGGCCCGGACATAAAAAGTAATTTAAAGTGTTTTTTTTATCTACCAAAAAAATAATTAAAGTTTGCTTTCTAAATCTTTTGTTTTCCTTTTATTTATTTTCATGTGTTTTGTTTGTGTTTACCATAAAATCAGCCTGTACCAATTTAAAAAAGGATATTGTGGATTACTTTTATTTAAAATAAACAGCAGCTTTCGCTTTTAGTTCAAAGGATTATTTCAAATAAATTCTTTAAAAATTTACGAAAAAATCAACACACCATGAAGTTGATGGTGAGTAAAAAAAAAAAACCAAAAACAAAAGTGGCAAAAATAAAATGAAAAAGAAAAACTGTTTCAAAAAAAATATTCTAAATCTAAATGAAATCAAAAAAGACTCTTCAAATCTAAAAGACAATAAAAATGGGCTAAATATTCTGATACGAAAATAGTTTAAAAAAAATCGATTAAAAAAACAAGAAACACTATACAAAAAACCAAACATTTTTTTTTGTTATAAAAATATTTTAAAAATAATTTCAAGAAGATTAAGTGAATTTCCAAAAAAAAAAAATTTAAAAAAATCTCAAAATATCTTAAAAGTTTAAATAAAAAAATTAAAATAATTCAAATACTTTTTAACTATTTTTGAAAATAAAAAAATATATTAAATATGAAGTTTTTTGAAATCATTTTAGATAAAAAACTATAAATTTTCTTAAAAATTTGGACAATAATTTAAAAAATGTTGATACAAATTCGAAAAGTTTAAGCACAAATTAAAAAGTCTTAATACAAATCATTCTTTGGTTACAAATCTTAAATCTTAGGAAAAAAAAAACATTTTTGAATTCATAAAATTTCAATCCAAATATGAAAAATTTTGAAAAATGTTTTCAAACAATTTTTTTTATTTAAATGCAAATGTGAACAATTTTAAAAATTGTTAGCAAGTTTTTAAAATTTTTGAAAAACTTGAATTTTTTTCAAACTTTTAAAAAGCAAAAAATTGTTTTCCAAATTGAATCTTATAAAAGAAACCTTTTAAACTTAAGGAAAAAATTTTCGAACAATAAAAAAATAGAGTCTCAAGTGTTATTAAATTGTCAAGCTTGAGGTCTTATTTATTAAAAACCTTAAACTTTTATTCAAACCAATAATTCGGCTCTTCTTTGAGAAGAATTCTTTAATTTAAGCAAGAAAAAAATTTTTTTTTAAATTTTCAAGATGAGACTCAAATAAATATTTCAAATATTTTTAAAATAATAAATAATTTCGGTTTCAAACGTATTTTCAACATACATTTCCTTAAAAATTTCTCTCTAAAATAGATTTCAAATGCAATAAAGTTTAGGAAACAAAACTTATTCCATATTGAATCATTAAGTTCTTACATTTATACTTTAAAACACTTTTGAAATTTTTAAAATATTTTTGAATTTAAAACCCGTTTTTTAAAAAATTGTCAAACTTCAACACAAATTTTAGATGCAAAAAACTCTTAAAAAATATTTATGAACCAGAACTAAATTAAACATTTTCGATTAAATTTGTAACTTAATATTTTAATCCAAATTTTCAAATTTTCATATTCTTAAAAATTTAAAATAAAATTAAAATAGGAAATAAGTACGACTAGAATAACTGCTTCCAATCGATATTATTTTCTGTGTTGGGAATAAGTCAATTAAATAAGGTAATCAAATAATTTTCAATACGAATAACTTTAGTTTCTGGCTAAAGACTATTTTGGCAAACTTTTTTGAACATTTTTTTTTACCAATTTACACTCATTTCTTAACAGCTTTTTCAAAAAAAATTTTAAGTTTAACGAAAAGTTTTAATTAGAACCCTTTTTCAAGAATTGCAACAAAATTTTCGAAAGCAACTTTTGTTCAAGTCACTTAATTATTGGGTACAATAGACCTAACTTGATCGCGGTACCTGTCACTGTGGGGAAACCTCCCCGCTCTATCGTGGAAAAAAAAACTTCAGATGCATTTTCGATCAACTCAAAAAAAAGCTTGATAAATTTGATCATAAGTTTAAGAGCTGTCTAGAGCTGTCTTTAAGTTTTAAAATCACAATATTTGTTTTAAGTTTTTCATGTTCAATGATCCCAAAAGTGTCATAAAGTTCTATTCGAAAAGTTTGCAAAGTACTTTATTGTTATTGTTGGTGTTTTTTTGGTGGGGTGGTTTAAAACCATGGGAGGAAAGGCATTTGAATGGAAGATAAAGCCATCATGGCCTTAGCTCACATTAGCGATATTAGAAAATGGCTTTATCTCTCATTTCAGTTTTGAAGAACTTTTACATTTTACATTGATTAATAGTTTTCACTTCCGGAAACACTAAAGTCAAGTATTGAAATCTGGCTTCGCATAGTTTATCTGCGTGGCGGCCTGCGGCCGCGCTTAGGGGTTTTTTCCTCCAGTAGGACACGGCAGGTGGCTTCGCTGAATAAAGTTTTCCTGCGTGCGTCACAAGAATAAAAAAAAATGTTTTTCAATGATAACTAAGGATTTTCCCTTTTACAGAACGTTCACACTATGCATAATAATATTCTGAAAAAAAATGGCTTTATCTCTCATTTGCGAAAAAAAATATGGCTATATCTCTCATTTCGCAAAATTTTAAATATGACATTATCTCTCAATGATTGGGCAATAAGGCCATTATGGCTTTATCTCCCATTTAATTGAGCAATAAAGCCATCATGGCCTTATCTCCCATGGTTTTAAACACCCCACCGTTTTGTTTAAGCTTTGATATTGTTACAAGTAGCAGTTTGAGTGTTTATAACTTATAGCTTTTCTAAAATCTATGGAAAAGGTTTCCTGATGATCTGGCCTAAGCAACCAGTTAAATCCGCATGGAAGCTAGCTTTCCCTCAACAATAAATTTCAGTGTATTTATCAAGTATGGGAAATTGGGAATTTAGTACGTCATATGGAAATCTTATTGGTATACTTTGATTATTCTATCGAGCCCTTATAGCAAGAATAATGTAACCAACAAAAATAGAATTTTACAGGAGAAGGTTTTTTTTTTTAAATGTTTGCTTCAAGTCTAGGGTTTCGTTTGAAATTGCTTTTGCTCTTATTTCGTAACGGTACTTCCCAGAGTTATGAGATTTTCAGAGATGATGCAAATTATCAAAAATTATAGATTTTCGTCAAAAGCAAAAAATAGTCAAACATATTTTGGAATTTTGTTGTTGCTTTCTAGAGTAATTCCTACGCTGCATATCTTGTGGCGTTGAAACTTTTGAAACGTACAATTCATTTTAATCTAATTTTTAAAAAAGTCTGTACCTTGTCACAAATTCCTTAAATATTTCTCCAAATTTACATACAAAATTTGTCAGAAAATTTAAAAATTGTACATTAATAACGTTAAAGGTTATTTTGAATCGCTAATGGGCTTTTCCTATACGCAATTTTTTTTTTAAAGTCTGTTCCAGTTTCCGAATAAAAGAATCAATTTTTAAAAAACCGTGTGCACCAAATTTCCGTAAAAGTCACCTGTGCCCATGTTCTGTAACTCCCCTAGAGGGAAGCGAACTGACACCAAAGTAGTCTTGTGATAGGTCTTTGGTGGTAGAGACCGGTTTTAGCTCTCACACTTTCTATGAATAAGACCTATCACTTTTACATGAGGTTGTCATTGTAGGGAGTCAATTGACACCATTTCACCACATAACATTTTTTTTGTTACCAGTCACACATTTATTCTAAATGGACGTGTTTAGTTACAGTTACTATAATGTAGTATTATTTCAATACAATGTAGTATTTTTTCAGTAAAACAATTCCTAGAACTTAATTTTAGAACCAAATTTTAGAAAGTCCCAAAAAATGAGTCATACCACCGGTGAAGACTTTACTTTTTCTACCTTTTTTTTTTCTTCATAAACCAGTTACATTAATGGTTCTCCTTTCACTGATCACGAGTTATTTCTTGTTGTACCTGTTCTATTTTCACACCTCCCAGGACCAGTCTGCTGGACCAATTGACACAAATTTCCCGCAGGGTCTCGCGTCAAGAATCTTATCGATTGAAATGTGTAAAATGAAACAAAAAACAGCTGTTTTTCTCACTTAACTGTGTCTGTAACTTTTTTGGCGAACACAAGCTGTCACATAAGGAAATTACTTGCCAATTTACTGAAAAATTCTCTCTGTAACAGTTTTGTGAGAAAAGTTCCCGCTTTGAACAGTCACGAATAAAAATGGAGCGAGAAAAAATTTTAACACTAAAAAACAATAAAAAATGCAAAATACAAAGAATAAATATAATAATATTTTGTTTTTGGCACATTTTTTATTGTTTAATTATTTTGCTTTTAACATTTTTAAAAGATAAACAAATGTTTCAAAGCTCGTTTGCAAGCAACAAACATTAAAGTCGCACTTTACATTATTTGGTATAGCCGACGGTTGTATTTTCGTCGCCGTCCTGAAAGTTTTTCAATTTTAGAAAAATTTTGTCGCCGTTAACGATATGTGTGTCGGGCGTTCCAAACGTCTGCAATGTCACATCGGCTTTGAGTGCAATATCATGACATTTATAACGTAACGACGTAATCTCTTTTGATAGTTTTTGAGTTACAGGCATACTTTTTTCTCACTTTTCGAGAAACGATGGAATATTTTGTTTCACAACTTTTCGATGTTAGAAGCTCTCACTTGTCACAAATTCGTTAAAAAAGGTCACAAAATTCACAAAAAAAATTGCTACAAAATGTATTTAAAACCCAAAATTTGTACCAAAATAGCGTTACAGTTTGTCTTGAATCGCTCAAATCATACTTCACAACTTATGTAAAAAATCTGTCCTAATTTCCAAATAAAAGAAATAAATTTTCAAAAAATCTTTTGTCTCAAGTTCCTTAAAAACAAGTCCCCAAATTTGCTATAATGTCAAGAACAAACTGATCCAATACTATTTGGTAAATAATAATATGCAACTCAAAATAATACTATCTGTCCCAAATTTCTTCAAATCCATTAAACCTGGGGTCTAATCACCGCATTCTATCGAATTTGTTTAAATACGATAGACCCTGGCGTATCGAATGAAAACTCGAGAAATGTAATGGCGAGTTGCTCGATATCGAATGCTATTATTTCATATTCAATACATTCCATTCGATATCGAGTGTCATGATACCAAAATTAATAATTTCGATCAACTTTGCTAGATATCGTATGCGGTGATTAGCCCCAGATTTCCATTAAAGTAAATTTGGCATAAATTCCTTAAAAAAAACATGTTTAGAAAGTTTTTCTAGCAATATTTAATGGCGTAATATTCTTGAAATTTGGCATTTTTAAAGAGTTTATTAAAAAAAGGTTAGGAAAATACAGCTCCAAAACTATTTATGAAGAATTAAGCCAGAAACAAATATTGTCCCAAAAGTTTTTCCAAAAACTATTTGCAACAAAAATATAAAATTTTTAAGCAAAAACATGTTACAGTAATTAAATAAACAAGAAATTTCAAATTGAAAAATATTTCTTTTTAATAAGAAAAATTGTCCCAAAACCTGTAAAAATCCCAAATCTTTTAAGTATAAATAACTTAATTCCATTTTGAAAATGTTTTCGTTTTATAAATCCAGATAACTTTATTCATAGCAACTCTATTTTTAAAAAGATTGTAACAGTTTTGTCGAAATGCATTTGAATAAAGTTTTTAAAACATTTACATAACATTTTTTTTGCTATCAATTTTAATTAAAATGTTAGTTAATTCAAAAACAAAAAAGCTTATTCAAATAACCATCAAACAGTTCGTTTGTAACAACCAGAAATATTAATGTTTTAATCGTCTTAAAAAAAATATTACAACAAAATAAAATGTTAATTGAATTACACAACAAAAAAAAAAAAAAAAATTACAACATGTGTTAAAGCAATTAACCAGTCATATTACAATCCACACCTCGCTTAATGAAATAATGGTGGTTAATGAATCAAAAGGAATTAAAAAACAGAGATATTTTAAAAATGTTGATTTTTTTTTTTTTTTTTTTTTTTTTTGTAAGCAAGCAAAAGACGGTTGCTAAAAAGTACTTTTCTTGTAAGAAAAAGAACTTTTTGTAAGAAGCTACAGGTATAGTCAACACTTGAAAAAAAACAAGCGATCTGTCAAATCAGATGTTACAGCCGTCTGGGGTTGAATTCTTGTTAAAACAAGCTTGTTTGGTATAAAATGTACGGAAATAAGAAGTTTTGTTATAAAAAAACTATTGCGGCTCTTATAAAAGTAAAACTGTTAGTAGTTTGAAGTAGTCGTCGTTACTAGGGGTTATACTCGATGGTCAAACCATGGTCAAAACTAGTCTCCAACTAATGCATTTGAGAGTCAAAAACTTGAATCTATAACGGGGATGGAAAATTGAAATTTCAAAATAGTACAGGCTCCAGTCTCAGAGATTACTTTTTCGGAGACAAAATTAACAAAAATATTAAGGCATCCGTCGACACCTTCCGTATAAGACTAACTCTGAAAAATCACATTCATTAGTTCATCTTTATGTAAAAACAAATCAGCTTTCCGTAGCACCGGCCTTGTAAGGAAAAACTAACTTTTTTAAAGACTGATTTATATCCCAGTAAAAAATGCGCTCCAAACGGAGCAGGTTTTATCTATAAATTCATACCTCAAATCGCTTCAAGCCTGCTGATGGGATGCCTGATTTTTGTATTCGGTGTTCCCGGTTTGGAGAACTTTGTTCTGCTGACATTAAGCACTTCTTTTAAAATGCAAACAAAGCACTGCAAAAGTGCTTCCTTAATAGCTAACTATATTAACATATACATTAATGTTTTGCTTTTACTTGCTTAAATGCCTTTTTTCAATCATTTTAGTAAACCATAATACATTTTTATTTTTTCGCTTTAAAACCTTCTTCGTTGTCAGCACTAAAATAGCAGCTTTTTTGTATATTTTATTCTTTATCATTTACTGCTGTATAAGAGCTTTTTTGTTGAAGCGCTCGATTATGCGCTTTTTCTCTTAAGTGCTTCAAAAACCCCAAATTTTTTTTACTGGGATGTTACTAGAAGAAAACGTAAATCAATGTTAGCACTTTCGATAAAATCCAAAATGGCCTTTTTTAATTTTCCAGAAACGTACAGGCATTTTTTTTACATATTCTTCAAAAAAGTGGTCGCGACCAAAAGCGGAAAATAAAAAATGAGCATGACTTGGTCATAAGGCTTGACTAAAACGGACAATTTCTTTAAACAAAAGAAATAATTACATATCTCTTAAAATCCCGCAACAACAACATTAGCCCATTTCTTACTGATGCGAACATAGATTAATTTTTTTTTTTTTTTGACCGCTGAGTTATTTGTATTTTTCGCTCTCTCTTTATGTTCCAGTCAAGCTTTTATGTTAGCACCGGCCCAGATTATTTATGCATTTGTGTGTTCGAACTTAATAACTATGGAAAAGGCGAATTCTCACAGGTGGTGGCAACACTACAGCAATCCAAAAACAACAGAAAGAACAGAGGTTATAGTTGGTGTTTACAGTTCGAAAAGTTAACCATTTCAAACAAAAAATATTGCTAAACCAAAACAAATTGGTTCGAACGGTAAAAGTCAGCAGGCTTTTTGCCACCATCTGTAGTGAATTTGCCTTGACTGTGACTTAAACAAAGAGCAAGGCGAATTAAATACCAGGTGGCCCTATGGCTACAAACACAAAACAAAAACACGCAATTCGCCTGGTAAAACTTTACCAATCCGTTAAAAACATCTTATAAGGCGAATTCATGCAAACGGTGGTGGAGATTGTACAACAAGTACAACACTAAAATCACAGCCTTGTTTTTTTTTTTTTTTGATTGCTTCCGTAGGTCGATATGTCAAAAAGACAAGCAACTTATGACATTCCTCTCTCTTTAAGTAAGAAAATAAAACGTAGCTCAGCTGTTCTTGCGACGCCACTTGAAAAATTAATTCGCCTTGACATCCAACTATAAAACATAGGAGATAGGAAAAAGAAAGTGTAATAATGTTCGTTTGGAAATAATTTCTTTTTGTTTGCTAATTTCAATTGACTATTTTCCCCTCTCACGGTCACAATTTTAGGAATTTAAATGAAAGCCAACATGAAAACATGAAAAACTTTTGACACTTGGGGTTTGAATAGCCAGTTCGCATTTGCACAGCTGATGATGACGTAGACTAACGAGGCCATCTTGCATTCTATTACCCTAACAAAGAGCTTATACTTTAAAAGTTTAGTTGTTTTTATTAATACATGGCGAATTGACGTGTCAGGTGCCATCAGTCGATCAGCTGGTTATGATGTGGGTTTGCTGAAACTGTCAAAATAATTTTCTTATTGATGTTTTGTAACGTGTTGCGGCATTATCAACCAGCAAAAGTATCAACAAAATTCCTACTGTTGCTGCATTGCGGCCAACATATACATGAATTCGGTTTGCATACATGTACAATCTACATTATATTTATATGTATATCGCTTGTTCTCTCTTTCGCACTTATATGTCTTTGGTTTCGTATAACTTAAATTTCTCGGTATTGCTGGCAGCCGTTTACTGGTTCAAAGGCATATTAATCACCCGAAAGCTAGTGAAATTATTAGGCTTTTTATTTAAAATAACTTATTGGGACTTGGTGACGTAGTTAAGATTTGTCTTCAAATAGTTTAACTGAAAGAAAAACTTAAGCAACTTTTAAACTTCTTCGAAAGAAAAACTGTAAACTTAATTAACTGCTTTTTAACCAGCTCAAAAAAAAATGTGCAGTTAGCAGTTCTAAAGTCTTCACGTTTTTCATTGTCTGGTTTAAAGCAATTTAACCATCCAAAAGAGCACTAGTAACGCAGACCTTCAGTCCATTGTAGTCTCTTTTGAGAAAATGTTGATAAGAATTTCATGGACTTTTCCTTAACTCTCTTATTTTTAAACTCCTCCGACAAGAAAAAATAAAATGAGTTTTCGTTTTAAGTAAAAATTTTCAATTCAAGTTCAAGTTTTTAAATTCATAGTCCTCATAAAAAATAGACTCTTTGAAAGTCAAAATCATCCTTAGATTGAGGAAAAACTTGTTCGTCTCTTTACAGTCTTACATTGAGGAAAAACTTGTCCGTCTCTTTACAGTTTAATTAAATTTAAACAGGTTAACAAAACCCACAAAACATTTTTAAGGCCAAGGAAACTATTTAGAGATCTTTTTGCGCCTTCTTTATAAAATTAATTTAAAAAATGTCAATCCTAAAACATAACAGAGGTGGACGATGCCATAAAAAAACGGCCCGAAGTGAAAGAGAGAGCAACAAGTTTTACTGAGCTTTCAAAAGAACCCGCTCTATGATTGCGTTAGTAAGAAATATATATATATATATATATATTAAAGGTTGTATACACGATCAAAATGCTTGATGTCAAACTCGTGTACGTGTGCTTGACATTAAAATTCTTTGCCCTGCAATCTAATTGGCTTGATTTTTTTATCGTCGGTGTCAAACATACAATCAATAATACTACCATAGCGCTTGATGAGGTATTTTGATGAGTGTATTTGGTTTGTTCTTCCATTCAGCATGGTCAGTGTTACACAGGCTAACAAATTTTTTAATCATACTATTAACATGTTTCTTCAAGATTTTGATCGTGTAGAGACGACCCCTTTATGCTGCTGTTACTTTACATGTATGGAATTTTGAGTGAATTGTGTTTTATATTTTTCATTGAAAGAGTTTCTATTATATTCGTTAGGCTTATAGTGGTTAACACAATGATTTCAAGACCTTTTTGTCAAGTTTAAATAATTAAAACTTCCAACCAAAAAATCATTGCTTAAGGTCTGCCCTGCCCAATAGAGATCTTTAGAAAACCAAGGCTTTAAAACAGCTTAAACAACTTCCCATCTCTATAAGCCTTAAAGCAAGGTCATTATATAGAAAAAAAAAACCGTTAAAAAATTTAAAATTTTGTGAGCACCTGTTTTTATTTGGTCATCCGTTTAAAAACTGCCTTTGATTTTTCCAAGTGACCTTCTGAGATTTTCTGAGATTAAATAACGCTTTTGCATTTTCCAAAATGAAATTTTCTTCGCCCTCACTGAGCGCGAAATTGGTAGTTTTCGGCTTGCATTGTGTTCAAATCAGTAATCAGGAGTCAATCGCAACCTGGTTAAATCCGCATATATTAAACGAATGTAAACGAAACTCACAAGCAAAAAGGTTGTAATCAGTTCCACTGAGAGAAGTTGTACTCAGTTCCACTAAGAGACTTAATTACTTGTGAGTTTCGTTTACATTCGTTTAGTATATACGGATTTAATCTGGTTGGTCTCTCAGTGCAACTGAGTACAACAAATTTGCTTCTCGAACACTAATTCGTAAGTTTTAGTTACGTTCGTGTTGTATGTGTTAGAAAGAAGAGTAGACTTACGGACCGGTAAAAAATACATTTACGCTTGTGTTATTAAGAAATAGTTGCTATAGAGTGCAAGTTGTAAGTTTGTCCTTTTTAATCATGTTTTTTTACTAAAACTGTCTGTTAATCCTTAAGTGCAATAATTGATTTTTTATCGATTTAAACATTTTATTTTATATTTCTTTTCGTTTTTCTCACTCTTCTTCTCCACTGAACAGCGAACAGCATACCTGCTCGCTGTGGTCCTTCTTGTAGCCACCACTTATGCGCGCGCCGAAGAAGAAAAGCAAGCTGCTGGAGCTGAAGAGAAAAAGGTGGAACCCAAGCCAGCAGAAGCTGAAAAATCTGCTGATGCCACCGATGAAACCACCAAAACAAAACGTGGTCTCCATCATTACGAAGACTATCACCATCATCACTATCCTGTCCATGAGGAGAAAACTTTAACGATTATTAAGAAAGTACCCGAACCATATCCAGTGGTAAAACATGTTCACGTACCCGTCGAGAAACATGTACCCGTGCCCTATAAGGTGAAAGTGCCCAAACCATATCCCGTGGTCAAGCATGTACCTTATGAAGTTAAGGAAATTGTTAAAGTACCCCATGAAGTGCCAGCTCCTTATCCAGTTGAAAAGAAAATCCCATATCCAGTACATGTGCCCTATGATCGTCCAGTGCCCGTTAAGGTATACGTGCCAGCACCATATCCAGTTGAGAAGAAGGTTCATGTTCCAGTTAAAGTACATGTTCCTGCTCCTTATCCAGTCGAAAAGAAGGTTCATGTCCCTGTTAAAGTACATGTTCACGTTGACAAGCCATATCCCGTCGAAAAGATTGTACACTATCCCGTCAAAGTACCAGTCGAGAAGCCTGTACCATATCACGTGGATAAACCTGTACCTTACCATGTCGAGAAACCCGTACCAGTACCAGTTATTAAGAAAGTACCTGTACCAGTTCATGTACCTTATGATCGTCCTGTACCTGTACATGTTGAAAAACCAGTGCCTTATGAAGTAAAGGTTCACGTACCAGCCCCCTATCCCGTTGTCAAGGAAATTCCAGTTAAAGTGGAAAAACATGTACCCTATCCCGTTAAGGTGCCCGTAGAGAAACCTGTAGCAGTTCATATTGAAAAGCATGTACCTGAATATCATGAGAAACACATTAGCTACAAGGAACCCGAATTCCACTACAAGAAAATCGTACAGCATCATCATGAACCCGCAGGCCATCATGAGGAATATCATCATGAAGCACATGAGGTGGATCATAGCCATGATTTTTCTCATTATAATCATTACGGTCATTTTTAAGTATTTTATTTACTAATTTAACATTTTTTTTCTCTTTTTCTTTCTCCCTTTACAGCATCACTAAACAGAAACGTCTGATATCTCCGATTTGCTATATTTAGAAAAAAAAAAAAAACAAATAAAGAACTTCAGAGAGCTTCAAATGTGATTGTGTGATTGGTATTGAGAGACTGTAAGAGATTAGAGAATTTAAAAAGACGGACTATTAACAACAAAGTGAAAAGGCGAAAAGAGAGAAAGTGATTTAAGAATTGATAAAAGCTTACGTTTTATGGATTAACGATGTGATTGAATTGATTAACTGAATTTAATTATATATATATAGATACAAATAAGTGATAATGGCCTCAAACTAATTTCCAAAAAAGACTTTCTAATTTTATATATTGGCTGAAGAAATTTAAAAAAATTAACATTTTTAATACTAGTTACTCTCCTTTTCGTTCAAACTTAAAATGCATACATATAACAATAGAACAACCTTTTTAACCGAACATTTCGACAGCGATTTAACAAAAGTTCATAATTTAGTTTTTTTTTAAGTTTATTATGAATTTTTTATAATTTAATTTGTTATAACTATATTTTCTTATATTATCTAGATATTAAGCCATAATATTTTTTTATAGCAATTGTTATTATACTTCTTATTGTACATTAAAAAAAAAAAAAAAAACTAAAAAAAATTTCAAATAATGTCAACTTTAAGCCACCTCTAAAACCATTTAACCAACAATTTGGCACTGTCTCCAGCAGTTAAACAGCGACAAAAGAACCAGCCACCTTCTTCTCTTTTAATTTTTTAAGGGCCACCCAACAACCGGGCCTGTAACAGCTCCTCCTCTTCCTCCGTTACTTAAGAAAAAGAAAGATTTGAATTGGTTAAACATTTTGACGTAGATTTATCTCTCCTCAGTGCCGTCCAGTGATCTTGAAAGTTGTTACATTTATGAAATATTACCTTCGATTAAAATAATTCGTAAGACTTGTGTATTTTTGTTATAAATCTTAATAATTTTAATAAGATTCTTTTGATTGCGTTTCCCTCCTCCTCAAGGAAATTCAATGAAATATTATTATTATTATTTTTTTTTATTTTGTTATATTTTTTAGCTTAGTTTAGCTATTTTTAGCTTAATAATAATAATTTTTTTTTATATATTTAATGTTTTATGTATAGTTTGTTATATGAAAAAGAAAAAACAATTATCTCTTATATGTATATTAAAATTATTGATCATCATCATTTAAGAAAAAAAATGTAAGAAAAAAAAGAAGAGAACTGAACAGAGAAACACTGCATATATAAAAATTTTCTATTTTACCAAATATTTTTTAATTGTGAAAACAAAATGAGAATAATGAAAAGAAGAAGAAGAAGAATGTATAATAATTATGTAATAAATGATTCAAGAAATTGAGATTAAAAAACACAAACACAAAAGAAATTTTAATTTACAAATGAATTTTATTTAGTACAAAAAAGGGTAGTAATATTTATAAGATTTTGTTGGCTACTTTTGGGCAAACAACGAAAGAGCATTTGAGTATACTTTCTTAAAAAAGAGTTATCTACTCATATGTATTTATCTTAAATTAATACTCTTTGACACTCTCCTCAGCTTACTTAGTGCTTTTTTTAGTACAATTCAAATAATTTTCATATCTAATTATTATTATATTTCTAACTAGCATACACCCGCTACTTCGTAAGCGTCTCCTTTTTCTTCGTGGACATATTTTTATGCCAAAGTTTATTTTTCTAGTTTTAAACTTGTTAAAATTCTAGCATTTAACCCCCTACTTTAGTAGAACCAAAAAGCTAAAGAAAAATGTCAAATTTCCCGTTGTTCCTTTAAGGTATCAAACATTTCAGTATTGTAGTGGCATCCTAAAATTTAGTACGAATATGTCAATGAATGGAGGAAAATGTTTTGTAAAAAAAGTACCAAAAATAGTTACGATTTTCACCCCTTAAATGTTCGAATTTCGAAAAGTACCAAATTATTACACGTATTTCTTTGATAAGTTTCGAATGTGGTATTAACTTTGTTTGCATCTCTTTTAGTTTTGGAGAAATAATGTCACCGAATTTTCCCGTTTTTACCCCCTAAACATTCGAATTTCGAAAAATCCCGTCTTAGTGGATCGATTTGGGGAGTGACCAATCGCTAGCCCAAATTTCAAGTTTATATGGTAAGCGGTTTAGGCCGGGCGATAATGAATGAGTCAGTCACTCACGCAACTCTTTTATATATATGTTCCCGTCGTTCCTATAAGGAGCATAGGGCCTCAACAAAATCTTTCCATCTTGATCTGTTCATAGCGATTTTTTTTACTTCGTTCCAGCTTGTTTGTATATTTGACGCTTCGGTTTCAATTTGTCTTCGCCATGCATGAGCTGTTCGACCTCTTCTACGGCTGCCTTGAGGATTCCACTCGATCGCTGTTCTTGCAATATCGGTGACCGGTTTTCGTATGGTGTGTCCAATCCAGTTCCATTTTCGCCTTTGTATTTCAATAGTTATGCGGTATTGATTCGTTTGATGCCATAGTCTGTTGTTTGATACGTATTGTGGCCAAAAGACTCGTAGGATTCTTCTAAGGCATTTGTTTATGAAAACTTGCAGGGAATGCATATCAAGAGGGGCCGCATTCCACGTTTCGCATCCGTATAATAATGTAGTACGGACATTGGAGTTGAAGATTTTTAATTTAACACGGCGAGAGAGAGTAGAAGAGTTCCATATCTTATTAAGTTGGCCAAAGGCTTGAGTCGCCTTTTTTATTCGATTGGCAATATCTGCACCCGAACCGCCTGATGTTGTGATCACAGCTCCGAGGTAACAACACGAATTAACCTCCTCCAGAGGCACATTATCAATTGTAAAGGTGTTAGAGTTTTCCGTGTTTATTCGCATCACCTTAGTTTTGCCAAAATTTATCTTAAGATCAGCGTTTTTGGCCAGCTCCACAAGACGTTGCAGTTGCATTTTCATATCGCAGTATCGGTGGGACAGAAGGCAAATGTCATCAGCATATTCAAGATCATTTAACCGATCTAAAAGTCCCCAACCAATACCTCTATTGCCCGACATAGCATGGTTCATGACAATATCCAACACAATGTTAAATATAAGTGGTGACATCACATAACCTTGCCGCACTCCTGTACCAACATTAATCTTTCTGCTCAGTTTGCCTTCGTGCTGGATACGGCAACTTGCATTAACATACATGTTTTTAATGAGTTGGATTACTTTTTGTGGGACACCCTTACATTGAAGGGATTTCCGAATAACATTGTGATTGAGGGTATCGAATGCTTTTTCGAAGTCAATGAATATTAGATATAGAGGAGACCGCCATTCGACCGACTGTTCCACTATTATTCTAAGTGTGTTCACATGATCAATACATGATTTGTTTGGACAAAAGCCAGCTTGTTGCATTCTGAGTGTGATAGCATCAGAGATTCTTTTGGTTATTATATGGCTGATTATTTTGTTCACCATACTGAGCAGAGTGATACTTCGTCAGTTGTTACGGTTAGTTAGGTCGCCCTTTTTTGGCAATTTTATTATTACACCTTCTTTGAGCTCTTCAGGAACACTTTCATTTGTCTATATATCTTCTATTAAAGAAAGAAGGATTTGGGCACTAGATTCAGGGTCTATTTTTATTTTATATATAAAGATTATATTTCTAACAACAGCTACTGCGATGCAGGTGTAAAAAATGCTCAAGCAAAGCAACTTTGTGATTTCTCCTATTAACACTAAGCTAGCTCCCTTTTGGCCTATCATTAAGCAAATATTACTACATCATCTGACTTCTCAAAGTTTTGGGAAAACTGTTTTCAAAAACTAGATCAACATTGTCACATTCTGCCCAGTTATTTTGTAATAGCCAGTGGAGCCAACTTCTTTGGCTCAAAAAGCACATCAAAAAGGGAAAAACGCACTAAAAACATATTTTTCAAATCAAAAAAGCGTACAAAGGTACTAAGCAAAAATAAAACTACTGTTTTTTTATTAATTGAGAGTAGCAACAAAAATAGTAACTAAATCCAAGTTATTTAAATCTTTATCACTTATCTTGGGCCTTAAAAATGTATTTAAAATGAATTTTGATTGTTTGTATGTTTGATTTGAAAAAATTTTTCCGCAGACAATAGGCCTGCAAATAATAGGACCAGTCCAAACACACGTGTAAAGAGTAGCCCACAAGGGACTAGGACTAGTCCAAAAGTAACCCAAACGTATGGAAAAACATGGTCTAGTTAACATTACGATGTCCTAGGGGAGGACCATATTACCCAGCTTTCAACTACAAAGGAGTAGTTTTAAAACTACTCAATGATATGGTATACTCAAGAGGATAAGTTTTGAAGTCGTTTAAAAACGAAAGCACGTTTTTAAAAAACGAAGACATGTCGTCTCACTACAAACACTTTTTAACAATGACATGGTCCATGACTGCATATTTAAAAAGTTGAAAAAAATGTTGCTAATCATACGATTTTTAATTCAAAAAACATTTTTGTTAACGTTTTTAAAATTTTGTATTATAAACGAAATTTTTCTTTAATTTTGGTTTATTTAATTATTTGGTGAAAATGATTTTATAACCGAGTTTTTTATAAAAACTTTTTTGCTATCTCATCTCGACCTAAGATGTTTTGTCAAAATATCGCAGATATGTACTTTCCAAAATAAAAATTCCTTGAAATTGGCGATGCAGTATTTAAAATACTTCTAATATTTTTATTTTTACAGAATAATTTTCTTGCTATATTCAACAATTTAAAAGGCACTCTAGTAAAAAAAGAGTTTAAAGTCAAATAAAGACCAGTCTGATATACATTTAGAATCAATGTAAAAATGGGAATTGGAATCGGAGGTTGCAATGTGTCTTCGAAAAACCTTGAATATGATTAGTGCAATGTTGTTTCATGACTCAGATACACAGAAAAAAATATTTGATTTAATAAAAAAATAGCACTCAATATAACATATTTAGTAATAAAATAATAAAAAAGTTCTTCATATTCAATAAAAAATATTTGAATCAAAGTAAAGACAGTATTTTTATAAGTCTTGTCCATTTTTTCATAGCTTTGATATCGTTGCAAATAAGACTTGATTGTTTGTAATTCTCATTCGCTTTACAGTTTTATGTGTATAATATCTTTAGTTTTTCCAAAGTCTTTGAAAAAAAGGTTTCCTGATGATGTGGCCTAAGCAACCAGTGAAATGCGCATAGAAACTAGCTTTCCCTCAGCAATAAATTTCAGTGTATTCATCAAAGAATAAAAATTATGAATTTAACACATCAAAGTTTATAAATAAATAAATAAAGATTCGATAAACATTTTGTTTGATTTTTTCAACATTTCCAACAATTTATTTACGTGAAACATTTTTTTGAAAAAAATTATTTTGGGCAACAACTTTTTTTATTGACTCAATAAACTTGGTTGTTGACTAAAAATTCAATAACTATACCTACAAACTTTTTAAAATTTTTTGTTATCAAATATGCGATTTTCGTAGTCAAATATTAAAATTTTTATTTTCTGTGTTTGAGCAAAACTACGACGACTACTTTTGATTTTAACCAATAAAACCATAAATTTTTAAGTCTTCCTTATTTTGAACTTTCACCTTTACTGCAACAAGCTCATCTAAATGTTAATAACCCAAAAACATCTACACACACTAAAGTGGACAAATATAGCTGTGGTGAAAAGGAAACGCAGTCCAAATGCTGCTTCATCGAAAAAACTTTTCCTGGTACCCAAAATCGGTTTTCGATATTAGATAAAGTAACTTGTGAACAACCGATAAAAGCTAAGCCTACAAAACCTCCCCCGATATATTTCGCGAACGAAATTAAAATGAATTACTGATCTCATTGGTGAAATTAAGGCCATACATTTGTGAAACGCAAACGCAACGCCAAAAATAACATTGAAAGAAAGAAGCTCTTTTTACGTTGCCTCCAAATTTTCGTTTAACTGCCTATTTTTAGAAAATGTAGACAAGTGAGTGAGTGAGAAATTATATTGAAAACACAAACAAATTTTCGTTTTTATTGTTATTTTCAATAAAATTTCTTACTCACTCACTTGTTCATGTTTTCTAAACACAGGCAGTAAAAAGAAAATTCGAGTTTATATTACTTTGAGTCAACACTCAGGGGATGCTTCCTACTAATGCCATGCATTGTGTTGGTGTTAGGAAAATAGGTTATGAGGAGAGGAAAAGAGCGAGTACTGTTGGTGGACATTTAGTTTTTGTTTAAGATTTTCAAATTCAACTGGTAAAACTTCTGCCGGGAGTCTATTCCACATACGCCTTGTTCGACCGAGAGTACGTTATGTGATACATTGGACAGTCGACAACGAAAGATTTGTAACGGCTTCAAAGGCTTGTACTAGGGACATATACCCGCGTCTCAAAGATAAGTTCTCCAATCTCAGATGAACACTTACCGCGGTTATATCGATAGAACAATGACACACAACCCACATTCCGACGATGCTTCAATGAGTCAATAGAACTAGATACCCTGCTGCCCTTGATTTGCTTCAACGCACTTCTTTGCAATCGATGCAGAAGCTTCAAGACAGCGCTTAAAGCGCCTGCCCAGATATGGGAGTTGTATTCCTTTAACGGTCAGATAGGTGAGGAAATCCGACGGAGTGAAGTAGTTCTTGCACCGTTTTCAGAAACGAAGACACATGAATGCTTCTTTCGATACTTGAAAAACATATTGGTTCCAACAAACACCACATTGGATTTTGATGCCTTGAACATCAAGATTGTCTGATTGCTCAATGGCTAAACCAATCATGGATATGGAGGAAGCTGACTCCACAAGATGTCTTGGGTCTTACCAGCATTAAAATTGACTCTATTCGCAAGACCCCACACGGCCTCTTAATGAGCAAATAACCTTTGTGACAATACCATCGTTTTTGTTGGATACAAATAGATGGTGTTCTTTTATTTACAAAGCAAAATGAAAGATGTGGTCATAATTTTGTGAACAAAACGAAAGATGCTGGCAGATTTTTTTATTTCCTAAGAAATCGAAAGGGAAAAAAATCCGCCTATAACACAATTTCTATTTTATTTGGGCTAAAGCGTTCATCTATAAGAATATGTGTGTGACAGCTATATCATAAATCGAATTTGGCCTAATTAAAATCCTCTTTACTTATTGAAAAAATATCAAAATAATATATCGTGATATTAGATCGATTATAAAAAAGTTACATTGATATAAAAAACCTATAAATTCCATATAATTGGCGGTCTAGCATAACTAATTTCCAATTAAAGACCGGCTAAAATAATGTGATATTTTTTTTAACGGCAGAATCTATTATAAACGAAGAACAATCACGGCTCATCAAAGAGATTTTTTTATGCTTTGTGAGTTAGGTTAAATATACATTCATCGCTATGCGAAAATAAAACATAACAAAATTAAAAAGCCAAAAAAGATAATTTAATTCAATTAAGACTATAACTCATCATTAAAGGCAAATATTTACAAGCTGTTAATACTCATAATACTTTTTTTTATATTTAAAAAATTAAAACAACATTTTCAAATGACATCAACAATGCGTTTTTGTTTTATTTGTCAGTTTGTTGCTTAGATCTTTTGTATTGCAACAAAATAAATTTAAAAATACATTTTTTATTGTCTCGAGCCAGGGCCATTAAGAAATGACCCTCGCATTGTCAGATATCTTCTAAATTTGAAAGTAGTTGGCTCTACCAACCAACGAACTTCAAACTGCACAAAAGTTTGATGGAAAATATGTATGTATATAAAAAAACAAAAAAAATTTATTGTTTTAACATTTTACAATTGTTCTTTTTTTAAATGTAAAATGAATAAAAAAAATATTTCTGGAATTCGGAGATTCTATAAAAGGTTAAATAAAAGCCAGGGAGCAAATTACAGCATTCGATATCGATCGAAAATTCCATATAAGTTGTATTGTAATTTCACTCGATATCGAATGCCGTAATTTCGCCCCAGTTATTATGAGAACAAAATGACTTTTCGTGTAAAAAGCAACTTTTTGGGTAAAAAGTGACTGTTTGTGCAAAAAGTCAAGTCAATGTAGAGCAAAATGTGATCATTTCTGTAGAAAGTTGCAGTTTATGCAAACAGTTTTTTTTGTGCAGTCGGAGTTGTATAGTCGATGTTGAGATTTTTGTACCGGAGTCGAAGTACCCACAAAACCTCGTCAAAACTCCGACCCCCAAATTTTTAGACATAAAAATTTAAAAAAAAATGTTCTTATACTTTCCAAAATAGCAATTGTGATTTTTTATCGAACTGTTGGTTTTTAATTGAAGTTTTTTGATATTTTAATTAGGCTGAAGTTAATTAAATTTAATTTTCATTAAAATATTTTTAGTAAAAAATAAAAAAAATTTAAGAGGGCCTGCAGCCGTATTCTGTAATTCGCTGAAGCTAAATCGCTATCACTAAAAATCTATAAAGTTGATTTAGCGATTTTTGGTTACGAATGCAATTCTGAAACGTGCATTGCTATATTTGGCAATTTCATAAAAATTAAATTCGCCGCAATTTTAGCTTTTAATTTCATCGCAAAAATGTTTAAATTTTGTATTCTCTAAGACATTTTAGCGATCGGGATTTAGCGCTAGCTAATCGAATTACGGAATACGGCTGCTGGTTTCAGAAAATAAGGACCAGTCTTATTCACATATTCAAATAAATGTATTTGCATATGTGGAATTAAAATATCGATTTAAAATTTTTACAGAATAAGACCCCATTTACATCTATGCAATTAACGCCGAGTTTTTTTTTCAATTTTCTTTTAAAGTAGTTCCTACGAAACTCTTTTCACATTTACATTTACATTTTTATCAAGCATTTTTTCAACTTTTGCTTGCTAATAAACAAAAAGTTGCATGCGAAAGTTGCGGCAAGCTGCGGCGTTAGTTGCATAATGTAAATATGGTCTAATTTTCTTGCTATCCATTTAAAACCTTAAAGAGGCACTGCATTAAAAAAAAGAGTTTAAAGTCAAACAAGGTCCAGTCTTTTATACATGAATGATTAAGGTTAGAGTAGGAGTCGGAGTTGGAGTCGGAGTCGGACTTCAAAAATGTCAGGGCTTGGAGTAAGAGTCGGAGTAAAAACTTTGTTTTGATGATTTCACAAGCCTGCTTAAATCTTTAAGCTTTTTGCGTTCAAACTCAATAACTGACCTTTTGTTTTATAACATTTTTTTTATAACAATTTGATTTTTCATTGAACTGTTGGTTTTGAATTGAAGTTTTTGATATTTAAATTAGGTTTAAGTTAATTTTGATGATGGGAATGTGGCTATTCCCAAAACATGTAAATTTGACCCGAGTTCAATTCCGTGTTCAGACAAGAATAAAGTTATTTTTTTTAAATTCATTTCATGTTGTAAATTTCTTCCTACACTAAAAATAATTGAATAAAAATTTAATTTGATAAACTTAAGACTAATTTAAATGAAAAAACATTTATTTAATATTATAAGCGTCTTACAACATCTTTTAATTTAATTTTTTCTAATAATATTTTTATTTAAAAAAGCAAATAAAAAAGGTATGTTAATTTAAAACATTTATAGGAAGACATCTATTGTTCGGCATTATTAATTTGCTTTATTTTGTCAAACAAAATTAAACAAATATATTGCAATAGGTAATAAAAATTTGAAAAATTAACACAACAATAGTCATAAATGTTTTTAAACCCACAACACAATGCTGGCTGGCTGGCAACTGGCTCGCTGGCTGGCTGCGCAAAGTACAGGCCGCAATTTTGAAGACAATTAACTAAAATTTGGGACATAGGTTCTTATTGGTACAGAACCAAGCCTATTGAATATGGGCCGAACCGTAGGACCACAAGGGAAGACAGGGGGAAATTTCTTCCTCAGAAACTATTAGACCGATTTTAATGAACCAAATCTATACGGACACAAAAGGTATGCATTTTTTTAAAAATAGGACCACGAGGGGAGATAGGGGCAACTTCTGCCTATCAAACCGATTTTAATAAAATTTAAAACATAGATAGCTCCATATCTATAGGGACACATTAGCTATACAGTTTTTAAAAAATAGGACCACAAGGGAGGCAGGGGGCAATTTCTGCCTATCACAAACTTTCAAACCAATTCTAATGAAGTTTATAAACATAGATAAATCCATATTTATATGGACACATAAGCATGATGTGTTTTTAAACACTGTGGCGTAGGGTATCATATGGTCGGGCTTGACCGACTATACTTTCTTACTTGTTTTCTTTTAAAAAAATACAAGACAGATTTAAATGTTATAACTAACATTTGATCCACTATCATGATAAATTTGGCCCAATCAATACCAAAAAGTTGTTTTGGAAACGCTTTTAGCCTGCAAAATTGCGTTGGCGGTCCAAATGGATTAGGAAAAAGTCAACAATTGCCTCTTAATTGAGGTATTAGTATTAATTGTTAAGAGACTCAGTGAGAATTTGAAGGACATTTTTTATATTTCTTAGGCTGGGTTTTTGAGATCTCAGTTAAACTAGGTTTAGTTAATCTGAAAACAGACTTGTGCCGCTATTACCACGTTTGTATACAACAGCTTAGTCTTGCTTAAAATGGTGGTCCCTAGTGATATAATTAAAAAAATCATATTTCGCTGAAAAAATCCGAGTTTCAGACTACGTTAAACTAAGTTTAAACTTAAACCACATTTCAAAAACCCAGCCTTAGGTTCATTGTTACAACTTGGCATAAGTAAGAGGAAGAATTTTGTCAGATATATCGGGTGATTTTTTAAGAGCTATAGGAAAGTTTAAAAAAAACACATAAAATTCAGAAAAATTCATGAAATCTTTATTTAAATCGATAGTACGGTCCATATAATATAATGTTTGAAGATTATTTCATGCAAATGTTGACCGTGACTGCGCCTCAAATGGTCCATCCGCTTAGTCCAATTTTGGCATACTCTTTCCAACATTTCGGCCGGTATCTCATGAATAAATGATTCAATGTCGTCTTCCAATTTGTCAATTGAAGCGGGCATGTGTGTATAGACATGAGCTTTAACATAGCCCCACAAAAAATAGTCTAAAGGCGTTAAATCGCACGATCTAGGCGGCCAATTGACCGGTCCCGAACGTGAAATAAAATGTTCACCGAACTCGCCTCTCAATAAGTCCATTGTTAAGCGTGCTGAGTGAAATGTGGCACCGTCTTGTTGAAACCACATGTCATGCAAGTCAAGCTCTTGCATTTTGGGCAATAAAAAGTTGGATATCATCTCACGGTAGCGCTCACCATTTACGTTACGATTCGCATTATCTTTAAAGAAGTACGGTCCAATGATGCCACCAGCCCATAAACCGCACCAAACTGTGACTTTTTCTGGATGCATTGGCAGCTCTTGCAACGCTTCTGGCTGATCTTCACTCCAATTCTGCTTATTAACGTACCCATTGAGCCAAAAATGAGCTTCGTCGCTGTACACAAGAAGCGCGCGATGAACTTTCTTAACACAGCACGCATTTTGATAATAAAATTCAATAACTTGCAAGCGTTGTTCGTTTGTAAGACGATTCATGGTTAAATTATAGACCAAACTGAAGATGTTTGACAGTGAAACAAAACACGAAACGTGCGTTAGCTGTTTAAACCAGTGTTGCCAAAAAGATAATAGCTAAAAAATCACCCGATATAAAAAATGATTTTGTATTTAGACTATACCTACTGGATGAACATGCCTTTAACATACGCACACTTAAGGTTGAAGCAAAGTTGTAATAGTGAGTAACTTTTTATACTTAAGACAAAATCCCACCTTTAACTAACGCCAAGTTGTAATAATTGCCCTTAATCTCATAGCTAAAGAAAATAGTTAAAAAAAAGTTTTTAATATAATAATCTTAATTTCCTTTTCGATAGCTATTTTTCTGGCTTCTCCTCGAAAGTTTTAGGTTTCTGTGTCAGCCTCTTTTTTTCATTTAAAACTGTTTCAATAAGATCTTCCTATAAATTGCTAGTTTTCCGAATAAAAAACTACCTATTTTCCCGCAGCCTACTAACATTATGCAAAACAGCCTCGTCTAGGAAATGAAAAAGCAAAAGTCATTGTCGAAAAACTGCTTACAAAAGCACTTAACAAAAACGATTTTGCAACTGCAAAATTTCAGCATCCACTCAGATTACATTACACAGCATGCAAAATATCAGTAACTTTGAAAGAATTTAGAAATATTACATCTGAAAAACAAAAACTCTTTTGTTTAAAAAAGCAAACTTTACACTCAGATTGTAACCAAAGTAATCCAAGGAAAAGTAAAACAATATGATTGCAATATAAGACAAGAAAAAAAACAACACATCCAAGCTTAGCAAAAAACTGTTTTATAATATTCATGGAAAATCGAATTAAATAAAAAAAAAAGAAACCAACAGACCAACGGAAGTATAAAATTCAAATCAAGAAAAATTCAAACTAAATAAGAGAATGTACATGGAGTTACATGGTTAACACACATATGCTTGAGAGGAGCTGGCTGGCTTGCTGGCTGGGCTGTTGATTGAATAAGAGTGTGTTTTGTCGGCACTCGTAATACTTATTTTTAATAATTTGAGAGATAATAAGTATTTGGTGGAAAACTTTTTTCTTTTTTTTCCTCACAAGTCAAATATGCATTAGTGGGGTTGTGTGTTGTTGACGGTTTTGTTGCATTCAAAGCAATTCGAGCTGCTTTACTTTCGTCTTACATTTCATGGTTTGGATTTTGATTTTGAATTTGGCTTTTGTGTTTTGAAGTTTTATGCTTTTAGTTCGTATAAAAGTAACTGGTCGCTATTCAGTCGATATCATTAAATCGTTGAACGTGCAGCTTAACACAGCATAGCATTTTAAGCACTTCAGTTTTTCTTCCTACACACTACGTGTGCGTTCCTTAGTGTTTGCGTACGGCTCGGACGTAAAAAGTAATTGAAAGCAGCCTTGTTTTTGCCTTAAAAACAAAAAGCGTTAAAAATAATTTAAAAAAAAAATCGTAAAAAATAAAGTTCGTTTTTTAAGTCTTTTGTTTTATTTCTTCTATTTATTTTCATGTGTGGTAACAAAAAAGCCTGTATCTTTTTAAAAAGGATTTTGTGGATAACCTTCAAATTTTCAACCAACAACCACCTTAAGAGTGATATAAAGGATAAATTAATAAAAGAAAAGTATTTCTTATAAAAAGCTTAAAGCCAAATCAACGCCATGCAGTTGATGGTGAGTAAAGTCTAGGACAAAAATGTAAAAAAAATTGTGAAAAGTGCAAACTAGACATCTAAATAAACAAAAAAAAAAGACTTTAAAACAAATGCTATCAAAACATGCAATAAAATTAAAAAAAAAATTTAAGCAAGCAAAAAATGAACCAAAAAAAAACAAAAAATATGGAATACAAATCAAAATTAAAAAAAAAATTCCAAAAAAATAAAAATAAACATTTTTACAAAACAGGGGACAAATTACGGCATTCGATAATAAAATTGAGATTGTATTTCAACTTCAATCGATATTAAATGCGGTAAATTGGTTCTGGAATATTAAATTTTTCCACAAAAAATTTACTTTTTCAGAAAAAATTTACTTTTTTACAAAAAGTACCTTGTTTAAAAAAGTATGATTCTCTCAAAGTGTTTATTTAAAAAAAAATCTCTACAAAACCGTTTTCTTCTCAATAAGTTACAACTATTCCAAAAAATCCAACTCCAAGAAAAAAAAGATTGCGAAAAATACACTTTTTAATAATAACACAAATTAATAAATGCTTTTTTCTTACAAAAGTTATTTTTCAAGGGATCCTTGTTAAAAAAACTTGGTGTTTTTTTCTTAAAAATTTATTATTTCCAGCAAAAAGTGACTTTTTAAAACAAAAGTTTTTTCTCTTAAAAATGTGTTTTTCAAAAGGTACTTTTTCTCGTAATGGTACCTCTTTATTAAAGGTACCAGAAACTAATTTTTCTAGAAATAAGTTGGTTTATTAAAAATCCTACATTTTTAAAAATATTCCATATATTTTTTAAAAAGTCCCATTTGAAATGTACTTTTTTCTAAAATGTACTTTTTACTAAAAAATGCCATTAAAAATGTCATTAAAGGTCGGGACTGTAAGAAAAGATAAACTCACTATTTATTGTTGTTGTTTTTGTTAAAGCTTTGATATTGTTACAAGTAAAACTGGGGCTTATAATTCTTATTCGCTTAACAGTTTTATTTGTATAATATCTTTAGTTTTTCTAAAATCTTTGGATGAAGTTTCCTGACGATCTGGCCTAAGTCTGGGTTCTCACTATGAAAGTTTTCTTTCAGAAAGTGTGAGTTTATTGGTGAGAGGGGAGAGAATAGCAGCATGTTCTCATCCTCTCTCACCCATAAGCTCAGACTTTCAGAAAGAAAACTTTCATAGTGTACACCCAGACTAAGCAACCAGTGAAATGAGCATAGGAATAGCTTATCCCATCAACAATAAACTTCAGTTTCTCAATAGTATGAAATGGGAATTTTGCACATTATAACGAAACCTTGATAATCAAAATAATTATGATTTTTCGTAAAAGTACTTTTATACTAATTTTTCAATTGCCATAATCTTTCAAAACTACATTTTGGCACATGAAATGGGAATTAAGCACATTTAAACGAAACCTTGTTAATAAATTTTTTTAATCCCAAGAAAAACTTTGAATTAAAAAGTTGTTTTTCAAAAAAGTTTTCCACTTTCATACAAATTTGTACTTTTTTTTAAATGTTTTTACTAAGATTCTTATAAAAAATACACTTAAATATTTAAAAGATACTCGTTCAAAAAATAGTTCTAATGCACCTCTGTTATTTTTAAATAAAATATTAAACGTTCCTTTTCTAAAATAACCGGTTCAAGCAGTGGACTTTTATCATAATTTTAGTTATCAATAATTCAATAATGTTTGTAAACGATTTTCCAAAGTTGTGCTACTAAACCTGTGTTCAATATGTCACCAACCAGGATCAAGACTAGTTAAATAACCAAAGGAAAATGCAGGATTTGAAATGTGGGACTTCTCCTATTTCTTAGTATTTTAATGATTTATTTATTCGTTATATATATTATTTGAGATACCTTCAAGAAGTTTCCAGGAAAAGGAATAGCAAATGATAATGGTTTCAATAAAACAAAAACATCGAAACTTAAAGAAAAAATACTTCGTCTGTTTGCAAGATTCCAAAGCATCATAAAGATTAACTACAATAAACTTTTTCTTCATACAAAACTATTTAAATAATTATTTAATTTAATAAAGGAACTTTTTTTTGATTCATTTAAATTTAAAAATATTTTTTATTAACTTTTTCAAGAATTATTATTTGTTCAAGAATTAAGACACTTTCCTCATATTTCCTTTCATTTAGCGTTCAGCATACCTGCTCGCTGTGGTCCTTCTCATAGCGACCACATATGCGCGTGCCGAAGAAGAAAAGAAACCCGCTGGAGCTGAAGAGAAAAAAGTAGAACCAAAAGAAAAAGAATCTGAAAAGTCGGCTGACGAGAAAGAAGATTCAGCCAAACCAAAACGGGGTCTACATTCATTTGGTGATTTTCATCATCACTATGACAGCTATCACCAGCACCATCATCACTATCCCGTACATGAGCAGAAAACTTTAACAATTATTAAAAAAGTACCAGCTCCCTATCCCGTAGAGAAATATGTCCATGTGCCCGTGGAAAAAGAAGTACATGTGCCGTTTGAGGTCAAAGTACCCAAACCGTATCCCGTTATAAAACATGTACCCTACGAAGTGAAGGAAATTGTTAAAGTGCCCCATGAGGTGCCTGCACCATATCCAGTTGAAAAGAAGGTTCCCTATCCAGTACATGTGCCCTATGATCGTCCAGTGCCCGTTAAGGTATACGTGCCCGCCCCATATCCTGTTGAGAAGAAAGTACATGTCCCAGTGAAAATACATGTACCTGCTCCTTATCCAGTTGAAAAGAAAGTACCCTATCCAGTTGCGGTAGAAGTTAAAGTTGAAAAGCCTTATCCAGTGGAAAAGATTGAACATTATCCTGTCAAGGTACCCTATGATAAGCCAGTGCCCTATCATGTCGATAAACCAGTGCCTTATCATGTTGAAAAACCTGTCCCAGTGCCTGTTATTAAGAAAATTCCTGTACCCGTGCATGTCCCTTATGACCGCCCAGTACCGGTACATGTAGAAAAACCTGTTCCCTATGAAGTCAAAATTAAGGTACCCGCTCCTTATCCAGTTATTAAGGAGGTACCAGTTAAAATCGAGAAACATGTTCCCTATCCCGTTAAAGTACCCTATGATAAGCCAGTTCCAATTCATTTCGAAAAACATGTACCCGAGTACCATGAAAAACATTTCATCTATAAAGAACCCGAATTCCATTATAAGAAAGTCGAACTTGAGGAACATCATGAACACCACGCACCCATAGAGCACCACGAAGAGGAATTTAAACATGAAGAGGAATACAAACATGAAGAGGAATTGAAACACATAGAGGAATATCAACATGAAGAGGAACATAAGTCCGCAGAGGAATACAAACATGAAGAGTACCAGCCACAAGAGGAATACAAAGCCGAAAGCCATGAGGATTTATCAGAGGTGGATTTTAGTCATGATTTTTCACAATCTTATCATTACCATGGTCATCATTAAGTATTTTATTAAATGATAATTAATTTTTCTCTTTTTTCTTCTCCCGTTACAGCATCACTAAAGAGTCCATCTGATATTTTTTCCATAAGAGAAGTTCAGAGAGCATTATTTGTGATTTTGTGATAGGTAGTGAGAGATTTAAGAAGAGAGGGGAATTTGTTAAAAGAGATAAATAGAAAATGTGCGCGAGTAGCCAAAAAGAAAGTGTGAAAGAAAGGAAAAAAGAAGAGAGTGGCAACTAGTTTTAACTAATTCAACAAAATGCTTACGTTTAACGGATTAACGATGTGATTTAATTAAAACAAATTAATTTTTTTTAACGAAGAATTTAGTGATAATAACCACAAACTAATAATATTGCTTATAATTTTAAAAAATTATAGTGAATTTTTTTTAAAAAAAAGCAAACTCTTTGCTTAAAAGTTGTTAAATCTTTTTAAAAATTTAACTTTTTCCAAAAAAAAAAAAAAAAAACCATTTTTTAACTAAAATATTTTAGAACTTATTTTTAAGAAAACTCTAATTTAAGTTTAAAGTTATAAAGAGCAAGTTTAATACTTAAGAGATTATGTCAACTTTATAAATTATAGATAGAACAACTAACTTGGCAGTTCAAAGAACAAATCTTTACAAATCCAAACCTTCTTCTCTGTTAAAAGGCCATTTAAACACCGGCCATACGCTTCTTCTCCTCCTCCAAACAAAGAGTTCAAAAGGTTGATTTTGCTAAAGTTGTTTCATTTCTGCTGTCCAGCTTAATAAAAATAAACTATTGATAAGACTTGATAAATTTACTTCAAAGAGATTAAACTAATTGGCTTGTTCCTTATAAAAGGAATTAGCTATTAGTTCATTAGTTTAATTTAGCTAATAATTTTAATTTATATTGTTTTAAAAAAGAGTTTTAATTTACAGATGCTTCATGGTTTTAAATTAGTTGTTTAAGTAAAGTGTAAATTTTTGAAAAATGTTTGTTAAAAATCTGTATAAAAAACTCCTTTTTAAAACATATGAATACTTCTATTTTACCAAATATTTCTTGTTTTGTAAAAACAATAAAAAAAAAAACAAAATGAGAAAAAAAATTAAAAAAGAAGGATGATGACCCGAGAAATGGGTTGAAAATAAAAAAAAGCCTAAAACAAAAATGTTGCAATGAGTTTCATTTCCTATCAGATAAAGACGGATTCATTCCATTTCTACCGGACAAAATTTTTTTCAAGGAAGATTTCGTTTTAATTAAAGTAGTCAAATCTAAAAATAGAATTATCACAATAGCTAAATACAGTTGCATTTGTTCCAATCAATGACTTCTTTAAACCTCCAAACAAGTGCATGGTTATAATTTAATTCAGGATAACAAAAGGAAATGAACTTCAAAAGTAATGAATAAACCAACAACTTATTACCAATTAAATCAAAAAGTGCCTAGAGGTAATTAAAAACGAAACCATATAACTTTTAGGATTATTTTATAATTTTATAGCTAACACAGGAAAGAATAAGAAGATTTGCTATTCTATGGGTGGTGGGCGTGGCCGATTTTTATGAAACTGTGTGGCCTATGCACAGTTTCATAGAAATACTTTACTAAATTTGTGTGTATCAGATTTTAAGGTTTCTGCTTGGATGCATAGGCGGCAAAGCGGTGGGCGTGGCTGATTTTGATTTTGAATGGATTTTCTATTTTTTTCCTAATTCAGCTAATATGTTTAATGATCAGTGCCAACTTTTGAGGATCTAGAACCAATCCTTATAATTTTTGCACAAAATTGTTTAAAGCCATCCCACTGTGCGGTGGGCCTAATGTCGGCAAAAGCTGAGCTAAAATGGAAAATCAAAATTTTTATTGCACAAAAATTTATGAGACAAAATTTTTTTTTACTTAAAAAACCTTCTTAAAGGAACTTTGAAAAAAAATGATCGCGGAATTTCCCCAAAAATATTATATATCTGGAAATACATTCTAAAATCTAAAAGGCATATCCTCAAAATTCCTAAATTTAAAGTCCTGAAATGCCAAAATCCCGAATTTTTTAAATTCCGAATTTTAGAAATCTTAATCTCAAAATCTTGAACTTTATAACAACTAATTTTGAAAACCTCAATTTTGAAAAATACCGATATCAAATCCCATAATAAGGAGCTTTAGTAGGCAAAGCCAGTATTTGTTATACTAGATAGGAGCAAATTCTTCCCGGCTATGCAGGGAAGCTTCAGTTGGTGTTTGCTATACCATAGAGAAGAAAACCCTTACGGAGAAGTTGGTGTTTTTTATAACATAGAGGAGATAACCCCAACCACACTATCTGCAATTATACAATTCGGGATATTAACTTTCAAGATTTTGGAATACGTGATTTTGAATTTCGGAATCTTGAATTCTGAACTTTAAGTTACGGGCATATGATTCTAACCCATTTTAATGTTATACATTGTTTTCTTATGATTTGAACAGAATTTAAATTGTGTTATATTAAAGCCCACTGTGACTGTGTTGAGGGCGGGCAGTTAAGCCATAGAAGATTGACTAGAAGAGAAAGAGAGAGAAACAAACCAAAAATTAGCTGTCATAAAACTCAATTCTCTGATTAAGTTAGAAAGAAATTAATTAATTTTGTTGTTGCATATTCACACGAACAGAATTGTAGAATTTTTTTGGATTTTGGTCAACATTATATGAGTTAAGCTTTAGTTGAAGCTGAGTCTAGTTTGCCACTTTAAAAGTTTTCTTTCAGAAAATCTGAGTTAATTCGTGAAAGTGAAGAGAAGAATGCATGTTCCCTTCCCCTCTCACAAGTATACTCATTAGGGCGGGTCGATTTTTTTTTTTTTTAAATCGTATAGCAAAAACGTAATCTACAAAAAGTTCTAAGAAAATTCTCCGAAGAAACCACAGGTCTAAAATAAAAGCCTAGTCCGCGCCTCTCGACTTGAAAATTTATATGCCCGCCTTTGCAAAACAAAATTTTTTTTTTTTGAAAAAATAGCTTTTTCCAAAAAGAAATTGAATTTTTTGAATAAAATTGTTTAGTATGGTAGTTCTTTTGTACTTTATATTTTTTACACTCAAAAATTTTTTTACATTAAAAAAAATTTTCATGGTTTCTTCGGAGAATTTTCTTAGAATTTTATGTAGATTACGTTTTTGCTTTACGATTTTTAATTTTTTTTTTCATCCATACAAATCAACCCGCCCTAATACTCATATTTTCTGCAAGAAAATTGTCATATTGTGTATCCAGACAGAGTAAAAATTATGAGTAGTTTTTTTTATCAATTAAAAAAATTATTAATAAAGTATTAATGGGCCATGTCACAGAGTACAATTCCGTTCGGAATTGAAGAAAACATATTTGGTTGTTGATGTAAAGTGTATTTTGATAGTTTTATGGCCTTTCAGATACAGACAACTCGCATACCTTTCATGAAAACAAAAATGGTTTCATTCCGAAACATTTTTTCGTCATTTTCTGAAGCACCAAAATACGGAATGAATTCCGTTTCCTAACGGAATTGTACTCTGTGACATGGCTGAATATTTAATTAATGTGATCATTGAATAATTTATTTTTTTTTTTTTTTTTTTTTTTTTTTGAAGAAAATTAAAAATATAATTTTGATTTAATTAACATCCCAATAAATACTTCGGCTACAAAATAATATGTTGAGTAATCAGAAAAACATAAGAGCACTACTTACAATTCTACTGAAAGAACCAATGAATTTTACATGGGATGTCCCAAAATTAACGCATTCAAAAGTAAGTCATTATTTTTTTTACCTGCATACATCCAGAAAAAAGTAGTTGTAGAAGTTGTTATAGATGAAGTTATAGAAGACAGCAACTTAATAATGAGTTAAAGAAGCTATTCATTTTAAAAAAGTAAGCGAAGTTTTTACTGGGATTTTAGTTGTTTTGAAATAAATCTTGAATTAAAATAATAATCAAATAACAAAAAATTATTTCGTTTAAAATAAAATAATTTAAACTTGTGAAATTGTTGTTGGAAATTGTCAAAATCAATCAACACATTGTTTAAAACGGCAAAGTTTTTTGATAAATTTTATTATTAAAATTAAAATTAAAACAAGTAAGAAAGTACAGTCGGTCAAGCCCGACCATATGATACCCTACACCACAGTATTTAAAAACACGTCATGCTTATGTGTCCATATAAATATGGATTTATCTATGTTTATAAACTTCATGAAAATTGGTTTGAAAGTTTGTGAGAGGCAGAAATTGCCCCCTACCTCCCCTTGTGGTCCTATTTTTGAAAAACTGTATAGCTAATGTGTCCATATAGATATGGATCTATATCTATGTTTTAAATTTCATTAAAATCGGTTTGAGAGGCAGAAATTGCCCCTATCTCCCCTCGTCGTCCTATTTTTTTAAAAATGCATACATTTTGTGTCAATATAGATATGGTTCTATCTATGTTTTAAATTTCAATGAAATCGGTTTGATAGTTCCTGAGAGGAAGAAATTTCCCTCTATCTTCCCTCGTGGTCCTACGATTCGGCCCATTTTCAATAGGCTTGGTCCATGTGCCAATAAGAACCTATGACCCAAATTTCATCAAATTATCTCCAAAGTTGCGACCTGTACTTTGCGCACAAGGTTACATGGACAGCCAGCCAGCCAGCCAGCCTGCCAGCCGGACGGACATCGTTAGTTCGACTCAGAAAGTGATTCTAAGACGATCGGTATACTTTAAGGTGGGTCTAGGAGCAATATTTTAAGGCGTTACATACATCAGCACAAATGCATAATACCCTCTCCACTATTGTGGTGTGGGTATAAATATCATTTATTGAAAAAAACATTTTGTTCAATTTTTAGTAATCAAGATAATCATATTGGTAATACACAGTAAAAACTTCGCTTACTTTTTCAAAATGAATAGCTTCTTTAACTCATTATTTTGTAGCTTTCTTCAATAACTACATCTATAACAACTTCTATAACTACTTTTTTCTGGATGTATACAGGTAAAAAAAATAATGACTTACTTTTTAATGCGCTCATTTTGGGACATCCCTTGTAAAATTCATTGGTTCTTTCAGTAGAATTGTAAGTAGTGCTCTTAAGTTGTTCTGATTACTCAACACATTATTTTGAAGGCGAAGTTTTTACTGGGTAGGTGCAAAATCAACAAATGGGTTGCTTGATTCTATGAATTTGGTATAAATTTGGACAATTTTTAATTGCTTCTGAGGATTAAACCACTGCAGATAATTCTTTTGCTTATTTTCTCTCAAAAACTGATCAACTGTTTACTTATTTCACGACTACTTCTAACCCAAATCTAATACTATTTTTATTACTTTTGGACTTTTTTTGCTACAATTACTACGAATAAATAAATTACTAATATTTTGCTTAAAAATACTTTTAGCTTTTATATAAAACAAAATTGACACATTAAATTTTTTTATTCAAACCAATAAAATTTATCTTAATTAATTTGAAAATAAAACAAATAATTTATATTCTTGCTTAAGTGTCATCAATATTTATTGCTCTTCTTTATCATAGTCATAATAAAGTCTTAAACAATTTTAAATATCTTGATTTTTACTTTTAAAAATAATTTATCATTTTCAAAGCTCTATTGAAATGTTACAACTTTGAGGAAATATTTGTATCGGTTCAAAGAAAAGAAAAAAACTTTACACGCCTTTAAATTGTCATTGACTGAAATGCATAAAAGTGTCATGGGTTTAAAAATCGAAACCATTTTACACAAACATACACAAAATAAACGCCAAGACACATTTTTGTTTTTTTTTTGTTTTTGTGAATGAAATGAAGCAAGTCTTTAGAAAAACAAGCAATAAATAAGTGATATATAAAATAAAAATTTACATAAAACTGCAATAATTTATTTAAAGAAAACAATAGAAAATTCATCAGAAATACAATAAAAGCTAAATAAAAATAAAAGTATTAAGTGGCACCTAAAATGCAAAACAAATTGATTTCTATTGATGTATGGCAATAAAAAAGATTTAACAAGTGTTAAAACGAAAAAGAGTTGTAAGACTCTAAAGCGTTTATATCTTTAATAGTTAAAGTGACCTTTAATTTAGAGCTTAGATTTTATAGATGTTTTTTTTTTTAATTTGTAACTGGTAGTTTTGACAAAAACAAAACAACTTAAGAAAGTACACGCAAAGAAAAAACATGTTTGTGGTAAACATATTCTAAGAGCAACATATTATGATAAGAATTATGATCGTAGTCACCATATTAAGATTATTATTGAATCATATTATGACTAAATATACTCGTAATATGTCATCATAATATTTTTCCCTTAATCATATTATTATTCTGTTAATCATACGAAGTTAAGAAGTAATCAAATTATTGTCATGTTAATCATAATAAGCTAAGAAATTAATCATATTATTGTCATGTTAATCATAATAAGCTAAGAAGTAATCATATTATCATCATGTTAATCATAATAAATTTAGAAGCAATCATATTATGATACAGCACCTTCATAGCTGTCATAAAAATACAAAATAAATTAAAATATTTTTGCATCGATGTTTTATTTTGTGGCTTTTTACAATTTTTCTTAATGTTAATCAAATAGCGGAGTTAAATATAAGGCTTGCAAAAGAGCAAATGAAAAATCTGTGGTTTTAATGGGCAACCGCGTGTGTCCATTTTTTCGATTTTAAGATGTTGATGTCATATTGCCTAATTTTGAACGCTCTTTACATTTTTTTGAAAAAAGATGAATCAATCCCGATTTTTTAACTTAATGACAAAGTTTAAAAAGTGCAATACCTAGCCCATAGTTTAATCTGGAATGGGGTTTCGGCTTTCCTGAAAAATTTGTTTTAAGACATACGCGGTTGCCCATGAAAACCACAGAAATATCGTAGCACTTCCATAAAATATAACGAAATCTCTGTGTGTTTTGTTGTTGGATTTTACAAAAAAACTATGATATTTTGCATTTGCACTTTTACACTAATACTTGAATGAACTTATTTTTTTTATGGAATTTTATCTTTTAATTGTTTAACCGCTCACAAATAAAAAAAACAACACAACTGTTTCAAAATTATTTTACAAATGGCGCTAACATAATATGATTAGAGTAAAAATAGTTTGATTGCATCTTTAAAATATTATGATAAATGCATAGAAAGTTATCATGTTATGGCTATTAAATATCATGATATGGTTGTGAGAAATATAATATGTTTAGAAAGTTATCATAATTAAGCTGTTAGAAAAATAATTATTTTTCGGTCAACAATACTCAAATTCATAATTGCGATAAACATTGATATGTTAACAGTAGCTATAATATTGTTGATATTAAATAAAAATAACAATTATTTGTTTACGTCAACAATATATTGTTACATTAAACATAGTGTTGTTGCCGTAACCATGCCCAACCATATTTTTTCTCTGCGTGTATTTTTGGGAATACAAAATTTTAATTTAAACGTTTTGTTATTCGCGCTTAATTCCCAATTTTTATTTTTGATAAAAACACTGAAATTTTTTGTTGATGGGATAAGCTATTCTATGCGCATTTCACTGGTTATCCCATCAACAATACATTTCAGTGTTTTTATTAAAAATAAAAATTGGGAATTAAGCACGAATAACAAAAACTTTTGAAATTAAAATTTTGTATTCCCAAAAATTATTTTGATAATAAACTGGCAGTGCGCGGCCTGAAAAAACTTAACTGGCACCAGTGTTGCCAGAAGATTTTTTGAAAAACACCTACGCATACTAAAAAAAATCCGATTTTTCCCTACACGTTCCCTACAAAAATCCGTTTAAGTCATTAAAGTCTTAGAAAAAACAATAGTTATAAAAAACTAATTTCTTTCGCATATGTTTAGTAAAGCTCTAGCAACAAAAATAAGTAATAAAACTAAAAAAAATTTAGGTACTTTTAATTAAATTCAATTAAAAAAAAACAAGAGGTTTTTTGAAAAAGATAAATTTCAAAATACGCCAAACACGATAAGGGTGAATGTACCCATAAACATTTCTTAAGTTTAACAACGATTTTTAAGTAAAATTTTCATAGAAAATTTGTTTTTATAAAAATATTATTATTTTTATGAATATGGCAGGTAATCTTTATATGATAATTTTAATTTAATTCAGGTACAAAAGCAACAGGCTATTTTATAAATAATCGGCCATGTCATCAAAGTCACGTGAAAATGAAATCGAACAAATTTTGAAAACTCTCCCGTAATCAAAGTTCAAAAAAAGTATTTCCTTTTATATACCGGAACTTCTTTTGAATTCAGAAAAAGCTGCGTTGATTTTTACAATATTTTCTGAAGTGACCATTAGTATATTCGAAATTAATGCAGCCTCTTCCATTGTTTTGCAAAAAATATCTTATATATATGGCTTTCTGGCGTTCTCTCTGCATCACCATTTGCATTGGGTAGAGTAAACAAAATCCGAACCAGTTTTAATAAATTTGGAAATACAACCTTGCCATTATGGTTTTTCCGTTAGCATTTTTATCGAAAAGTGTTCCAGATCCATGTTTCAAAACAAATTAGTTTCACAATTTCAGAAAATTAATTTTATGCTATTGTTCTGCACTCATACAAAAGATCATGGGGCGGGGCTTAAGTTAAAATGTTAAGACAATAGTTGAAATTTGTACTCATCTTTTTTTGTCCAAAAATATATTCTGGACTTAAGAATTCCATTCCTTTAAATATTAAATCATTATTAAAAATACATTTTTTAGCATTTATTTCGTATACAATGCAATATGAGAAAAAATACCTACATTTTGGCGAATATAACAAATCTGTCCGATTTTCCCTATTCTCCTATTTTAGTAACAAAACACCCTACATGTAGGGATTTTTCCCTACTTTTGGCAACACTGACTGGCACCATGCTTTTGCAAGTTGTTTTTGTTTTCATTTTGTTTTTCTAAATCTACTTACAACTACAATTAATGTTGGGAGAATTCCAATCAATTGTAGTGGGGAATGTACGAAAAGATAAACTCACTGTTCATTGTTGATGTTTTTGTTTAAACTTTGTTATTGTTACAAGTAGATCTGTTGCTTATAGGTCTTGTACGTTTAACAGTTTTATTTGGTTTAATATCTTTAGTTTTTCTAAAATCTTTATGGCTGAAGTTTCCTGGCGAACTCGCCTAAGCAACCAGTGAAATGCGCATAGGAATAGCTTATCCCATCAACAATAAATTTCAGGGTTTTTATCAAAATAACAAAACAAAACAAAACTTTTAAATATTCAACATTTTTTTTTAATTTTTCGAATTTATTCTATGAACTAAATTTCAGTTATGTATTTCAAAAAGGTTTTTTTGTAAAAGTCCTATTCCTTAAAATTTCAGGAATGACTTTATACACTACCAGACTATTATATTGTATTTTCTTGTTACATTTTACCTTAGCTATCCTTTGGATAGCAATGAAGTACCTATGTTGCATGTACAGAAAAACTTACAATTATTAGGCACCAGCAGAATGTAATGCATTTTCTGGCCCGCTACGGCCTTCGTCTTTTTGGCTTCATTGCGAAAAAAAAATGTTTCTGAACTGTGTATTGAATATTTTTCTAAATTCTAAAATGATATTGAATTAACTAGGGATTGCTGTTCGGTTTTAATCGAAACCGAAACTGCGGTTTTAAATGTCTTAAAACCGAAACCGAAAACGGACAAAAAACCTCGGTTTTAGCTTTTACTTTAACAATGTATTTATGCTTGAAGAAATTGCAAATTAAACATCATACTCGTAGTTCATATACAAAAACTTTATACAAAACAGCCTTCAACAATGACAAGGTATTTCAGAATTCTTAAAATTCAAAATAAGAATAACAAAAGTTATATTTATAACTCTAAAGTACACACCTAATTCGGGAGGCACTGCCACCTGGGCCACTTGCATTTTGTATGGTGTTTCTTGTGGCTATAGAAAAAACTCACCCTAACGAACCTCTGGACAAGGCTGGGACTACTTTTATATGTATAGAGTTTTATGGCTATAGCAGGAACATTTTGTCGTCGACTAGAATAATTTTTCGAAATTAAAGTAAATAAAGAATTGTTATTGTGTTGTGTATGCTTTTTGATTTTATTTACTGCAGTAAATATATAATAGGGAAGGGCCTGGCCAGGCCACGGCCAATTTTCATTTGGCCAATTGCGACGCCCGCGGTGATTAAGTTTACACTTTTTTCTCATTTTCTTGTAAAAAAGAATTTGATTGAGGAATACATAAAGTTTCGTTCTACCTATAATATACTTAATAATTATATAAAAGAAAAAACTGGAAAAAATCAGGTATACATTTAAGGGTTAATAAAAGTACCTGAATTGAAACAAATAAAACAAGTAAAAAAGTATAGTCGGTCAAGCCCGACCATATGATACCCTACACCACAGTATTTAAAAACACATCATGCTTATGTGTCCATATAAATATAGATTTATCTATGCTTATAAACTTCATGAAAATCGGTTTGAAAGTTTGTGAGAGGCAGAAATTGCCCCCTACCTCCCCTTGTGGTCCTATTTTTGAAAAACTGTATAGCTAATGTGTCCATATAGATATGGATCTATCTATGTTTTAAATTTCATTAAAATCGGTTTGATAGTTCCTGAGAGGAAGAAATTTCCCCCTATCTTCCCTCGTGGTCCTACGATTGGGCCCATTTTTGGCTTGGTCCTTGTGCCAATAAAAACCTATGATCCAAATTTCATCAAATTATCTCCAAAATTGCGACCTGTACTTTGCGCACAAGGTTACATGGACAGCCAGCCAGCCAGCCGGACGGACATCGTTAGTTCGACTCAGAAAGTGATTCTAAGACGATCGGTATACTTTAAGGTGGGTCTAGGACCAATATTTTAAGGCGTTACACACATCAGCACAAATGCATAACACCCTCTTCACTATTGTGGTGTGGGTATAAAAATGGAATAACATACAAAAAAAAATATACGTTTATGTATGAAGTTTAACTGATATTTTCAAAACCGAAAACCGAAACCGACCGGTTTTAATCACTTTAAAACCGAAACCGCGGTTTCACATTTTTACGGTTTTTAGCAAACTCTAGAATTAACTGCAAAGTCAAAACAAAAAAAATTGCATTAAACAAAAATTACAGATTTTCTTTAAAATTTTTAATCGCGAATAGGAGCGCTAATTTTGTAATTCAAAGTTCTCAAATTAATTTAACCAATAGGTTACTTCAGCTTGTTACAATTTGCCAATAACACAGTTGAATGCACTGTGTTATTGGCAAAGAGTTAAGAAAAAAGTAACGAAAACTTGTGTTTAACAGAAGTGGATTGATTTTAATTAAACAATGACACCAAAATTAAAAAAATATCGTTTTATGGTATAATAGTTTTATAATTTTTAATCGCGAGCATCGCGAATACAAGGGCTAACTTTGAAAAATGACAAGCACTATTGGCCCATAGTCATAGTCAAAAAAAAAAGTCGACTTTAAGTTAAAACCGGCTTTAAATGGATGTCAACAACATTGTTTTAAAGTACACTTTAGAAAAAGTCGATTTTATTTTTGACTATGAATATGGGCCATTGATTTCAGCTTATTAAAATGAACCTAACTTGTAGGGTGCCCAGCATGTTTAAAAAAATAAAGTGTAAAATTCGTTTACAATGCAATCGGTGTTAAAAAACTTACAACAGAAAAGTAAGTTCTTGCTTTCGCTTCTGCTGTGAGAATAAATAAAACAAATTTCAAAATTTTCGTCCGAAATCGTGGGACAGGCAATAAATCTAGACAGGCTTAAAATCTTCAAATATTTCGAATTTTTTAATCCTAATATGTATATTAGAGCGACTCACCAAAAAATGTGCTCGATGTACCCTCCTAAAAATGAACCTTGTACTTTTTTAAGATGACATTTTAAATATTTCGGTTCCAGCTTTGACCTCTCGTGAGCTGGACCAGTTTTAAAAAGGGTCTATTTTTACATGTTTTGTTAATTTGTGAATCTGTTCCCTTACCAACATATACAAATTGGGTATCGTAACAAATGTTTTTTTTAAGGCGCGTACAACTGTATATACAATTTGTCCACGGACGATCATCCATGTCCTTTTTTTAAGGATTTTCTGTAAAAATAAGGGTTTTTTAATTTTTTGTTCGGGGTTGTTTGCAATAAAAGTGCCAAATTAACATATTTTATTCTTTAGTCGATTTAATTAAATTCGTGTCTCAGCTTTTTTTGAAATTCGTGCTAGTTCGCGTTTTGACAAAAATGCAATGGGGTTCTAAATAGGGCAATATGGGTATCAAATTTTATCTTTTCGCTAATATGATAGCGGATTTAGTTTCTAGCCCATGTATGGATGAAAATGGGACTAAAGAAAGAAAAAAAGAATGGATCCACGACTTTTTTGCGGCATATTTTTTCGCAAATTAAAAAAAATTCAAGTCGTGGATCCTTTCTTTTTTTCTTTCTTAAGTCCCATTTTCATCCATACATGGTCTAGAAACTAAATCCGCTATCATATTAGCGTTACTACAAAATTGCATTTATATATATTCCAGAGCACCTTGTAAAATGCATCTAATTTGCAAAAATCTAAATTATTTACATACAAAGATGAAAGAAAATTTGATACCCATATTGCCCTATATAAAACGAAGGGTTACCACCCCATTGCATTTTTGTCAAAACGCGAACTAGCACGAATTTCAAAAAAAGCTGAGACACGTATTTAATTAAATCGAATGAAGAATAAAATATGTTAATTTGGCACTTTTATTACAAACAACCCCGAACAAAAAATTAAAAAACCATTATTTTTACAGAAAATCCTTAAAAAAAAAGGACATGGATGATCGTCCTTGGCCAAATTATATATACACTTGGACGCGCCTTAATAAAACCTTTCTTACGATACCCAATTTGTATATGTTGGTAAGGCAACAGATTCACAAATTAACAAAACATGCAAAAATATACCCTTTTTCAAACTGATCCAGCTCACGAGAGGGGAAAGCTGGAGCCGAAATATTTAAAATAGCATCTTTAAAAAGTCCAAGGTTAATTTTTAGGAGGGTACATCGAGCACGAATTTTGCTTCCATACAACTTGAGTCGCTCTAATGTATATACATATTTTTGAATGTTTTCTTGTCAGTTTCATTAAAAAAAAACTAATAAAAAAATATTCATTCTTTGTGCCAGGATAAAGTTTATAAAGACAAGAATACTTGATGCCTTGAAATATTAAAACTTTTCGCATATCCTTATTTCATACCAAATTTCAGTTCAAAGTTTATTAAACTTTCTATTATTACTTTTAATGGCTAAAATCTCTACAATATTTTTAAAAGCTTTGTCGAAGCTTTTTAAATTTTATTTATTCTAATTCAATATTCCAACTATTTTTCTTTTTTAATAAAGTCTTTAGTAATGGGAAAGTTTAAAAAAAACACATAAAATTCAGAAAATGCATGAAATCTTTATTTGAGTCAATAGTACGGTCCATAAAATTTAATGTTTGAAGATTATTTCTTGCAAATGTTGACCGTGACTGCGCCTCAAATGGTCCATCCGCTTAGTACAATTTTGGCATACTCTTTCCAACATTTCGGCTGGTATCTCATGAATAAATGCTTCAATGTTGTCTTCCAATGCGTCAATTGAAGCGGGCATGTGTGTATAGACATGAGCTTTAACAAAGCCCTACAAAAAATAGTCTAAAGGCGTTAAATCGCACGATCTAGGCAGCCAATTGAGCGGTCCCGAATGTGAAATTAAATGTTCACCGAACTCGCCTCTCAATAAGTCCATTGTTAAGCGTGCTGTGTGGCATGTGGCACCGTCTTGTTGAAACCACATGTCATGCAAATCAAGCTCTTGCATTTTGGGCCAAAAAGTTGGATATCATCTCACGGTAGCGCTCACCATTCACAGTTACGTTACGATTTGCATCATATTTGAAGAAGTACGGTTCACCAGCCCATAAACCGCACCAAACTGTGACTTTTTCTGGATGCATTGGCAGCTCTTGCAACGCTTCTGGCTGATCTTAACTCCAAAATCGACAATTCTGCTTATAAACGTACCCATTGAGCAAAAAATGAGCTACGTCGCTGAACACAAGAAGCGCGCGATGAACTTTCTTAACAGAGGCCGCATTTTGATAATAAAATTCAATAATTTGCAAGCGTTGTTCGTTTGTAAGACGATTCATGATGTTTGACTGTGAAACAAAACACGAAACGTGCGTCAGCTGTTTAAGCCAGTGTTGCCAAAAATATAATAGCTAAAAAATCACCCGATAGCATAATAACAAACTTTGGCTTACTATTGATTTAAAGCTTTTTTTGAAAGCTTTTTTCTGTTTTGATTTATATTCCAAACTTTAATAGATAGTTGAGTTAAAAGTCTTTATTTTGAATGACATTACACTGTTAACACACTTTTCTTACACACTGTATTTGTGTTTACTGACACATAAATCATACAAAACATTTTATAAATATCGGTTACTAGTTTAAAAACTGTGTTTAAACTTGCATCTAATTGCTGAAGTATATTATCTCGTTAAATAATACCACTTAAAGTAGACCATAAAATAACGACAAAAACATTTAAAAAAAATCAAGCCGGTTAAACGAATTTTCAACACCTTTCACTAACTAAAATTTCGAATTAAGCTTACAAGTGTAGCAAAATCTTCAACTGTTTCAACTTAAACCTAAGCTTAACGACGTTTTTACAATTTTCCAGCTTAGCCGTTGTAAAAATGTTGTAAAAAAAAACTTGCCACCAAATATTTTAAATTTAATTTTCTTGGAAATTTTATTAGTCGCACATAAATTTCCTACAAAACAGAAAAAAAAAATCTTAAACTTGCAGGTTGTTGTCTGCAAAATAAAGTTTTTTAACAGGAAATAAATTTATATTGATTTTTTTTTTTGTACAAAATTCATTTAAAAATTATTATAATATTTTTTAATTTAGCTAATGGCAATATGTCTTTAGTAAATAAATTAAAAATCAAATATTTAGTACTTACTTGATGTATGGAATATTTGCTGGCACATGATATTTGGCACCAGGATCAAAATCTTTTTCGGAACGTAAAACAGGTGGTTTAATGCCACTGTACTTTTCTCTGTAATGAAAGAAACCAAACAAATTTTAAAGTTATTTAACTAATTATAACAACTTTAGATATGTAACACAAATATTGACAAGCTTTTTTGCTGTTTAAATGGCGGAACTATATAATCAAAATTATAAAACCACTTTGAAGTTACCACTTAATCGAGTTTTATTTATGCCAAAATATTTTTGAAAAACATGGCTTTAATATCTTAGAACATTTATTAATTTAACACTGAAAATATAATTTCGATTCGTTCAGTATCGACTGAAAGAATAAGAAATAAAGCTGCTTTCAAATCGAAAAAGTATTCAATCACGACTGCCAGATCTAGCCGTCCGGTAATCAGTAACTATTTTTACTTTTCTAAAAAAAAAAATTCTATCAAAATGTGAAAAAATTCAAATAATTGTAGTTTCTTAAATAAAGCTTAAACCAAAAAAAGGAGGACTGTTTGCCATCAGTTTCACTTTCCACTCAAAAAAGATTTTCGCATGTCATAACATGATAAAATTAAATCTTCCCAAATAGAATTTATAAAGGAAAAAGTGGTTGTAGTTAAAAACAAGTAAAAGGGCCTTTATTCGGCCGTACCGAATCTTTGATACCCTTCACACAGACTAAGCAAACTTCCGTAGTTGGCTTTATACAGTAAATTAATGGCCTATCATCACAAACAGTTCTGATCTTCACCAAATTCGTCAGGGTGATTTCTAGTTTTGTGTAACTGCCAAAGACCTAATTTTAATAGTTTTATTCGTAATGGTTTAAGGCAGTGTCCGGAAATATACAGCACATTATTTAGCGTTCTGCTCACACACCCAAGAACGATATCTCATTTTTTAGTGATTTTGTAGACGAACACAAACCTTAATACCGTTCGTAGCTATTTTCAAGAGAGAGCCGAACATTATCTAGTGTTCTGTTCTTCGTTAAAAAAAAACAGAACAATTGAAGTGATACTGTAAACAAACATTTTATTTTAATGTTCTATAATGTTTCTGTTTTCACCGCGATAAAGAAATGAGCAAACAAAAAATTTTTCCAACAACCGCAGCACGAATAGCTTGTGTGTGTATTGTGTACATGTTTTGTTTGTGTAAAACAGAAGTTGGCACAACTAAAACTGTGCTTGCATTGATGCTTATTAGTATTAGTGAGATGGCAGAAGTACCCACCAAATACAAAGCCAAGCGTTTGAAATATAATGGTGCATTATAATTCCTTATTTAATACTTAACGCATTTGAAGTAAAATAAAACATTTTTTAATAGTTAAAATTGCAGAGAAAAAAGTTAAAACCAGATTAATGGATGTAAAACGAAGGTTTTATTAAAAATGAACTAGTTTTAAAAAAACATCGTGTGTTTGCTGGGTAAATTCTCTTGAAAAAAAATATAAAAAATAAAGGAAAATGTGTAAGCATCCGCTTCATGTGCATGCGACGCTGTCTCATCGAAAACTATAATAAAGAGGCTAAGAATACGTGTGAAACCTCTCAGCACAATTGTGCTATGGAGCGCCCACCATTGGTGTAAAATCTTTTTGCTGGCTTTTTGTTTTAGTGTTTGTAAAAAATGAATGGTTTTTTTCCAGCCAAAAGCGACAAACATTAATGAGCCGAACCGAAAACAATGAAGTTTGTGTTTTTACAAAAAATACCGAACGGAATTTAATGTTCTCATCTTTTTTTTGAGTTGGATAAAAACAGTATTATTTTTGTGTTCGAAAAATGACAAACAGGGAAACGTTATTTTTTAATGATTTTCTACACAAACACTATTAGCTTTTAGTCTTATAAAACTATGATATCGCAAATGTTACTAAAATAGCATTATTCGTAACGGTTTCAGGCTGAACTGAAGTTTATTTTGAGAGTGGGTTTTGTGTGGAACCCATCAATGGTTAATTATAGAACGAAATTCGCAAAAGTTAGAAGTGTGATTTCTAGTCTTTTAGAATGAATTTATAATTAGTCTTTGTGGTAAAAATACTAATTTCTTAGACAAGTTGATCCCAATTTGCTTATAACTCTTATCCTACTGTTTATAATTCTTATCCTACTGAATCGATTTTAATGGATTTCAATTCGAAACTGCTTAGGATAACTAGAAGCAATTTGACACCAACATTGTTGTGTTCTCTTCTGGTTTTTGAAAGTCAGCGTGTTTTTAACAGACGGGGAGACAGGCGGACGGACAGAACGAAATCGACTTAGAATTCACAATATAAGTATACCTTATGAGATTTTAGATGAATATTAAAAAAGTTTCACATGGAATGACAAACTTAGTATACCCTCATTCGATACTTGTGGCGGAAGTTTTAAAACTACTCAAATATGCAAAAGGACATTAACTTGTGATCATTAAAAAAACAGATAATTATTTGTGATCATGTACTACATTTCCTGTGAAAAATCGATATTTTGTATACCTTAATTTAAATAAAACTAAAAATGGCTCTAATATATTTAACAAGACAAAAACCTCAAGTCCCCAAAAATCGCTTTTTTATGCCAAAATGTGATAAAACTTTAAACGATTTAAATAACTTGTAAATCGAGAAAAGGACGTTAATCTATTTTAAGGCCTTTTTTTCAACTAAATGTGAAAAATTCATAAAAAGCTTAAATAACACTCAAACAAGCAAAAAAAAGGTTCATTAAAAATGATTTACATTTTACGTGTCATTACTTATTGACATAATTTTAAGAAACAACTACATACCGCCTACATTACTTGGAACTAACTAAATAATAATTAACGATGTTTTTTTAAAGTAAAACTCACCTCAAATTCCAATAATGGCAATTCATACGATGTTTGTTTGCATTACCACTGAAAATATCGTAGCGCCAATTGTCTAGGGATAAAGCAAAGGGCAAAAAGGCCACTTTATCTATGGCCATGGTAAACAGGTAATTAATATCGTAACTACTCTCATCCACCGAACGCTGAAGTAAGCCCAAAGTCTGGAAATGCTTAGGATTAGCTACGGACAAGCCAATAGCGTCCCCTATTGCTTGATGGAAAGCTGAAAAACAGAAAATCTGTTGAAAAAAAATCCGAAAATATTTACATATATAGGGCTATCCATTTTTCGGTTTCAAAAGTAAAGTTAAATAACTTTTTTGTAATTATAATGCTTGGACCTTGCCTTGCATACGATATACAATGTCATTAACATGACTGCCTCTAGACTGGTTGTATCAGTCGATCCTTTTGAGGAATTTTTATATTTTTAGATTAACGTAGCCCCACAAAAAAGTCTTACGGCGTCAAATTACATGATCTTGATGATCAGCTGAAGTTGCCGAAACGTGAAATTACGCATTATTTCAATGCAATAAAAATGAAATCGGTCGTGCTGTGCGGTTCGTGGCATCGTCTTGTTGAAACTACATACCGTTCAGTTCATAATCTTCAATTACAGGCCAAAAAGGAGGTTATCATACGGCCACAGCGCTCTAAGCAGTGGAATCGACCAATTCAAATTATTCGCCACACGTTTGCTTAAGAAGCGATATTTTAGGAAGTCCGTATATTACGATGATGCGCAAGCCTGACATTCATTTGTATTACGCTTCAAGACTATTTATTTATTCCTTGCACAGTAGCTCGATTATGACGACCATAATCACCCTGTAATGCTTGAAAAGTCTATGACGTTTGAACCACCAATTTTGTAGCAAGTTTTTACCAATTTTACACATTCTTCGGTTGTTAAACGATCCACATTATAAATGGCAAAGCTTTCACCAAATAAATAACCCTTCAGACAGATATTTAACAGCTTACAGACTTGCCAGACCGGAAATTTTAAAACCACTAAATGGATAACCCTGTCTATAAATATAAAAACATCTTACCCGGATTAGCTCCATTTCTAAACACCTTCGGTAAATGTCTATATTGCAAAAAGTACTGTATATGTGCCATTTCATGATGAACACTTATCAGACTTTTCTGATTAATGTCCGTACACAATTTTACCCGGAAATCGTGTCTATTACAGAAATCCCAGGCCGAGGGCTCACAGAGAATCCGACGATTCAGAGGCTGTTCGATCACGGAATTTTGATAGAATTCTGGACCAACAGCTGACATATTTATGGAAGTAAAGAACTCTTCGGCCAATTGAAACATTAGCAGAGGTGTATAGCCCTGTTCCAACATTCGTGGTGTCACATCGATCAGCTTCTTGCCCGGATAAGGTATAATAATATCTAATATATTCGACCATGACTGCGCGTACATATTACCCAATATGTGAGAGGGTATAGGGGCTATACGATTGATTCTTTCCGGGCCGTAGTATTCACGCAAACGTCTGCGTACGTAGGCATGTATTGCCTCGTACAAAGGACGTATTTGTTCCCAAACAATATCAACGTCTTGACGGAAGTTGCCAGATTCATAAGCCAGATACCAATATTCACCGCCGTTGGTAACATCTGCAAAAAAAGGGTTAATAGTTAGAAAGGGGAACTTATATTTTGTTTGTTTCCTTTTTAAGGACTTACTATTGGCAAATGCCACCTCGTTCATTACATCCACCAATTGTTCATAGCCATCTCTCATTTCTCTACCCGCCTTGCGATGATATTCCACCCAGGTATGCTGTAATTCATCCCAGTCTCGGGACTTCGACATGATTTCTTTAAGGTCGGGTATATAGCGTAAATTGCAGAGGAAGGGCTGTTGATATCCGCATATACTGGCGCCATTGTAAATATAGAGCATTTCATTAATCAAACGATTGTACTGGAAGTAGGGGATTGTTAATTTTACAGACAACGATTTAGAGATTAAAACTTACTCTATCTAATGACTCGAGGGGCAATGCATTCGGCCCTACTTCCGATTGCAGCATAAGTTGCCGAAATAGTCTACGATCGAATATTAATTCTTTGTTAATGCGACGTGATTGTTGAGCTACCAAGCGTTGGAATTCCACGTAAAGTTGTTGGGCATTTAGCTGGAAATAATTAATTTAAAATAACTTAGTTAAAGAAGAACAATAATTCCCAAAACAATTAAATTTAATCATTAAATAACATAAATCAGTAAATAACATATTTTTAGTCAATTAAGAGTCATTATTACAACCTAATGATAAAGTTCCTGATAGTTTACATGCTATTGTTCATGTGGACGATAAAGTGACCATTAAGTTTTCTCCATTACACTGCTTTACAAATTTTTACTTTGGAAAAGTACCAAGAACGCCACATGCCTAGATAAGTTAATTGGGACCTCCTGAACACGAAAACCGCTGTAATTTTTTTCCTAAGTACCGTTTTTTAGATAACGGTACTTTTGTGTTTTTCGATGTATGGTCCTACTCAAACCCTTGTGGAGCCCAACCGAAAAGTCCGATTGAAATAAATGGCACATAGTTGGAAAGGTAATTGAATGCCTTTTCTGTCGATATGCTACAAATTTCTATCTGATAAGAAATGGCGGAGTAATGGCACCTCAAAATTTGCATATTTTTTACGTTTTTTTCCAAAATCTTTCAGTTTTATTTCGTTTTTTTTCTACGTTATATTAAATATCTGGAATGTTTTATTTTTTAACCGAATAGTTTATTTAATAACCAACATTTTAAGTGTAATTTGAAAAAAATCGGATGAAAAATAAAGTTTTTATTAAGGATTTTGTGGAACCGTTATCTAAAAAACGGTACTTAGGAAAAAAAAATTACAGCGGTTTTCGTGTTCAGGAGGTCCCAATTAACTTATGTAGGCATGTGGCGTTCTTGATATTTTTTGGCTGTAAACCAGTGTTATTAAAACTCTCTGATAAAATGAAAAATGTTATTGATATACTGTGGCAATATTGCAATAGATATCGACTACTTTTGGTCGTTTAAAATACATGCGTATTGGCTACGACTTTCTTTTGTTTAATTATTGAATTAAGAGCAAAAGTTAATTATTTGTGCTTAATTTTGCTTTTAATTGTAAATTGTTTTCTTTTTCATGTTAAATTGATTTTTTTTTTTTTTTTTGAATAATTAATAAATAAATTTTACACAAAAGTTTCAGCAGAAAATATGGCAGCTTTAAATTATAAAAGTTCACTTGTAAAGTTAGTGCCGTTTCCCGCACGTCAAGTTTGACTCGTCAAGTCATGAGTTTTTAGGAGAGAACGGAAAGAAATGGCATTCTCTTTTCCCTTCTCTCCTAAAAGCTCAAGACTTGAAGAGTCAAACTTGACGTGTGTGAACAAGCAATAAGCAAGCAACTTATCAGTCACTTTTTAGGTTAACGCTAACTTGTAATAACCGAAAACCATTTATCTGTCTGATGGAAGCCTAAAAGTAACTAATTGTAAGTTTTAATAATGGCACAAAGTAAGAAAAACTTGCTAAAATCGCCGAAATTCATTGAAATCGGTCATCGATGGCCTTACCGGTTGTAACTCATCTTAGTAGACAGAAATAACAACGTAAACTGCTCTCAAATAAGCTTAACTCTTTTTTTTTTTTGTCATATAACTTCACTCTTCTATTGGAAGTATAATTTAAAAATTCAAACTTTAATATACTTAAACTATTTGCCATCGTTGGCTTTGATATTTCCCACCATTCTGGCAACACATAAATTGCGCGCCAAAAGTTCTACTCATTTTTTTAAGATTAAGAATGAATGAAATTAATTCCAGATAGCCTGTTCTTAATCAAATCGAACTATAATGAGAGTTTCTTGTATCGATCAAAATGGGATGGGGTAATGTCTGGACTATATGGTAAGTCAGGCAACATTGTTAACGACTATTGGTGTTTTCTTTTCTACAAAAAAATGTGACATCTTATTTAAAAAAATGCAATTTGGTGTCTGTTTCTTGAAAATTTTGTTCCCGAAAAGGGTGAGTTTCTTAGAATAAAACAAGCCACCCTTTTCGGGAGCAAAATTTAAAAAAAACAGAAAACATTTTTTTTAAATAAAATGTCACATTTTTTTTTTAAATAATATTTCACATTTTTTTTTAGAAAAGTTTCACCTGGACTTACAACATATGGGCTAAGTCATTATGAAATGTAACAACTGCATTTCTGTTTGTATATTCCGGAAATTTTTCAGCCAATACTCGCTTCAAACATATTCCTTGTGATACTCTGGGCCAACTTATTTTTGTTGCGTTAAAGCAGAATTTTTTAAACAAAAACTCTTCATTTAACTTCTCTCGGCTTAAACATGTAACGCAGCAATTCCCTTGCTCTTTAATAAATCTTGCTTCTTGCAAACGTTTTGAAATTGCTACTGGAGTTAAGCTCCCAATGATTAAGCAAGTTTTTATTGAGTTTGAAAATAGTCCTTATAAATTTATATATTTGTTTAATATCTTTATTTTTTCTAAAATCTTTGGACGAATTTTCCTGACGATCTGGTCTAAGCAACAATAAATTTCAATGTTTTTATCAAGACTAATAATTCATCCACTTGGAACTTTTTTGGCTGACCTTGGCGGTCTATGGCTTCCGTATTTGAATTACAACTTCTTAACCACACAAACCATCTCTCAAAAGGTTCCAGTGAGCAAGCCTGATACAAAATTTTGCACAAGAGATGCTGTCTTGGCAGAAAATTCTACATTTTCCTATATACAAATAAAAACAAAATTTGTTAAAGTCACAAGGTCAATGATTTTTCCAAATCTGTACCGACAAAAAGACGCACAATCGTTCATATTCGATGACATTGTTGTATACATTAATAACTATAAAAAGTACTTAGAGCACAATTTTCATTACGTTTACTTCAACATTCAACCCCTAAATTAAATTTAACCTTCAGACTTGGGAATTCGGTAATAAAGAATAACAAATCAAAGACAACATACGAATGCATGTGATGTGATTTTGCAAAATAAATAATTATGGGAAAATGAAAAGTTAGAAAAAAAAAAGATTTGAATTGATCTTTAGACATGCGAACGGATAGACCGACAGACGGACGGCTCGAATTACAAAAACAAAATGATTCATTTATTTTAATTGAATTATTAAACTTTTACTTGTCTTTCTCTAAACTTTATCAAAAGAATAAAAAAAAAACTAATTATTTATGATTAATAAAATTAGAAATTCAAATCTTTTTTTTAAAGCCAAAACCCCACCCTCTGTAATTATTTAGTAACACGATCATGAAAAGCATCTTTAATTATCAACTATTTAGTTTTTTAATTCGATTACTCACCGCTTCCGTTTGTGTAAATTCATTAACATTCGTCTCGAAATTCCACTGGGCTGCTACATTGGCCGTACACTCTAGGGCCCCCTTCTGATCCGTTTCTACCAATAAATTGCGCAATTTCTCTAACTCGATTTGATAACGGCGATCTTGCTGGAAACGCTGACGTTCACCGTAACGCTGATTGAGATTGAAACGATCTTGATTGCCATCGAAAGGATTTTGAAAACGATTGCGGTCTTCGGGACTAAAATTATTCGGATTATTGGGATTATAAGTGGTAGAGGGGAAATTATTTGTAGGAGGTATGGGAGTGTCCTCATTTAATATATTGTTGGGATAGTTGTAAAGATTTCTGTTGATAAGGGGCGGTTGGGGTTGTTCTGGTCTCTGTTGTTGCTGTGGCGATTGTGGTCTCTGCTGCTGGTTGTATTGATTGCCATAACGATCGTTGTAGGTATTTTGATTTAATTGTTGCTGATTATGGTCGTTGTAGAGGTTTTTATCACTAAAGGGCGAGTCCAAGCCAAAAGTGTTGTTGTATTGTTGATAAGGTAGAGAACGAAAACCGTAACGCATGCGTTCGTCATAGGTTTGACCGTTCTGTAAACAGTAAAAAAGGAATTTCAATTCATAAAAACGGGTACGAATTTGTAATTAAAATATACCGAGATACAGAGATGTTAAAAACGGATTGATTTAAAGAAAAAAATTATTTCAAATAAAAATTTAGATAAACGCTCCTGGGAATTATGTTGTTATTTGTTTTAAGAACACATTTTTACGAAAAACAAATTCCAATGCACGCCAGGATGGTCGACAATGTTTGTATTTAAAATACATTGATTGAAATTCGAAAATGGTTTAGTCTAATCGGAATACGCCAGAGCACTAATGAGACAATTCGATTCAAAATATACAAATGTCTCTCTTTCCGAGAAGAAAAATGTTCGAAATATTATGTTTGAGCTTTAAAAATTTATATGTTTTTGGAATCAAAATACAAAATAGGCTCCCTAATTCGATTAGGGTTGTAATTGTCTACTTCAATACAAAAAAAAAACTCGTTTGGATTTATATTGGGGGCTCATTCTGTAGATTTGAATGCAAAAAAGCATTTTCGTATTTTTCAACTCGATTTTAAACCGATTGAATTTTTATTTTAGGAAGATAAAATTCTTATTGTGTTTTCTGTATAGTTCGATTCGATATTAAATCCGTTTCTAATCCATTTAAATTCATGGATTTCCAAAATAAACTGAAATTCCAAATTTTTTTTCTTAAGCAGTACGACGCAATAACCATTCTGTGTTTCTGAATCGTTAATTCGTCAGCACCCCAAGATTTCTCTCCTTAACTTACTCTAAAATCGTCAGAACCATCATCGTTATTTTGGTCCTCCGAATATGGCGGCCCGAAGCGTTGAGCTCTATCTACGTCGGCTAAAGCTTGTGCTGGTGTAGTAACGGTGTAACCATTGTAAAATATTTCTGGTTGTGGAGAGGGATTTGTAAGCGGCGGTAAGTCTAGTTGGGCTTTAGCCTGGGCTTTTGCTTTTGCCGGATTGTAAAGACACCACATTAGGCATAACAAAAATTTAAGATCTTTGGGAAGCATTTTTTTTTTTTGTTTATTTTATGACACTTTATTTCAGTTTTTTTTTTGTGTTTGTCTTTAGTTTAACTTAATTAAATTTAAAATGATTTCTAAAGTGATTTTAGCAAAAGTTGGAAAAATTTCAAAAGTTTTTCTTAGTTAACACAAATTTAGTTAAAAAACAAGTAAAGAGTGCTATATTCGGCTATGCCGAATCTTATATACCCTTCACCATTGTGTGAAAAGAATACAGAGCAACTAGACAAAAACTAAATAATTTTTAGATATACATACACATTAACAATACTTAAAACTTCATTATAAATTAAATTTAAAAAGCGAAGACCGGTAAATATTTTTTTTAAATCGTTTTTAGAACATAAAAAAAAATAAAAATTTAAAAAAAAAATTCTTTTTAAAAAAACAAGATTCGAACCAGAGAACTCACAGTTTCTAACTTAACACACCCCCTAGACAACTGAACCATGAAGGAACGTAAATTGAATATCATTAAAATGAAATATGGCCCGTTTACTGTTCACAACTCAACACAGTTGAGTTGTAATTACTTTTGATGTTTTTGTTCACTGCAATAGCAAAATTGTAAACCATAATACACCATTTACTTGAGTTATAAAGCTTGGACTCGGGAAGATCTATGGTTCCCGAAAATGAGTATTTTAAAAAAAAATTTACTTTGGCCATAACTTTTTCGTATCCGAACCGATTTTTCCGAAATTTTCCGAAAATATTTTCTACTAAAGATTTCCGGACTTTTGATATAAGAGGCGTAACCAAAGGTCATATAACAGTCCAAAAATGCAGGTTTTTATAACATTTTTGATATTTTTTGTACGGGAGGTACCACGCCCACTACTCCAATCCCGCCCACATTTTGTGGGATGGTATGTATTGACAACTTTAATGTTTGTACCTTATTTGGAAACTTTGGCTCTTGCCGCTCTCTAGATCTGCAATCGGCAAAATCAGGGCACCGCGTTTTCTCTTTTCTCTATTATTCTCTTTTATACTCTTTTATTACGTACGTGTGCACACTCATAGAAGAGAATTTTACAACATTAACAACAACGTATGTAAAATTCCTACAACGCATACAATCGCAAAATTTAATAACATAGGTTGCCGACCGCAGCTCTAGATATACAGAAAAAGTAATAAATTTACAACAACAACAAGGGATTTTTGGAAAAAATTAGAGGTAGTCATGGTTTTTTGCTAATATCTCAGCCATTTTTGGAGCGATCTGGCTCAATAGCAAAATTATAATAAGAATACCTGACATAAAGATACCCCAACCAAGCCCCCATCATATATGGGGGCTTCGAAAACCCCATTTCAATAGACAGACAGACAACCGGATTTGAACTTCGCTTTTCATAAGGACCCAGAATATATATACTTTATAGGGTGTATGATGAATATAGTAGGAATTACAAACGGAATGACAAAGTTATATATACCTGGTAAGTAGTTGTAATTACAATTGTCATTATTTTGAAAACTTTAATAGATAGAGATAAAGAACAAGTATTTTTTGAGAAAATGTTTGGGACGAGAAACCAATGGAGGTCGTTCATGCATTTTATCCCCTTAAGTGCGATACCAAGGCAGTTATGGGACTTTCCTTCAATACATTTTTACCCTGTATTGACAATTTTGTATGGAAGCCCCTTGAATGGGTAATGCGGGTAGGTATATTAAAAACCAATGATGGGGATGAAAAATTAAGGTGGGATAGTCATATATGTGATCCATCCAGGTACATCCTAGGCGCTGCAGAAGCCAAATTTAAGAATTTCGTTAAGCCGCCATATTTAAAAGAAAGCACCACTAAGGGCTGGTGATTAGAGGCAATTATATTTTGAGAAAATGTTAAGGAAAACAAAACTAATGGAAGTCGGTCATCTAGAGAGCAAAACAAAAGGTTCATTGTATGGTCACGAATGCAGTTTTAATATGGACAAGGACTTATGAAATAAGAAAGGGAAAGTGTACTTTTTTTCGTGTACCATCGGTTTTGGTACATTTGTAGAGAAAAAGCATTCAAAATACCTAAAATGTTGCAAAACAAAATGGTATAAACACGTTTCTGCAGCAAATGTTACATAACATAGATGAGGACTAAGGGAAACTAAAATGTTTTCTACACACTACTCGTATTACTAAATAGATATGACCCACACAAATTCGTTATATGAACAATTTTGCTTAAACATTTTCAAGATAATTAGAAACTGGGAATTATTTCCTTGTGAAGGTTACTTTATATTATATTAAACATTTTTTTTTTTTTTTTTTTCATTTTTCGAATTTTATTCTATGAGTTAAATTTCAGGTCTGTATTTTATAAAGCTTTTTTGTAATAGTTCTTTTCTTTTAATTTTTCAGAAATGACTTTATACACTTTCAGACTATTATATTGTATTTTCTTTTTACATTTTACCTTAGCCTTCCTTTGGAAAGCAATGAAGTATATTGAATGTACAGAAAAATTTACAATTATTAGACACCAGCAGAATGTAATGCATTTTCTGGCCCGCTACGGCCTTCGTCAGCATTCTTTGTGTCTCACCTTCGGCCGGGCGCAAGGATTTTCTTCTCTATAGTATAACAAATACCGGCTTCGCTAACTAAAGCTTCTCTGCACAGCCGGCCTTCGGCCGGGCGCAAGGATTTTCTCCTCTATGGTATAACAAACACCAGCTTCGCTAAGTAAAGCTTCTAAAATATGCCTTGTTTCCGAACGAAAGACGACTATGCAGAGAAGCTTTAGTTAGCGAAGCCGGTGTTTGTTATACCATAGAGGAGAAATCATTGCGCCCGGCCGAAGGTCGGCTGTGCAGAGAAGCTTTAGTTAGCGAAGCCAGTGTTTGTTATACCATAGAGGAGAAAATCCTTGCGCCCGGCCGAAGGCCGGCTGTACAGAGAAGCTTTAGTTAACGAAGCCGGTATTTGTTATACTAAGAGGAGAAAATCCTTGCGCCCAAAAGTGTTTTCGTTATATATTTAATATATACACCCAGAGAAAAAGCAGCAAAACCAGTTTTAAAAAAATGTTTACCATATTATGTTTCATTTAACCAAATCATTGTGACCGACAACCATATTATGGTTAAATTAGTTTCTTTAAAAATAGTTTTGTTGGTTGGGACCATAATGAAACATGTTTTTCTCTGCGTGTAGGCAGATCATTTGTTTGTATTTAACTTCTTTAGTAATTATGGACCTAATGACACTTTTGAAAGTGTCATAATGTCCATTTGCAAAGTGGCATAGTGTCCATGGACACTATGACACTTTTTGTAGTGTCATAACGTCCATGGACACTATGACAATGGACGTTATGACATGCCGCCAAAAAAGTTATGAATCCAAATATGGACGAACAACCCAAAAAAATATATATTTTTGTTAGAAAAAATGATATAAATTATTGGCAGAATATACTGATAGTAAACAAATTTTGATTACGGGGTGATCGGTCCATAATTTACTATAAGCCTCATACAAAGCGCACTCTTGGAAATACTTAACCCTCTAATGCCAAGTTTCAGAATAAATGGGAATTTATTATTATTATTTTTGGGCCTCTGGGTTCAAAAAAATATTTTTAAGACCGTACAATGAGTTCTTTACGTTCCAGTAGAGAAAACAGCAAGGAGAGGCTTAAAGCACCCTTGGGCATCTAGTAAAAAAAAAACACATTCATATTTTGGGAAATTCTGTGTGTTAGTTTTTATTTCGTTTTGTTGACGATAATCAGAAAAAAGCAATATTTATTATTTGAGCAGCATAAATGAAGTTTTCATTTTGAACAAAAGCAATTGTAAAAAAGGGAAATTAATATAAAATATATTGGACATCAGTACATATTTTGTAAAGCATGCGTTGAGGCACTCTTAGGCATTAGAGGGTTAAGTACACCTAAAACTGGTAACGATTAATGATAATATTGAAGTAAAATGTGGTCTCTCATAGTTTCATAAGACTAGAAATCCCACAATTAAATTTTGTGAAGATTGGTCCATTATTTACCACAGGCCCTAAACAAAGCCTACTCCTTAAATATTTTAAATATCGGTGGAGGGTACAGCCGATTATAGCACTCTAACTTTTGTAATTAAAATAAAAAATTAAGATTTTTTTCTATTGAACGCTTTTCAGAAAATGAAGATTTTTTGTGATTCTTATAATAAAAACTAGAACTTTTGTTTCAAATTACAAGTGATCACAAAATTTGATTATTTTCTTAATTAAACGATTAATTTTGCTTTTATTTGGGTATTTGTTTTTGTTTTTTACAAAAATTTGTTTAAACCTTCAGGTCTTTTAAATTAAAATAATTTTTCTTTTATGTCTATTTTCAATTTCAAGTATTTTTCTGTGCTTGAAAACCATAAAATTTTCTCAACAATGATGCATTTTATAACCTTCACAGTTTAACAAACACACACTAATTTCTTATATATTTTCACAAGTTTATTTTTCAATATTTTTTTTGGGTTTTTAACTTTTTTTCAATATTTGGTTAAACAAAGAATTTAGTTGTTAGCTCGACTTTGTTGTTTAGAAATTGAAAAAGATAAAACTTTCGTTGACACACTTTTTTAAGAAATGACTTTTTTTAAGAAATTTTTTAACAAAAAGTTTTACTTTTTAAACAAATAAGAAGGCTTAAGAATTATTTGTCATAATGAACTTTTTGGCTTGAAAGACTAGGCATGAATTAAAATGTCAGTAGCCGAAAGAAATATAAAGGATTTTCTACTCCTCACGCCTTTTTCCACCCTTCGCCTTAAAAATGCAAAGTCATGACTTTTTCCTTTAAGTTTCAGTTTAAGAAATAATTTTTAAAACTAGGAGAAAAATTTATTAAAGCATAACACAAAGTTTAAAATCAAAATCACTTTTAAATTGTCCAAGAAAAAAAAATACAATTTTATTTTTTTCAATAAATTTTTTTTAAAATTTTAACAAAGTTATTTAAATTTTTTGAAATTATTTTTTTAATACCACAACTGCTTTAATATTTATTTTATGATTTAATTATATTTTTTAATTCAAGTTCAAGTTTAATGCTTTTTGCAATACTTGTTTTTAATATTTTCACTTCAAATTCTCACGATTTATCTTCCTTTATTATTTTCAATAAATTTATAAAAACAAAAATGTTTTATATATTAAAATAAAAACTAGTGTTCGTTTGTTTTTCTATAGAATTCTCAATTCTTAAACTTTAAAACCGTAACGTATTGTATGTAACGCGTCTAAAACACTACTAACAACTTACGATATTTTCAAAACTTTTCTATAAGAATAAAAAAACTTAAAATTTCATTGTTCAGAAGCATACAATCAACAACAAATACATTAACGAAAAAATAATCACACAAAAGCAACAACAACAACAATATTCAAATATGTAACGTCTATTTAGAAAAAAAAGTAAGTAAAATTGAAAAAAACGATAAAGTACTAAATAGTTTTACTACTTGTGTGAATTTTTGCTTTTTTTTGAAGTCATAAGAAAATATTGTAACTTCTCTTGAAAATATGCATTAAAAAGTGTTTGTTTTGCGTGTTTGTATGGGTTCATATGAGATAATCAAAATTAGCACTAGACTGATAGTAGCAACAGTCATAAAAATATACAAACGTTCAGTCAGAAATTCAGTTACCGATTAGGGTACCCACTCGCTCATACATAAATACTAGGGTATTCATTCGGTTAACCGTCAACCGGTTAACCGATTAATTACCACCCGATTAACTGATCGGTTAATTTCAAATTGGTTTTTTTCGATTAACGATTAAACCGGTTAATTTCAGTCGATTAACCGATTAACCGAAGTAACACAATTTTCAATATTTTGTAGTATTATAACATATTTTTTTTTGTGTTTTTATTTATTTGTTTCGTCTCATATACAAAATGTATTTGTTTAGTAAATATTTTTTCATACAAACAAAGAAGGTGTTCAGTTCTCTTAATTTTAACCCATTTTCCGCCGACTGATGACTAAAATTACAATGTTTTTTTATCTTCATCATCGATCAACAGGAATGTGGCGAAAAATGGGTTAAATATTTGATTGCCAACACCTTTTTTTGTTTCACGTACTTTTTATATGTATGTGCTTAGTTATTTGTTTCTTCTCATATCAGTCTTTTAACAGAATTAACCGAAACAATTAGAGGGTTAACAATTTAAAACAACTTTAATGGCATAATGGAGTATTTCATATGTTAAGAGAAATCCTGGAAAAGGACTGAAAAATTAGACATTCATCTTCGATAAGTGAAATAATATTTTCCAAGTCATAGTTTGTTAAACTAAAGAAAAGAGTCGCTTTAATCCTAAACATTTAAAATAAATAACTTTTCTTAAAGATCATTTTATAAGATCTCCTTTAACGATTGAAATAACTAATAAAATTATCTCAGTTTATTTTCGTATAAATATGTAAATATTTGGGGGATTCATAAAGTCTTATGTCTTAAATTAATTACAGGAAATATATATCGTCGGTTTAATATGCCAACCGGCTAAATCCACTTTTTATGTAAATTGAGATTTTGATGCCGTGTGGTAGAGAAAAATACGCCTCGTCGACCAGCATGTAGTTTTTCTTCTATTTAAGTCTTGAAGTGTGTAAAACTGACTGTAACTTTAATTTTCTATCAAGCTTCAAATAGGAAAAATAAAAAGTTTATTTTCTTTCCTGTAAAATGTGCTGAAAGTGAGTTAGCAGGTTTGCATATTAAGCCAACGATATAACTGTTGTAAGCTACAGCTTATAATTTAGTTTTCTACTATACAGTTATGACGAATCAATGAACGCAGCATTACAATTTTTATTTTGTTTTAAACACAACAATATTTACTTTAAACAATTTTAAATTTTATTTAGGATATTATGACGATATGACTTGATACAACAGCTTGTGCATTAATTGGAAAATGCATATTACATATTTATGAATTGTTTTTTTTTTTGCTTGCTCGTTTTAGTTCAAGAATTGTTATGTTTGGTATGTTATTGTTTTTTTTTGCTTATAAACTCTAAATAATAAGCAATTAATGCATTTTTATATATTGAAATTACTTAATTTATAAAAAAACTTTATTAATCGGTTAACCGATCAAAAGCTAAATTAACCGATTATTAACCGGTTAAACCAAAACCTCGGTTAATTAATCGAGCGATTAACCGATTAAAGCAAAATGTCGATTAAATGAATACCCTAATAAATACACATGTCTTAAAAAAAATAGACAACATGCATAAACAACAATGGGGAAAAAATTAAGGTAATTTATAAAGTAAAGTACTCAATAATAATAATTAACTTCAGCTTAGGGGAGATATTGAAAAATAACAAAAATCAAAGCACGAATAATCGAATAACCGTTTTTTCGATTATCCGATTATTCGATTATTTATATGTTACTTATAGAAAAATAGAAATAACCAAAAGAATAAAAAAACATGTAAGAAAATATGGTCGGTCAAACCCGGCCCATACCACAAGATGCATACGTACATGTGTTTGGGGTGTAGCTGGGGTGACAATCCTTGGTCGAAGTCCTGAGGGCTCCGCGTCGTTCCGGTACGAAGAACCGATTGCCAAACCACCCCAAAATTTTGGGGGTTACATTCGACAGCCTTTTCTCGTCCTCTGCGCATACCACTGCAATAAGCAATATATTGCGAAGTAGGAACAAGTTCCTCAAGTCACTAGCCGACAGTACTTGGGGTATGGATAAGGAAGCCTTGTTGGTTACCTATAAAACCATTGGCCGGTCGGTGGTGAACTACGCTGCGCCAGTGTGGTCCCCGAATGTAAGTGATACTCAGTGGAAGAAGCTCCAAAGCTGTCAGAACGCAGCGCTTAGAACAATTACCGGCTGCGTTCAAATGTCCTCAGACTGCCATCTACATGAGGAAACGAAGATCCTGAAGGTAAAGGAACACAGTCACTGACGAGACAGTGCATGCCGGGATGCCACCGGAATTAAAAGGCATGTCAGGAAGGATCTTTGGATACATGAGAGTGAAGTCTAAAGATATGTATGTCGTACAACCACTGGACCACTCCTCGTATAAGGCAACTCTCAACAATATCCACCTAAGCACGGTTGAAGCAGCTGTAATATCATACCGTGATAATGTCGTTCTTGGAGGTCGTCCACCACCTGTTGCAGAAGAAGAACGACGTCTGCCCCGGAAAACAAGGCTTGTCCTGGCCCAATTTCGTTCTGGTTGGTGTGCTCGACTCAACTCATACTGGTCGAGGATTGATTCCAACACACCCAACGTCTTCCCTGCATGCGGTGAAGGCCCGCACGACGTCACCCACCTTTTCAATTGCAGGGCAAACCCGACTCATCTGGACCGCGAATCAATCTGGACTCAACCAGTAGAGGTAGCCCGGCTATTGAGTCTGGATCTAGATGAGTCAATAGAACTCGAGGATTGACAATAGAATAAATATATGAACATGCATTTGCAGGTCGCGCTGCTACAACAACAACAAGATACATATAAAGACAAATTTTAGAGAGTGCAACCTAACTTAACCTCATAACATAATTTTGTTCTAGCGGCGGCATGATTACCGCCAAAAAGGGTACACTCTCGAAAAATTGCTTTTAAATATTGTGGTGCAGGGTATCATTAGTCGGGTTGGCATTTTTTAGAACGTCGCTTTAAATCAAAATAATATGTACCAGTTAATTTAAGTGCTAAGTTAATCAGTTGCAATTGTTAAGTTTATAATACATTGTTTTTTTTTTTCTTTAATTATTTTTGTTCAATTTTACAACTCATGTTGACTTTTAGCTTGAAATAAAAAGTTAAACATATTTTGTAGGTAATTTTAACAACATTTGTTGACCTAGGCTTGTGTAAACAAATCACTACAATAAACTGCCAGCGAAACCTACAAAAGTAAAAAAATATTTCATTAAATTTACACATGTGATACAGCAGCAAGTAAATAAGTAAAAACAGAGACATTAAACATCAGCTTATTAACGCTTTTTGTTTTTTTTTTTTTTTTTCAAGAAAATGCTGGTTTTATGGCTGAAGCCCGTATGCCAGCCATTCAGTTACACAGCCAACTTAAATCATATAAAATGACAGAAAAATGGCATATTTAAACCATTAACGAAAAAGTGCGTGATGCATGTCATCAGATTCAAAAATTTCAAATACCAACAAAGCACATCTGTTTAAGAGTTTCTGAGCCAAATATCTGGGTACTATTCATGTAAGGCATGATAATGACCCAATTTTCTAATACGACAGGGTCTTTTAGTTTGGAATGCAAAGAGGGTTATCCCCCTTTAAATGTTTTACGTTTACATAGTAAATTTATTTAGCTAATTCTAACGATTTAATTAAAAATACTATTTATATGTTTTAACATGTTTAACTACTCTTCTATCTTTAACTAATTGCTACAAATTTGAATTGTGGGAAAAATTGTTAAAAGGTTTCTGGCCAAAATTGACATATGCAAAGTTTTATAGAGGTTATTTTGCATATTTGAAATTGTAAAGTTAAAATTTTTACATTAAATTAAAAAAAAAAACTACTTTTAAATAAAAAAAAGACATTTGAAACAACGCATTATTCGGTTGCTTAATATATTTAAAATTATTGAACAATTTAAGCTTGGAAATCACTTCAAATTTTTTTAATTTTTACAAATTATTTAAAATGCAGACATATGTATATGTATGTTTGTAAAACATTTATACTTAACATAATAAAAAAATTTCCTTATATATACATATAAGCAATACCACGATCACTTGATTATTCGACTTAAAACGTAAAATGAATTCGTATAAAATAAAATGTTTAAATAATATCGAGTCATTACCGCAATAAAAGCCTAAGCGGCATTATTTTGAATTTTCGTTTTGTTTAATAAATACTTTATTGGCAACACTTGCATCATTTACTAACATGTCTTTTCCACATAACAAAGCGTCTTCACCTGACAATTTTTTGTCATACCAAACGTCAAAGTCTATATAAAAAAATTTCGAAAATGTTTGTCAGCGTTTTTTTAATATGAAGTTTGACGTTTGGTATGACAAAAAATTGTCAGGTGAAGACGCTACGTAAGGTACCGTTACGATTTTATAGCAAAAACTATTTTATCTTAAGCGACAACTTTCATACAAAATTTGTATGAAATAAAATAAAAACCCCATTTCCTGTAAACTTTTGTTTTTATCGCTTAAGCTTTTTTGCCGTTATGCCTCGATATATTCTAAAGACTAAAACAAACCTTTCACTAAAACTAAGAAAAACTGTATATACATAACCACAAAAAATCGGTTACTATGAGTTAAATAACCGGTTTTTTTTATATGATAATTGTTTTAAATATATTTTAAAGAAAATCTGTTAAATTTATAAAATAAAGTAACCACAAAATCAACCTTTACTTTAACTTTAGTTACCGTTTAAAAAAATTAAGTCGTATGTAATTAAATTTTTGAATTGAATAAAACTACAAAAAAATCGGTTACTTTGGCTTAAGTAATCGGTTCTTCCAATGTTAATTTTGAAGTAATATTTTCAAAAATAAAAAATCTGTTAAATTTATGAAATAAAGTAACCAAAAAAATATTCGGTGACTTTTACTAATGTAACCTTTTAAAGAATTTTTTTTTTTGTAAATAAATTAATTAAATGGCAAAAAATTTTTCAGTAACAGTTTTAGAAAAAAAATTGGTTACTTAGGAAATTTAAAAATAAAGGCACAAAAATAATCGATTACTTTAAGTATTAGTTTTTTGTACAATTTTTGTTTAAATATTATTTTAAATTATCTATGTATATCTTTTACAACAACAATTTTAAAAAAATTTAAAAACCAAGTAAAAGCGGCGAAATAAAAACTAAACAAAAATTTAAAAAACCCCCGAAAAAATCGCTAAACTTGCTGAAACTCTTTAACAGCTAAAAAAAAAAATAATATTAAACATAATAAACAAAAAAGGAACAATGTAAAATAACCACCAATATTAAAACAAATTAAAACCACCTTCAGCAGGACTGAACAAATCGCTAAAATATGTAAAATAAAATTTCTTTTAAATTCGAAACGAATTTAATAAATAGCAAAAAGCAAAAAACGTTAATTAGTCTTTATAACACCGAAAGTTAAAAAAATAAAAATGTTAAGTATCGCTAAAATCGCTTCAGTGTGATATAAGTAAAAGTCGCCAATTTATAATAATTCATAAATTTAGAATTAATATTAATAATTAATAGGCAGCAACATTTTCACTGGTGTTCATTATAGAGAAACAATTTGTTTCGCGACCACACCAATTTTAAATAAAGAAACCGTTTGCAAATTTCGCCCCAAACAATATTACGTATTTATTTTTGTTTGTTGGAACATTTTGTTAAAATTTTCATTCAAAACTAAATAAAATTATTTAAAGCGTCAGAAACATTTTCATAAAAATTGTTGCTGAAGTTCTAGTTGACTCAACAAAAACAAACAAATAACTTTAGTTACATTTTTGTTTAAAAAATGTAAGGAAAATATATGAAATACCTTGGGAAGAAATAAGAAATTGTTGCTCTGATTTTGAACAAAGCTTTAAATCTAAAAATTGACGAAATTTAAAAAGCTGAAACAAAAACCAGTACGAGTTCTATATTCGGCTATGCCGAATCATAAGTCGTCAGCTCAGTATTGGTTTGGCGCATATGCCAAAAAGTCGGAGTGGAAAAACACGACAAAGAAGATTTACATGAAGATTTCTCAAAATGTACCCGATAGAATTTTTTTATATTTTTATATGTTTTGAAGAAAAATTTAAATTTTTGCGCACTTTCATGAATAAAATTAGAATTTAATAGTATTTTTTTGAAAATGAAAAAATAGTTTTGTGCCGCATACACCACTTTTCAAAAAAATAATTTAAAAAGTGGCCTTTTGTGCTGCATACGTATACTTATTGCGTGAGTGACTGACTCATTCATCATCGTACAGTCTAAACACCTGAAGCTAAAGACTTGAAATTTGGATCGGAGGTGGATCTCTCCCCAAGTCGATCCACGAAGACGGGATTTTTAAAAATTCGAATGTTTAGGGGGTAAAAAAGGGTAAATTCGGAAAACTTTTATCTCCAAAACTAAAAGAGATACAAAAAAACTGTAATACATATCGTTGTTCTTTTGGAAAATAAGTGGACAGGTGTGTGGTACTTTTTTGAAATTCGGCTCTTTTAGGGTGGAAACGGGTAAAACCTGAATTTTGGTACGTTTTTGTCACCCATCTATCTTCTGATCCAATAAACCTAGCTATAAAGTTTATACCACATTCGAAACTTATCAAAAAAATACGAATACAAGTGTGGTACTTTTTCGAAATTCGAACGTTTAAGAAGTGAAAATCGTAACTATTTTTGGTACTATTTTACAAAACATTTTCCATTTTGCAATTTTTGATACTATAATGGGGGGGAAAAATAGTATCAAAATAGGAAATACGGGATATTAATTATCTTTCTTTAGCTTTTTGGTTCTACAACTGGTATTTTTTAATTATCGTTAATATTTGACCTCAAAACATAAAACTCTACAAGCAATGTCCTGAATGAATGCTTTATATCTCAGAAACCACAAAAAAATTCGCGAAACAGATTTTGGATTCAAAAATGGGGTATTCAAAATACCTAACTCAATTTTTTTTTTAAATGGTCGGTAGGTCAAACCAATTATGAGCTGACGAAATGCCCTTCAACATGGTGCGATAAAAACGGAAAGTTTTAGAAATATCGTTCTTTAGATATAAAAACTTATATTTTGTGACACGCCCACTTCTCCAATACCGCCCACATTTTGTTGGATATTGTGCATCAACAAACAAGTTGCTTGTACCTAGTTTGGAAACTTTACCTTTTCCCGTTCTCTCGATACATATACAGAAATCAATAATGTCTTCGCACGGGAGAGCCACGCTCACTTCTCCCATCCAGCCCATATTTTTAGAGAGGTTGTGTATTAATAAGCCAGTTAAGTATGTGTACCAAATGTGGCAAATTTTCTCTTGCCGTTCTTTGATATAAACTATTATTTTCTGCAACGCCCATTTCTCCGATTCCTTTCACATTTTGTGGGATATTGAGTATTGATAACCGAGATTTGTATAGCCTATAATGTCTTAGTGTCACGCCCACTTCTCCAATCCCACCCAATTTGATAAAAAAGGTTGAGTATTGACAACTTAACTTGCCGCTCTCCTGATATATAGAAAAAATAAAAAAAAAAAGAACAACAGCGGATTTATGAATAAAATTAGAGGCATGCGAGGTTTTTTGTTCATATCTCAGTATTGTATGGACCGACCTGGCTGAATTTTAGTAGTAAAATTTAAATGTGCTTGTCTGACAGCAAAACATACCAACCAAGCCCTCAGCATATCTGGGATCTTCGGAAGCCCCAATTCAACAGGATTTTAAATTCTTTTCTTACAAGGCTTTAAAATATATATTGTCATCTTAAAGACCTAATAACCTATCTGCAAAAATTTCAAAATTTACTTTTTTTTTTGATTTTTATTCGGTTTATCATAACGCGTATATGTGCAAAATTTTGAACTTGTTATATTACAAATGACAAAGTTTTTGTAACTAGAGGACAGTTACGCACAATAAAAGAGAAAAATAAATCATCAAAACTCACGATAAAAGTTGGATTTTGTTGCATAGTGTAATTTAAACAAACATTAAGTACTTGTTTTTGCTTAAACCAGTAAAAGAAACTACTTCTGTAATTATTTAATGTATATAATATTCATGTGTTTAAAGAAATTTTTATTTATTCATACTAATTAGTACTGCAGATAGGTTATTTGGTTTCAGATTTTTACAATTCCAAAAAACCTAAGTGTCATAACATAAGCTGTGATTAGAAAAACAAAATTTTCTCAACCGATATATATTACTGGTTTCATTTTAATCAAAATGTGTAATTATCGTTTCAATATCGTTAATAGTTCCAATTTTATAACGTTTTTCCCCTCTCCTGTAAACTTTTGAAAACTGCAGATAGGTTATTTCGTCTTTAAGGTGACGATATATCTTATAAGGTCAAGAATAAATGTTGTTGAAGTTACATGACAAACCCTTTCACCTTAGTCGAAGGGTATACAAATTGGCGAACAAAAAAAAACAGCTTTAAGCAGCCAAAGTTTAAAAAAATTCGAAACTTTGAACTAAAAACATCAAAAACGTTAATTTGGAAAATTCTCAAATTCCCAAGAAATGCAAAACGTTTCAATTTCTAAATATTCATTTTCAGCTTTTCTACACTTGTTTCGATTCTTTACTTAAAAATTATTTCCCTTTTCAGCGTTTAGCGATAGTAACGTGGGAACCTTTTCAGACAACCATGTATTAGAGATGATTACAGGTGTTTAAATTTAATTTGAAATTCCATTTAATCCACTTCAAAATTCATTACATCAAGCGTAGTAACAAAAAAACTGTCATGCCTTAATAAAATATTTATACATATAAATTCAAATAAAAATATTCCTTAATAAGGGTGTGCCACATCTAAAAAAAATAAAAATATGCAAAATATATTTTTTTAAATGATTTGCTTTTAAAATGATTTATTTTTGATGAACATATAAGCGGGGCAAAAAATTATTAAAAATTTTATAAAGTACTTTATTTTAGAACATTTATTAAAATTATGGTGCAATAGTTTGTTAAGAAATGAAACTAGTTGGCTTCTAGTTAATAAATTCATTTAAAGTTACCTTTTTTTTAGCAAATAGAATGTGGGAATTTATTTCTCATGGTGAGTTAGCATGCACTATCAGAAATATACAAACGAAAAATTCTGATAGTGCATAGAAAATATTCCTGTAAAATATTAAATGAATAAGGCCCGTTTTCACAACTTACCGATAGCTAAAGGTAGGATTTTATCGGCCGTATAAAAAGTGTTCCATTATTACAACTTTACTTTAACCTACCAGATAGGATAAACTTTAATCAACTTTATCGCTCACTTTATGTTTAAGTAAAGTTTTTATAATGGAACACTTTTTATAAGGCCGCTTAAAGTCTACTTTTAGCTATCGGTAAGTTCTGAAAACGGGCCTAAGCCTATTAAAGTATTAAAGCTTTTGAGGATTTTAATTTGACTTAGAATGCACATTCGAATAATATTAAAATTTATACAGCTACCTTTATTTTTTAGATTAATTATGAACATAAAATATCATTTATTATTTTGAGCTAATTTTTTTCGTTCACGAACAACTTTAAAACATGTACCACCCTAAACTGTATGTAGAAGTATGCATGAGCGAATCGATTCTTAACAGATTAAAAATAAAATATTGTAATGCTTAATTAAATTTTATAATGAATTAACTTAAAATCAGAACTGACAGTGAAAACATACAAATGAAAAGAATAATTAAATAAATAAAAGTAGAAAAAACTAAATTAATAAATAATGAGCATCATAAAGAAAACAAAAGTACAGACATCGAGAGTTAAGGGTAAGTAAGTGCCAAGTATGACACACTAAACTGAACTCAATTTATGTATGTTGGTCGTTATTTTGATTAGACAACAATACATTGGTATTTAATTACAATGTATGTTTGTAGAGGTTGTGCAAAAAAGATTAATGAATAATTTTTCAAAACAAAAATAATAAATAAAGTGTTACCAGCAATTTAAAAACTTATGTATAAGGAAAATATACGACATACAACCGCGGTACAATTTTAAACTAGAACTGAACTAGAAGCTCAACTCAAACTGAATTAAAATTGAACTAGAACTAGAACTGAACTCGAACCAAACAAGAACTTAATTAGAACTAAACTGTACTAAAATAGAACTGAACTAACTAAATTAAACTAGAAGTGAAATAGAACTGAACTAGAGTTAAACTATAGCCGACCTAGAATTTAATTAGAATATAACTGAACTAGATTAGAACTAGCACTGCAACAAACATGCAATTGCATATTTTTGATTTCCCTGGTTTTGAGTAGGGAGACCATAAATTGCATGCTTTTCCTTATGCGTCCAATTAATGCAAAAACAGTAAATTTATCTGTTTTAGAGCTTTTTAATGAATTCTAACATCGATATGTTAGTGCATATTTCTGCATATTTTACTCTATATTTTTAAAAGATATTGATATTTAAGCTATTTGTACCAAATAAGGAAAATTTTACTCTAACCACTCTCAAGATATAAAGAATATAATTTTGTGTCACGCCCTTTTATCCAATCCTACCCACTTTTTGTCTGATATTGTGAATTATAAAAAGCTTTTTGTGCCACATATGGGCAACTTTGCTCTTATTAATCTCCAGACTTAAATAATCTATTTCGTGCCACGGCCACTTCTCCAATCTCTCTCTCAAATTTTGTGAAGTGTTGTGAATTAATAACCGAGCTATTTGTACCAATTTTGGATAATTTCACTCCTGCCGTTCTCCGTTCTCTCTATAAAGAAATCTGTTTTTGTACGATATCTCAATAGTTATTCTGAACTTCGTGGCGGAGACGAATCCGAAAAATCAGTAGTCATTAAAAAAAGTACATTCATTCTCGAGACTTTCTTTTACTTTTTTTTAAAGGTTTTGATTTTGATTGCGACATGAAGCAAAATATCTAAATTTTTACTTCATAAAAAATAATATAAGTTTGAAATGTGTTTTAAGGCAACATTTTCATACAAATTTTTGTTAACATGCATTTCAAATCCATTTTAATTTTTTATGAATACGGTAGTTAACGTTTATTCACCTATTCGAGACAATGACAAACACAACAAATTATAAAACATTCTAAAAAGGCAATTCCTACTGGATACCGATAGCTTAAAGAAGACTTTAACCGGCCTTAGAAAAAGTGTTCCATTATTAAAACTTTACTTTAACTTTAAGTGAGCGATAATGTCCATTAAGATTCATCCTACCTGATAGGTTAAAGTAACGTAAAAATCCTAACTTTACCTATCGGTCAGTTGTGAAAAAGGGCCTAAGTCTTTACCATTTTTGGCTCAACACTAAGTGCCAATTCACACGTTGCAAGTCTTATTGATTAGCTTGCTACCATATAGGCGAGAGAGAGTGAGAGAGAAACGTTTATTTTCCTCTCTTCACTCTCGTTATAAAGTAGCAAGCTGATCAATAAGACTTGCAACGTGTGAATTGGGAAAAACTCAGAAAATTTCTGCGAACTCTTCCTATTCGTTTAGCTTGAGCTGTTTGTTTAGTTTGAAATTTTGCAAACTTTCCAAATTTTTAATATATTTTTTCCTATTCGGGGCGATGGCATAACCCAACAAACCTTAAATCATTTAAATCGGTGCGCCGTACTTGAGTTATAAAATGGTTAATACCCGACTTTTTTTATGTATATTAATTAATTTCTGTGCAATTTCGACAAAACGTCTTAAGATAGCAAAAAAGTTAAAAAAAATAACAAAATAAACCAAAATTAAACAAAAATTTAGTTTTTAATACAAAATTTTAAAAACGTAAAAAAACATTTTTTTAATGAAAATTCGTATGATAAACAACTTTTTTCTAACTTTTTAAATTTGACTTAAGATTTTTTTGTCAAAAAGCCACAGATTTTATTTTTTAATTTTTCATCGCAACAATTTTGTTTTTGCTTATAAACTACTAAACTACACTAAGGCCCAACTACAATTATGCCTGGACACTCTTCGCAACAAATTGAGACAGAACCACGAGTCTGCAATAGAAGGCTATCTAAACAGCCTAGACGCCACAAAAAACTCCAATTATAGCTAATGGAAGGCTGTACGGCATATGAAATGCCCTATAACCCAAAAATCTCCATTAAGACTGGAAAACCGCACTTGGGCCAAAAACACACATGAAAAATTAAACGCTTTCGCGGGCCACCTTGAGAAAGTTTTCACGCCACATGATGCACATACTTGTTCCTGTCGTCCAATCTGTCCTGATACGGTTAACCATCCATTAAAATTTAACATAACTCAAGTAAAATCTGCAATAGAAAAAGTGAATATTAGAAAATCTCCCGGACCTGACCGCATCACAGGGTCAATGATAAGAAACCTACCATCGTCTGCTTCCAGAATCTTGCTGCTTATTTTTAACGCTATATTAAGAGTCGGATACTTCCCATCCTCATGGAAGAGGTCTATAATTGTTATGATTCCCAAGCCAGGAAAAAATGCTAGCCAGGTTGCGTCGTACAGACCGATAAGCTTATTGTCAATCCTATCGAAGCTTTTCGAAAAAATATTCGTTTTAAGTATAACTCCTCATCTAAATGAACACGACATCATCCCGGATCACCAGTTCGGATTCAGAGCGAAACATGGTACAATAGAACAAGTGCATAGAATTGTCACCCTTATTAGATCGGCGTTTGAGAAAAAGCAATACTGCTCAGCCCTGTTTGTAGACATTTCCCAAGCATTTGACAAAGTTTGGCATGATGGGCTACTCATCAAAATAACACGAATGCTTCCTCAAAGCACTTACAAGCTTCTGGAGAGCTATCTAACAGGCAGAACATTCATAGTAAGGTCGCAAGTTAAATACTCCCCCCTCAAGAAAATTACTTGCTGGAGTTCCCCAAGGCAGCATATTAGGACAGCGGATATGCCAACAAACGTGAGCACGCATACCTCTACATTTGCAGACGACACAGCATTTATTAGCGTTAACCATGACCCAAAAGTCGTATCGCAAAATCTGCAGTCCCACATCAATGAACTAGAGGCCTGGCTAGAAAAATGGAGAATAAAGGTTAACCCGGCTAAATGTGCTCACTTAACTTTCACGCTCAGAAGACAAACGTGCCCAGCTGTAAAAATAAATAACATCACTGTTCCGGTAGAAAACCATGTTAAGTACTTGGGAATTCATATAGATAGACACTTGACTTGGTCGCGTCATATTGAAGCGAAAATAACGGCTATGAAACTTAAAGCAGCTCAACTACATTGGCTTCTCGGTCGAAACTCAAACTTGTCCTTATACAACAAAATTCTCTTATACAAATCCATCATAAAACCAATATGGACATATGACATCCAATTATGGGGTACTGCATGCGCATCTAACATCTAAAAGCTTCAAAGAAGACAGTCTAGAATATTACGACAAATTGTCTGCGCCCCATGGTATATACGTAATGATATTATCCTCAGAGATCTCAACGTCCCCACTATCCAGGAGGAAATTAAAAAATATTCAATAAGTTACATCGATAAACTAATGGCCCACCCTAACTACCTCGCTTGGGGTCTGCTTCAGTTCGAAGGTCACCAGAGGCTAAAAAGAACCGATACTTTGGGCTTAACTAGAAGACATTTTTAAAATTTGAATAGAGCAGTTAGTGGTTACATTGGAAACAACTAATAAATAAAAAGTAGAATTAAGATTTGAATACATATTGTAAATTTCGATAAGAAAGATTCAATCATAAAAATAAATTTAAAAAAAAAAAAAAAAAGAATTTAAGCAAATAGTTTTCTCTGCAGACAAGATCCTACTGTAATATGAATTGTTAAATAAAATTAAAAACTGGAACTGAACACAAATTAACCTGGATCGGAACTAGTAACAAACATACACTAGAACATAATCAAAAATCTGAACTATCTCCTGAACCAGAACTAAGATATGCATTAGTTATATGCAGGGAAACCAGAAATATGCAAATGCATGTTTTTCCTTGTGCGGCTAATGAAGGCAGAAACAATATATTTATCCGTTTGAGAGCTTTTTATGAATTTTGGCATCTATTTGTTAGTGCATATTTTACCGTTTGCAGCATTTTTTGGCATATTTTAGTTTAAAGAGCCTTTTGCAGCATTTTTTAGGTTTATAGCGCATATTTTGCCTTTTTAATGCATATTTTGATACATATTAAATTTTTTTAGATGCCTCAAATTGATTTCGCAGCAAATAATAAAAAAATTTTTTCGAAAATCTATTACTTCAATTTCGACATCTACATTTAATTTTTACTCTAAAATTGTAAGAAAAAGCAGGTTGTCATTAAAGATAAATGTTATGCGATTTGTATCTAGATCAATCTTTTAGTATTCCGATCGACTCAGAATCACTTTTTGAAGTGATCTAACGATGTCCATCCATCCGCCTGGCTGGTTGTCTGTCCATGTTAGCCTTGTGCGCAGAGTACAAGTTCCAATTTTGTAGGTAATTTGATCAATTATGGACGAAGTCTATGCAAGTGGGGAGAATAGGTCTATAATTTCACATCCTAATTAGACTCTTTGTGTCCGCAAGCTTTCTAATTACGATGGTATTTTAATTTAATTCGTGCCAAAAATATTTTACTTCAAATTAAATTATTTTCGAATCGGTTCACATTTGCTCAAAGCTCCCATCCTTAACTAGCTTTAAGTTCCTTTTAAATGTTAACATTTGTTAACAATTTAGCGACCCTACCTCAAGTCGCTTTAAGGCAAAATCCGATATGGATGTAAATATATAGATAATATTCGCCGCAAACATCTCTTATATGGATTTTAACCTTTTTTAAGGTTTTTTTTTTAAATTTTGTTATTAAATTGTTGAATGTTGTGTCTTCAAATGAGCAGTTTTTAATTTTTAGGGAATATTTTCCAGTTATTACTGTATATTTACTGCGCATAAAATGTGTTTTTAGAGCATATTTCTGGTTTCCCTGGCTATATGTTTTAATTAACCTGTTAAATTACACTACACTTTATTCAGTCATATTAAAACGTCACGATTTTTCGTTTATTGTTAAAATACAAAACAACAATCCACTAAAAAAGTTAATCTACGTAGTAAGTACCCCCTTTTTCATATAAATAAAAATATAATTTTAAGTTGACTTAAAACAAATAAACTTTGTACAGACTAAAGAAAATTGAATCATTAAATAATTTAAGTTTTGAAATGCATCAGCAGTTGAGATTTTTTTTAATACGAGTAGCAATTATTCAGTGCTGGAAATAATTTGAGTTTTGGCAAAGCCTTGACAACTATTTTCAAGGTCTAGGTTAAGACAAAATCTAATAAAAATTATCTCTTTTACTATTCGGAATAAAATATATTTGGTTTATTGCTTAATTGCTAATTAAAGTCTAGAAGTAATTAAATGCAAGTATTTTAAGGAAATAAATTAGCAATAAAATTAGTTTATTTTCCTTTACACTAGACCTTAAATTAATGTGTCTTTTTAACCTTTCAATACCCGAGCTAATTTTTGTAACACGTACACCGTCGTGCGGTCTCACACGTCGAAAGTTTCGTAGGTTTTTTTTAAGCAAAACTTAAACAGATAAAACTTTTTTTAAAAACTTATGCAAAATAAAGTTAAATTTCACATTAGTTAACCAACACATTAATCCAGTATAATTTTGCTGGGCTTAATGTGGTTGCTAACTAATGTGAACTTTAACTTTTTTTGCATAAGGGTGATAATTAGGGATGCGATTTCCATGCAAATGCATGTTTTTTGTCGATAGTCTAAAACCGATGACGACCAATTATCTGTCCGAATCATTAAATTTGCGTTAAAATGGCATCGATTTGTTTTTGCATATTGCTGCATATTTTGGTGAAAATGCATATTTTTGCATATTTTGGTTTTAAATGCATATTTTTGCATATTTTAACATTTTTGAGTAATATATTTTTTTGAATTTCCATATTATAAAAAAAAGTTCTCCGAAATATTTACAAAAAATTTTTTTTTAAATCAATTAATTTATTTTTTTGAGCTCTGCTTAAAATACAAGATTTCGACAAAAGATCCTTAAATTTTTAACCGATGCAGCACCTTACATGGTTAAGGCTGCCAATTGTCCTAAAACAATTTATCGAAAACTGTTACATGCTACTTGATTGGCACATGGGTTACACCGAGTTGCAGAGGAAATCAGAAGCCAATTCGATAATATTGATTTATTGGTTTCATACAGGATTTAGTTCACTTAATAGTCAACTCAAATTAATTGATATGGCAGAAAGTAACATTAACATGTGAATGGAAAATAGCCCGACAAATTAAAAAAAAAAATCCAAAAACTGTTGCAAATAAAAATGGAAGATTTCAAAAAATAAAACAAATTTCAAATATTTTTGATCTAGAATCAAATGTGGGATCTAAATTAGAAAATTAATATTCTTCAAATGTATTGGCATCCTTGAAGTATGCCTCAACTTCGGTTGACGTTGAGAGATCATTTTCCATGTAAAAAGCTTTTTAACCGACAAAGGCTTACTTCTGATAATATAAAAAAGTATTTATTTGACTATGCAATTTAAATGATGTAGTTATTTAAATTAACTGCCTGCCTGTTCATCTATTTCCGAACGAAGATTTCGTTCGCATAACTTACATTTAAAACAAAAACAAATTATAAAATATTGTTTTTGTTTAACGTTAAAGTTAAGCGAACGAAGTCTTCGTTCGAAATCGATGAACAGAGGGTAAGTTCTAAAAAATATTTTACCTTTGAATAACAATACAATAAAAACAACAAAAGAATTTTTTATTTTAAATAAAATAAAAAAAAAACAAACGCTTTTTTTATTGAAAATGGTCAAGTTTTTAGTGCATATTTTTTATTTTTTTAATGCATATTTTTTAATTTTTAGTGCATGTTTTATGCGCATATTTTCGATTTTTTAGTGCATGAAAATCTCATCCCTAGTGATAATCAATACAGTTTTGACTTAGCTGTCTTTTATTTACGTGCTTTTGACTTAACTGCACAAAACTGATAATTTTTGGCATTATTCTTTATTAAACCCATACAAATTCCTTTTTTAAGTGCACTTTCCTTACCTGCCCAAAATTTTTGGCATTTTAAAATTATTTTCATAGAAAAAACTTCAAATTAGTTGCGCGCACAAAAAAATATGTTGGCCACTTTTTCACATAAATATCCAATTTAAGTTGTTTATAAAAACAAAAATCGCAATCAAGTCAAGTTGACAATATTATACATAATTCATTTATTTTGTTTAAATGTACCTACATTTATGCATATGGGTTGTGGTTACAGCAACTTTGCCACGATTATATGAAAGGAATAGCAAATCTTAGGTCTGGAACAGAATAAAGTAGTGGTTGTAGTATTTGAAGCTGATGAATTCTCTGTAGCGCAATAAATTTCAAAATTTCGAATTTTTAGCTTTTGACAGCTTGCAGCGCTATTGTTAACGTTGTACTACAGCGACTTTTCAGTTCCACACTCTATTATTACCAATTTGGCTATCTCGTTCATTATACAAATGCATAACAAATGACTGCAGGTTGTTTGAACGTCATTGTTATTATCAATTTGTTAATAAAAACGTTGTTACTTCTCTTTCAAACACTTTACTTTAGCTGCACTTTTATGCAGGTAACCCAATTGCGTACCTGGACATTAAAGCAGCTAAATGCATTTAAGAAAGTGGCATTTTTGATTTACCTGCACAAAAAATCGTGCAAAGGAGATTGTGCAGCTAAGTCAAAATTACTGTATAATGGTTTAAAGACTGATGTTTGACTATCGACTGCCAGCCGTCGTCATTGACAGTGAGTAATTAACGGCAAACCCCTCTGAAGAGATAGCGAGGTTACTATCGAAACATATCAGGGCAACCGGTCGGTGAAAACCTGGGTTCGATCCCTAGGTCAGCCAAGAATGAAAATAAACAATAAATTTTAATTCATTTCATGTTGTAAATGTTTTTTCTTCATAGAAATAATTTAATGAAAAGAAAATTTAATGAAATTTAGCCTGATTAAAATAGGAAAATTTGGATTACAATAATAAAACGAAACTAAGCTAACTGATCTTCAATCTTTTATTTTAAAAACAAAAATAACACCTTTTTTCTTAAATACAAAAAAAAAACACTTCATTTACAATCCAAGGTACATTTACACAAGGTAGACCCATTTGGAAGTGTAGACATGCTGATCTATAAAAATACCCAATATGTCAAAATTGTCTTCATATAAAACAAAAACAATTTAATTCACACATGTACAAATTCTGGCTCATAACGAGTCTTCCTAGTGTAAATCTACCTTGGTACAATCAATAATGCCAAGAGTAGGGAATTTTTCCTTTCTGTAGGGATTTTTTCAAAAATTTCAAGCGAAAGGGAAAAAGGATAGATATTTGATTTTAAGGCAAATGTAGGGAATTTTCAATATATTGTTATAATATTGTCTAAAAATACGTAACTTTCCTCTTGTTTTCATTTTAAAAATTAAAATTTTTCATATACAATAGCATTTAAGGTCTTGTTCTAATTGAAGTTTATCAGGTATGTGATGAAAATCGATCGATTTCAAAACGACCGTTTTTAAAAGGTGTGATGAATTTCGAATGATTTTAAAATCTATTTGTGAATTAATGTTTAAAATTTTCGTTCAGAATACACTTCAGTTAACGTATATAATATAAAATTTTAAAGAATAAACACTGAAAATAAAAGGAATATGCATTTAAAATCCATTTTAAAAGATACTGAAAACGATATTTTCGGTATCAAATCGTATCGTTTTTAAAATCGATTTCCATCACATACATACCTGTATGTTTATGTTTTAGTTTTTTTTTTTCTTAATCAGAATCGAGTTCAGGCTATATTTCTGAAATGTACAACTACATATGTATATCGCCAATGTGTATGTGATATTCAAAGGTGGCACAATATATTGGCAAGAATTAAAATCCTTTTGATTTGTATTGCACAGTGAAAAGAAGTGCAATATACTGTGAAGTGTGTTGGCAACAATGTTCGATGTTAATTTGCTTTAAAGGTTATGTTTTGTTTTTAATTTGAGTTGCACCATATTTTTTAATATAGGGCAATATAAAAATAATATGGCCAATAACATATACAATTATATTGTTAATGGATAGGGCGCTTTAGTATAAATACTGATCGACTCAGGTTAGATACTTGTCTATCCGGCTGGCAGGTTGTCTGTCCATGTAACTTTGTGTGCAAGCCACAAGTCGCAACTTTGAAAAACATAATTTGGTTTATTTATACCTGCCAATTGTCATAAGGACGACGCCCACTAAGAAATGGTGAAAATTAAAGTCCCAAACAGAATGTACTAATAAAGTGACCTCACAAGCGCAGCTGTTCTCAGTGATTTTCTTCGTGTGTGACGTTTGTCGTCATTTTTTTGTTTATTTACTTATTTTATAAGGCATTTTGACACTTGCCTTCTCAATTCTAGCAACAAAATGCCTGTTGTTTTTTTTTTTTTTTTTGTTGTTTCATTGTTGTAGTACTGAGGTCACTTTGTTAATACATTTTGGTCCCAAATACTGTTCACAATCTCAATGGTAGCCTTGATTGACTACACTTTCCAACTTGATTTTTTGAATTTGATTTTAGTTTATTTGAATCAACCTGTTTGCAATTTAGTTTAATTTGTTCAGCCTAAAAGTATGCAATAAGTTTTTTACAAATGTTTTTCTTTAAATGTTAAATGAAATCAAGGCCCATTGAGAGGTATGCGCAAGAAACCTGATGATGATTGTTTTCGTTCTTTCGATCTTTCAAACCTTGTTTACATACACGTTTTTTCCTTTTGCTTTGTATATGTGGTAGTAAGTTTTTGACAGCTTGAAAGAAAAAGTTTTTTGTTTTTGTACAACTAAGGAGACCTGATAGATGGGCCTTGAATGAAATAAATTTAAAGCTACACAACAATTTTTGGAAAAATATCTGTACTTCTTATGGCCGGCATTCTGAAAAATAAAAAAAAAATTGTTTAAAAAAATTCATTAAAATCAGATGAACAGTGAAATCTTTAACGAATAGATCCTTTAGTAAAAAAAACGACAAAAATTTAGTCGTAGTCCATCGTCACCTTAAATTCAAACGGAAGTAATTGCAAAAAGTTGAGCTTTTGATTGATTGATTGATTCATTTGATTAAACTGATTTTGTAAAGTTTTTTTGCTTCTCCTGTAAGGTTACGATATTATGAAATATTTGCTGCGACGCACTGTGGCTGAAAATTGTATTTCATCGGCCAAAAGTCCAATTTTTTGTCATCGCCGATTTCAAAAATTGTAATGCCATTCGATAGCAAACATATTAGAACTAAGGTATCCAAAAAACTAGATTAAAATATTGATAATTGTGGCTGTGGCATGCTGCTGGAAACAAATATTTTATGTTGTTTTAGAAAAAAATTAATTTTTGTAAATTTGATCAGAACTAAATTATGATTTCTCGCAAACCGTTATCAATAATTGGTCGAAATTTTTTTTGTTATATTAGTGGGATAGTAGTCTTTAGGAAGTGGTTCATTACATCACTGTATCATTTATACCTGATGTGTTATTAAATGTTTCCCCAGGTTCTATATTTTAGTTAAATCCGAATTTTAGAGGAGTAGAACTTGTTAGGGTCAAAACGGGTTAAAGAGATTTTAGTACCATCAGAAAGCTGAATGTGGCCTCTTTAACCACATATATACTTGTGCAACTGTTTGGAACTGTCTGTTGAACACTTTTTTTATTTTAATGAAATTACTCGCAACATTTTTGTTTGCTCTTATTATTTAAGCTGCTCATATGACTGAAATATAACACAATGGTTTACGAACGTTTTGTTTTGTTTCAGATAAAACGGATTTTTGGCTTGATTTTATAACGTTTTTTCTAGTTTTTAAATCGGGTGGATTATGTTTTATGTCAAACTGTTATCAATAGTGGGTTCAACACTTTTTATATTGGTAGTAAAGCAGTCTTTAAACAATGTTATGTTGTATTACTGTACCGATTATACCTGCTGTGTTATTAAATATTTTTTCAGGTTCTATATTTTAGTCAAATTGAAGTTCAGAAGAATATAATTTATGAGGGTCAACAGGGGTTAGAGAGATTTTACTAGCAGTAGGAAGCTAAGAGTATCCACTTTAAACTCAAATTCACTTTTGTACCAGCCTATAGAACACTTTTTTTTTTTGTGTAAAATTATTCGCAACATTTCTTTTGCTCTTTTTATTTTACCTATTCATATGACTGGAATATAAGTTTACCAAGCCAAGTGGTGCTAGGGATTTTATATTATATAATTACCAATACCTGTAGGATTTTAAGCGTACCCTACTTAAGCCCATTTTAGTTTTTTATTTTAGCTTATTATGCTACCTAAGTACACAGTATAACGCAAGCTATGTATAAAAGCCAGTGGTATTCGAATAAAATTTTAGTTGTTAAAATATATCTAAGCAATAGCAATCTAATTTCTAAATATCTATAAAAATGGAGAGCTTCAGCTATAAAGAATTATCCGAAGAGTATTTTAAAAATAAAAAGGAGGAAGATGTTTTAAGTTACATTGAAGGAAAACTCAATTTATGTTCCTGCAGCACTGAAATATGATCGGAACTGCAAAATTGAGCAAATTAAACCAAGTCCCGGAAAAATCATTACACAGAAAAAATTATTAGTAATTTTTTATCAATTAAAAAAATTATTTAAAAAGTATTTAAACTTAATTAATGTAATAATTGAATCAATTATTTTGTTTTGTTGAACGAATATTAAAGATATAATTTTGATTTAATTAACATTTTAGTTGTTTTGAAATAAATTTTGAATTAAAATAATAATCAAATATCAAAAAATTATTTCATTTAAAATAAAATAATTTTAACTTGTGTAATTGTTGTTGGAATTATCAAAATCAATCAACACATTGTTTGAAACGGCAAAGTTTTTTTGATCATTTTTTTAATTAAAATTGAAATATCATTTATTGAAAAAAAAAATCTTCAAAATATAAAATTTTTACATGTTTTAGTAATCAATATAATCATTTTGGCAATAGGTGCAAAATCAACAAATGGATTGCTTGATTCTATGAATTTGGTATAAAATTGGTGATTAGAGAAAATTTTTAATTTTTTCTGTGTAGATAATACTAATGCATATGAATTTGGATTATCGCCGCTACATACAAGAATACGAATTATGGAGCACATACTAAAAGTCAGTTATGATTTGGGTTTTGTTCCTATAGCATCAATAAGAAACAATGACACCAACAAGGATTTAAGAAGCATAAAAAAGAAGCATGTTCAGGATGAATTTCGCAAATGTGGGTTGATTATAGACCAACAAAAACAAGGATCAGGCAATACGAATGATGGGAATACAGCAAAAAGGCTCTTTTCTGATCCCAAAAAATCATCTGAAATAATAGGTGTTGATAAAAGTCTTATATAAGATTTAAAACAATCATTGATGTACTTGCATGCAATGAACAAATTGATTATAGAAAATTTGGGGATTATGCCAAAGAAACGGCACGAATAGTAGATATAATTAACTTTTATTGTTATTTAAGCAAAAAATATGTTATTTGTCGTTATTGTTATTTAAGTAAAAACGAAAATAAACATTTAAAAATGTACACGTACATATTTATTTTTTTAATTTAAAAGTATTCTAGTGGAACTGGTTCCAGTTGATCAAATGATCATAGGTATTATTACATGCCTCTGCATTTTTTTTAAAGGTATAGTGGTATATACGAGGCGAATGTATATGCATATAAAGGTAATACGAATACTCATTTGTTCTTACGCTGAGAAAAAAAAATATTTTCTCCACAAATATATAAAAATGTTTATATTTTTCGAAAGAAAACATTATAAGTATGCTTGTAGAAGCAATTTTTACTCAGTTTGACATTTATACTCCCATATGCCCTATTCCAAATCAAATTTTTCAAACAAAAAAAAAAAAAATTAATTTGAGTAAAAAATTCTAATAATTCCACACACCGATTTTTATTCTATCCGATTTCTAATATGTCCATTATTTTCTAGAAAATTCTGATCAATATCGTGTGGTAAATTGTATTGCCTTTTTTGAACAAAAAAAAAAAAAATTTTAAGCCGTTTTCCGGGATTGGGAATTTGGGTATTTCTTAATCAAAAATGGGGTTGTTTTTCAGTCCACTGTTTTAAGAACTTTTTAATCTACATAACTTTCAATATGAGTAAAAAATAATAATTTTAAGGTTTGTCATTCTATAAATCTGACATAAACAAAGATATATTAATGAAATTTGGCAGTAATGTATATTAAAAAGTTTTTAAAACAGTGGGCTGAAAAACATCCCACTTTTTGAATAAAAAATACCATAAGTCTCAATCTCAATCATTAGCATTTTTATACTAAATGCTTAAAAATTTCAAAAGTTCAACTTTGACCTTAAATTTCTCAACAACTACTGAACGGATTTTAACAAAATTAAAACTTTAAAAAAGTTCAATAAGTCTTCTCTCCTGCAAAAAATTGCAAAATTATCTCTATCGGTTCAAAAGTTACAGATTTTTGGCCGATGAAAAACGATTTTCAGCCACTGTGCGACGCATTTGAGTTTGATAGTGAAAAAGGAAAGACATATGTAAAAGTGTACATCGTTTCCTGCACAAGGAGTCTCACAAAAACTCCTTGTTATTAAGATAAAGAAGAACGAAGAGAGAAAGCATACAAAATACTTAAATGCTGCAAAACAAAAGTTCTTTTGTATGAACACAAATACAGTTTCAAAAGAGAGTTGAAGAAATGTTTGCATCAAATTATTTATAACAAGGATGAGGACTTACGCTTCTGAAATCAAAATTTTATTTTTTTTTGCAGATACATTTCAGTCCCTTAATGAAAAATATTATACCTTACCAGATGTTTACTTTACAGACACTCCACTGTTCATCTAAATTAAAATAAAACTTACTTTCCGATCTCTGCCAACCAATTTCAAAATTTTCCTTTTCATTTTCTTCCATCAACCACTCAAACAAGGGCCTATAGTATTCCAAAAGACCGTTGATGTTTAACTGCTCTGAGCCCACTAACACTTTAAGAGCCTCTTTGAATTCCACGGAGGAGCCTAAAGACATGGCTTTGCTATTTATAGCAAACTTTTTGAATTTATTTCAACTCTTTGTGTGGTTATTATTTCCAACAAAAACTTACTAAATCTGTTCACCCACAGCATGATGACCCGTTAAATCGCACAAGTCCAAAGGTTTCTCGGGGTCGCCCTTAACATATTCCCCAGTCAAAGTACAAAAATGCTCTAAAAGCTGATACTGCAATACAATACTATAAATTTGTGTAGTATATTGATCATCAACCTCCATTAGCAGTTTGGCGGGAGCATCAAAATCAGTATTTGATCGGGAGAGTGGGGGCTCAGCCCCTGTAAAATCTTCAGTCAAACGCCAATAAGCACAATTGTCACTGATATTGATATTTTTGTCAATAACATCCAAGCGATAACGTTCCAATATATAAAATACGGGAATTAAAAATATAGTGCGAAGGCCCTGGCATAAAAAATGATGATATGGTGTTAAGTTTTTTGCTTATACGACTGTATCAACATCCTTACATGGATATACAATCTATTAATTCTAGACTCTTTTGTACTATAAGTGGCATCCACAATTTGCAGTATCTCCAAATACTTGGGCGAAGAGGCAACCAAGGAAAAGAATTTACCCAAAGCATCACTTAAATTTGGTATAGGCTCCTCTTGATATAGAGTGGCAAGATTTTCATACGCCCTATAGTAATATATATCGGAAACAGCCTCAAACATATTGAAAAAAGTCGGCTCACTGATTAGCGGGCAATAAGAAAAGTTAACATGATGTAAACCATAAAATTTCCAAGCTTTATGCCAGCAATGATCGTCCTCTAAGTCGGCTTTGGGCTTACAGCTGTCCTGCCAAAAGGACCTTGAGTTTTTAAAAAAACAAATAAATTTATATTCGACCTTTTTTATACTTAAATTACTTACTCTTCTATCTGAGGCATTCCTAAAGACCTAAAGAACTCTTTGGCATTCCAAAAGTTTATTTGCGCATTGGTTACTCCCCTTTTTAATAAGCCATCGGTAATATTTGACATTTTTGTTGTATTAAAAGGTACATCCATGGACCATTCCGGTTCACCCAAATGAAAAGCATTTCCTATGAAAATTTCTGCCAAGTGCTGGGGAAAGGGCTTGTTGTATTCAATTAATTCAGGGCCATATTTCAATCTTAATTGCCCCCTAACATAGGCATGGAATTGTTGGAATAAAGGCTTCAATTGCTCCATAATCTGCTCTAAATGTTTAGATATGGTGGAACTATTCTCACCAATATCCTTGTGCCAGAAATCAGAAGGTCTGGAAAAGCCTTATATTAAAAAAAGACATTTTAAGATTGACTGATCTTCCTTTATTGAACCATTACTAAGCCTTTCACTTACCATTCAATTTCGCCGTTTTACGATATAATTCCACAAACTTTTGAAAATCCTCTCTTGAAGCTATGCCCGTCTTGCGTCGCCACTCCAGCCAATAGTATTCGATTTCCTTCAGATCTTCTGTGGTATGCAAAATATTTTGAACCTCTGGTATTAATCGAAAATCACAGCGATTTTCTTCTTTATACGAACATATTTGAACATTTTTATAAATATCACTCATATTCGTAGTGACAGCATAGAGTAGCTCCAAATCCTCTACCGGCAACACTTCGTAGCCCACCTCAGGTATGAGAGTTAACTGCCGTTTGAGATCTGAATTTTTCAATAGAATCCTTTTAAATTTGGCAACTTTTTTCGAAATACTGTGTATAAAACGCATAATTTGCTGGGTAGCAATTTCAGACTGCAGCATGGCTACCAAATCGTTGGGACCCTTGATTTCATTTTGCCAGTTCGCCAAGACCTCTTTATTATACAGAACAGCCAGACGCTGGTTGACGGCATCTAAGAAATCGGCCACTTCTAATTCGTTTTGCACAATGTCGGCATAGTTACAAACTATTAGCAGGGTAATTATGGAACCCAGCATTAGGTAGCGTAAGTCCATCTTTGGTAATAAGCTTAAATATTAATAAGAAATAAAAAACAACCGTAAGATTTAAAAAAAAAATTTAACTCTTTTAAATACAAATTTATTCTAAAATTTAAACCGTTAAGAATTCAAAGTATGAATATGATTTAACAATTGAGAGCCCAGCAGCCGTATTCGGTGACTCGCTTAAGGCTAGTTTTCCCTATCTTACAAGTCTTACGTATTCCACAATACATTGTGAGATAGAAATCTAATGATTTTTGTTGCGACTGTCAAAAAATCTAATTTAACACGACACCATCAAACAAAGTATAAACACTTTTTTTTTTTAAATTTAATTGTTTGCGCTGCTTAAAATATGAGGTTTGGTGTAAGAAATCATGATCTAATTTTTCAGGTCAATCCGACGGTGCCTAGCCGTGCCGGGTGGGGCCCAAAGTTCCCCATATTATAAAAAAACATCTTTTCTATCAGATCTTTATAGTTATACTAGTTGAAAAGCCGAAAATCAAAAATATGGCTTCGTTACGATCATTTTAAGCAGCGCAAACAATTAAATTTAAAAAAAATCCTATACAAGATGCGACCAGTCTAATAAACACTCACATATGAAATAAAATGTAACCCTGATCCAATGAAAAGTAAGATGAAGTCGTATTCGATGTCAAACTTTTTTCATAATACTTGTCATTTTCGTGACACATTGCATTCACACCATCACACTTTGTCATATTGCTTGAGTTTTTGACATGTATTAAAACAAAGTATAATAGTGTTAACTAGCCTTTAGCAAAAGCTAAATGGCTTAGAGAATGCAAAATTTAAAAATTTTAGCGATGACATTCAAAGCTAAAATTGCGGCGAATTAAATGTTTGTGGCATTGCCAAATCTGGCAATACACGTTACAGTATTGCTTTCGTGGCCAAAAATCTCCATACTTTAAGCTGGTTCTCCACGTAGCAATGTTTTTTATACCCACACCACAATAGTGGAGAGGGTATTATGCATTTGTGCTGATGTGTGTAACGCCTTAAAATATTGGTCCTAGACCCACCTTAAAGTATACCGATCGTCTTAGAATCACTTTCTGAGTCGAACTAACGATGTCCGTCCGGCTGGCTGGCAGGCTGGCTGGCTGGCTGGATGTCCATGTAACCTTGTGCGCAAAGTACAGGTCGCAATTTTGGAGATAATTTGATGAAATTTGGGTCATAGGTTTTTATTGGCACAAGGACCACGCCTATTGGGCAAAAATGGGCCGAATCGTAGGACCACGAGGGAAGATAGGGGGAAATTTCTTCCTCTCAGGAACTATCAAACCGATTTCAATGAAATTTAAAACATAGATAGAACCATATCTATATGGACACAAAATGTATGCATTTTTAAAAAAATAGGACGACGAGGGGAGATCGGGGCAATTTCTGCCTCTCAAACCGATTTTAATGAAATTTAAAACATAGATATAGATCCATATCTATATGGACACATTAGCTATACGGTTTTTTAAAAATAGGGCCCCAATGGGAGGTAGGGGGAAATTTCTGCCTCTCACAAACTTTCAAACCGATTTTCATTAAGTTTATAAACTTAGATAAATCTATATTTATATGGACACATAAGCATGATGTGTTTTTAAATACTGTGGTGTAGGGTTTCATATGGTCGGGCTTGACCGACTATACTTTCTTACTTGTTTTTTTTTTGGCTAAGCACAAACAAAAATGCGGCATAACAATGGCGCAATAATTGCTGATGATATTGCTGGAGAACACGTGAAATTGCTTTGCCATTAACAAACGGACAGAGAAATGAAATGTCAGATAAATGACAACTGATTTAGCAGCAGATTGCTAAGCAATCAGAAGGGCAATCGTTGCGCAATTGATTGCCACTCATGGCAATATGCGGTCTGGTCTATATGTCGCAAATTTAATGGAGCAATCAAATTTGACGTTAGCTGCAATAAATATTGCTACGTCCAGGGTTATAGATTTTTAGCGATAGAGATTTAGCTTTAGGGAATTACAAAATACGGCCACAGGCAGCCCAACTGGTTGTGTCTGTTTGGCAATCCCTTTTCCTTCTCTTTCCCGATTGCCTACAAGCAAAACAAACGTGTTTGTTAGACATGTCAGAAGAGACATCGTGTAAAATCGTGTTGCCAGAAATAATTGTTGTTTAAATGTGTGATAAAAATCGATCGACTTTCATATTATCATATTTAAAAAGTGTTATACATTTAAAATTATTTTGAAATCTATTTCTGAAATATTCCGGTTTCTCACAGAAACCACATTCGTACGAAAGTGAAAATTAAAATCGTTTTTAGCATTTCTACAGAGCCTGAAACGCAAAAAATTTGGTTTTTATTCAAAAAAGCAAAAAATTTGGTTTTTATTCAAAAAAGCAAAACAAAAACGGTACGAAATGAAAATTGTGGAAGTTTTCACTTTCGTACAAATTCTGTGACGTAAATAGTCTAAATTTTTTGGTAATTTTTGTTTTGGAAGGTCCAAAAATAACCAAAGATCCCATATAAACCCCTTTCCTAAAATCTGATATAGATGAAGAACTCTAAATAAAATTCGGCACAAAACTTTAACATGAATCTTAACCTCATAACATAATTGTGTATAGGCGGGTCCATGATTGCCAATTCGTCCCAAAAAGGCTACACCAGCAAAAATTGGTTTTATATACATACTGTGGTGTAGGGTATCATATGGTCGGGCTTGACCGACTATACTTTCTTACTTGTTTTAAGGATATGTAACTGAATTTAAAGTTTTTTCCCCACAACGACTTTTATTTCCCAATCCCAATTACAAAGGAAATCCTACAATTAACATCGAGTTTAAACTTTAGATTAACCAAAACAAAAAGTAAAACGTTAATTGTTTTTATTATCATTCACATTAAACAACATTTTTTATTAAGTTTTTACAATAAATTTAAGAAAAAATGTTTGAAATAAAAAAACTTTTTTTATGCGTAAAATCATTTGCACCTGTTGGTCACAAATTAAACGGATTAAATTACAAAAACCAGTTGAAAAAACACATAAATAAATATTTATTTTAAAAAACTAATTATTGCATAACTCATTAGTTATTGTTATATTTGTTAATTTTTTTTTTAATACAATAACAAATTTCAAAACATAAATTAACATTTGAAAACAATGGAGTGCAAAGTGTAACAATTTTTTCATGCAGACTTATGAAAAGACATCAAAATTAATTCAAAACAACAATAAAGTTTCAGCTACACAAAAAATGCATTTAAGTTTTCAAATAAAAAGAGTTAATTTAAATTTAAAAACCAAGTTTTAATTAAAGTTAAACAATTAATTTTTTTTTGCACGCAAAATAATTCAAAATTTTTTGCACTTTTTTATAACTTTCTACTACTAAAATTAACTTTTAAAAATAATTTCAAAACACTCCAAACATTAATTAATATTCCAAACATTTATTCACTTTCATTTATCACACAAATAATGATTACATTAAGAAAATTCACTTAAGCTCGCCTTTTATTATCGTTATTGGCCATAATTGTTGGTTTTTATCTGGGTTCATAGTTTTCTAGGCCAAATAGTATTTAATTCTCTTCAAAAAGTGAACATTTTAAGAGCCCACTAACGTGACTAGAAGTTATTTTAATTGTAAATAAAGCACTTTAATAATTTTGTGTCCATTTTGTTTTTCTTCTTTTAACTATTTTATTTTTAAAATTATTAAGTAATTTATTTTAGTTTTTCAATTACCTCTCTAAAGCGTTTCTAAACCAAGACTAAAATGTGATAGCAACTCTTTAACAGGTAGAAGCCTTATTTGCAAAAGACGTTTAAAGCGTAAACAAACAAATATTACTTTATTTTATGGGTCTGTGGATGCATCCAACCATAATCTATCTGTTTATAGCCATCTACTTGTCTTCGCGCTCACTTAAGCAAATCAAAACATCTTTTATGGGTTTCTCTTTTTTTCTAAAGCCGGCTTTTGAAAATAAACACAATACAAGTGTTTAAAAAGAGAAATTGCTAAAAGACTCTCCCATTTTGAAACGACAGCAAAAAAAACGAAAACAAAGACAGCTAAATACGAAAATCTTCGGCTGGCTGTCACAAAAGCAAATACAATTTGTGATCAAACATGCACACAATACAATAAAATACAAATATTGTTGTAAATCAGCGTTTAATTGCGAAAATAGAAAAAAATGTGTGGTCACTCATACGAGTATCTGCACTTAAATTTTAAATCTATCAGATACTTTAACCATAAAGCTTTATTTGTGGTTTCTTTATATTTTTTTTAAACAAAATTCGAATTTTTTTTTTTTTTTTTTTGTGAATATATTAGACCTGTCACAGAAATCCATTCCGATCAAAAGTGATTTCGTTTTATGAAAAGCAAGAAATGAAATTCCTTCCACTTTTGATAGAAATTGATTTCTGCGACAGGCCTGTATAAAAAGATATCAGTTCGCTTAAATCTTCATAAATAATGATATAAAAGCAAAAATGCCTAATTTTTAATAAGTTCTTATCCAAAAATCTTGCTTTTGCCCAAAAATGCATAAACTACTCACAAACAAAAACCAAAACTTCTTCATTTGTTATCTCAAATAGTCTGTACCGAAAATTATTCTTCTTCTCAAAAAACCTGAAACCCGCTTATATAAAAAAAATCCAAAGTTGTGGTTACTTCACAATCATTAACAAATCTTCATTGGTGATAATTTATGCAAAACTTTTTCTTAGACATCGTCTTGGCTTGCAATTTTCGTTGCTGCTGCAATTTTTAAAAATTTTGCTTTGAACTATGCAAGTTTTGCAATTTTTTTATATTTTGTGTATAAATACAAATACACCTACAGCCAATTTCAAGTTAAAACGTGGGAGAACAACCAAACAAAACGAAACAGAATTGAAGAGTATTGCTACAACAAAAATTGCAAGTCTGGACGAAGACTTACTTGGCAGCCACGCGATCAAGTTTTGCCTTTCAATTAATTTCAATTCCCTCACACTTTTTAAATTGACCACTTGTTTTCAAATGCTTTTAAATTGAACTTTTCATTAATTTGGCAATTTTATGTTCAATTTAAAGAGCGTATCACAAATTACTTTTTGTGTTTTTATTCAAAAACATATTTCTTAAAAAATAAATGAGTTTAATTTAAAAAAAAAAAACTTCTTGTGATTTTTTTCAAAATAACCTGATAAAGGCTACAATTTTGAGATTTTTCTTCATCGGGGCAAATTAAAAAAAATTCAAGTCGTGGATCATTTCTTTTTTTCATTCTTTAGTCCTATTTTCATCCATACATGATCTAGAAACTAAATCCGCTTTCATATTAGAGTTACTACAAAATAACATTTATAAATATTCCAGAGCACCGTGTAAAATGCATCTAATTTGCAAAAATCTAAACTTTTTAAATACAAAGATGATAAACTTGCCAAAAGATAAAATTAGAATCCCATATTGCCCTTTTTTGAACGAAGGGTTACCACCCCATTGCATTTTTGTCAAAACGCGAACTAGCACGATTTTCAGAAAAAGCTGTGACACGTATTTATTTTTGGAGGGGGGTTATTTCATTTTGTTTGAAATGTTATTTAATTCTTTTAGGTGGAGGATTATTTCATTCTGCTTGTGTGGCCATATTGTATTATTAAACGTTTACTATTGTTTATTTCGTTGTCGATATTCGCTATTGATTCTTCTTTTTCATTTGTATTTTGGCTTGGAGTTAGGAAATTCCTAAGCTTGGATCTGTCATCTAAGAGAGTCCATGTTTGAGCAGGTATAAAATAATCATTATTATTTGAGACTTTCCCAAGATTTCAAAAGTATCAAGCAAGAAAGGGCAACACCCGTATGACCTTAAACCATAGGGAACAATTTCGGCCTCTTCGAAACTATCTAACAGATTTGGACACATTAGCTATGTTTTAAATAGGACTACGGCGGTATCCGCTATTATTTAATAAAAACAGAAACACGTTCTTAATTATTCTACATTTTACGAATGCAAAACAAATTCTCTAAAATTGGACTTAAAAATAAAATTTCATTGTTGTTACGTGATGTTCTTGAAGAAAACATAAGTGAAAAGAACGTATGTAAGTAATATAACTTCTAAACACTTTAAGAAATTATTATTTGTATTCTAGTAATGACTTGATTGTCAAAATTGCATTTATTTGTCAATATATAACTTCTTTTTGCTGAAAAATATTAAAAATGTTAGTTACGTGGTCTTCCATTTCAGCTAACAACATACCGGGTGTGCTCGTAAATGCATCATTACGCTGCATCAGAAAAGCAAACTTTTTTTAATGCCAATAAAAAAATAATTAAAATTTGTTTTATTGTGTGACTTTTGTTTTTGTAGAGTATTTGATAATTTTTTGAACCACATCTACTTGACTGAAATGTATATAAACTTTTGAAATCACTGATGCAGCGCAGTGATGCATTTACAAACATACCCGCTCTTTTTACCTTCGGAGGAGGGTATAAAAAATAATCTTGAAAGAGAAAATTAAATCTGTAACTGCTTTCTATTCGTTAGCAAATATTAAAATCTCATTACCGCAGAAAACAGATTTCGAGCCACAGTCGCTTTTTCTGTAATTTTAATTTCGATCGGTATCGAATGCGGTAATTCACCCCGCAGTAATCCGATAAATAGCCTTTTAAATTATGAATGTATTATTAATTTCTTTATTTTAATACTGTTGTTTTTTTTTCAATAACAAAAAATTTATTTAAGTGCTTAATAGAAACTTATGTACTTTTAAAATGTTTGGAAGGAACTGTTGATCAAAATTCCTCAAATTATGCTGAAACGCATTCTAAAAACAAAGAAACAAATTTGAGATTAGAAAACATTCGTTTTAGTTATAAAATTAGGCCTTTCTTACTATCAGATTTAGTCCAGCCAATATGAACATTGTTCTTCTTGTTCTCAGCTTCCAACCATATACGCAAAGGCTCAAAGTATTCAGCAATAGCCTTGCCAGTCATAGATCGTTCTCCATTAAAAGCCTCTAATGCATCGGGCCAGGGTCTCGAGGCACCCATGGACAACATTTTTCTAGAAATATGGAAAATATATTTTTTTTCGAAATTATTTTTTTTTGTTTTGTTTTTTTTTTTAACTTACTCGAAACTTTCACCAGCCGCCAAGCTACCGTAGATATCGCAATTATCCAAAGGCAATTCAGGATTAGTGGGGTCATATTGGCCGGCCTTGATACAAGCAGACTTGTAGAATTGGAATTGAATAATGAAGGAAACCAAATATCTCAAATATTCAACATCGGCAGACACATGGTATTTGGCAGGGGCATCAAAGTCCTCTTCGGTACGTACTACCGGAGGTTCAATACCAGAGTATTCTTCACGCAATCTCCAAAAAGCACAATTCCACTCAGTCTTGTTAACTTGACCGCGGAACAACGCCCAACGGTATTTGTCCATGGTGAAGGCGAAAGGCAAGAAAACGATCTTGTCCAAGGCCTAATGAAGAATAAAATGTAAGAACCAGATTTTTGGCCCGATTTTTATTTTAAACTTACAGTCAAGAACAATTGATTAATACGGGCTTCGTCATCGCTTACGTAGCCCTTCAATAAGCCAACACGTTCCAAATGTTTGGGTGTGGAAACAGACAAGGACAAAACATCACCGACAGCTTCATGGAAACCAGGATTTGCACCAGTACGATAAACAAAAGGTTGATGTTGGTATTGCAAGAAATATTGAATATGACCCAATTCATGGTGCACAGTGAAAAATTGATCTTGGGTAACACGAGTACATTGCTTGATACGGACATCATCTTTCAAATAGAAGTCCCAGGCGGAGGCATGGCAAACTAAATCACGGCCATCGGTGGGTTTTTCCAAGATACTCTTATTCCAGAAATCTCTGTTAAAATAAGCAGTTATTTAAAGTATTTAAAATTGCAGATCTTATTGTAACAACATCATATGCCGCATGCCCCGCATGTAACAACATCATATACATCATGCCCCGTCTACAACTGGCATGATTTGCTATTATAACATGATGTTATAAAAGCGTTGTTAAAACATTTGCATTAACAACCGTGTTATAACATGAGAAAACCTCTAAAATGATGAGTCTATACTTAACACTAACATGATTTTAGTGTTAATGTTAAGCATTTCATGTCAGTTGTAGACTGTATGTAAAGTTAAAACAAAAAATAATGAGAATATATTTTTTTTCTGAAATTAAACTCTTAAGAACTTCTTCAAGACTACTTCTATCACAGACTTAACGCTGCAAATCTTTTGAGTGGCAGGATTATGCTTAATAAAAAACAGTTAAACAAGTTTTTTTGTTCAGCTGGCTTATGATGTGTTTACAATTTATTTTTCAAAAAAAAAAAATAACTCACTGTGTCAAGTTCTTTAACCCCATGGACGTAAAGAAATCATCACCCATTTGGAACATTTTTAAGGGAGTATATCCCTGTTTCACCATTTCGTGGCTGACATCAATCAAAGGCTTATTGGGGAATGGCGAAACAATATCGGAAATATCAGACCACTGCTGAGCCCACATGTTACCAAGTAAATGCATGGGAATGGGACCAGTTTTGGAAACAATATCTTCACCATGGTACTGACACAAACGATGACGTACATAAGCATGAATTTCTTTATACAAGGGATTAATTTCAGCAAAAATATTTTCCAATTGTTCTTCCATGCTGGAGTCCTCGTATTCATCCAACCACATTTCAGCACCAGAGTTGAAATCTGAAAGATTTAAAAGCAACAATACGTGATTATCGTCATTTTTTTAGTTGATAATTCGTCAGGACGAAATTGTAGAATATTGGGTTTACTAAAAAGATTCGCCTTTTAAGTATATCCAATACTCCATAATTTTTAGGTTTGGAACAAAAATCAAAAATTAACAAGTAAGAAAGGATAGTCGGTCAAGCCCGACCATATGATACCCTACACCACAGTATTTAAAAACACATCATGCTTATGTGTCCATATTAATATGGATTTATCTATGTTTATAAACTTCACTAAAATTGGTTTGAAAGTTTGTGAGAGGCAGAAATTGCCCCCTACCTCCCCTTGTGGTCCTATTTTTGAAAAACTGTATAGTTTATGTGTCCATATAAATATTGATCTATCTGTGGCTAAAATTTCATTAAAATCGGATTGAGAGGCAGAAATTGACCCTATCTCCCCTCGTGGTCCTATTTTTTAAAAAATGCATACCTTTTGTGTCTATATAGATATGGTTCCATGTTTTAAATTTCATTAAAATCGGCTTGATAGTTTCTGAGAGGAAGAAATTTCAATAGGCTTGGGCTTGTGCCAATAAGAACCTACGTCCCAAATTTTATCAAATTATCTCCGAAATTGCGACCTGTACTTTGCGCACAAGGTTACATGGACAGCCAGCCAGCCGGACGGACGGACATCGTAAGTTCGACTCAGAAAGTGATTCTGAGTCGATCGGTATAGTTTAAGGTGGGTCTAGGACCAATATTTTACGGTGTTACACACATCAGCACAAATGCATAATACCCTATTGTGGTGTGGGTATAAAACAACCCCTAAAGGGCATAATAAACCTCAGAAATGGCTTGGCAGACATGTCAAAATTTTACGTTGGTACAAAAATTTAAATGTATTCAGTATTGCTTGCCACAAAACGGCTCGTGGTTTAAATCACTTTTTACTTTATATTGTTTGCCTTTATTTTACAATTTCTTCTCCTTTTTTAGCATTTGCATTCATTAAAAACAAAAATGAAAATTAATGTTTGTACGGAGAATAATTGTCTTGTTTAATGGCAAACCCCAAACGGAAACAATGTGTGTGTTTGCCAAGAATTTTGTGTGGTTTATTATGCCCTTAAGGTTTAGTTAAAACTTAACTTCTTGAACTTTGATAATTCTAAAACTTAAATTGATATAAGTCGTTAATTGCTTTTCTATAAAAAAGTTTTGCTTTAATACGATCTATTCTCAAACTCAAATTGCATTGTCAAAAGAAACCTTCGCTATATGACGTACTTCATACAGATTTCTATGCCGAAACTTTATAATTTCACCCGATTCAATAATATTCTTATCGATTCCAATTCCTAGATCTGACGTATCTATACATTGTGGAAGGCAGTTATTCCTTTATTGTCTAATTTATAACTTGGATTCTGTTTCAACTTTTTACAGTCCAGAAAGAAAATATATAACACTGAACATTGAAATTTATTTCGGATTCTTAACCCTTTTTATGTAATTCAAAATCCTACATTCGACCAGTTCAATAATCCAAATAAAAAAAAATATGAATTTCTTTTCCTCATTTTGAGTTCTCCAAAGGGAAAATTAAAGACACAAATCTAGGACAATGACTTAATCATTTAAAAAAGAGTTTGTTAAGTCTTAGAACCAGTTACTTCAATAATCCAGTCACTTTAAGAGAACTACTCACCATTCAATTTAGCAGCCTTCGTATTCAATTCAATGTATCTCTCAAAAGCTGCACGTGTTTGGGTACCAGCCTTATCGTAGAATTCACGCCAGTAGTACTTTAATTCTTCAGGATCGCGACTTTTGGTAATGACTTCCTCGATTTCGGGATCCAAGGATAAATCACATTTGGTTTTGTTCGTATAATGGCAAACGCGTACCTTGGCGAAGTTAGATTCCATCGAGGATAAAGTATCCAGAAGTTCAGCATAATCTTCTTCAGGCAGTGCAGCATAACCCAACTTCGACAGCATTTTGAATTGTCGTTTTAAATCTTCCGACTGATATCTACGCCAATTGAACTTTTGAATATCTTTTGAAACTTCTTTCATATACTTGGCAACTTCAGCAGAGATTTCATTTTTTCTGCGTTCATTTTCAGCGGTGATATTGGAGCCATAAGCCCAGGAGGCTTCAGTCTCCAAGTTGGTACGTTTGGCAATTTCTGCATTTAAATTCTTTAAATATTCGGCAGCGGAAATTTCCTCTTTGACAGTAGCGTGGCAGATCTACAAGATTATCAAAAATTTAAAATCAAATTTAAAATATTTTTGAAAGAAAGTTTTCTGCGAAACTTACCGCAAAACTGGCCAATAGTGTGATAACTAAAAATTTCATATTGACTCTGCAATAAAAAAAAAATATTCATAGTAAGTGAAAAAGCAAGAAGTATGTGAATAAAAATATTTAATGAATACATTTTTTGTTTATTAAATAATCGTTATCATTTTAATTTGACATTTTTGTTTAAATTATTGCTGAGTTCTTATGTTTCAATGAAGTCAATTAAATTTTGCTATCAATTTTATCAATATAAAAATAGCAATATTTATATTTTTTGTGTAAGATTTAAAGAGTGTTTGAAATCAAAAGTTCTTAAACGACTTACGGCGAATTTCACCAAGTTCAGCTACAATCTGTCCTGTCAAAAACAAATTTGTTAACTGGAAGTTAAAGTAATAGTTAGTTTTAAACGATCTTGTGGAAATTGGCCGTTAGTGTCTTACTAACGGCAAATTGCATGATTAAGTTGATATGTATAAATATAGTTTAAGGTAAATCTTTACTTGCTTCTATGCATATGTCTTTAAATTATACAAACAATTGGTCAATTCCGAAAAGTTTGAACCACAGTTGTGAATAAGACAAATTTTGAAATATGAATGCCAGTTTAATGACAAATTTAAGCCCTGCTGATAACTTTTATTTAACCTTTATCATTGTTGGATTTCAAAATTTTGTTTATTATCTTTGTTTCTGTTTTGTTTTATTTCTGTTTTTGACATTGTACAATGATCTTACAAAAACAAATTGCTTGTGGTTTTTGCACGAGTTGTACTTGTTGTAGTAACGAGATTACCTGGGATGAATTCGACTTGCCTTAATCTAAAAGTTTTTTTTTTTTTTTATTCTGATCGTCTAAATATGACTTTAATCGTATCTGTTCGTTTTAATTCAAATCACTAAATTCGACGAGTTGATAGTCCCAGTGAGCTCTTTAAAATACTGTGGAATATTTTGAGCATTCCATTAATTAATATCAAGCAGTATCTTCAATCTTAAAACATAAATCGAATTGCATAGGTAAAAGAACATTTGGTACTCAAAATTTTGACCATTCTTATCATCTGAATAAGATCTTTATGGTACCCGATCCATAATCCAAGTCTTCTAAAAATTCGTCTAATTGAAAGTAACAGGCATAACTTTAAATATGCTCAGTATTTAAATTAAAGCTTAATGATTTTGAAAATTTAATGGAATTTATTTATTTTCTTATTTTAATGTTTTGCTTGTCTACCCAGATCTTTAATTGTGATTACTGATCTATGACAACAATATAAATGAATACTTTTGTATGCATCGCGACGTTGAAGAGATACAGACATTTCTCGTTTTAGATTTATTTTATATTTATTTTTTTGGAGGTCATGAACTCAAATTTTTGTTTGTGTATGTTGTTTACGTTATGCATCAAAACAAGTTTTAAAGCAATGGTGGGCGCTCCATAGCACAATTGTGCTGAGAGATTTCACACGTATTCTTAGCCTCTTTAATTTAGTTTTTGATGAGACACATTTTGTTGTATTTTTTCAAGAGAATTTACCCAGCAAACATACGTGTTTCATTTCAAATAAATGATGTTATGCGAAAAATAATAATTTACTGTTTAACATGAAAAACGAATTTTAAACATAAATTTATGTTTAAATAAATTGGTGAATTTGGCCATAAGTTTTTAAAATTTATTATTTGAAATTTTAAAAAAGAAAAAAACTTATAACACTGTGCGACAAAAAAAACCCAGCCTCTACGCTTGCAACGCGAAATGAAAGTAGACTACTAATAGAGCAAATCTGCCAAAGGGTTTTGAAAAGTTAGCTCGGGCTCCCGAAATGTGGACCCTTAAAACTTTTGAATTTTTTGAAAAGGCGTTTGGTATAAGTCAAAAAAAAATATACTTACTGAGCTACCTAAATAAGAGCGGAAGCGTTTTTTGTATGTCAAAACTTCTCATTTGCATACAATTTATACGAAACAAACCATATAATGCGAATTGGAAACCACCCGGCTGATAAATCTTATGTGACAGATCGCTATGTCGGTTTGTTTTATTGAAATTGTATTTAAATAAAATTTTCATGTTTAATAAAACGCTTGCCGCTTTTGTTTAGGTTGTTCAGTTAATGTACTTCTGAGCTAAAAAATAATTTCAGACTCTAACTCTCATTTTAAGGGGTCATTTCTAGGAAAAATTGATGCAAAAAATATTCTTAGAATATTTTAACCCTTAAAAATGCCGTTTTAGTATACTTTTGTGTAAGAGTTGGGAAAAAGGGACAAAAATTACTTCTTTAAAATGAGAGTTAGAGGGTTAATAAATCAAAAGAAATTAATCGTCATACGATTCTATTGAAGACATTTGAAATTATTTTCTAGCTCAGAAGTACATTTGTATATTTTTGACTTATACCAAACGCCTTTTAAAAAAATTCTAAAACTTCAAGGGCCCATATTTCGGGAGCCCGAGCTAACTTTTCAAAACCCTTTGGCAGATTTGCTCTACTAGTTGTCTACTTTCAGTTCGCGTTGCAAGTGCTAGGGCTGGCGGCGATAACCCGAATTTTGTTGCACAGTGTAATAAATAGATTTAAACAGGGTCCAATTAGTTGGTCTATTCGAAACGCCTGCTGATTTTTTGCAATTGTTTTTTTACGTGCAATTCTTTTTTGTAGCAATTATTTTTGACATTTCTACCATTTTTTACACAAACAAATACTTTTGTTCTTGACATCTTTATCATTTTTTACACAAACAAAATGCATGTTGTTTTTGCTATTATTAGATTGTTGTAGTTGCGCGCAGACCAACTAATTGGGCCATGGATTCTAAATGATTCTTTTTTCTAGCATTTTTATAATCACTATCTCTCTCTCTCTCTTCCTGCAATTTGGGGTATAAGCTACAGGCACGGTTGTTCAATGATTTCTCAATTTAAGTCTTAAACAAAGCTCAGGCAAGAAGGATAGAAATTAGGGTTACGCCATCCCGAAAACAAAGTTGAAATCATCTCCGCAAGTTGGGCAAACGACGTCACGCGAACTAAATTCCTTTGAGCTGGCAAGCTTAAGATAGTTGTAGATTTATTGCCATCTTTTACAAAGTAAAAGTTCCCAAAAAAAAAAAAAAAATCGCGAATCCTAGGGACTTTGAGAATCATGCGCATGACGTAGTCTTTATTTCTATCATTCTTTAGTTATTTGATGCAACTATATCCACCGAAAGGAATATGCACACTAAACACTTATAATGCAGATACGCAAAAGTACTATCTGGATACCGGTTCGACGAACTTGTATAGAAACTATTGTTAGGAAGCAGCGTATTTATTTCACAACTCTTTGGCACAAAATTTACCCTAATAAATAAAGCTTACACTATCTGGGACAACTATTTTTTAGTTAAGGCAGTGTTCGAAAATAAAAACTAAATATCACTCCTTAGTGTTCGGTTCGGAAGATTTGTGGAAAACACAAACGCTTATAGTTTTTGTGTAGAAAATCATTAAAATAATTAACGTTTCCCTTTTAGTCATCTTTCGAACACAAAAAAAAACTCAACAAAAGATGAGAACATTTAATTCCGTTCGGTTTTTTTTATTAAAAGCCACAAACTTCATTGTGTTCGGTGCGGCTCATTAATGTTCGTCTCTTTTGGCTAGTAAAAAAGACCAAATATTTTTTAAAAAACAAAATACACATACGAAAAAAAAACAAAAAGCCAGCAAAATAATTTTACACACACAAGCTGTTCGTAATGCGATCGTTGCTAAAATATTTTGTTTGTTCATTTCTTTATCAATGTAAAAAAAGAAACATTATAGAACATCAAAACATAATGTTTGTCTACAGTATTACTACAATTGTTCTGTTTTTTAAATGACGAACAGAACACTATATTCGGCTGTTTTTTGAAAATAGTTACAAACGGTGTTAAAGGTTGTGTTCGTCTACACAATCACTAAAAAAATAGATATCATTCTTGGGTGTGTGAGCCGAACGCTAAATAATGTACTTTAGTGTCCCAAGAGTTGGGCTGTAGGAAAAATCGCCCAAAGAAAAATGGCAAAAAAAAATGAAAAATCGCCCAAAAAAATTCTATGTTAAATTGGGCCTGATTCATATGAAAAGTGACCCAACATTTTTGGGCTATTTTTCGTTATTATTGGGTGATTTTTCGTTTATTAAATTTGGTGATTTTTCATTATGTGTTAATATTTAAGTATTGAAGAGTGCACAAAGTTTGGCCGAGGGCTCAAATAAGTATTACTGTTCATACTGCCGAGCAGCTTACATGTGTATGTAACTAAATTTATATGAATAATAAACACTTTTTTGAAATTGTTAAAGCTAAGGCACGAGCTCTATATGTACATTTGTCCTTCAAGTTGTGCTGAAAAAAGGTCAACAAGAAAGGGAAAGACAAACATGAAAAAACGAAAATGTACTTTGGACTTCAAGAAGAATTCTTGACAAAAAGTACGAAAAAACAGAGGTAAAGGAAAAACATGTAAAATCAATTAAAAATGGATAATCATTCAAAAAAGCAAATTTCGATCTACCAAAAGTTAAAATACAATTTGGTTTAAGGATTGATGTTTGACTATTGACGTCAGCAGTCGTCGATGGCTGCGAGTGTAAGACGGCAAACCCTCTGAGGAGATTGAGTGGTAGCGATCGAAACATGTCAGGGTAACCAGCCGCCTGGGTTCAAATCTCAGGCCAGCCGCCTGGGTTCGAAGCTCAGGTCATTCAAAAATGAATGATTATCAATAACAATTTTAATTAATTTTCATGTTGTAAAATTCCTTTCTTCATAAAAATTATTTAATGAACTTAAGCCTGATTAAAAATATTGAAAATTTGGATTAAAAACCATAAAAAGTTCAACAAAATTACCACAATACTAATTAATTGGGTAATTTTTCATTTTTTTTTTTTTTTTTTTTTTTTGGGAAAAAATTCGTTTTTGCTTTTTGGGTCATTTTTCATATTTTTTTGGGACCTTTTTCGTTTTTTTGGGCAACATTTCATACACTTATAAAATTATTACAGTAACTGTTTGTGAGTTATTAAATTCGTTTTCCGTACTGTTAAATTTGAATAAAAATATAGTTATTTTACGAATAATTTTATTTTTTAACATTTTTGTTTGTTATTCAAAAAACAAACTACCAAAAAATAATGTTTTTTTCGTTTTTATTTTTTTATGTAGTTTGATTTTTGTCGGTTAAAATGTATTTTTTTAAAGTAAAAACTATTCAATTTTAAGGAATATGCTGTTAAATAAATAAAAAATTTTAAAATGACTGTAAAAATCATTTGTTTTAAATGAAATGTAAATGATTCGTTTTTTAAATGAATTTTAATTTGTATAAAATGAATTTTCGTTTGAATTTAACTACATAATATTTTGAGTGTATTTAACTTTTTGGGTCATTTTTCATATTCTTTTGGGCGATTTATCATATTTTTTTTTGGGCCATTTTTCTTTGGGCGATTTTTCCTACAGCCCAAGAGTTGGCATCAATGTTAACGACAATAACTTGTATAACAACAAATATGTCCTTTCAATTATGTGCTTATGGGGGTTATGATCAACCTAAGGCATACGCCACCTCCGAAAATGTATCTGTTAATATTTTGGTGTAGCATATCATATGATTAAGCTTGACCAACCTTCTTAATTGTTTTTTTTTTTTTCTTACTATTTTCAGTTTTTATACATTTTTTCTGCAGAATAAACAAAAGTTTTTAAACTGATTTAGAATTTAAAGCACGTGAGTAAATTTTTAATAAAATTAAAAAATAAAAAAGTAAACATGACATGACAAACCAAAACAAAACTAAGCAAAAATCGCCAAGCTTGACTTGAATTATAATTATGACCACAAATTTAATATGATCGGAGAGGAAAAAAATTTAAAGCTTTTATTGCAAAAAAAAAAAAAAATTATATTTAATTTATTTAATACCTTGAAATTACTGCGAATTAAAGAAAATTAATTTAAAATTTAATAATTTATATTTGATTTAGTATAATCTGGCATAAAAGATTATTTCAAATTGAAGGGGTTTCCCCCCTAACGAAAATTATTTGAAAATCTTAAAACACTTGAAAAGTTTAAATAGAGATAAATTAATTTTTTTTTTTTTTTTTTTTTTTTGATAAAGTATCTTGATTTCTTTATTGGAAATAATTGCTCTAAGTTTGATTAAAATATTCTAAACAATCTGATAAAATCGCAATTTCTTGATTTAAAAGTTGAACTTATTAAAATTTATTTTTTTATTCCCTTTTTCAAATTTGATAAGATTATTGCCACTGGTTTTTAAATTTAATTTAAAGATAAGAAAATAGTTTAAGGTTTATTTATGATTTTTAGCTTAATTGATTTAAAGACGTGTGTTGCAATTTTTTCTTTAAATCTTATCAAAAAAATGTCTATCATAAATCTTTAATGAAGTTTTGTGAATAAGTGTAGAATAAGAAAATACTAAAAATATTTAGTCATAAACAAAAGTTTGGCTAAAAAGAAAATTTATAGCTTTTATGTTTTTTTTTTTTTTGTCTTTTGGTACTTAAAAACAAGATTCTTCAGTACTTTTGCAGATTTTGTTTTCGGCTTTAGAATTAATTTAAAAAACCTGAGCAGATGAGGAATAAAAGGTTGAATATTTTGAGGAGTTACAAACATCACCACAAACGCATAATACTCTCTCTCCAGGTTGGTGTGGTGGGTATAAAAATGATGTGTATTGTTGAAAAGTGTAACTGCTTGACTTAAACCCTGTTTTGCATGCAGGAAGGCAGCCCTAAGATTATTAGATTCTTAGATTTCTTTACATTTATCTTTAATCTCGTTAATTTCATTTTTAAAACTTGCAAATTCTTCTATTTTGCATCTCAAGTCCGATTTTCTAATTTCGATGATCGATTTTTATAATAGAAGTCACAATCAATCCATATCATGAGAAATAAGTTTCATGCATTACTTTTCCTTCAAAAGTCCAAATTTTGATGTCGGCAACACATTGTGAAATCTTGGAGAATTGTTAGGCGATGGGGTCTTTTACAGAAATGCACTTGTGCCATAAGTTAACTGTCTGATATCCACTTGGGGTTGGCATGAAGCGATTCCTTTGTCTTTAATTTTTAAGCAAGCATCTCGTGGTAATGTGGTTCAGGCGTTAGTCTGACTGCAGCTAAACAGAGAAGGCGGACAGTTGAGTAGCCTGAATGGCAGACTGAAACAAATGCGTCTTAGGAAATTAGGTGACAGGCAACTTGGAATAATTACTGAAACATAGTTGTTCTTTTGATGTTTTACGTTTAGCCTGCCTATAGGCTGCTGGCAACCCAAGCACTAGGTTCGGACAAGTTGGCCTTATAGGCCGCTTTGTCTTACACAATGTTTATTTCTGAAACCACAGCCAATATCGATATTGTGGCATTTTTTTTTTTTTCTCTTAAGCTCAAATTAGACGCGACATAAACATAATGCCACAGCTGTAACAGCGAATTTAGAAACCAAAATTGAATTGGTTTGTATGGTATGTTTAAGTCGTTTTGGTAATAATACAATGTTGTTATGGTTATGTCATATCTAATTTGAGTTTTAGGAACCACTGCACATAAGACATATACATAAATATTATTATGTCTAAAATCAAATTATCGTTGTTTATAATCAAGCAACTAAGTCCAATTTTTCAGTTTTCCTTTTTGTATTTCCCTTTACTTCAGCGCAGTGGCTAAACTAATACTGGGGATAATTTGCGTCCTTCTTATATCGATCGAAATTTTCATTATAATTATGTAGTAAATCTAATCAACATTTTGTAATGTTAAGAGGCTCTTCAATCCATAAGAATGTCTTATTCTATTGAAAAGTAATCCGGAAATCTTTCTCATTGAAAAGGCATCTAAAACTCTTCAATTATTTATAAACAAAATTTTTAAACAGTCCTTTAACGATGCATCTTTTAAATTTAAATATTTCGATACAAATCGAATAATGCTTGACCTAAAATTATTTTTGTTGAAAAGCAACCCAAATTTGTTCACAAATCTAACCTATCACACAAGTCTAAGGTCTTAAATTTTAAGCTATGGTCAAAAATGGACCGATTTCAATTAAAATTGTTAAGATGATTTTAAATAAAATAAGTTTGGACCAAATATAATCTTAATATAAACATAATAAAATGGTTTATGGGCACAAAGTCCCTATTCCGGAACAAAAGCTTGTACGAGGGCTGTGTGAAATTATGGACCAGTTTGACATATGGGCTTTATCCTGGTGCCAATAAGAACATTGAACCAAATGTTGTCAAATTATCTCCGAAATCGTTAAATCGACCTAGGAAATGCTTTTAGTCGATCTGAAGACTTACAGGATCAATATTTTAAGATGCTAAAAACATCAGTACAAACGCATAATACCCAACAAACTAAAACGATTTAGAAAGAACTTGTAGCAAGTTTACAGTACAGAAAGACAAAAATGAAAAAAACAAAAATGTACTTTGGACTTCAAGAAGAATTCTTGACAAAAGTACGAGAAAACAGAAGTAAGGAAAAACCATGTTAAATCAATTAAAATGGATAATCATTCAGGAAAGCAAATTTCGATCTACCAAAGGTTAAAATACATTTTGGTTTAAGGATTGATGTTTGAGTATTGACGTCAGCAGTCGTCGATGGCTGCGATTGTAAGACGGCAAATCCATCTGAGGAGATCGAGTGGTTGCGATCGAAACATGTCATGGTAACCTGCCGGCCAGGGTTCGAGCCCCGGCCACGGTCAAGAATGAAAGATTATCAATTACAATTTTAATTAATTTTCATGTTGTTAAATTCCTTTCTTCATAAAAATAATTTAATGAAAATTAAATTTGATGAAATTAAGGCTAATTTAAAATTATATGGCATATTGACAAAAAGTTTATTTAATTACTTTTTTAACAATTGTGCACTGTTTAAAACAATTTAAAACACTTCACTCTTCGAACCAAACGCAAAGACTAAAAACTTTAACCAATAATACAAAATTAAGGCACGCATCATATAACTGGACAGTAGAGTGGTTCGAAAAAAAAAAAAATTTTTGTCAACCCCCCTTTGAATTAAAGATAATGTAAAAACAATTTCAAAAATTATTTTTTTATGTTTTTTTCCACGCCTAGAAATACCGCCCTTTTAGTTTTTTGTTCACTGCGTCGCCATTTTTAGTCCGATCATAACATTTTGTATAGAGGTGTTCATGGCTCCCTAAGGGCTACATTTCTGTCTTTAATAGTTTTTTTATACAGAAGACAGCTTCATTTTAGTTCAAAAATATTTAGCGTTTATGAGGGTATAAACCGAGCTTTTGCAAGAAATGACTAGAAAAAAACTATTTAAGACAGAAATGAAGCCCTTACAGAGCCATGGACACCGATATACAAAATGTTATGATCGGACTAAAAATGGCGACACAGTGAACAAAAAACTAAAAGGGCTGTATTTCTAGGCGTGGCAAAAAATAAATAAATAATTTTTGGAATTGTTTTTACATTATCTTAAATCATGGGGGCGACTAACAAAAAAAATTTTTTTTCGAACCACCCTACGGGACAGCATTCTCAAAAACACTTACAAAACTATAGCGAGAAAATCTCTAACGATAAGCTTGTTCTACAACTCATTTACATTTTTCTCTATGCGGTTTTAAGACTTTTAAACATTTGGTGTTAGAAAACTTTGAGAAATTTGTTTGCTATTTTCTAAGCAATTATTTGTATATTAAATACTTTAAAATTTCATGCAGCAACTTTGTTTCTCTTCTCCAAAGGCAGCGGTATCTTTCTTTTTAAATAATCTTTAACAGTTTAAAAATAAAAAATTATCATCCAGAAACTTAATTTATCTTTATTTATTTCATATGAAAATAGACACTAAGCCGCAAAAAATTAAATTAATTTAAATGTAATTAGATCAAGAACAATTATTCTTTTTTTTTTGGAAAACAAATTAAAACTAAACGCGTTTTAAAACAAAACTCAAACACTCTTAATTAAAAAAAAAAACTTTTTTTACATAATTGAATTTTTTTTCCTTTAAATTAATTAACACTTACACAGTCGTCTCACAATTTATTTATACACTAAAAATCTTTTTAGTGTGAACAAAGCGCGCCCTCTGACAAACGCATCAATACTGAATTTGTTAAACAAACGATGGATTATTTATACAAAATGCACATGCTTGCACAAACACACATAATCACAACAAAACATGATTTGTCAATTACTGAGAGAGTTGTCTCTTCAGTTGACGAAGTATATTTTGTTCTCTGTTATGCTCTTGCTGGTTGGTTTTCTGAAGAGTACAGAACAATCAATTGTTTTATTTATGTATTGAAAATCTATCTAGAGAATACACATTATTTTGAAGTTTTAAAAATATCGAAGATAATATTAGAGGTAGCGACAGGTATGAAAATTTGTGACGATCGTACTTTTTGTGATTCTATTTGAAACTAAAAAGTACGTTTGAAGTCTTCTGACTCATTTGTTAGTGTTAAAGCCCGTTTTATACTATTCCACAAGTACTGCAATTCTGCTCTGACCATATCCGATGATCTTTGGTCGAATTACCTTAAAATTAAATTGTTTTTTTTTTTCATTACATTTCACTTTTAATAAAATGAAAAATCTTAGCATAAAAATATTTATATTTTATTGACTTATGGCTAATAAATCAATTAATATTTAAACGTTGGTTTAGTTGAACTAAACTTAAACTTATATGTATTTTAAACTTAACAGCTGTAAATCAGTGTCCCATATATTATATGTAGTGCAAAAATAATAATGTGGTAGCCCTACTATAAATGTTGTCAAATTCATATGGTTTCTAATGGTAGTTTAAAAGCCCAATTTTCTGCGTTTTTAGATGGTTTAAATATTTACTGTATTATAGATTTGCTAGTTTAAACACATTTTAAACCAAAAAGAGAGTTTAACTTGCATTGATTTATTAGCCCTTAGTGCGTTTTAAATTCGGTTAAAACATTAAAAAATCTCTAGATTTGACATTAAATATATTTTTTTAATGTTGAATAATCTTTATTCTGATGATGCAGGCAGGTTTTTCAATAGCTGTTTGTCACCGTCCAGACTTGCAATTTTTGTTGAAGCAATTCTTAAGTTTATTGGTGAGAGGGGTTAGAAGATTGGGAATTAAGTTTTGGGTACTCAGTTTTATGTTCTCCGCAATTCCGTTTTGTTTAGTAAGTCTCACATTTTTTAACTTGAAGTTGTCTGTATTTGTATTTATTTATAAAATAGATGAAAACACAAAACTTGCAAAATTAGAATTTCATACTCTGGACACTAATGCATTTTCAAAGCAAAATTTTAAAAAATTGCATGTCTGGACGATGACTAAGGGAGGAAGTTCTCGTGATTTTAAGAGAGAGTGTAATTTTGATATATTTTCCCACCTCTGTGTATTTTTCCCCTGACTTCCTGCATTCGTATCTTTTGGAAGAGTTCAGTAGAGTTTTTTGTTTTCTTGTTCTAGTATATGAACATGTTGTAAATTTTGTATAAGCAAAAGGTTTTTATTATTATTTTTTTTTTTTTTTTTTTTTTGTATATTTCAGAAGGTGAAGAGTGCCATTAAATACCCAGCGGGAAAACGTAATCAATAGGAAACAAGAATGTAATACATATGTATATCGATTAATATTTGATTTCAGAACTCATTATTACTCTTAACACAGAACATGCCCTATGATTGTAATAAATTATTTAAATGGATACTGGGAATGACTTAAATAATTCTAAAAAATACGAATAATTGTCACGAACAGAAGAAAAAACACGAATAATTGTTACGAACAGAAGCAATACATTCCTTGTACTGCAAATGTGAGAATATACGTGGTAATCAAATCAGTAATATTATGTCAGTAAAATTACCGTCTCGATTTCCATGAATGCATTATTATTCTTTCGAAAATAATACATTATTCTTTAAGTTATTTATGTAATCAATTCCTTATTTTCCCGCTGGGTATTGGAGCTATTCAATTGAAATTAAAATTTTTTTTATAAAAAATGTTAAGCAAATGGTGGGTAATTTTTTTTAAATACTACATAGATACATATATATATATATATATATATGAAGACAATTTTTAATTTGTAGGCTAAATTCTAAAAATGAAATTTTTAGGGTATTTTATTTTTACGATGTAACATGTCTTTGTAATTCACAGGCTTTCAGGTAGGATAATTTTTCGAAAATTAAGAGGCTTTCCAAAAGGCCCCGGTTTATAATGAAATGAAAACAAAAAAGGTTTTTGTATGGCATCAAAGCGCTTTTTCTTTGAAAAATGGTATATATGTAGTAATCCATTTTCTTACGGAATATGACAGAATTTTACCAAAAGTTCACAGTGTAACGAATATTTCATTTGTAAGGATTCTGCAAAGCTAATTCGCACGATCTAAAAGTATCATTCACGGTTTTTTATAAATAATGTCTAATAACGAAGCACGTATTGCGTAGCCGCGGGCAACATTTATATGAAATAATTTTCGGAATAAATATTTCAATTACATTTTCAAATTTGCTGAATGAACTGCACCTAATTATCAGTTCTATAGTAAATCCAAAAACTTTCCTCATCTGTACATATTTGTTTTGACTTTGCGTGTGGGTTTTCTTTTTACATTTTATACACAATGTACCCATAACATTCACATTAATGTTAATGTTAAAATAATTAGAATCCCTGTCTGTCACTCGGTCCGACCGTCTGTGGATTCAAGTGACGTGTATAAGTTTAAAGACTTCAACGAGTAAATGAACTGAAATGTTGATAAATAAAACAACAATTTGTATTTTAATTTGTTTTAAATGAAACGAACAAACGATCAAAAGACAGTAAAAAACAAAATTAAAACAAACAAGTTCTGAAACAAAAGAGAAGATTAAAATTTGATTTAGATAACAATTACAATAAAGTGCCATTATAACTATAACAAAAACTGTAATGGTTATGAAATCAAGACAACAAGGAGAATTAGAAAGTTTTTTTTATATTAGGTTAGGGGGATTAGAGAGGGCACAACTAGTGTTGCAAGAAACCAAATTCAAATAAATGGACAATCTGAAAAGTTCATCTGGATTTTGAAAAAATAACTGGACAATTTCAAAATACACTTATACGGTAGTTCAAAAAGTAAAATTGTATTTCTTTTTTTTACACGCAACAATAAAAATTCAGTCGCACGTCATATTGCATATCTTCACCGAAAATCTAAAAGGCCATAAATTACAAAAAAAAAATCAAAATCGACTTTTTAATTGGTTATGATGTATTCATTTAATTACATCATGATCAAGTTAAAATAACGGCGACGATATATAATTATTTGGAACATAAAAAAGTATAACTATTTGTTTTGCTAACTTTTTTAATATTTAAACAAGAAACAGCTGATTTCTTAAGCTTTTTCGTTGTTTTCTTAAGCAAATGATACTTGATGAAACTAAACTAAAAGCTGCTAAAGTACATTATAGTTGTACACAGGGTTACCGTTAGAAATTTTTTAAAAGTCGCACAAAAGGTCGTCTAAGAAAATTAAAGTCGCACGTCTTTTTTAACATAGCAAAACAAATTAACAATTAAAACGAAACAGTCAGTTGCATCTTTTTCATTTTCAGAACCCTTTTTATACCCTCCACCACAATTAGTTGTGAAGAGGGTACATTAAGTTTGTCATTCCGTGCGAAACTTTTTTATTATTCATCTCAGACCCCATAAAGTATATATATTCTGGGTCCTTGAGTATTTCTAAGTCGATTTAGCCATGTCCGTCTGTCTGTCCGTCTGTCCGTCTGTTGAAAACACGCTCACTTTCGAACAACTCAAAAGAAATTAACAAACTTGGTGCCAAATTGTTTGTAGTTATCCTAAGCAGTTTGAGATTGAAATCCAGCAAAATCGGTTCAGTAAGACCAGAGCTATGAATCAAAATGTGGACCCACCACCTAAAAAAATTGATAAATTTGTTACAAAAAAATAACATAAATGGTGGAACAAGGCACGGAATGAGATAAGATTTCGGGAAAATTTGTTTTATTTAACTGGAAATCACGCTGTTAAATTTTGTGAAGATCCGTTTATAATTTACCCTAAGCCCCATATAAACACTACTCCCGGAAAACAGTTTAGTACGCCTAAAACCGTAAAAAATAACGCTAGCGTAACAAAATTTGGTGCGTCACAGTTTTTTAGGACTAGAAATAACACTGTGAAATTTCGTGAAAATCGGTACATAATTTACCCTAGGCCCCATAGAAACCCTACTCCCGGAAAACAGTTAAGTACACCTAAAACCATAATTAATAATGCTATCATAACAGAAATTGGTACGTAACAGTTTTAAAGGACTAGACATGACGCTGTGAAATTTCGTGCTGGTCGGTCCATAATTTACCCTAGGCCCCATATAAACCCTACTACTGGAAAACAATTTAGTCGCCTAAAACCATAATTAATAACAAATCGTCACAGTTTAAGATAATAATAATAAATAGACATCATACAGATATTACTCCTTAAACATTCGAACTGTCGGTGGAGGGTATTAAAGATTCGGCACAGCCGAATATAGCACTCTAACTTGTTTATATTATTAATGTGTTTTTTTCCATGTCGCTGAAGATGATTGTTTTTGTTTGCTCAAAGCTGTTTACAAACAAATCCAAAATGCCGCTTTGACTCTATATATTGGTCCATTTATACTTCAGTTCCCAGTCCTTCGAATAGTATACTCTGGTATATCACGAAATGTTACGTTTCTTGAAAGGACCTGCAGCGTGTTTAACGTTATCCGTCTAATGCCCGTAATTTCTACAACAGATATATGGCCGTGTTGGTATCTAACAGTTGTCTTTACTTATCCGCTTACACTATTTTGGTAATTTCAATGTTAATTTTGCCTACGTGAATTACTATCGAAAATCGATAGTGAAAAATACACTACATTTTTACCCGTAGTTAAGAAATACGTTTTAAAATTACAAAAAGGACGTTACACGATATATATCAATACACTATTGGATATCTATTTGTAGAAATTACGGGCTTCTGACTCCGTGGTTTCTCTGTCTCTGAACACGTAGTTGTAGCTTCATTGACTTTTTGGATTTCTCTTCGTTTTAACAAGAAATCCATTTTTAAAATAAAAAATAAATTTTGTTTTTTAAGTTACACTCAAAATATTATGTAGTTAAATTCAAACGAAAATTCATTTGAAACAAATTAAAATTCATTTAAAAAACGGATCATTTACATTTCATTTAAAACAAATGATTTTTTCAGTAATTTCTAAGTTTTTTATTTATTGAACATCATATTCGTTAAAATTGAATAGTTTTTACTTTTAAAAAATATATTTTAACCAATAAAAATCAAACAAATTAACAAAAAAAAATACGGAAAACATTATTTTTTGGTAGTTTGTTTTTTTAATAACAAACATAAATGTTGAAAAATAAATTTATTCGTAAAATAACTATATTTTTATTCAATTTTAACAGCACCGAAAACGAATTTAATAACCTACAATCAGTTACTGTAATAATTTTATGAGTGTAGAGGAAAATATTCCCATGAAAATGTAGGACGTTGCACAGCATATATTCGCGTAACTCAAAAACGGTTTAGTTTATTGAAATTACTTTAAAAAAAAACTGAAATTCCGCAATAAATAATAAAGTGGGGTTGGTCATACATTTGACCCATCTAGGAGCATCCTACAAGTAAAAGCTAAACGGAAGAAAACGTTCCGTCATCCGCTGTAAGTAAATCCCTATCCCTGTAAGGAAATCCCTAATGGTTGAAAATATTTATTAGTCGGTTGATTAAAATGCTTATTAATTTGTTACTTGATTCCGGAAACTTAAAATCTGCACCCGTATTCGGTAATTCGCTTAGCTAAGCCTACATCTCGATGCCTTAGAGAATACAAAATTTAAACATTTTAGCAATGACATCAAAAGCTAAAATTGCGGTGAATTAAATTGTTATATCACTGCCGAATTTAGCAATGCAAGTTACATTATTGCATTCGTAGCCAAAAATCGCTTAATCAACTACATATATATATTTTTAGCGATAGAGATTAAGCTTTAGCGAATTACAGAATACGGCCACAGTTTCTGAAAATCCACTAATATTTACAATATTGAAAGAATCTTATGGCCAATTTTCAAGATTGATATTAAAACACAATTATTTTTAAAATCGTTTTAAATAAAAAATTCTCTTCTTCACTAAAAACTTAAACTAAAAAAACTTAAGTCACCGATGTGGTACACTTAATTTCAACTTAAGTTTCCATTGTAATATTTTAGCAAGGTGGCCTCAATATCACAACAATACAACAACAGGCAAAGCATTTACACTCAGCTGTTTTTTCAGACCACCTTGAAAATAAATACACTTTTTCATAAATATTTAGTAGTGCTACCATACTTAATTAAATAAGACTATTCAAATAAAACTCAAAAAACCAATCTGTATTTAAATACGATTTAAGTTTGTTATGAAAATTAACTTAATATAGATTTAAATACTATCCTGAAAATTGGGCATTAGTCGGATTGTTAAGCTTGTAAAATTTGGGATTTTTGATTAGAAATTTAAAATAATATTCGACGATCCAGAAAAATTTATTTAAAGGGCTCAATCTTTAAATTGGCAGTAATCAAATACTTTCAAATGCTCCACAACATTTGAGAGTCTTGAAGTTACAAAATGCAGGAAGAATAGATCAGACTCAGCTCTTAAAAAAGTTTTTAATTTTAACTGTTTATGGATAACGACCAGTGTGACCACAACTTAAAAAAAAGTGGATGCTAAATGAGGCTTAAAACAATGCTAAAAAAAATTTTGAAAATGCTAAAAAATGCTAAATTTTCTTAAATAATTGTATCATTATAATGAATTATATATTAATTTACCTGAAAACATTTTATTTCTTTTAAATATAGCGAAGTTGATATAAAAAATGTATATGCATACATACATAGATTTATTTAATAAAAACAATTCAGGAAGTAAAAGTAAATTAAAATTCATAAAATATGCAAATATTTCTTTCAGTCATTTATAAAATGTATAGGTACATAAAATAATTCTGATAGTGCATACAAAATATTCCTGAAAATTATTGAAGGAATAAGACTATTAAAGTATAGAAGCTTTATAAATTGTAATTTGACTTAGAATACACATCCGAATTTAATATGAAAATGTATGGTACATGAAATATTTAAAAATTTATTTTAAAATTCAATATCCCTAAAAATCCCTAACATACCAAAAATTAAGAAACGATTGATTCTTATGTATTGCATCAACTTAAATGCTCACAAAAAATTTTGGAATAGTTTGGCAAAAGTTTGCGAAACAAAATTCCCTATCTACAAAATATTACATGGTAAACGCTTAAATGCAACATTGTCAACTGTCAAAACAACTGGTAGGTTTTACAAGAAAAGTAGAAGAAAAATAAATTATAAACCGTTTAGGCGATTAATAAATGTATCATTTTAAATAGTTTTTTGCTTCTTCAGTAAAATTTTCAAAATGTTAAATAGGGCTTTTTGCGTTTTAAGTAGCGATAAATAAATACAAAATTTTAGTAAAAACAAAAATTGTCATTGAAAACATAAAAGGCTATTCAACAGCATTTTCAGTAAACTTAATTACGCATTATTAAATGAATAATATTCCTTAACTGCCAAAGTCTTGGTCAAAATACCATTATATTATACACTAGCTTAACCCGGTGCGCTTCGCTACACTGCTTTAACCACTTTATCAGTTGAGAGATATTTAATATATGAATCCTACGGGAGGTGTTTCTCCCCTGTGCCTACCCGCTTTATTTTTATTTTCAAAAGTGTAGTATACCATAAGAGTGACTTCCAAAAAGTTTGAACATTCTCACTATAATAGTTCCACCACTATTATGGATAACAATCTTGAAGCGATGTGGTGGCTTAAGTCTTGGCTGTGGTTCGTGTCTTGGCCCGGGCATTTTGCCAGCAACTGGTGATTCCCGAGGCGAAGGCAAGGAACTTAAAGGCCTTGGCGACGAAAAGTTATCCATCCCCTAAACCGAGGTGTTATGCGACCCGTGCCTATCGGTTGGTTTGCAGTCAGGGGTTACCTACTGTATTATTACGGAGCTTTGCTGATACCTGGGCACCTCAGCAAATAGACCATGCCCTTACCACGTTAATGGGGGCTATGACGTGGTGGACCTTTCAATTCCCCTACACTCGTGGGACCAAAATGAACAACAACTCCAGAAAACAAACACAACAAGAACAAACACAACAAGAACAAACACAACAAAAACAAACACAAAAAAAAAAAATTAACGATAACCGATGACGGACAGGCGAGAGAGAGGACAACGATTGACAGCGAGACGAAAAGGCCAGGGGCTGTAACAGCCCGGGCAACCAATGAAGATCGGCCCAAGCTGATCGGAAGTGGTAGGGCAGCTCGACCAGAAGGCGGCTGTTCCAAAAACTGCGGCGAGGTACCCCTGAACTTCGCTCCAAGTACCTCCAAACCGCTCAAGCCCTTTCCGTCATTGGAACGGATAAAACCCCTGCTTCGGGTGCTGCCAAGTTGGGTATGTCTAAGTCGCCTGACAATGCAGCTTCCCATGTGTCTATTGTGCAAGGAGGGATGGCGATGATAACATCCAATCCCAAAGTTGCACCACCCCCCGCCAAACTCGGCGACCGCAGAAAGTCCCCTTGGCACAAAAACCCTACAAAGAGGGCATCGTGCAGCGTGCTGCCTTGCGTTTCATCGACATTCTCAGCTCCAAGAAAGCTGAAGACCTCACCAATGAGCAAAAAGCTTCATTGGCATGGGCAAAAGCCCACATAGCTGAGCTGCCAAGTGCTACTCCTCTAGTCCCTGGAAAGGTGACAATGCCTAAACGGCAACGTTCGGAGGAGGAAGCTGCAGCCGTGAAACAGCAACCAGGGACGAAACGTCCCAAAATTTCATCGAAACCGATGAACAAATCTTTTAGCGAGGTGGCCAAAGGTCACCTTGTACGAGCTATCATCGACAGAAGTGTTGATAATGGTGCCATTTCTCATACTAAGTGGGATCTGGTAAAACAAAAACTTATGGGTGTGTTCTGGACGATCCTCAGGGAAAATCCAGGGCCACCCCCTCAATGCGATGACGCTGGCTGGTACCAGGGTCACGTGAAGCTGATGGCTTGCGCAGATGAGCGCTCAGCGCTGCTTCTAAAGCGGGCCATTGAACTACTAGGAGAGGTTCGGGAAGGTGCCAGGCTTGACGTGGTATTAGTTGGAGAGATACCACGGAGGCCGAGATCGATCGCCACCATCCCCGCCGAACCATCGGAACCTGAGGAGATCTTGAGGATCATTCAGTGCTGCAACTCTCAACTGCCCACACAGGACTGGAAAGTAGTGAAGGTTTCAGCTGCTGAAGGGTCCTCAAGGACGGCGATTGTGGTTATTAACCAGCAATCCTTGGAGCCACTGAGGGAGAGGCAGGGCAAGCTCTACTATGGTTTTAGTACGATCTTGCTCCGTGTCTACCGAAGTGACAACAAGGGCAATCCGGCTCCGTCGGTAAGTGAGGCCAAGCAACCAGAGGAAAGCATGGCTTGCGACGATGCCGTGGGCTCAAGTGACAAAGAAGATACCCAGTCTAACTCAGGATTGGTGGGTGACTTCTTTGATCACTTGGGTGACATGGTTGATGAGGACGTGCTGCTGGAGTCTGACCAGGAGGACGTCAACATCACAGTGGTCGCCAAAATGGATCATGGTGAAGGTGCTACAGATAAACCTCCACCACTCTAAAGCAGCATCTGCTGCACTGCTCCTCCGTGTGGTGGAAAGAGGGGAGGAGCTCGTGATGGTCCAAGAACCCTGGATTCACAAGAATCGGGTTTGCGGACTAAACCTAAAAGGCTACAAGCTATTGTTTGCGAAAGGTATTGGTAACATAAGATCTTGTGTCTTAGCTAAAAACTCTTTGAATATCTTCATTCTTTCTGATTACAGTGATGAAGATACTTCTACTGTCGCTCTTGAGACACCGGACGGTATAGTCTGGATGGTCTCGGCGTACATGGCGCATGACCACGGGCAGGACCCTCCCAACGGGCTCATCCGTGATGCCGTAATAAAGGCTGCGGGCACTGGAACGCCGATCATAATCTGTGCCGATGCTAATGCGCACCACACTATATGGGGTAGTACGGACACAAATGTAAGAGGTGAGTCGCTTTTCTCCTTTATTATTAATTATAATTTAGGAGTAGTAAATAGGGGCTGTGAGCCTACGTTTGTGGTTGCAAATAGGTGTGAGGTTCTTGATGTCACGCTAGTTAGTACAAACCACATCAATTTGATCGAGAGTTGGATGGTATCGAATGACTGTTCACTCTCTGATCACAGATATGTGGAATTTAGTTTAGGGCTTAGGTCTTCGGGATCGATGGCTATATTGAATAGGAGACGGACGAACTGGGGGATTCAACACTCCTCTCTGATCCGGTCTCTATCTGACCCTCCTAGGGTTGATGATATCGGGGGGATCGATGCGGCAGTGGATCTGCTTTCGAACTCACTGCAGTTGGCGACGTCCTTGGCGTGCAAGCCAAGGGTGCGTAGGGGTAGGAACCGGCCACCATGGTGGGATCCTGACATTGCGCAGGCGAGAACTGACTGTCGTAGGCTGTTCAATGTGGCGAAGCGCCAAGGCAACTGGGCGGACTATAAGTCATCATTGAATAAGTTTAGAAACTTGGTAAGATCAGCGAAAAGGACTGCTTGGAGGAACTTCTGTAGCGGCGTGGAAGGATCCTCTGAGACGAACCGTTTACGTAAGATAATGGCTTCGAGCCCGATGGTTCCGACCTACGTCCGGAAATCGGATGGTAGTTGGACTACAAATAGTCAAGAAACACTGGAGGTGTTAATTGATACTCACTTTCCTGGAAACTCCCAATGGGGTATGCGGGATCAAGCGTGGGAGGCGACTCCCATTCCTATGTCTATTCCATTGGACTATGACAGGATTAAATGGGCTATCGATAGCTTTAGCCCATATAAATCTCCGGGTATGGATGGTATAATTCCGGCGGACCTGCAGAGGAATTCGGCCCTGATAATACCCTGGTTGCTGGCCATATACAAGGGATGCGCTAGATTTTCGTATCTTCCTGTGAAATGGACCCTGTGTAGAGTGGTCTTTAAGGTAAGGCTTCTCACACCGAGCCGAAGGACTACAGACCGATCAGTCTTGCATCCTTTCTCCTAAAGACTCTTGAGAGGGTTATCGATGTGCACTTGAGGATGACTATCCCAAGAGGTCTACTCTCTGCCTCTCAACATGCCTATACAAAGGGCAAGTCTGTTGAGACGGCTCTTTACTCTCTGGTAGGAACTATTGAGAGATCGCTCGAATTCAAGGAGTACACACTTGTGGCCTTTCTCGATATTGAGGGAGCCTTCAACAATGTCAACCCGGACTCTATCGTGACGTCCATGAGGAGTCTGGGGATCGATGTTGGCATATGTAGATTTGTGGACAATCTATTGAGGAATAGGGTCATTTGCTCTACGATAGGTGAAACCAGTGTTCAGAGGCTGGTGAGCAGGGGCACTCCCCAAGGGGGAGTTCTATCCACACTATTGTGGAACCTGACTATGAACACCATGTTGACAAAGATGGACAACATGAGGATCAAAGTAGTGGCATATGCTGATGATGTTTCAGTGGCCATCACAGGGAGGCATTTGGGAGTTATGTCCCAGTGTATGGAGGCTGCCTTGAAGGTACTCAGCATCTGGAGTGCATCGTGCGGACTGGGTGTAAATCCGTCTAAGACTGAACTGGTACTCTTTACGAGGAAGTATAGGACCGAGGACTTTAGACTTCCAAGGTTAAATGGAACTGAGCTTCAGATATCTCACAGTGCCAAGTATCTGGGCGTGGTTCTGGATAGCAGGCTGTCATGGGGACTTAATGTCCGGATGAGAGTGGAAAAGGCAATAGTTGCCATTTATGCGTGTAGGGGTGCAATTGGCAGAAACTGGGGTATGAACCCGAGGTGTGTCAACTGGATCTTTGAAGCTGTGGTAAAGCCGACCCTGTACTATGGATTCGTTGTATGGTGGACTGCATTGGATAAGAGCACACACCGCGCGATGCTTGAGAAAGTATACAGACTTGTCGCGTTGATGATCACGGGATCAATGCGATCTACTCCCACGAAGGCGCTGTTTACGTTATTGAACTGGCTCCCGGTGGACATAACGGCCAAACAGTTGGCTCTTTGCTCGATGACACGGCTGCACGCAACGAACGGCTGGTCGACCCGTGACTATGGACACGCCAGGATAATCGGAAGTACGATTGTCCCTGACGGTGTGGATTACTGCACCCCGGTGCCGTTCTTTGGTGCGGGGTTCGTGACACAAGCGGCGCACGGCAACGTGCTGTGCTAGGTTAACTGTAGAATGTCGGATGTCTTTGAATGAGATTGCGAAACATTCAAGGGTAACGCTTATATGGATACCGGGTCACTCGGAGTGCCCGGGTAATCTAATGGCAGATGGGCTGGCCAGACAAGGTGGTCGCATGGATGACGTATTCATCGATCAATTTGTTGGTCTTCCAATGGCTCACTGTAAATTACTCATCAGGCGCGAGTCGTACAGAGTTGCGCAGATGCGGTGGACCTGTGAGTCCACCTGCTTGATATCCAGGATCCTTTGGCCTGGATATGATGAACGGAGAACTAGCTCTCTACTTGGTTTCAACAGGAACCAGATTAGGACGGTGATATCGGTTTTAACTGGACACTGGCCGGTGGGGACTCATGCTGCGAGGATGGGTCTGGAATTTAATGACTACTGTAGGAGTTGTCAGAACGAGGAGGAAGAGGAGACTGTTCTTCACTTCCTTTGTCATTGCCCTGGATTGCGGGGCATCAGGGAAAAATACCTTGGGGAACCGGTGTTTTCCTGTCTGGGGGATCTGTCCATGACAGAACTAAAATCGCTCCTTCTCTTCATTAGGAAGACGAAGTGGTTGGAACCTGCAGTGACGCCATCTGAGTGACTGATCTAGGGGATGGGCATTGGCGCCGGGTATCACAAAGGGACCACTGAAGGACCCAAGTGAGCTGTCTTTTGATGGCTGCCCATGGAACCTAACCTAACCTAACTATAATAGTTCTTAAGATATGCGATATTAAACATTGGCGTCCTTTGGTGGGTACCACTTCCACCGCTGCTTTTTTGTTTCAATTTTGGGACTCAGAAGATCCTACTACCAAAAGTTCAACAAAATGCGTGCAGCGGCTCTTATTAATAATTCTATCTATGAGGGATTCTTCTCCTCCCCTGTCAACCTCGCCTATTTTTATATTGAAATTTAAAGTTTTCTATAATACTAGCTTTAACCACGTTTGAATACTCTCCCTTTAAAAGTTCTTCAGTTGAGCGATATTTAATATATGCATCCTATGGGAGGTATATCCCCTCCCCCTGTGCCTACCTGCTTTATTTTTATTTTCAAAAGTATAGTATACCATAAGAGTGACTTCTAGAAAGTTTGAACATTCACACTATAACAGTTCTTAAGATATACGATATTAAACATTGGCGTCCTATGGTGGGTACCACTTCTATCGCTGCTTTTTTGTTTCAATTTTGGGACTCAGGAGATCCTACTACCAAAAGTTCAACAAAATGCGCGCAGTGGCTCTTATTAATATTTCTATCTATGAGGGGTTCTGCTCCACCCCTGTCTACCTCGCCTATTTTTATATTGAAATTTAAAGTTTTCTATAATAGTAGCTTTAACCATGTTTGAAGACTCTCCCTTTAAAAGTTCTTCAGTTGAGCGATATTTAATACATGCATCCTATAGGAAGGCAATTCCCCCCCTCCTGTGCCTACCTGCGTTATTTTTATACCCTCCACCACAATTAGTTGTGAAGAGGGTATATTAAGTTTGTCATTCCGTGTGAAACTTTTTTATTATTCATCTCAGACCCTATAAAGTATATAAATTATGGGTCCTTGAGTAATTTTAAGTCGATTTAGTCATGTCTGTCCGTGTGTCCGTCTGTCCGTCTGTTCGTCTGTTCGTCTGTTGAAAACACGCTCACTTTCGAAAAACTCAAAAGAAATAAACAAACTTGGTGTCAAGTTGCTTGTAGTTATCCTAAGCAGTTTGGGATTGAAATCCAGCAAAATCGGTTCAGTAGGATCTGAGCTATGAATCAAAATGTGGAACCACCACCTAAAAAAAATGGATAATTTTGTTACAAAAACTAACATAAATGGTGGAAAAATGCACAGAATGATATAAGATTTCGCAACATATCGTTTTATGTAACTGGAAATCACGCTGTAAAATTTCTTGAAGATCCGTCCATGATTTACCCTAGGCCCCATATAAGCCCTACTCCCGGGAAACAGTATAGTACGCCTAAAACCCTAACTAACAATGCAATCATAACAAATTTTGGCACGTCACAGTTAAATAGGACTAGAAATGAAACTATTAAGTTTCGTGAAGATCGGTCCATAATTTACCATTGGCCCCATATAAAACCTACTTCCGGAAAACAGTTTAGTACGCCTAAATCCGTAAAAAACAATGCTATCATAACAAAATTTGGTACATCACAGTTTTATTGAACGAGAAATAAGACTTTAAAATTTTGTGAAGAACGGTCCATAATTTACCATAGGCCCCATATAAAACCTACTTCCGGAAAACAGTTTAGTACGCCTAAATCCGTAAAAAACAATGCTATCATAACAAAATTTGGTACATCACAGTTTTATTGAACGAGAAATAAGACATTAAAATTTTGTGAAGAACGGTCCATCATTTACCATAGGCCCCATATAAACCTTACTCCCGCAAAACAGCTTAGTACGCCTAAAAACGTAAAAAATAATGCTATCATAACAAAATTTGGTACATCACAGTTTTATTGAACGAGAAATAAGACTTTAAAATTTTGTGCAGAACGGTCCATCATTTACCATAGGCTCCAAATAAACCTTTCTCCCGGAAAACAGCTTAGTACGCCTTAATCCGTAAAAAATAATGCTATCATAACAAAATTGGGAACATAAAAGTTTTACAGGACTAGAAATTAGACTGTGAAATTTCGTAAAGATCAGTTCATAATTTACCCTAGGCCCTATATAAACCTTACTCCCGAAAAACAGCTTAGTACGCCTAAAAACGTAAAAAATAACGCTATCATAACAAAATTTGATACATCACAGTTTTATAGAACTAGAAATGACACTGTGAAAATTGGTGAAGATCGGTGCATAACTTACCATAGGCCTCATATAAAGCCCACTCTGGTAAAATAATTAAATACGCGGTAAACTTTCTTCCAGTTTAGCTTCATATGGCCAGAAAAAATGTTATGCAATTTTGTGATATACGGTCCATAATTTTCCTTAGATTCCATTTTAGCAGCCTTCTGAAATTCACTGCAAGCGCTTAAACTAATTGCACCGCTGTATTGAAATTTATGTTTTTTAATACCAGAAATCGTTCTGCAGAATTTGGGATGATTGGTTCATAACTTACCATGGCTTTTATATAATTTGTTCCCTTGAAAATAATTTTAGTTCAGCTTAAACTGATATTCTACTCAAACTTTTTAAAATTGATTCTGATTGTCGATCAATAATTGTATATAGGTCTAAACCGCAACAAATTTTAATGCAGATGTCTGTTTTTACAAAGATTATAATAATAAATAGACATCATACAGATATTACTCCTAAAACATTCGAAGTGTCGGTGGAGGGTATCAAAGATTCGCACAGCCGAATATAGCACTCTTACTTGTTATTTTCAAAAGTGTAGTATACCATAAGAGTGACTTCTAGAAAGGTTGAACATTCTCACTATTACGGTTCTTAAGATATGCGATGTTAAACATTGGCGTCCTATGGGGGATTCCACTTCCCCCGCTGTTATTTTATTTCAATTTTTGGGCTCAGATGATCCTACTACCAAAAGTTCAGCAAAATGCTTGCAGCGGCTCTTAAGATATGCGATAATTAATATTGGCATCCTATGGGGGTACCAATTCCCCTGCCCCTATCGAAAAAATAAGTAGCCTATTTTATTTTTAAGGGCTCACGTGATGTTACTGTAAAAATTTCAGGAAAATCGGTTCAGTAGTTTAGGAGTCCATAAGCCAACAAACAAACAAAAAAAAACAAAAATTATAACAAACATTTTCCATTTTTATATATATAGACGGAGGACATCGATTTCAAAATTGGGTGACTTGACATGAAATTCCCTATATATAGATTTGTATGAACGTATAAATGACAAAATAAAATAATGGAGATTGACAGAATTGTTAAGTTATATTGTGAAATAGCCATATATAAAATTATTAAGATTAAAAAATGCTAAATAATGCTAACAAATATTACAAAAATGCTGAAAATAATGCTAAATTTACATTCATTCCTCGTAATTAAAATTTTAAAGATATCATAAGCGTGGTTCGTTTCTAAGATCACACTATTGGTGCACCTAGCATAATCCAGAAAGATTTTTATCGTGCTTAATCGGCAAACGAGACCATAATCGGTGAAATATGGTCACACTATCTACTAATTTAAACATTTCCAAAATGTATTACGTGCACTTTTGACTTAACTGCACAAAATTGATATTTTTTGGCATTATTCTTTATAATCCCATACCAATTCCTTTTTTAAGTGCACTTTCTACCTGCACATTTAAGATAAGTGCCCAAAATTTTTGGCATTTTAAAATTATTTTCATACAAATAATTTAAGTTGGCTGCACTTTGATTTAACTGCCCAAAATACATATTTTCTGTAATTATTCTTTAAAATCCTTGTTTACGTGCATTTTGTATACCTGCACATTTTTCATATTTTTGGGCAGCTTTAAAATATGTTCATATAAAACTTCAAAGATAGCTTCACACATGAAAAAATAGGGTGGCCACTTTTTCACATAAATATCCAATTTAAGTTGTTTATAAAAACAAAAAACATATGGGTTGTGGTTACAGCAACTTTGCCACGATTATATGAAAGGAATACCAAATCTAAGGTCTGAAGCTGGCGAATGCTCTGTAGCGCAACAAAGTTCAAATCTTCGAAGTTTCAGCTTTTGACCGCTTCACATTTTTCATTGGCCAAAAATCTGTAACTTTTGAACCAAGGAGATATTTTAGTGAAATTTTTTCTAATCGACAGATAGGTTCTCAAACTTTTTCCACTTTAAATTTCAATAAATCGGTTGAGTAGTTATTGGGGAATTTAAGGGCAAAGTGGAACTTTAGATTTTTTTAACTTTAGCGTGCAATGTGGTTTTTTTTTATTTCTTTTTATTATTTAAAAATGTAATTTTTAGATTTAAATAATATAATCATTAACATTTTTGGTAATAATGGGACACTCAAAAAAATTAAATGTTTACACTATAAAAAAAATTTTAACATTAAAAAAAAAATAGTAAAATCCACTGGAAATTTTGCTATTATTGCTGAAACATAAACAATTTTTTGCTTTCAAATTTGTTTACACTTATTTATTCTTATTTATTTATTAAAACGTTTTAAAAATAATAGCAGCAATAGATTTTAATAGCTTTTGTAACAATGTGAGTTTCTGTTTATTATTATTTTTTTTTTACTAATACAATGTCTGTCTTAGATCTAATGAATTATAATTATTGTTCATTTAATTGAAAGATTGATTGCAAATATTCCATATTCTGTTCTGTGTTATTTCTGTTCTTTAGTAGTTTTTTGACTTCTTCATCTTAATCCCGATGTTCCACTTTCCATTGATTTCGAATACTGGAGATGAACAGATCTGACGTTGCCAATACATAATATATTAACCTTCATTAATAATATGTTATCTTCATTAGTTGAATTTCGTGAAATTTTTCTAATATTGTGCTCTCTATAAAATCTGTAATCCTTATTCCTTTTTTCCTGAGCTTCCTCTGATAAACATCCAAGTGGCACCAACTGATATTTAATGACATCTTCTCCATGATAAAGGATTCTGTGAACTGTAGAAGACATATTACTCCGTGGTACTTGGTTGTATATATTTTTGCAGTTTCCTTAAGGCTAGATTACATTATTATACTTTGTATTAATACATGTCAAAAACTTAAGTAATATGACAAAGTGTGATAGTGTAAATGAAATGTGTGACGAAAATGTCAAGTATTAAGAAAAAAGTTTGACATCCCATACGACTTCATCGTTTTTTGAAAAATTTCTAAACAATAATACTTTTCATTGGATCAGGGTTGCATTTTACTTCATGTATGAGTGTTTATACTTTGTGTGATGGTGTGAAGACAAACTGTCATGTTACCTTAGATTTTTTGACAGTCGCAACAAAACTCATTAGATTTCTATCTCATAAAGTATTATGGAATACGTAAGACTTGTGAGATAGTGTAATCTAGGCTTTAGCAAAATCTAAAAATGTTCTAGAGCCAATTTCTTCATTGCACGCAAGTACTTCTAGGATTATTTTAAATCTAAAAATGAGGTTTAAATTAACACCTGTTAATTCAGATGCTGTTTCTGGATCTGAAAAGAATCTTCTTGCGGTATTGTCATCATTTGTATTGCCTGACTCTTGTTTCGGCAGATCTATAATCAACCCAAATTTGTGATATTCATCTTGAACATGTTTCCTTTTTGAACTTTTTAACTCCTTGTTGGTTTCGTTGTTTCTTATTGATCCGAAATCCAAATCATAACTGATTTTAAGTATGTGTTCCATAAGTCGTATTCTTGCATGTAGTGGTGATAATCCAAATTAATATGCATCAGTATTATCTAATGATTTTGTCGGGACTTGGTTTAATTGGCTTGATGTTGCATGGCATATGATGCAGCTGGATGCAGCCTTCGTGTTAGTCAAAGCCTGTCCTACTTTTCCATCTATCATTGTTAGCACTAATTGGTAGCTAACTTCAATTTGAATCCCATCTAAATCTAACTGTAATGGCTGTAGTATTGCAATTTGGGCCATGATATGTTAATGGCATCATGAGTTTATTTTTTGAATTCAAATTTAATAGGTCTGCAATATTTGTACCTGTATTATGTTTGTTCTCGATCAATTTTCCCTATATCATAAAAATCAGTGGTTTTACCTTCTTAGTCCCTTTTGATCCGCAAAAGTTATATTCTACTAAAGTTGAAATTTGACAAAAATATAGTAGCTTAGACTTTTTTTGGAGTAATTTCATTAAAATTAAAAAAGTGTTAAACAGACGGGTCCAAACGGGTACAAGAGTATATACAGGGTTAAAGAAAACACTTCCACCTTTCTATCAGTGGTTTCACCTTCTTGGTCCGCAAAAGTTATATTCTACTAAAGTTGAAATTTGACAAAAATATAGTAGTTTAAAATTGTTTTTGGAGTAATTTCATTAAAATTAAAAAAGTGTTAAACAGACGGGTCCAAACGGGTACAAGAGTATATACAGGGTTAAAGAAAACACTTGCACCTTTCTATCAGTGGTTTCACCTTCTTGGTCCCTTTTGGGCCGCAAAAGTTCTATTCTACTAAAGTTGAAATTTGACAAAAATATAGTAGTTTAGAAATTTTTTTGGAGTAATTTCATTAAAATTAAAAAAGTGTTAAACAGACGGGTCCAAACGGGTACAAGAGTGTATACAGGGTTAAAGAAAACACTTCCACCTTTCCATCAGTGGTTTCAGCTTCTTGGTCCCTTTCGGGCCGCAAAAGTTGTATTCTACTAAAGTTGAAATTTGACAAAAAATATAGTAGTTTAGAAATTTTTTTGGAGTAATTTCATTAAAATTAAAAAAGTGTTAAACAGACGGGTCCAAACGGGTACAAGAGTGTATACAGGGTTAAAGAAAACACTTCCACCTTTCCATCAGTGGTTTCACCTTCTTGGTCCCTTTTGGGCCGCAAAAGTTGTATTCTACTAAAGTTGAAATTTGACAAAAATATAGTAGTTTAGAAATTTTTTTGGAGTAATTTCATTAAAATTAAGAAAGTGTTAAACAGACGGGTCCAAACGGGTACAAGAGTGTATACAGGGTTAAAGAAAACACTTCCACCTTTCCATCAGTGGTTTCACCTTCTTGGTCCCTTTTGGGCCGCAAAAGTTGTATTCTACTAAAGTTGAAATTTGACAAAAATATAGTAGTTTAGAAATTTTTTTGGAGTAATTTCATTAAAATTAAGAAAGTGTTAAACAGACGGGTCCAAACGGGTGCAAGAGTATATACAGGGTTAAAGAAAACACTTTCTATCAGTGGTTTTGTTTTCTTAATCCCTTTTGATCCGCAAAAGTTCTATTCTACTTAAATTGAAATTTGACAAAAATATAGTAGTTTAGAAAATATGTCCTAACATCTCAAATATAAATAACACAATAGTCGCAAATATTACCTTTTAAAAGATAACAAGACTTAGTAGTCTAGCCTAGCAAAAAAGCAGGTCATTATCGCTGATAGTTTTTGTGCAATGATAATTTCTTTCGGATTAAATATTTTTTTTGTGAATTAAAAAAAAAAAAATTGTGTTTAACAACATTGCACAACCACAATTACCAATATTTTGACCTAATTTTTTGGCTACCTTAGTTTTAATATGTTAACTATTAAATCAACTTAAAATTTTTGGAATCGGTGACAAACAAAAATTAGAATTTTGGCCAATGAAATAAAATTTTCAGCCACTGTGCAACGTGGGCGTGGCAATTAGCCAAATATAAATTTTGTGCATATTGTATCCACCAGGGCCTGGTCAGGCCAAACCCTATTATTTTTGTACTGTAGATAATAAAATCAAAACGAAACGTATTTAAAAGCATACGCAACACATAAGAAACCTTTCTTTACTTTTTTTCGAAAATGTATCCTAGATATTTGACAACAAAATGTTCCTGCTATAGCCATAAAACTCCATACATATAAAAGTAGTCTTAGCCCAGCCCAGGGGTTTGTTAGTGCGAGTTTTTTCTACAGCTACAAAAAGCTCCATACAAAACACAAGAAGTCCCAGCCAGGCCGTGGGGTTCGTTTGTGTAAAATCGTTTTGGTGTTTGCTTAAGGGTTAAATAAAAGTAAGGGTAAAATATGCAACATGTTTTGCATGTTTTTCATCAACTTATTCAGAAAAGAACTTGAAAAATTTTTATATATATATGTGACCTTCTCCGAGAAAACGGACCTAGTGTGTCAAAAAACGGGTTTGGACTTAAGAGTGGATTGTGGTACCTAAAAGGGTGTAAAATAAGATGAAATGAGAGTGAGGCACCCTATCATAATTAACCATGCCAAATCGCATCTCCCAACTGAAGGTGTGTTTACAGTGATAATGCGTTATGAAACTTAAAATGCGTTTTTCTCAAAACTTAATTATCACACACTAGGTCCCTTTTCTCGGAGAAGGTCACATATATGCATAAATCTTATTATTATTCCAAAAATATATAGACACATATATTGTTCCAAGACCGCAAAAAATAAGTATTTTCAAGTTCGTATAACTACTATTGGTTTAGAAATCTGCAATGTGAACACCCCTCTTTTTCTTATAAATGCCAATCATCTTAGATCTTCTTATTAGTTTAAAAACACATATTGTTTGAAAAACGGCTAAAATGTTGGGTTTTTAATGAAGATTGACTTTAAAAAATATCGAATTCGATAGTCGCATTTCAATATCGATATATCGGTATTTAAAATATCGGCGATATACATATATCAATTATTTTTTTTAATATCGATATTTTTATACATCGATATTTTTTGCCCATTCCTAGTTTACATGTCGATCTAAAACAAATTAATTTAATCTTGAGCATTTTCTAAAAATTTAAAGAAATCCCTAGCATTTGTTTCTTGATGCTAGAAATTCGATTCTATTTAAAAATCAAGAAAATCAGACTAATATTAAATAAATGCTAAAAAGCTACTTTTGTATTTCTTGTTTTAAAAAATGTTTGATCATATTTAAGATAGTTTTACTTAATAAGAACAAAGCAAGTTAAAAAGCGGAAATAATTTTTGGATTTTCTTGTTTTAAGAAACGAAATGGATTACTTAAGAAAATAAACTTCTTTCCTTGTATGGTATGCATTTCAGAGTAAAGTATTTAAAAACGGAAACAAATTTTAGTTTAATGTGTCTTGCATTTAATGTATGCAAATAAAAGTAAAAAATATTGAGTATCAATAAAAGCGCTAATATAGCGTTCGTTTGAAAAAAAGCGCTAAGGAAAAAACTTGCGCCATTTCGACAGTTAAAAGTGCTAAATCTAGCGCCAAAGGCGCTAAATTGGCAACTCTGTGTAAATTAATTTAAATGTAAGATGAGATAAGCCCACTGTTTATTGTTGATGTGTTTTGTTTAAACTTTGATATTGTTACGAGTAGAACTGTTGCTTATAAGTCTTATACGTTTAACAGTTTTATTTGGTTTAATATCTTTAGTTTTTCTAAAATCTTAATGGATGAAGTTTCCTGATGATCTGGCCTAAGCAACCAGTGAAATGCGCATAGGAATAGCTTATCCCATCAACAATAAAGTTCAAGTGTTTTTATCAAGAATAAAAACTGGGAATTAAGCACGAATAACAAAATCTTTTAAAAATAATTTAAATTATTTTTTACATTTTGTTGTTGCGGTGTTGTAAATGTTAGTACGTTAGCAACAATAATAAGATTAGCAGGGTCTATGAGGGTACCTTAATATCGAGAGTGAAAACCGCTATTGACATTTTTTTAATGACATGGTATTTTTTACATGTTTATTACAAAATAGTTTTTCTGTGTTTGACATTTTTAAAAAAAATATAAAGTGCATTAAACAAATTCTAATGAAAAAATTAATAAAGAAAATAAAAGAAAAGAAAACGTGTTAAAACACGGTTAACTTTAGCTTGATATTTACGATATATAAATCATAGGAGATTTATAAAGCACATGAAAGCCTGTGCCTCATTCTATTCTTATCTCCCCTCACAGCATGGTGTAATAAAAGTAACCCTTTAAAATTTAAACTTTTTTTTTTATTATTTTTTTTTTTTTTAATTCTAAAAAGTTTCTGTTCATACATATATGCTTATGTTTTTAGACTTAATCCTCTAAATATATCCAAAAAACTTTTTAAAATTTGTAAACTGTAATAAATTGCCATTTGAATAAAATTGTAAATGATATACAAGATTCGGCCAATATCTGAAAGTTGTACTTCAGGTTCTAAGGCAGAAACGCATTCTAAACATAAAAAAGAGAATAAGTACACATTTATTCTGTTAAAATCAACTAGAACTTACTATCCGATTTTGTCCAGCCAATATGGACATTGTGCTTCTTGTTCTCAGCTTCCAACCAAACACGCAGGGGTTCAAAGTATTCAGCAATAGCCTTGCCACTCATAGTGCGTTCCCCATTGAAGGCTTGCAGTGCATCTGGCCAGGGTTTCGATGCACCCAAGGACAACATATCTCTAGAGTTAAAATATAATTTGTTTCTCTTTTCTTTAAAAAAAAAAAAATTTAGAACTTACGCAAACGATTTACCAGCTGTCTTGCTACCATAAATATCACAATTATCCAAAGGCAAGTTAGGATCGGTGGGATTATATTGGCCAGCTTTAATACAAGCAGACTTGTACAATTGGAACTGTAAAATTGCAGCAACCAAATATCTCATGTATTCAACATCGGCAGAGATGTGATATTTAGCAGGGGCATCAAAGTCTTTTTCAGTACGAACAACAGGAGGTTCAATACCAGAGTAGTCTTCACGCAATGTCCAGAAAGCACAATTCCATTCAGATTTATTAACTTTACCGCGGAACAAGTCCCAACGGAATTTGTCCATGGTAAAGGCGAAAGCCAAGAAAACTATTTTGTCCAAAGCCTTATTAAAAAAAAATAAAAAGAAGCTAAGTTTTTGGTCTAATTTCTTTCAAAACTTACAGTTAACAGTAAATTATTTATTCGAGCTTCTTCGTCATGCACGTAGTTAGTAAGTAATTTTACACGTTCCAAATATTTGGGGGTGGAAACAGACAAAGACAAGACATCACCGATAGCTTCATGAAAACCAGGATTGGCACCTTTACGATAAACAAAAGGCAGGTGTTGGTATTGCAGGAAATATTGAATATGACCCATTTCATGGTGGATAACGAATAAGTGTTCTTGGGTAACACGGGTGCATTGCATTATACGGACATCATTGAATAAAAGGAAGTCCCAGGCAGAAGCATGGCAAACTAAATCACGCTTATCGGTGGGTTTCACCAAGATACTCTTTGCCCAGAAGTTTCTGTTTCAAATAAACTGTTAAGAAACAATCTAAATTTAATTTCTATAAAAAAAAAACTCACTCTGGCACTGGCTTCAATCCCATCGAGGTAAACAATTTATCACCCATTTCAAACATTTTCAAAGGAGTGTATCCCAGTTTAACCATTTCATTGGTGACATCAGTCGATTTTTTGTTAGGAAATGGTGCAACTATATCAGCAATATGAGACCAATCCTGAGCCCACATGTTGCCTAGCAAATGCATAGAAATGGGACCAGTTTTGGAAACCACATCATCACCATAATGTTTCCGCAAACGATGACGTACATAAGCATGAAGTTGTTCATTCAAGTGCTTAATGTCGTCTCTAAATATATTTTCCAATTGTTCTGCAATAGAGTTGTCCTCGTATCTATCTAACCACGCTTCGGCACCAGAGTTGAAGCCTGAAAATTAGAGAGGAATCATTTATTACTAGAATTTGTCTTATAGAGGAATGATTTTTGAACCGAATTTCAAATTGAATCATTGCAAAAATTTCAGTTTCAGCTAAATGACTTCTTTTTTAATTTAATAAATGTTTACACAGCAAACTTTCCATGAAATTTTTACTTAAAAATCGTTTGGTAAATTTAAAAATCTTTTATGAATTTGGGTTTAAACTTTAAAAACACAAAAACCTAAATTTGGATTACTCATGGATATCCTTTCGAATTCAAGTCTCACGTTTAAAATATTAAAATCCATTAAGCAGTTTATACCTAAAACTTGTTTCAGGGACGAGTTTGATCTTAATCGAAACTCACTATTCTTCCTAAATTCCAAACGATTGCAACTATTGTAATATAAACGATGATTTTCAAATGTTGTGAAATATTTGTAAATGTTATTTCTTTGACTAGTGCCCCGTTATCTATCTATTAACCAGAAAGCGGATTTCATAACAAATTATAGATTGGGCCCTTGCAAATTTAATATCTGGATCGTTGAAACTTGGCTTAAATTGCGTGTCTTAAATCCCAAATAGTACGAGCCTAACGAACCGACTGAACTCCTCTCAATATTGTTAATTTTCTTTAACTGATCGCTCAGAATCTAAAATCAATTGACAAATTAAATCGTCAAGAAGAGAATAGTTTAAACTGTGACAGTCCCGAACGTCTAAATTTGTTTCATATTGTTCCTATTTGTAAGCCCACATCACAGTAGTGGAGGGGGTATTATGCGTTTGTGTTGGTATTTGTTACGGCTTAAAATATTGGTTCCAGACCTTTAAGTATAGTGACCGACTCAGAATAAATTTCTATTACATACATCTAACAATATCCATCCATCCGGCTGGCTAGATGGTTGTGTGGGCGTGTAATCTTGTGCGCAAAGTACAAAGTTGATGAAATACATTCTTCTTTTCGAAATAGGTTTGTGCCTTATTTTATTATGTTGGTTTTAAGACTAAATATCGCTCAAAAGCATTTTTGCAACATAAATCAGCTTACTAATTTTTGTTTAAATCGTTTCGCATTGGCCAATACCTCCCAATCAAAAACCATGTCGGGCATAATGCTGGTGTCTTATAATTGAAATTATGTAAGATACAAAACGGGCAATAAAGTTAATCATAATAATATTCTATTTCTGTCTCTAGGTTCTCTAGGGTAAGTGTTTTAGGTAAGAATCAATCTAATTTTACTTTTACTTAAATCAATCTCATTTTCGGATTATTTTATTATTTTTATTTTTAATGTGGATAAATTAAGTAACTGAATAACCCGTACTTGAATCAATCTTTCTGTACTTGATTCAAGAAAATTTGTGCTAACCCTACTATTGATACCGCTTCGGATTGATTTAAGAACGGATGGAACTCTCAGAAAATTGTCTCTATACAGTGTGGTGTAGTGTATCAAATAGTCGGGTCTGAATCCTTTGTTATTTAAGTTTCCAAAGACAATCATAAAGTTAAAAAACCTTTCCAAAAGAATAAAATACTGGAAATTAAATAGAAATACGAACTTTTGTATCTTTTAAACTTGACCATATGTAAGTATTTTTAAGCTGTTTTAAATCAAAATCCGAAATTCAAACCTACTTACCATTCAATTTAGCAGCCTTGGTATTTAATTCAATATATCTCTTGAAATCTGCACGTGTTGGAGCACCAGCCTTATTGTAGTATTCGCCCCAGTAGTATTTTAATTCTTCAGGATCACGACTTTTGGCAAAGACATCCTCGATTTCAGGATTCAAAGATAAATCACATTTTGTATTGTTCCTATAATGGCAAACGCGAACCTTGGCAAAGTTCGATTCCATTTTATCCACAGTATCCGAAAGTTCAGTATATTCTTCTTTAGGTAAAACGGCGTAACCCAAGTCCGACAACATTTTAAATTGACGTTTTAAATCCTCTGACTGGTATGAACTCCAATTGAACTTTTTTAAATCTTTTACAATTTCTTTCTTATAGCTGGCAACATCAGCAGCTATTTCATTTTTCTTGCTTTGATTATCATCATTGATATTGGAATAAAAAGCCCAGTCGGCTTCAACCCGTAAGTTGGTACGTCTGGCAAGCTCAGAATTCACTTGTTTTAAATATTCGGCAGCACTGGTTTCCTCGTTATCAACAGCGTGACAGATCTACAAGATTATTTAGCATAAATAAGAAAGTGCACTGAGCAAAAAAGTCGTTAAAACATTGTCAACCAATGATATTAAAACGACAACGAATGTTTTAATATTTAAGAAAACGTTGTCGAATTGAAACCAAATAACATTCTAGAAAAATTGTTTACACTCTGTTGTCATAAAGATAACGCCCAGTTGTCATTTTAAATGGCGTTCTACTTATGAAGTCAAACTCAGCTCATTGCTAGGAGTTTAATACTATGTTCACACTTGAGTTTTTAAACACGATTAAGCAAAATGTGGATTTAGCTGATCAAAGTCGTTCACATTACATTTGAGATTATCAAGATGACAGTTGATTAAGAAAAAAAAAAACAACAAAAACATTTCTATTTCTTAAAAGTATTAAAAATTACTAAAAAAAATACTTTAATAAAGTTACCAGAAGAATTTTTTAAACATATTTATGATGAATTTGTGAAAAATAATCGATTATTTAAAGACGAAATAAAAACATTAAGCAGAAATCGTGGTCGGTTGTACACGTAAGAGGTACGTTCATTGCGGCCGTTTCTAGATTATACACGAAAAGAAAATACATGGTTGTGGTAAACATATTCTAAGTGCAACATTTTTTTTTAATGTAAATACAACTTCTTTATTTTCTTAATGAGTATTTATTTTTAATTGTTTAACAAATGGCGCTAACATAATATTATTAGAATAAACATATTTTGTTTGCTTCTTAAGCATACTATGACTACACGTATAGAATGTTCTCATGTTATGGCTGTTAAATATCATGAAATGGTTGTGAGTAATATAAAATGTTTTCAAAGTAATTATTATTTAGTTGTTAGTAAAAAAAAATATTTTTCAGTCAACAATACTCAAATTTATAATTGCGATAAACATTGATATGTTTACAGTAACTATAATATTGCTCGTATTTAATAAAACTAGCAATATTTTGTGTACGACAACAAAAGATTGTTACAATAAACATAGTGTAGTTCCGTAACCATGCCCAACCATATTTTCCCTGCGTGTACTCAGTTTGAGGTAAGTTCTGCAAATTCTTTGTGATAAATAAAATGATTTACTTGTAATCATGTCAATTTAAAGTGATGAACAAATCACTTCAATGTTTGGTTAATCATCTCGATTTGGATGTGATTAGCGCTTAAACACGTTCGAGCTGCTTAAACACGTTTAAAATTACATATAAAAAAGGCTGCAAATCATTATTTACTAAAGACTAGATTACACTATCTCACAAGTCTTACGTATTCCATAATACTTTGTGAGATAGAAATCTAATGAGTTTTGTTGCGACTGTTAAAAAATCTACTGCCTGTTTAACGATGTCGAACGTCAACGTTCGCATAGAAAACTACATTTAAAACAAAAACAAATTTTCGAATATTGTTTTTGTTTTACATATAATTTTCTATGCGAACGTTAACGTTCGAAATCGATGAACTGGATGCTAATATAACATTACAGTTTGTGTTCACAACATCACACAAAGTATAAATCCTCACACATGATGTAAAATGCAACCCTGATCCAATGAAAAGTATAATTGTTTAGATATTTTTCAAAAAACGATGAAGTCGTATGGGCTGTCAAACTTTTTTCATAATACTTGTCATTTTCGTGACACATTGCATTCACACTATCACACTTTGTCACATGACTTGAGTTTTTGACATGTATTAATACAAAGTATAATAGTGTAAACTAGCCTTAAATTATATTCATATTAGTAAACAAATAAAAAACTAAAAAGTGATAAAAAAAAATACATTAAGCTGTGATGTAATAATTTTGTGAGAATTCGACAAAGATTTTCTTTTTGAAGAATTTTTTAATGTCGATGTGAAAACAAGTGCTTCCATAAACTTGAAAGGTATTTATGATTATTTAAAAGGTATGGTAAGGAATTAAACGTTTAATCAAGTAAATTAAACGTTTAATTAATACTATTAACTGATTTAATTGATACTATTAATTTGTTTACTGGTGCAAATTTTTTTGACATGATTCTATAAACGTTAGTGTTTGAACAAAATGTTGCCGAAAGGTATCATAAAAACTTTTATTTGAACCTTTTCTAAATATACGATAAGAAAGTATTCGAATAAAAAGTTTGTTTACTTTTTATTAATATCGATACTTTTATGATTTGCTTATTTAATTTTTTTTATATTTTTGAGCAATTTGTTGTTTTAAACAAAAAAACAACTAGTTGCATTATTTTAATAAATAATTAAATATCATAATATGCATACACTAATCAAAATGTCATTTTATTTTTGGTTTAAAGAAGGGCAAATCCAACAATAAATTTTCTTAATCTATGAATGGCTTATTAAATGGTTTATTGTTATTTACTTTAGCAATTTTTGCTTAAAAACGGTTAACTAATCATAAATAAGTCTTTATGAATACGGCTGTTTAAATAAAAGAAACTTACCGCCAAGCTAGCCAATAGTGCGACAACTAATAATTTCATATTGTCCCTGCAATGAAAAATTAGATTTTTTTTGTTAATAATTTATTTATTGTGAATTTTGTGTTTTTATTTTAAAAAAGTGTTATTATTATTAAAGCCGAGTGACATAGAATCCTTTGTACTTTATGCGTCGCTTTTTTTAACTGACATTTTAGTTGACATACAGGTTTTCTTATGAACTTTGTTTCAATATCGTACGTCTACATAAAAAAAAAATTAAATAAAATTAAATATGGGCATTTCCTGGGGTCACGAACGTACGTTCGTACGCTTTTGATGTACAAATAATACAGAAAACAAAACTTTTCCTAGCATTTTTTTTCGATTCGATAGCATTTGGGTAGCTCTATGTTTAGTGCAAAAGATGGATTTCATCGAGTTTAAGTTTTCATAATAAGAGTTATAAACGTGTGGGCACGAACGTACGCAAAATAGAAGTCAACTTTGGCTGACAGTAGTGAAATGTAAAAATCTGCGCAATGGAACGGAATATACAAAAGTGATTAATTTATTTTAAAAGTGTATTAATGTAGGTCTCCATCCAGTTTTTACAAAATAAAATATCACTCTTGGTTTTTGTTTAATTGGCTTATTTACCGGTCGCGAACGTACGATTTTTCCATACGTTTTTTTATTATTATCACCACGCATTTTCCCATAAATGTCTTCAAATTTTCTTAACAAAAAAACTTAATACTCCTTTTACAATGGATTGTAATCGAGAGATTATGAAGAAAGAGTGTAAACATAACATATTTTTTCCATGTAAAATAAGTATATAAAAATGTCTTTAGAAGTAGAAAATACAGAAAAATATCAAATTTTCCAGTTTCCAGCCCAATTTCCTCATGTAAAACAGCTGAGTATCAAAGTATTCTTTATCTGAACTTCCTACGTCGTTACGTTAGTTCCACTTGAAAAATTAGAAAAATACTAATCTGCAACTAATCTTTAACCCTTTGGGTTGACTGGCTTAACTTTTTTTTTTTTTGTACCGAACCACTTTACAGCACATCCGCACTCTCTCAGAATATTTTATTCACCATATATTCCGGTGTCAATGCTGTTTTTAGATCATCATTTTGAGTTATTTTCGCTGATCTGCCCATTTCTTACATTCGAAAGAATGTGGTTTGCGTCTTCCACGAGAGATTCGCATGACTCACAGTTGCCAGCAACTCGAAGCTTAAATCTGTGTAAGTACACATTCAGAGTGTCATGATTAGTCATCACCTGCGTGAGAAAGCATCGCATGATACCACGCCTTTTCTCTATCCGGACTCTAATATCGGGAATTAGTTTATGTGTCCATCTTCCATTTTAATCCATATTCCAACGATCTTGTCATTTTGTTATTAGGGAACTTCTTGTATATTCCTTCACTTCAGGCTGGATAATTTGCCTTTTTATACATTTTGCTTCCTCTTTTTCAAGCACTGGTCAGTCTATTGGTGGTAGCCCGATATGATTCGAAGTGCACTTAGGCGCTGTGGCTTTTGCATTTCTCTTATTCTTTCCGTTATGGTCATAGAAGTTGACAATTTCGGGGTATCGTAAAGTAGTAGGGATTGTACTACACTGTTTATAAGCTGTCTTATGTATGGCTTAGGACCTCCACAATTTGGCACTATCCACGCCAGAAGTTTCCGTTTGCATGCATTCCTTCGTAGAATAAATACGTGTTAACCGAAATTTAGTCTATCGTCAAGTTGTACACCCAGATAATGCAAACTCCGTTGAAAGTGTATTTAACTGCTTTCCAGGAAGATCTTCGGTGGTCTTTCCCCTTCGAGAACCATATTGCATCCGGGAAAGTCCATCAGTCTTCCAGTCTTTGTAGTAGCACACTTTCTAGCAGTTTCCCCATTGAGGCCAGCAAACATAACGGTCAGTATGGACCAGGTTCATTTATTAGGTTTTGCAATACATTCCATTGACTTATGACCTGGTTTACACCATTTTCTTCATATGCACAGAAAAAATTATTGCCGAATTATTTTGAAACAAACGCTTGTTTGAAAATTTTTTTAATATCTATAAATTTTTTTTACTGATTCAATTATTTTTTTTTTTTGTTTGATTTTAATTTAACCAACAAAAATGTGGACAACTCTTCAAAAATATAATAAACGCGTTATTGGTTGCAAGCTTTCATAATTTTGTATGAAATATTTAACGCTCTTTAATGTTGTCATCTTTTTGCATGTTTTTATTTGATCGTAAGCAACACTTCTTTATGTGAAATATAAGATCAACAACAAAAAAGTGCAACTATAAGAAAAACAATAGCAGAAACAACATTATAAGAAACAAAATCCCGTATTCAATTTTTTATAACTGTTTGGTTAAATACATCAAATACAAAAATAGAATGATGACGAAAAACATATCGAGTCGGTCTGCTGCAGTTTTTGGTTACATTTCTTCTTCATTAGCAAAGGAAAGGATGCAGCAACAGTGAGTGATGAAGAAAAACATTGTGTTGTGTGTATAAATAAGACTTCGTTCAAAAATATTCAAACAAAAAAAATGTGTCTCAAAGCCAGCCGGCGGCTCTGCTCTGCCGTTATCTTCTCATACAGTGCTTACTTGTGTGCGCGTCATTGCTTATGCAAAAACTTTTTTTTTTTTTTGATTTTGAAATTTAGTATATGAATTTCAGTAAACTTTTTCTTTGATTCAGTTAGATTATTTGTTTGAAAAAATCAGTGTTTTTTTCAATAAACAAAATGCAAATAAATTGTTTGAATATGCAAATTTGTTTATAGGACCGATTTCAGACAAAAAATTGTTTGATTCTACAAATTTTTTGTTTGAATTGGAAAAATATTTTTTCTGTGTGTTACCGTTGTCTACGCCTTTACGTTGGCTGGCAATATTGCCTTGGTCCACGCACCTATAGCACTGTTTGGACTTAATTTTGGTTCGTATTCAACCCATCCTATCTTAATTCTCCTTGCGCGTAGTAGGAAGGAGCAAGATATTTGGATAACAGAACTAGTGCCTGTTTAGTACCACAAACGGAATCCCTTACATTCAGTAGCTAAGACGATGTTGGAAAATCAGCCTTTGTCGCCACCATGACAGCATTTATGAGGTCATCGTTTTCAGTAGATTCATCTAGATATCTAATGTTTATTATATTATTCGCATTCTTATTCTCGTTACGATGTTCAACAACTAGTTTTAATAGCTATGGGTTCTCCTTGATCTCTGAGGACTCGTTGTTGCCACCTTGCTTTCTTTTATGTTGTCTCTTTTTTTTTCTATCGGTGTCTCACTACTTCCCATTCGTAAGTCACCACCTAGGGATCTGGGGTGTTTATCTCTCCGGTGTTTTAACAACATAAGCGTTTGTAGTGCTAAGATTGTTATTAGCTGTTTAAGCTCTTATCCGCTGTATCATTTGGGTCACATCATCATTCCACTATTACAGTAGTACAATAATAAGAATCGTACTGGGCTTGATTTTAATGCCTTTCGGCGGAGTTATTTCCGGGGTTATGACCATATCCCAGACATTCTCCAGTGAGACCATCATTTGGACCTTACTGTGCTCGATCTTAATGCCATTTGGCGGGAAGTGACTAGGTAAACCACGGAGGCATCTTACTCATAACTACATCTCTCCAGAGGGCACACTTCTAGTAGCATATATGTGGACCATAGGGCAATACAAATGCAACTGTGATAAAGAATAAACTCGATTTTTTTTTTAATTCATTGCATTATCGACTTTCTCCCGTATTCATAAAATATTACTTAATTTTAGAAACGTTTAAGCTATGCTCACAATGGCAGCATCAATTTCATTTTTTCTTCTATCTTATGTCTTCCCAAACTATTTCGTATATTTTCCATTCATTTTTCGAAAAAATAAAAATAGAACGCTTTCTGTGTCAAAAATGTACTGCTTTAAAGAGTGAACTCGCCAAATCAAATTCACGTCTTCCATATGCAATATGGTAAGCGAAACTTTTATTTTTCTCCCTTATTGGAAGCTCAATTTTTTATTGGGATAATTGAAAATATTTTTATGAATACGGCAGTTAATTACTAAAAAAAATACATTTTGACAAAGATATTTTTGGATTTTAAAAAGTTTAACTAGAAAATAATCTCCTATCCACAATAATTTACTTTTTATAATTATATATTTATTCTTCTTCTTTTAGTTAATCAACAGTCGTCAGACTGAGGTTATGTTTTACCACTTGAAGACACACCAAAACTATTTTTTTTTTAAATCGACGATGGCTTATTTATACCAAAAAACACACATAATCTTAGCAAATCAATTTTAAAATATAATCATTGAAAGAGTTATTGCTCTTTACACTTGTGCAAATTTACATCAACAGCTGATTATTATACAAACACCACAATAGTGTTTGTACCAAGGTTGGATACCGAAACGAATTTCGGTATCGGTATAAAACTTTTTTTTATTATATATCGGTATTACAATTGAATGAATCATATAAAAAAAAATTTTGAAAGAATAATATAATATATGTATATGTATTATTCGTATATGCATGTGTTTATGTATTATATTTTATTTATTGATTTCAACTAAAAATATTATCATCACAATTACAATACAAGCTTAAAGCAGTAGAGCGCCAAAAATGTTCAATTGTCAAATGCATGTCATGCAGGTAAATTAACTCGTGTACGTGTGCTGTACGTAATATTCACCGAAATATTCGCCGTCATATTTTATTTTTATTTTTTGATTTTCGATCCAGCAACGCCGGTGTCACACATAGAAACACGGAATGTGTTTATACTTTAAAATTTTCTATAAATGTTGTTGTAGAAGTTATGTTACGTTCTATGATTTTATCATAGTAAGCCAATAACAGTGTTGCAACCATAGAGCGTTAAGTTAACAAACATATTTTTCATTAGCACAAGTGGGGAAACTTTAATTTTTTTCTATTTGAAAAATTATATTATTTTTTAATACCGAAACGATTGTACTGGTATAGTTCCGGTATTAAGGGAAATTCTTTACGTATACTGGTATTTTATACAAGTAAACTAATGTCGATATCGGTATCAAGACCGTTATTCAATTTAAACGGTATTGATATCGGTATGGATTGCCAGCCTTGGTTTGTACTAATATGTGTAACACATAAAATAATTAGTTTTAGATCCACCTTTTTATAGACCGATCGTTTTAGAAAAGCTGTCTAACTTTATCTAACGATGCCGGTTCGCCCGGCTAGCTGTCTGTCCATGCATACCTTCTGCCCAAAGTCCAGGTCGCAATTTTGAATATAATTTGATCAACACTGGTACATACGTTTTAATTGTTATACTAACGAAGGTTATTGAAAATGGTGAGAATGGGTTAAGGATTCCAAAAAGCACCGATACAAACTGCTTCACGTACTAAAGTCGTTGCACCCATAAAGTGTCCTATTATGAATGAATGTATATTAAGTTTGGTCCATAAAATCTTCTTGCAATTTAAATCAACTAACCAAATTTTGTGAAGACGTCTCATATTTGACTATATCTTCAATACTTATACCACCTATAAAAATAGCTTCCTTATTAATGTTCGTATTGATGTAAAATTTGGCGATAACAACTATTTAAATGTCATTTATTTCAAAATGTTGTGCTGTAGGTCCAGAATTGAACACTATAAAAGTCATGTCTCTAAAATCGCTTTAAGTTAAAAAAATCTTCAAATAATTGTAAATATATATATAATATTTGACACAAAGTACTTTTATATGAATCTTAGGTCAAAACCAAAATGTTGTTTTGACGGCTCTATGATTGCACATGTGGGGCTAGGCTATCAAATAGCGTGCTTATTTTTTAATTTTATCAATTTTTCAAAATATTCAATTTAAATAAAATTTTAAATATTAAAAATTTGTTTATTGAAAAATATTTAAAAAAAAAAAACAAACTTAACCCTTAAATGCATGATTTTTTCTTTTGGATTGAAAAAAATGTTTTTTAATAGAAACTTAGGCGTAGATTTCGTAAAAAATAATAAAAAAATTTAGAATTAGTTTTGAGTGTTATTTTCGATAAAAACGGTATGTAGACTTTTGGCAACAATATGCGTTTGGTACTTGAATTTTTAAGACATGAACAATAGTCACATATATATTTATATAACATACAGGTGTTCAGAAATTTGTTTCTATTTATGAAACAATACAAAACAAATGCCATTTTTGATCTGGCACAAAGCAACTATACATTTAGTACACTCAGTCCGTGAAAATTCATTGCACTCTGGAAGTTTGCACCTCTTTTTAGTGGAACATCTCTTTTCAGTATGTCATACACCATCGGTTCTTATCTGGTGTCGGTATAGGTTTTGGAGGTCCTCGGGGCCTTTACCCACATCTGCCTCTCTGGTTGAAGGTCTTCCTCGTTTGTTTTCATATGATTTATAGGGCACAATGTTTCCGCCAGATCTGATTTAGAATCTGGCAATTTAATGTTTGGGTGGTTTGTTTTTTAGAGTATTCATGAAATTATTACGTCATATGGTAAATTAATCTTAAGTACCACTTACGACTTTTCATGCTATTTAATACCTGCCTAAAAAGCTATCATAAGGTCAACTCCTCCCATATTGGCGTTATAATTTTCGACCGTTTTTGGACAAGCTATTAAAGTTTGTGTTTTTTGCGATTTTTCATATCTATTGGCATCTTCAACCGGTTCCGCGCCTACGTCATTTGAAGCTTACGTAACAAGCTTATTCTCCTTTCAGCATGTCACAGAGACAGCTATCTTTAATAATTTGTAACAAATTTCTCATTGAAACCCCGTGCAACAGACCGTTTCATAATTTTTTTGCGGCAGGTAATTTGCAGTTCTTTCCAATCCGATTTATGTGAATTGTGCCCAACAAGTATATTTCCTGAGTCCATAGGTAATACTTTAATGGAATTGACGTATAATAATTGTCGAAATAAATTATGTGGTTCGTTTAACGGGAAATTTAACGGCACAGTCTAACCACAGTCTACCCAAAACAAATTGTAACCGTCAAGTAATATTAATGTCACAAACGCATGTTGTAGACATTTGGCAACATAAATTTTTTTTAAAAATATTGCATTTATTCAGTAATATTGTTAAATTAAACATGACCAGGCCATAGCTAACCTGTCAACAGATGCAAATTTATTTTTTTCCGATGTGATAATACACGGTCCTTAGAAAACAAAAAAATACAAAATTTGATTTTAACTAAGAAACTGATCTTTATCAGCCATCTCAATGAAATGCCAAATAAATACAAATCAAAGCAACTAAAAACAAAGTAACGATTTATTTTTATTCATACTGCTTGTGTAAGCTTAGAAACGAACTTTTATAAATGCACTCACATTGGAACATAAAGAAAATTAGCTTGAACTGGTATGTAGCCAATTGGCAACAGTATGCATTTAAGGGTTAAGTAACATGTAGTTAAAATAAGTCAACTTTGCTTTTAAATTTAAATTTAATTCTACTGCTTTTGTATTAAAATTTTAAATTATGGTTAGTAACAAGTTGGATGCGTAGCAGATAAAATTTATATTCGGTCATGTTCTGAAAGCAGACACTCGATAAATAGTTGTTCGTTTAATCGCGGAATTTTTCGTATATATTTGATCGAATAATTGAAATTGCCAATTTCGAATAGTGAATTACAGTTAATAAATAACTGAATGAATAAGTGACTTGTTGTTGCTGTTTTCTTAATTTTTTTTTCTGTATATCTGGAGATCGGCAAGAGCCAAAGTTTTAAAACAAGGTACAAGCATAAAAGTTTAAAATAAAATATACATTGTATATTTGGAGACAAAACATTTCCTCAAGATTTCTACTAACTAAATATTTACTTGCAAGAATTATTTACACAGCAGTGTTTGTTTTTGTTCGTTCATTACTTTATTAAAAGGTTTTTAAAGAAAAATTAAACAATAAATAAATAACAGTTAACAGTCTCGAAAGTAATATTTTTTTTTTTTTGCAATTTTTCTTTCTATATGCATACATATGGGGGGTTTGAAAACGTTGTCGTCCCGTCGTGATGATTTGCACCAAATTTGACACTTTGGCCAAACAGGTGTTTTTTTGTCATCCATGTAACTAACTGCCGATTGTTCTTGGCAAAGTTTGTCCTAAATAGTTAAGATAGATATTTCTTCAATCTTTCGAAAAAAATTAAAAAAAATAAATTTTTTTACTTTGTTTATGCAAAATCAACAATAATTTTATTCTTTCTTCAAAATGGGTACTTTTTTGCTCAAAAGAAAACTTATGTATTTTTCTTTAAGAGCTTTTTGGGCGAGCGTGATATCTAATGGGTGATTTTTTAGCTCTTATCTTTTTGGCAACACTGGTTTCAAGAGTTAACGCACGTTTCGTGTTTTGTTTCACTGTCAAACATCTTCAGTTTGGTCTATAATTTAACCATGAATAGTCTTACAAACGAACAACGCTTGCAAATTATTGAATTTTATTATCAAAATGCGTGCTCTGTTAAGAAAGTTCATCGCGCGCTTCTTGTGTTCAGCGACGAAGCTCATTTTTGGCTCAATGGGACGTTAATAAACAGAATTGTCGATTTTGGAGTGAAGATCAGCCAGAAGCATTGCAAGAGCTACCAATGCATCCCGAAAAAGTCAGTTTGGTGCGGTTTATGGGCTGGTGGCATCATTGGACCGTACTGCTTTAAAGATAATGCGAATCGTAACGTAAATGGTGAGCGCTACCGTGAGATGATATCCAACTTTTTATTGCCCAAAATGCAAGAGCTTGACTTGCATGACATGTGGTTTCAACAAGACGGTGCCACATGCCACACAACACGCTTAACAATGGACTTATTGAGAGGCGAGTTCAATAAGTTTTTTTCAGTTTTATTTCACGTTCGGGGCCAGTCAATTTGCCGGCTAGATCGTGCGATTTAACGCCTTAAGACTATTTTTTGTGGGGCTATGTTAAAGCTCATGCCTATACATACATGCCCTTTTCAATTGATGCATAGGAAGACAACATTAAAGCATTTATTCATGAGATACCGGCCGAAATGTTAGAAAGAGTATGCCAAAATTGGACTTAGCGGATGGACCATTTGAGGCGCAGTCACGGTCAACATTTGCAAGAAATAATCTTCAAACATTTAATTATATGGACCGTACTATCGATTCAAATAAAGTTTTCATGCATTTTTCTGAATTGTATGTGTTTTTTTTTTAACTTTCCTATAGCTCTTAAAAATCACCCATTAATAAAGCAAATGCTTTGTAAATCAAGACAAGGATTTTTCAATTGTTAGGCATATGCACTATTTTAAATTTTTTGTCATTTGTTTGTAAGTGTTTCTAAGCCCCTAAAAATAAAATCATACATGCTTTTGGCGCTGTTCATTTCAAATGGTAATTACCTAACACTATCCAACATGATATCAGTCTTTAATAACTTGTAATGTTGCATTATTATTATTAAAACAATCCAACAATCCATTTATATAAAAATTTTTATGCTGGGATACAAACTACACATTCACAAGTAGATGGCGCTGATTTAAAGATACTTCTTTCTTAATCCAATTTCCTAACCAGTTATAATTTATTTTTTTTATATAAACAGTGATTCTTAACCATTGTATTTAAAAAGATTTAAGATTATAGCAGAGCCCGGTACCTTCTTATTTCAATTTTATAATGCACAAGCAAAAAAAAAACAAGTTTGCGTTTCTTTTAAAACAGTTTTCAGATTTAAATCAATCGTTAGAGTATTTCAATTTAGTTATTTTATCAGAACAGAAAATATGAAACAGTTTTGTTATTGTACTTGTAAAACCTTAAAACATAAATTTTATAATGAGAAACTTGACAGATTAACCTTTTCGACGGTGTGTAACATACCTTTCTAAAGTTTCATACCCTCGATACTGTAATACCCACAGGCTCGGATTCAGGAGGGAAATAAGGAAATAATAAGGGGGAAATAAGGAAATTTCAACCCCCTTTTGTTTTGTTTATTTCGTCAATACAAAAATTCCCAATAATAATATTTTTTTTAAGTGTACAAAATTATAGGTTTTTTTGTTTGTTTTTTTATTGAATCTCTAACGAAATTTTCAATAAGTACCAAATCTTAATGTACTGTCTTAATTTGCCTCGCAAGGAAATCATAAATTGCTTATTTAAAAAGATTATTGTATATTGAACTGATCTTATATTTTATTTAACTTTCTTGTTGAGTTTTTTTTAATATAATATACACATATTGTTTTTAATAAACTTTTAAAAAAAAATTTTTACTTTTTAAAATTTTTTTTAAAATTAGGACAAGGTTTAACAAATAGGCGTGGCACTTTCCATCCAAAGACATTAAAGATGTCTGTATATCTGAAAAACGGCAAGAGCCAAACTCGCCAAATTAGGAACAAGCATCTTAGTAATCACTTAACAACATCCGAAAAATGTAGGCGGAAGTCAAGAAGTAGGCGTCGCATACAAAGACTTTTTATAGAACTGTATATCTAGAGAACGGCAACAGCCAAAGTTTCGAAAATAGGCACAAACATCTTAAAAAGAAAAAAGCTTCTCCTTAAAATTCGTGTTATGGCGCTTACGAACATTTCGCAAAATGGGGTCGATACATATATCTGCTCTTGTGTTAGGGTTGCCATACGTACTGTTTTAAGCAGTACATGTACTGATTTTTTGCAATTGTACTGTTTTATGCACAACTCCTAAAACAGTACGCAAATGTACTGTTTTTTACACTTTGTACTGTTTCTTGTACTGTTTTTTTTTTTTGCTCAGTCTATATTTAACAGAACTGGCTTACAAAAAATTATGTTGTGTTAAAAAAAAAGTTCTAAAATAATAAGAGTTTTTACGCTGTGGTCATTGTTTTCTCATAAATACACAGTAGAAATCTAAATTATAATGGGTGGCTCATAGCAGTGGTATATTTTCGTGTTGTTATGATTTTATGGCTACCTCTTCCAATAGTCTTTCCCTTTCCACACCTGAGAAAGACAAAAATAAAATCTAAATTTGTTTAAGTACTAAAAAATACTTATTCCAAAACAGTTATCGTTAATTTTTAGAACTTTTTTAATTTTCGGGCATGTTCTGGAAATCGAAATCACGTAAAATTGAAAACAAACAAATTTGGAAAATTATCCGTGTTCAAAATTTATAAAAATACCTTAAACCTTTGAGGACCACTGTTCTTTACCTAAACTACTGAAATAAGAAAAAGATAAGTAAATTTTTACAAAAAATTTTTTGAAAATATTCATCGTTTTCAATTGCACTTGATTTTAAATATTTTCAGATTTTGTGAAATAAAAATAAACCAAACTATTTTTTTTGGATTTTATAGATTAATGGCCAATTTCACCAGGTTCAGGGGGCAAATTACGGCAGTCGTGATCGAATACTTTTTCGATTCGAAAGCAATTTTATTTCTAATTCTCTCTGTCTATACTGAACGGATCGAAATTATTTTTTTAATTATTGTATAGCATTTATTTTAGTTTTCACAACACTGAAAAAATAATAACGATTCGTTCAGTATCAACTGAAATAACATTGCCTTCGAATCTAAAAAGTATTCGATAACGACTGCCATAATTTGTCCCCAGGTTTAATTAACTTTCATTATAAAAGCCTCTTACAAAATCAATGAGTTGATTGTTTTGTGCTAAGTAAGGCTTTTCTCTGGCCAAATGCTTCGTTTGTGGTGTTTGGTTTTTAAACGCAAATGGAGTAATTTCATATGTATATTTATGAAATGCCATAAACTGGAAATAATTCCTTTGACGTTCCACATTTTAAGTGTATTTCTTTCTTTATATAATTGTTGTTGCATATTCAATCAAAAGTTTAAAATATTTACCCCAATTTCACCAAGTTCAGTTTAAACTAACTATTACTTTAACTTTCAGCTTGCAATATGTTTTGACAGCTTGAACTGATAGTTTATTATAGGTGAACTTGGTGAAATTGGGGGTTACTTATTAAAACAAATGGTAATGTTGTCGTCAAAAAAAATGTACTGTTTTTTTTCTTGATTGTACTGTTTTTATGTATTCAATGTACTGTTTTTCCGAATTTAAAATCTGGCTACCCTATCTTGTGTAGATCTTAAAACTTTTATGTGTACCGAATTTAGCACTTCAACTTGTTTTTTTTTTTAACAAGTAGTTTTATGACATGGCTCTATTTGCTACACTTTCGTAGTTTTTTTATCAGACTGACCTAATTATTGTTTTAATACTATCGCGTTGTATATTTTTAAGCAATAATAAGGGTTTTCATGCTATCGCTTAAAATTGCCGTTAGTGCAAATGGGAAAACTTGCGAAACTCGTTTAATGAAGACCCTTTTTAATTGATATGTAATTTGTAATTTGTGATTAAAATGTGAAGTTTGTTATATAAAATACAGAAAGAGATTTTATTGCAAGAATTTATTGTTTGTGATTTATAAACACTTAAATTGTTCATCGAAATCGACGGTAAGCATTAAAAAATCTGTTTGTATAAACGCGCAATTGAACAGCGCAGGTTTACGTGTTAAAATTGTTGGGCAAATTTACGAAGCTTGTGTAACACTACAGCCGCACGCTTAAGTTTTTCTTGATTGTCTTTTACATATCGTCGGCTTAATATGCAAACCTGCTAGACCCACTTTTTAAGTAAATTAAGACTGTGATGCCGTCTGGTAGATAACGATACGCCCTGTCGACCAGCATGTAGTTTTTCTTCAATTTGAGTCGTGAAGGGTGTCAAAACAACTATATTTTTTGTTTTCCTCTAAAGCAGCAAATAGGAAAGATAAAAAGTTTTTTGTCTCTCCTGTAAAATGTGTTGAAAGGGACGATATTCTGTTTGTCAATATTTACATAAATTGAAAGCTGCGATGTGGGCTGCACTTGAATTTTAAGCAATTTACTTTCAAGATGTCATCAAGAAAACAATTTAAAAAAAAATTTGCTAACTAAACTCGTAATTAGATGTTAAATTCAACTTAAAATTGCCAAACAAAGGGGAAAATTTAAAGCAATCTAGTGGTCATTTTAAAATTGTGAGTGAGTTAGAAAAAAAATGTAAGAGTGTATTGCAAATTGAAAGGCAAAACTTGATCGGCTACCAACTGAATAAATTCTCAAAAAAATTTTGACAGTAAAAAAGCACAGCTTGCATAGATTGCGAGACTTTTAAGCGATATCATGAAAACCCTTTTAACAACAGAAACTTGTCTTGTGTGTTAATTCACAATAGTAAAAGCGAATATAAGTAAATATTTAGACAGCTTTATTAAAAATTGGTTTAATATTTTCGGTTTAACGCATGTTACCCAAAATTTGTTTAGTAAAATTCAGTTTCTTTTAAGCCTTTAGATTTTGAAACTGTACAACGCGCAATTCAGTTCTGTAATTATTTAAAAAAAATTAGTTATTAAAAAAATCTTTCTGGAAAAACACGGCTTCGATTTAAAATATTCAGGTTAAACTTATTATTAATTGTTAACCGATTTTCATGTATGTATTTTTAAGCTTAAGTTAAGAATTTTATGAAATAAAATAAAAACATTTTATAAAATTTTGTGTGGAGGTTGTCGCTTAAGGCTCAGTTAGGCGAACGTTGCTGTACCCGTAATGTACCGCACCGTACTGTAAGCACGTTGGTGCACTTAGTCCCAATTCACACGTTGCAAGTCTTATTGATCAGCTTGCAACTTTGTGTCAATTCACACGTTGCAAGTCTTATTGATAAGCTTGCTACCTTATAGGCGAGAGAGAGTGAGAGAGAAACGTTTCTTTTCCTCTCGTCACTCTCGTTATAAAGTAGCAAGCTGATCAATAAGACTTGCAACGTGTGAATTGGGACTTTATAACGAGAGTGACGAGAGGAAAAGAACCGTTTCTCTCTCACTCTCTCTCGCCTATAAGGTAGCAAGCTTATCAATAAGACTTGCAACGTGTGAATTGGCACTTATAGAATGTTTAAAAACGTGTCATATGTTTTCCCATACATAAACAAAAAGCAATAGCATACATAAAACAAAACACACAGTGATGCGAATCAAAAATGTTCAAATGGTGACCGTTGTGCAGAAAAGGTACCACGTGATTTATATGGTATTAAAGCAGTATTTTGTGTATGTAAAACATTTTTATAATTTAATATTCATATAATAGATTTACAATAAATAAATTTGTATTTTAGCATACATATATATTAGACTTGTCGCAATATTTTTTTTTTTTAAATTTAATTGTTTGCGCTGCTTAAAATATGAGGTTTGGTGTAAGAAATCATGATCTAATTTTTCAGGTCAATCCGACGGTGCCTAGCCGTGCCGGGTGGGGCCCAAAGTTCCCCATATTATAAAAAAAAACATCTTTTCTATCAGATCTTTATATTTATACTAGTTGAAAAGCCGAAAATCAAAAATATGTAAAGTCAATTTTATTGCGTAATTTCGGTTTTTTTAGTTTTTCAATAAGCTAAAGCGTTTTTAAGTTGCGCGAACATATGTTAATCTATCTATACAATATATAATTTCTTAGTATGTCAGGATGTTTGCATGTATGTCCTATTCTTTCCGCAACTTTCTGAAGCCATCTGATGACATAGGAAGCTGAAATTTGGCACACTTGAAGTACTTTCTCTGCGGAAGATCGTAACGAAGCCATATTTTTGATTTTCGGCTTTTCAACTAGTATAACTATAAAGATCTGATAGAAAAGATGTTTTTTTTATAATATGGGGAACTTTGGGCCCCAGCCGGCACGGCTAGGCACCGTCGGATTGACCTGAAAAATTAGATCATTATTTCTTACACCAAACCTCATATTTTAAGCAGCGCAAACAATTAAATTTAAAAAAAAAATCCCATTCAAGCTGCGACCAGTCTAATATATATATTGTAAATGTGCATACACCAAACAAGGTTTTGATACTATTTAAAGTCTTTTATATGTTTCAAATTTCCATTGTATGTGTATGTATATGCATTTGTTTACTTTAAACATCTATACATATGTATATTTGGAAATATGTTGTATTGTAAGTTGTTTTGTCGCAATTCCATAGATAAACTGAAAAAAGTACAAAAAAAAGAGCAAAATTACCCACATTCAATGTAACATACAAGCCGCCCATCACTGTCTTACAAATGTCACGTAACATCGGCATGAAATTCTATTTTATACAGATTGGTACGTTGCAACTACGGTTCATTGCATTTCGGTAAGCTTTTGTATTGGTTTTCGTATAACAAAAAGCGAACAGCTGATTGATACAGTACAGATACGGTACAGCAACGTTCGCCTAGTTTTTGCTCTAAAATCGTAACGGTCCTTATGTTACTATGACATTTTAGGAGAAGATGCATGCACTGCCAATAAAGTCATTTATTAAAATATTTTTTGAGGTATTGACGCGATATATTTTATAAGATTCAGTTTTTGATTTGCTGATATTAATTACTCTTAAAGTTGATGTCGATACACGCGAAAAATTATTGTTTGGCAAAAAATTATTTGAAAATAAACATTTGATATCAAATGTTTTATCAATTTGATGTCAAATGTTTGTCAAATGTTAAATTCAAGTCAAAACTAAACTTGGCAATACTAAAACGAAAAATAAATGTGATCATTAAAAATGGCGATTAATGTTACATTTTTTACTTTGTGAATACATGTGTTTTACTATAAAAAATAAATTTTAATATAAAGTGAACAGCTTATTTCTTGTGAAAAATAAAAATTATTTGTGAGTTATTACAATGAATAAAAATACGAAAAAAAGGAAAATAAAACGGGAAAGTGGGGAAAGTTTGTTGAACGATCGCGGTGCTACAATCCTCAAAATAAAAGGGAGCCAAGTAGTTTGTCTTTCCATTAGAATTAGAGGACGGAAAGAACATTATTTCATCTTTTAGCTATGGTGCCGAATGTTTATCTCACAGTTTATTTAAATAAATAATAAATTTAAATTAAAAAAAATAAAATATTTTTATTTATATTCCACATTGTATTATAATCCACATTTGAAAAACATTTGAGAATAAAGGCATTTTTCAATTTGAAAATAATTTCCCCTTTTTAAAGTATGTTTGTTATTTTTTTGGCCAAGTTGTTTAGATATTATATACAAGTTTTTGTTAAGCTAATTGGGCCTAATGTATTAATGTAAATAAAAACCTTTTTTACATGTTTCTCCCAACGTTTCGTCAATTATTTGTTGACATCTTCAGGGGTTGTCTATTTAATATTTTTTTTAAAAATGTTTATAAAAAACAATATATTATTACAAAATTAGAAAACAACAAAATAAATAAACTTACAATTACTAAGTAGTTTTTCACATTAAATTATACATTGAATGTTACACAGCTTACATAAAACATTTAACATATAATTAAATTAAACACACAACTTAAATTAATATCACAGCTTATCTTTTCTATTTTATTGCAACTCTGTAGCTCAAACTTATATTATTCGTGTCTTCCTTTAAATTCATTGTTCTGTCAATATTTTGTTGTTGTTGAGAACGATTTTCAAATCATTATCAAACGTTTGTCGTTTGAAAAAACGTTTGATTGAAATCAAACCTCCATGTTTGTTGGGTAACTTATGGCAAAAGTAATGCAGTTAGATAACGGCGGCTTGCTGCATAAGAAAGAGGGTATTGTCTATTTTAAGAACCACAAAAAAGTAAAAATGGTTTTTTTCATCCATAGATCCCTTTTAACTGAAACTGACACATATGTATATGTATTAGATTTGGTATCAAAAGAAGAATAAAATCATCTATAAAGTCGTTTTTTCAGTAACACATAAAGGATAGGGTATATTCCCCGGCAACCATCTTCTTTTGAGAATATATCTCAAACTTGGCCGCAGCTTACCAGAGAGTTCAATCTCGAACCAAGCAAACCAGTAGTCCTCGGGCTTTAAAGATTTTGGACTGGTAAAGCGCTTTAGCAAATCTGGCTGTGGTTTACATTCAATTCGCCGGGATTAAGATCTTGCTGATGTCGGGTAAGGGGCGTTTTTACTCCCAAGCTGCTTGCAAGCCGCTCTTAGCTAGCATTTACACGTGAAAGTAAATTTCTTGAAAGTCGCAATACACTCACTCTTTTTCACTTACACACACATAATTTTGGTACTTTCAGCCAATCGGCTGTTTCTTCGATTTTTCGTTGATAATACGTATACTCTACTTGTAAGAAAGTACTTTCACGTGTAAAGTCCAGGTAAATACTGTTGCTTGCATATTTGCAAGAGTACTAAGCAGGGTTTAAAAAACTACAGTCGAAACCAAAAACTGTCAAACAAAAAACAAAAATTTGTGTACAAATTTTCGCTTTTTGAGTTGGATTGACAGCGACTAATTTAATTTAATTTAATGAATCAGAAAAATAGCAACAGTTTTTTTTTGTCCAATGACAAATAAAGAAGTGAAAGAATTGGCAGTTCTTCTACTTTGACTGCAGTTTTTAAATGCCGGTACTAAGTATGCTTCATTTGGGTTAATACACTGCAAAAACAATCAATCCAGTCTTACCTAAATTAAGCCGAAGTGGTAGACTTAGCAGCAAGCAAAGTGTTTGTTTCAAATTCGTCTGGTGGTGAATAAAAACTAAAAGTAATTGTACTTTTGCAGGGAACTTTACTTTATTAGAACTTTACTTTGCTTTTTAAGTTTTTTTACACTCTTACTTTTTTACCAATACACTCATACTTTTAAAAATTGAGACGATCTTTCCTTTAAAATTCTCTTTCAAGTGGAGTGTTTCAATTTAACTTCAAGAAAGTAATTGATTACAAGTTGAGTGAGTAAATTTTTCGTTTGTCTTTATACATTGTTTCCTTGATGACATCTTGAAAGTAAATTGCTTTAAAAGTTAAGTGCAGCCTCCAACGTCACAGCTTTAAATTTATGTGAATATTGACAAACAGTGTATGTAAAAGACAATCAAGGAAAACTTGAACGTGTAACTGCAGTGTTACATAAGCTTTGCATATCGTCGGCTTAGAGTGAAAGTCGGCTTAGAGTGAAAGGAGAGACAAAAAACTTTTTATTTTTCCTATTTGCTGCTTGACAGGAAAACCAAAAATATTGTTGATTTGACACACTTTAGAACTCAAATTTAAGAAAAACTACATGCTGGTCGACGAGGCAAATCTTTCTCTATCAATTTACCTAAAAAGTGGATTTAGCAGGTTTACACTCTAAGCCGACGATATGTTTCTATATTTTGCTTTTCCTTAGAACGAGTATTTTATTAGTATGCAGTATTTTTAAAATCAAACAAATTCTTTAATATTATTTAATTTAAATTGATAAGATTTTTTTGTCGTGCTTAATTCCCAAAATTTATTGTTGGGGGATAATAAGCATTTCACTGGTTGCTTAGGCCAGATCATCAGGAAAAATTCACCCAAAAAATGTAAGAAAAGCCAAAGATATAAAAAAAAAACAAAACTTTAGAGTGAATGAGAATTGCAAACTCTCAAAAAGTCCTATTTGCAATGATATCAAAGCTTAAACAAAATACCAACAATAAACAGTGAGTTTTGTGAATAAAGCACGACAAACAAAAAGTTATTAATTAAACATTTTGTGTTCCCAAAAATTACATTGATAATTATAAAATTTTTTTAAAAATCCAAGCCGAACTACTGATTTATCGGCATGTGGTGAAGTGTATAAAAGATGCAAAACTTCAGATATCTGGAAAAAAAATAATAATTAAAATTTCCTTTTTCCTTTTAGAAAATGTAAAACTTCAGAAAGACGCCAATACAAAGAAAAATACCAGAGAATAATAATAATAATTTAAGTTTAATCTTTGTTAAAAATTATTTAGAAAAAAAAAAACAATATCAGAATATCAAAATCCAGATATTAGAATTGATAAGACGAAAAAGGAGCAAAAAAATGTCATCATTTATATCTTTTGTAGGCAGATCAATAATACATGAAGGTAATTTCTAATAGACTGAAACTTATTGCCTGTTCAACAGTTTCTTAAACTGAGTGTTTTTAATAGAAATTTCCTATGCGAACGTTAATGTTCGAAAATAATGAACATTCAGTCAAATTAAAAACGATTTTTTTCTATAACACAGGCAATCGAACAAAAAGCCGTACTTTGGTGTATATGATATTTGGCCTGATTTTGGGTTTTTGCTTGACTCAACTTTTCGTTTTGTCCCCACCGGACAATATTAACGATCCACATGATAGTCATGATCTTGTAGATGCTGCCGGTCCCGAATTGGATGTGGGATTTCATCACCATGATCATGAAAATAATTCTGTGGCCCAGAAATTGTACAATGAAGTTCGTGTTTTGTGCTGGATCATGACAAATCCTAAAAATCACAAATCCAAAGCACGTCACGTGAAACGCACCTGGGGTAAACGATGTAATAAACTAGTGTTCATGAGCTCAAAGGAGGATACAGATTTGGGTAGTGTAGCTTTGCCTGTGTCCGAAGGCCGAAATAATCTGTGGGCCAAAACCAAAGAAGCCTTTAAATATGTTTACGAACATCACTTAAATGATGCCGATTGGTTTCTTAAGGCCGATGATGATACCTATACCATTGTGGAGAACTTGCGGTATCTACTGTATCCCTATTCGCCAGAAACTCCCATATATTTCGGTTGCAAATTTAAGCCATATGTAAAGCAGGTGAGTTTCATTTTCGGTATTTCGTTTCAAATTTAATTCTTTTTTAGGAGAAATGAATTTTGTGCCACGCCCACATAACCAATTCATCGCACTTTTTGCCAAATGTCATGTATTGAAACGGAATCTATTTGCATCAAATTTGGAAACTTTTACTCATACGATTCTTCAGATATACAGAAATCTACTTTTTATTTGTATATGAGGTGCCACTCCGAATTCTCTTATCCCACCAAAAAAAAAAAAAAACAACAGCATCAACAAGGGGATGAGTAAAATTAAAGGCACTCGTGTTTTTTGCTCATATCTCATTCATTTATGGATCGATCTGGCTGAATTGCAATAACAAACATTAACAGAGTGAATGTGTCATTAAAATGGAACAACCAAGTCCCCATTAATTCTGGGGTCCTCAGAAAACCCATTTCAACATCTACACGGACAGACGAATATCGTCAAATCAACTTCGCTACTCATAAGAAGTCAATATATATATATATATATATATATATATATATGTACTTTATAGGGTTCAAGTCCCCATTATTTCTGGGGTCCTCCGAAAACTCATTTCAACATCTACACGGACAGGCGGATATCGTCAAATCAACTTCGCTACTCATAAAAAGCCAAAATATATATATATGTACTTTATAGGGTTCAAGTCCCCATTATTTCTGGGGTCCTCAGAAAACCCATTTCAACATCTACACGGACAGACGGATATCGTCAAATCAACTTCGCTACTCATAAGAAGCCCAAAATATATATACTGTCAGCGTCAAAATAAAGTGTACAACTGGTTTTCCAATATAAAAAGTGTTATTTTAGCAAAAAAGAATTCAAATTTTTAGAAGTTTATTATCACTTACAAAACTTTGGACAATGTTATTACAATTGAAAATTAAAAATTTGAACTACTTCAAAAACCACAAAAACAGTGCAATAAAAAAACCAATTTACTCCGTTTTAAACGCGTCAAAAAAAGTGTACAGTTTTAAAATACTAAGAAAAGTGGAATGGCTAATACTTTGATTGATTTCTTTTTGCTTTAAGGACGGCTTCTAGTCTCTTTCGCATCAATTCCACCCATTTTAAAGTTAGCTCAGTAGACAATTTTGGCTACTCTTCCTGCAGAATTTTATTCAGATAGTGCTTGCTGCTAATGTTTTCTTTTAACTTGTCTGTCCAAATGTTTCCAGATGTTTACTTGAGTTGATATCGAGTTACTATTAAGCTGATCAATCCGTTTTAGGACGTTTTACAAAAGCTTACCCTATCACGCTTCACTTTAGAGACTATATTTTTTCCGTTGAATTTCTTATTTCTACCTTTTATCACGTTTTTTTTTGTCCAACTTGCTTTTGTCACTTTTTGGAGCAACGAATTTTTCACAGATGACAACAAGCTTGAAGTCTGATCAAATTTGGCAAGTAGACATTTAACTTTTTATAACTAACATAACTCTTTTTATATTGGAAAACAAGCTGTACACTTTATTTTGACGCTCACAGTATGTACTTTATAGGGTTCAAGATCAAAATTTTATTTTATTACAAACTTGTATATACATACATACATATAAATCTTTTCTAACTGGGATGAAACACAAGCAAAACCCGTGCTTCTACTAAATAAATAAGAAAATTGGTTTTGAATTACATGTACATAAATGTTCGATATACATAAATCTTATATTTTGGCTGATTATTTCGAAATGGGGGGTTGAAGAGTATAAATGACGAGAAAGCATATAGTTAAAAATGCATACTTATTTTCCTTATTTCAGGGTTACATGTCGGGCGGCGCTGGTTATGTTTTGAGCAGAGAGGCGGTTCGACGATTTGTTGAAAAAGCCATTCCAAATAAAACAATATGTAGTAGCGATCATGACGGTTCTGAGGATGTAGAAATTGGTAAATGTTTGGAAAATGTTCATGTAATCGCTGGTGACTCCCGTGACCATCAAGCAAGAGGTCGTTTTTTTCCATTTGCTCCCGCAGACCATTTATTTGCCGATCACACGGATAAGACATTTTGGTATTGGGACTTCATTTACTATAAAACGGATGAGGTAAAATAATCGCAATTGACATCGCTCGAAATTTCTATAACAATGCTGATCAGCATGAAATGTTTTAATTTGACCTTTGAACTGTCTATTGTATTTTAATTTTTCACAACCTTTCTTATACCTTTCAGGGTCTCGACTGCTGTTCCGATAATGCCATTTCATTTCACTATGTTCCACCCAATCAAATGTATGTTCTCGACTATTTAATCTATCATCTTCGACCTTACGGTGTAGTTAATGCTCCCGAACCTTTATCGGAAAGATTAAGTGTGGGTGAAACGGAGCCACCACCTCTAGAACTACCACAGCTGGAAAACGCAACTCTAGAGTCATAAAATAAGCTTTCTCATTAAGTCATCCTAAATGAACAGATTTTACTAAAATAAAACTAATTTAATATTTTACCTTGTGGTAAAAGAAGTATTTATTTTATTTATGTACTGTTTGCCCATTCAAAAAACTGAGGGCTTTTTATATAAATCTTTCTACACTTTCAATCACTTGTGTGGTGAAAACGGCACATAAAAATAAAATAAAAAATTTCTCTTAATAATAACCCTTTAATTTCCAGAAGAATTTATAATTAAAGTTTTTATTATCTAATAACACGTTGACTTAAAAGTGAAGAAACAAACTATGCAGAAGTGTCAATTAGCAATTCTGCTTTTCTTCATAATTTTCTTCTTACTTTGGAAGGACACTTGCACGACGAACAGTGGTCCCGAATCGTTTTTTGTCGGCCAAACTTTTGAAAGATTAAGATACAAATATTTTTATAATTTTTTTGGAAAAAAATAGCTAAAAGTTTTTTTTTTAGGTTTATTAAGCTTTTTACTAAATTATCAATAAAAGCGAATTAGTTATTTTATTTATTTATGTATATTTTGTTAGGTTTCCTGCAAAACTAGACAAGTCTTAAATTTACCGTACAATATAATATAAACAACCAGTACCCATTAGTGCTGGGATACTATCGATATTTTCCACTATCGATATTTATCGATAGTTCAGATTTCACTATCGATATGTCGATATTACTATCGACTGTATGTTTGTACTTCTGCAGGAAAACTTTAATTATTTTTTTATAAGGCTACAGTCCGTTGCTTTCATCACTTTATTGAATGTATGAGACGTATGTATATACGCACGTTATTTTAGATGGCAGTTTTTTAAAAATTTATAAGTACCATTCTGAGGGAACCGAAGTAACAGGGACTATAAGATATTCCATTGCAGGCGGCATGAAATAACCCCCCAAAATATATCCAGCCAAAGCGTGGGGCCTTATTTCATATGCAATTTAACCCCAATTTTGAAAATTAAATTATCCCCCAACGAAATGAAGTTACGCCCCAAACATTAATGAAATAATTCCCTAATTTTTGGGGGCTTATTTCATATGAAATAAAACCCCAATTTCTGAAATAAGAGCCCAGGCGGCATGAAACAGCCCCCCACGAAATAAGGCCCCAACAAAATTATGAAATAATTCCCCAATTTTTGGGGTCTTATTTCATATGAAATAAACCCCCAATTTAAGAATGAAATGAAACCCCAACGAAATGAAATAACTCCCCAAATCAAAATGAAATAAATTACCAAAAATTGGGAAGTTATTTCATTGGAAATAAGTTCCCATTTCCTGAAATGAAATAAATCCCCAAAAAGTATTCAAAACATCCAATCAATTCAAAATAGGGGGGGGGGGTGCTTTTTTATCATTGGAGGTAAGGCCATGATGGCTTTATTGCTCAATTGAATGGGAGATAAAGCCGTAATGGTCTTATTGCCCAATCATTCAGAGGTAAGGTCATATGTAAAATTTTGCGAAGTGAGAGATATAGTCATATTTTTTTCCCCCAAATGAGAGGCAAAGCAATATTTTTCCAGAATATTGTTACGCATGGTGTAAACATTCTGTAAAAGGGAAAATCCTTAGTTATCATTGAAAACCATTTTTTTTATTATTGTGACGTACGCAGAAAAACTTTATTCAGCGAAGCCACCTGCCGCGTCCTACTGGAGGAAAAAACCCCTAAGCGCGGCCGCAGGAAAACTTTAGTATGCGAAGCCATATTTCAATACTTTACTTTAGTAAAAGAAAAAATCATTAGCTCTCAATTATAAAAATAAGAAAACTATTAATCAATGTAAAATGGAAAAGTTTTCAAAACTGAAATGAGAGATAAAGCCATTTCCTAATATTACTAATGTGTCCTAAGGCCATGATGGCTTTGCCTCCCATTGGAATGAAAAAAAGAAATAAAAGGCTTTATCTCTCTTTTGAATTGGAGACCTGGATTCATTGCATCCAGCAAAAAAAAAAAATTAAATGGGCAATAACACCATTATGGCTTTATTTTATTCCTTACCGCAAAATTATTTCTCAAACTAACTACCTAGTAAGTATTATTTTGAATGAATGAGTGGTCTTGACCATTCATTAAAACAAGTTTTGTTTACGTTATAATCTGCATTTTTGCCGATTTTTTAATAAATTTGAAAATGAAAAAAGTCCCCAAAATATTTTTAGGGACTTATTTCATTTCAGATTTTTGGGGACTTATTTCATATGAAATAACTCCCCAATATGAAAATGAAATAAGTCCCCAAAAAAATGAAGTACATCCCCAAAAAACGTTGTTGTTGCCTCTCATATATTCTTTTGGGGAGTTATTTCATTTCCGTTTTGGGGACTTATTTCGTGGGGAGCTATTTCATGCCGCCAAGAGCCCAATATACATATGTAATACAATTAATTATACAGTTTTGCTTTAAAGAATCACGCGATAGATATCATGATATGATAAACCAAACACAAGCTTCGCCAACTAAGGCTTTTTGCATAGCCGGCCTTCGGCCGGTCGCATTTACTTTTTCCTCTATGGTATAACAAACACCGGCCTCGCTAACTAAAGTTTCTCTGCGTAGCGCCAGAATTTTCTCCTCTTTAGTATAAAAATACCGACTCGACCCGGCTACTCAGAGAAGCTTTAGTTAGCGAAGCCGGTGTTTGTTATACCGTAGAGGAAAAAGTCATTGCGCCCGGCCGAAGGCCGGTTATGCAGAGTAGCTTTATTTATTGAAGCCGGTGTTCTGTATACCAAAGTGGATAAATCCTTGCGCCCAAAAAAGTTTTCATTATAAATTTGAAAATAAAATAGTCCCCCAAAAAATATATTGGGACTTTATTTCATAATGAGTTTTTGGGGGATAATTTCATATGAAATAATACCCCAATTAAAAAAATGAAATTACACCCCAAACAAAATGAAATAACCCCACTAACATCGTTTTTGTTGTTCTCTGTACAAATTTTTGGGGGGTTATTTCATTATTGTTTTGGGGTGTTATTTCATGCCGCTTCCATTTCAACTTTAAAAAATTTTATAAATTCAAAACCCAAAAAGGTAATCAATCTAGCGGACTTATCCTCTAATGGTCGTTCATTGTTTTGTCCTATGCTTTCAATTGCATTTGGATTTGCATTTTTTTTTTTTACAACATTACAAAAATATTTGACATTTCAGTCCCTATATAAACATGTGCAAATTTCGACTTAAATGTCTTTAATTAGCAGTAAAAAGCACTGCTAAGCAATCCATACCACTTGCCATTCTTGTTGTTTGTATTCATTGCTGTAATTCAGCGCAAATTAATAATAGCAAGTAAAAATTTGCGGCAAAAAACTGTGTGTGTATACCTGCTGTTAGATGTCTTCATAGCTGTATTTTGAATAATAAAAATATCGATATTTATATTTTTCATATCGATATTTTCGATATTTTAAGACTATCGATAGTATATCGATAGTTTCCCAGCACTAATAAACACTATTCACTTAAATCACTTGAAGGAAAACAAATCACATATCGTCGTTCGTAAATTAGTGTGTTCAATATGTTTATATTTTACATTTTTTAATTTATGAACTACGATATAGGTGAAGATATCTTTATTATAGCCGACAAAAAAACTTTTACAAAAATCTTATCCTCATAGCATAATTTTGTTCTGGCGGGTCCATGACTGCCCATGAATACGGTGATCATATTTTCCAAACGAAAAAAAAGGACATTTCTAAATGTAGTAAAAATGATAAATAGTATCAAGGTTATTGGATAGGTAATAAGATAATTCAAAGAATATGATATAAGCAAGTATAACTACTATTAATAAATATTATTCTTAAAATACATATATAATTATTTTATTGTCTATGAAAAACTCAATAAAATATGCCTAAAAATACATTTAAGAAAAATATGTTAAAAAATTTAATAATTTTTGCAATATCTCGGGCTCCTTTGTTGAGAGGGAAAATATTATTTTTTAATGGCATTAACGTTAACTAGCGTGTTTTGCTATGTCCGGGATCACACTATGAAAGTTTTCTTTCAGAAAGTCCGAGTTTATTGGTGAGAGGGGAAGAGAACATGCTATTATTCTCACCCCTCTCACCAATAAACTCAGACTTTCTGAAAGAAAACTTTCATAGTGTGAACCCAGACTATATTAATGTTTTGGAAAAATAAAACTTATATTTTCTAAGTTTAAAGAACAAGTCACAATCGAACAAAAGAACAATCTTCTGTCCTTTATTTTGGAAAAAATCTTGAAGGACATCGTATCAAAAAAAAGGACTGTCCTCCTTAAAAAAAGGACGAATGGTCACCGTAACCATGAGTCTCACTCTCGAAAATGTGTCTGTATATACTGTAAACAAAAGTGACATATATTAAACAAACAGCTGTTTTTCTCACTAAGCTGTGTCTGTAACCAGGGTTGTCAGATGTGGCGATTTCTCGCCAAACGTGGCGATTTTCAAACTTGTTTGGCGCCCGGGTTTTTGGCGATTTAACAAAAAGTTGGCGATTTTGTTGGCTATTTTTGATGAGCATTGCATTTGTTTTGAAATTCGTTAAATTCAATACTGAGAAATAATTTTATTTTTATGTATGAAATTTGAGGCATGATGAAGATATAGTATAATTTAAAGCGCTCTTGAAAGAATCAATAAATAGAATTAAACATAAATATATTTAAAATATATATAAAGTCTATGAACATTTTTCCTTATATGGGTAATTCCATAGTGTTGAACGTGACGGTCTTACGCATCAAAAATGCAATAACATATCAAACAACAAATATTTTTACGTTCGTAAAACCCCTTAATTATAGCACTAAAAAGCACTATTATCTATGCTAAAGTTTATGGAGGGCGCAATTCTAGGTCAAAGATAATAGCAAAAAAGTAGCGGTTCGAACGTGAAAAAAATAGAAGTAGTTTTTGCGGCCATGTATAAAAAGGCGTAATTCAGCATAACCTGGCGCAATTTTTTAGTCAAACTACTTTTAGAATTTTACGTAGCAATGTAACATTAAAATGTCTTGGTTTGATTCCAAAATCTTTTGTGTTTTCTTTTTTTTAAGCCAAAATCTGGGTCGATACGTGACATTTCGATCGTGAAATTTTTTCCATAATAATTTAACTGAATAATGTTTAAAATAAAATAAAAATTTATCGTTAGTCCGAATAACATATTTCTCTTCGAACTCTTCCTTCGATTACAGACCATGTAAGAACATTTTTTTGGAATAATTTTTATCAAATATCACCTCTTTTAAAGAAGATAATATTAAAGAAATGATACAATAAAACATTCTCACAAACAAGAAATTACGTTTGTACAACTTTGCAGTCTGCTTGTTCGTCTTAGTGAACGAATTTATGGGGGAATTTATAAAATTAGTAAGATCTAAATATTTGTCAATAAAACAATCACAAAATAAACTTTATTATCAATTTATTATCACAGATACAATACGTTGTTGTTAGTGATATTTCAAAGGTATTTATGAACTCGCACATACCTTTGGACATTTTTGAAACACAATGGAACAAATTAGCTTTGGTTTACTGGAAAGATAAAAAGTTTATGCCCAAACTTTAAAGCTGCAACGATACGGCAGGTACGTACAATTTTTAAGATCTTACTTTGACTGTTTTTTTTTAAGCTATGAACTCCACCAAAACTCGCCTTCGAAACAGAATGCAATACGAACTTCTAGTTGCGTTATTACGAGTTATAAGTTGAACTTCTTTTATACCATCGTTGAATAAATGTATTCCAGGGAGCTTTGCCGGGAAGCATTTTAGATATTTGAATAATAAAACTACAACTATATAAAAATGTATATCCAATATTTGTTTAATACTAGCCGCAAAAATTTTTTTTTGTTGCTTTAAGTAGACTACTTTAAACTATTTAACAGTAAACATCGTACCATTTTTGTGTTCACTAGCTATTTTTACTTTTTTCTAAATAAAATTTAAGCAAAAAATATATTATGTCGACTTTTTTTTGAATTTTTGGCGTCTTTTTTTTGGCGATACGGAACAAATTCATTTTTTAGGATTTGTAAAAAATATTTTTAATAAATTTAAAAATATGTTTTTTACGGCCAAAAACTTGAAAATAAAGGTTTTGTCGATTTTTAACATATAATTTGGCGAAAAAGGTCAAAATCAATCAGAAAACCCTGTCTGCAACTTTTTTTGGCGAGCACTAGCTGTCACGTAAGGAAATTACTCGCCAATTAACAGAAAAAGTGTGTCTGCAATATTTTTGTGAGAAAAGTTCCCGCTTTGAACTGTCAAATAAACTCACGAATAAAAATGTGGAGAGAAAAACATTTTTAACACTAAAAAACAATAAAAAATGCAAAATACAAAGAATAATAATATTTTGTTACTGGCACATCTTTTTATTGTTTAATTAGTTTGCTTTTAACATTTTCATAAAATACACGAATGTTTTCAAAGCTCGTTTGCAAACAACAAACATTAAAGTCGCAATTTTGTATTATTTGGTATAGCCGAAGGTTATATTTTCGCCGCCGTCGTTGAAAATTTTTCAATATTAGTACGTTTTGCACAGATATACACATCTGTTTGTACAAGTTTCTGTATGTTCACTTAAGTGGATTGATGCGTATGGATGAGTGGTCAGTGCCCTGCAAATTAAATTGGACCACATGATAAAATGGACTACTCCATGGACTGGTCCGATGTAATGCAAGCATGGACCATGTCATTGTTAAAAAGTGTTTGTAGTGAGACGACATGTCTTCGTTTTTAAACGACTTCAAAACTAATGCAGGGTGTTTCTGATATAAGTTGATATTGATATGATTTGTAAAATAGTGGATGTAAGTTGATAAAAAAGCGAAAGAGAGTTCCATATATGCTTATATCTGTTTCGCAAAAGCAGATACTAGTAGATACTGATGGAATACAATATGAATTATGAATTATGGTTTTAGGTGTACTAAACTGTTTTCCGGGAGTATGGTTTCTATGGGGCCTGGGGTAAAATATGTACCGATCTTCACGAAATTTCACAGTATCATTTATAGTCCTATAAAACTGTGACGAGCCAAAATTTGTTATGATTGCATTATTTTTTACGGTTTTAGGCGTACTAAACTGTTTTCCGGGAGTAGTGTTTATATGGGGCTTAGGTTAAATTATGGACGGATCTTCACGAAATTTAACAGCGTGATTTCCAGTCAAATAGGACAAATTTTTGCAAAATCTTATCTCACTCCGTGCCTTGTTCCAGCATTTATGTTATTTTTTGTATCAAAATTATCATTTTTTTTTTAGGTGGTGGTTCCACATTTTGATTCATAGCTCTGATCCTACTGAACTGATTTAGCTGGATTTCAATTCCAAACTGCTTAGGATAACTACAAGCAATTTGACACCCAGCTTGTTTAGTTCTTTTGAGTTGTTCGAAAGTGAGCGTGTTTTCAACAGACGGACAGACAGACGGGCATGGCTAAATCGGCTTAGAATTACTCAAGGACCCAGAATATATATACTTTATGGGGTCTTAGATGAATAATACAAAAGTTTCACACGGAATGACAAACTTAATATACCCTCTTCACAACTAATTGTGGTGGAGGGTATAATAATAAGAACCAGTGATGCATTTTGAGTTTTTTTGTTTTGGGCCAACTTGGCGATTTAAAAGGTCCAAAATACCTTTGAAAGAGCCAAACAATTTTTTTAATATAAACACATTTGTATGTGATTATTATGTTTGTATTTTAATGAAACCAAAAGTAAAACATAGTTCTTATCCATTTTTGTTTTACTTTTATAGTACACACTTTATGTTTCACAAATACCATTGCTCAAAAGCAACATGAAATTTTATTTTTCAATACAAAATTAAATTTAAGTATGAAGCATTTTTATCATTTGACGGTCTACTTTGATATTAAGCTACATACTTAAAATAATTTTAATTTTAAGCAAGACTGATTTGCGCATAAAATCCTTTTTTTTTTTTGGTCTAGTGAGGAATTACAAGCAGAACAATATGTGTCCAAACAACTTTGGACACTTAAATAATAAACTGAACAAATTAAATTTTTTTTATAAACATATCTTTTATTCTTATTGTAAACATTAATGGTTATCTTAATCTAAGTCAAAAATCGCTAAGACAGACAAGAAATGTATGAATTGCTAGATAGCCAAACTTACTGCCGGTTTAACGATGTCGAACGTCATCGTTCGCATAGAAAATTATATTTAAAACAATAACAAAATTCGAAAATTTGTTTTTGTTTTAAATGTAATATTCTTTGCGAACGTTAACGTTCGAAATCGTTGAACAGGCTTTTAATTGAAGTACTCGTTCAAAATTTAAATTCATCGGTGTGCGTTTTTTTAACCGAAGTGTAATAGAAATTAAATTGTCTTTGTAAACTATAACTCACTTATCCTTCATATGTATTTTTAAACCCTCCACCGCAATTAGTTGTGAAGAGGGTATATTAAGTTTGTCATTTCGTGTGAAACTTTTTTATTATTCATCTCAGACCCCATAAAGTATATATATATATATTCTGGGTACTTGAGTAATTCTAAGTCGATTTAGCCATGCCCGTCTGTCTGTCCGTCTGTTGAAAACACGCTCACTTTCGAAAAACTCAAAGGAACGTTTTCACTTTTCAAGGTTTACAACTGTATTTTTAATAAACTTTTACTAATTTCACTCTGCCTTATTTGAACAGGTCTTTTAGAATGGTTTTTATTAAGTATTTTACAAATTCCAATTATCTTTTCTTTGAAAAGGCCTGTCGAAATCGTTTTATTAGTAGTTATATTGGATTGTGTAGCAAGTTCAGTTATTAATTTACTCACTTCGCATTATTAGCAACAACAATTGCACTGGGATTAAGCTTTATTCTTAATTTTTTTTAGAAGGCCTTTAAAGTAGATTCAGAAAGGCAAGGTTTTGGTCTCCAAATTTTAAATTTTTCATATCTGACAAATTCACATATGAATTTTTTTTAACTCACTCTTGAATGAGGAAAATGAGGAAATTCAAAATATTTTTTTTCCTTACCCTCATGAGGATGAAAAAGCAGTAAAATTTTTAATTTTTCACGCTGGTTCATGACTGAAAAATGAGTGAACGTTTTTGTACTCTGATAAAAACTTGCAAATTAACAAAGTGTAAAAATATATACACTGTTTAAGTGCAGAAATCACGAAATTCCCAAAGAGCAGGCCAAAATTTAGAAACAACGGTTTATTCAAATTCTAGTGGAAATTTAAAGAAAAGAAAAGTTGATATGTTTAAAATAACTCATAGTGGAATTTTAAAAATCGGACGATATACGGCAAAATGACAATTGTTTTGAAGGTGTGCTATTTTGATACCCTACGGTGTGGCAAACAATACAAACATTTTCCAATTTCTACTTTAAATAAAATTTAGAATACCCTTTATTAGTCTGTCTCTATCAATTGTTTAAATATTATCTTTTTATTTTTTAAAGGAAATTGAAACCATTTCATTTTCATAGCAAAACATTGTCTATTTAATGTTAATTCAATAGTGGCTTAATATTTGTACAGCTTTCTTTGGAACAACATTTTTCTTTCTGTGTAAAATTCAGTTTATTTTAAGCTGTTGGATTTCGAATTACAACGCGCTTCTGTTCTGTACGTGCTGCCTCAATGTGCAGTGTGGTAGAATATACAAAAGGTTATCATTTTTATTTGTACTTGAAATTTCAGTGTCGTAAAGGCTGGAATGGAAAACCTTTTTATTCTAATAATAAAATTTTCGTTTTCAAAAGAAGAAATTTAAACAAACAATAAAAATAATAAATAATTGGGAATATTTGTACAGCTTTTTTTGGACCAACATATTTTTTTATTCTGTTGAACGGATATGGCCAAAAAATGTTGAATATAAAATCCAGTTTCTTTTAAGCCATTCGAATTTAAAGTACAACGCGCAGCAGGAAATTATTCAGAATTCATGCTTGAAAAAAACCAAAACAGAAATTAGAAAGAAACAATTTTTATGACTTACCTACCCGTTTTACACGTTACAGAATGCTAACACACAAACATCATGCCCGATATGGTTTTAACAACAAGAGTTCAAGTTTACTTGTTAACCGTTTATGGTACACATGTGTCTGGCCAGACCGTTTTGCAATGTGTATAGAAAATCAAAACATGCGTAAGCCGGAGGGTTTAACACAACGAAAAGTTTAATCTTTTTTTTACTTGATTTAAGAATTTTATACTTATTTCAAGAAATTCCGGGATTGATATTCGATTGAGTAATCATAAATAATTTGATTTATCCCGAGTGTTTTTCTTTCTGAGTATTAATATATTTTCCCCAATTACAAAGAATTCCGCTATTAATAATGAATTACTTTTGACTCCTTTGTTTTGCATATTTAAATATATTAAATATAAGTCAGCGTTCTTTGACCAACCATACACACCACCCTTAGACAAAAATAAAAAATAAGCAAGTTTTATAGTGTACATAAAAATTTATAGGACGATAGATAACAATATAATTTAAATGAATTTCCAGGAATATTTTAAGTTTACTCATTATGGCGGCGCTAGAGCACGTCAAACTCAAAGAATTTAAAGTAAAAATGGTTTACATTATTTTATATTGGAGTACGAGATTACATTTTGGAGCACGAGATTGAAACTTTTTTCTGTAGAAGTTAACTTTTTTGAAAATTTGTGCTGCCTATAAGCACCTTTCTGAAGTAGTAGGGACTATCAGATATTTTATTGCAACTTTAGATAACGTTCTAAATTGGTTTTGATTCTCAACCCAAAAGGTTATCAATAGGGCAACCAAAAATAAGCAATGCAAAAATAACAGATCTTCATTAAAGTAAGGGCCAACAAATTTTTTATAATATGCTGCATATTGTCCTTCAGGTTCAACTACGATCTGTCAAATTGCCTTTAATAAATGTTTGTTAGATACTCTACAGGTGCAATCGAACTATGCATAGCACATAAACTTAATGTTGCCTCTGCTGAACTTTGTAACAAATTCTTTAGAAAGGGACAGGATTGTTTTTAGTTATGCCCGTAACACTTGTCTGCTCTCTATTTCATGCGTGTTGTTCCAGGCCACTAATTTTAGACAATATCACATTTGCAGTAATTGCAAACGGTTTTTTTCTAAGTCATCTGTTTCTTTCACCCATTCTTTTAACTTTAGGTTCTTGCCCTTACCCTAGGTCTACACTAAAGATAAATATCTCAGCCAGTTGACAATAACGTCGGCAGAATAACAAAGCAATATTTCTTATTTCTTATGTTAAAGGCATGGGAAAACGTATTTATGTTAACTCATAATTTGAAAAACATCAAGGAAGAAGGTGCAGTGTAAAAACAGGCGCTTTCTTGCAAAAATTATGTTTATTGATATAAATTCTTTCTTATTCGACTTTTTTTTTAAAATGTATATTAATTTGTTTAAGCTTGAGGTCTTTTTTATATAAAAATATTAATTTTACTTTAACAAAAAAAAAAAAATAATCAATAAAATTAATATTTTTATAAAAAAAAGAACTCAAACTTAAACAAATTAATATAAATTTAAATAAAAAATTATATTAATAAAAATAATTTTTGTAATTTTATTTTAGTGTTTATTAAATTCATTAATTTAATTCTTTTACTACAATTATAATTTGCTACCATTTCTCAAGTTTAATTTCTTTCTCACACAATTTGCTTTTATATTTTTCTTTTTTGCTTTTTTCTTAATTGATAACCAAATTTGACGTTAAATGTAAGCAATAATTGTCAACGAAAATGGACTAACAATTATTGCAACATAAATTGTCGGCAATAAATATGTACAAGAAATTGCTGTCTACATTAAAGATAACATAATTTTGACATTTACTGCAATATTTGTCGCAATAATTATCTCTGGTATAGACGGGCAGTTATACTTGCGAAACATTTGTGAATAGGTTTTTAACAATTTGTTAAAATATTCTCCTTATTTTGATTTTTATTTCAGTGAAACATTAATGAGCATTTATATTGTTGCATTTGTGAAGATCTAATAAAATGTTATAGAATCTTCCGTTTCTTCATTTATATTTGTATTAAACGTAATAAAAATGGAAAACATTAAAAATATCACAAGAACTAAAAAATGCTAGGATTTTTTTAATATTTTTGGAAAAATGCTACATAAAAAATCAGTTTTTTTCATTCAAAAATTCTAGATCTAGCATAAAAAATGCTTCATTGGCAACACTGGCTGTAATTTAGCGCGAATTAATAATAGCAAGTAAAAACTTGCGGCAAAGAACTGTGTGTGTATAGCGGCTGTAACATGTCTTCATAGCTGCATTTAAAATAATAATAATATCGATATCGATATTTTCGATATTTTAAGACTATCGATAGTAACGATAGTACTATCGACAGTTTCCCAGCACTAGTGTGAATCAGGAATACTTAAAAAATAAAATTCTTTAAGCTATATACAAATATATGTATTGTGTTTACTCCAAATATAGATAAATTATTAAAAAACGTTGAAGTTAACCGAAAGATTTCGTTTGAGTTTTTACGTTCGGATAACTGTACTTTCAGAGTGTTCAGAATGGGATAAAAAATATTTCATTTACCGGTGATTTATCTGACTCAAGTTTTCTTGTTTTTTTATGCGATGAATTTTATATTGAACTTTAGATAGCGTTTTACCTTTTTCTTCCGATTCGGAAAATTGTTAATTTTTCATGTCCAGAAGAAATGAAGCTAAAGAACCATACGTTTGGATAATATATGGTTCCTTTATTGCAACATAGTCATATCTCAAAAATTTTTGGTTACTTAAGCAAAAGTGTTCTTTCTTAGCTTCTTTGTATGTAAAAAAATAAATCAGAATTATATCTGAAACTAAACGAAAGTTATAGCAAAATATAATTTATTAAATCTGAACATTTTGAAAACTTTAATCGCATTTTGCCAAGTTTGAATTTATTTTGCAATAAAGGCGCGAGCGATATGTGTAATCAACGCGAGAGCGTTCAAGTTTTTTTTTATCACCAGCATTAATATGACCTTGAATTACATTCCTAACAATAACTAGAAACCCTTGCATTATGTCGAGCAGACCAGCGAGTTCGAGAGAGACTTGTGTGTCACTATTCAAGTATTTTATCAAACAAGTTTTAATAAAAGTAGATATTTTAGGAATTTTGTTTCAGTAAATATATATACCTATAAGTTTTTTTTATACATATTCTCAGTTTCATCCTGCAAAATAAACCTCTAAAGCTGGGATCACACGATCACCGCAATGCACCAATTTTCACACTTTTTAATACACCAATCGTGTGACTGCACAACCAATTGGCTCATGTACCAATCGAGGACAATATTGTGCTTACTTTTACAATTCAAATGCAACCCTGGTCCGGCAATCGTGTGCAGGGTTGTCAGATTTTTTGAGCTCTATCGCCAAGCCGGATGTCAGAAATCGCCAAAAGTCAATTTTGTTGAGGTTTTGTAATATTTTTTTTTTTTTTTTTTTTTGCATACAAAAAACGCTAGTATAATATTTCAGTAAAAAATCGCCAAAAACTGAAAAAATACAAAAAAGTCGCCGAAAGTAAATTTTGTATTGTTTCTGTAATTTTTTTTCTAAATAACATAAAATGGAGATCATATGGTCATATCCGTCAAAAGGTCCACCGTGACCGAAAATTTAAAAGTTATTAAAAGCTGTTTATTTTACGATATTGTTATAGAGAAATATTTAGATTTTACTAATTTTATAAATTTACTCATAAATTTGTTCACTTATTTTTGAGAATGTTTTATTGTATGTTTTCTTTACTATTATCTTCCTGAAAAGAGGTGATATTTGATAAAAATTATTCCAAAAAAAATTTCTTACATGGTCTGTAATCTAAAGAAGAGTTCAAAGAGCAATATGTTATTCGAATTAACGGTAAATTTTTATTTTGTTTTTCATCATTCAGTTCAATTATTATGGAACAAATTTCACGTTCGAAATGTCACGCCAGATTTTTGCTTAAAAAAAAGAAAATACAGAAGATTTTGGAATCAAACCAAAGAGATTTTAATGTTACATTGCTACTTAAAATTCTCAAATTAGTTTGACTCAAAAATTGTGCCTGGTTTCGCTTAATTACGCCTTTTTATACATGGACACAAAAACTACTTCTATTTTTTCACGTTCGAACCGCTACTTCTTTCGCCATTATCTTTGGCCTGGAATCGTGCCGTCCATAAACTTTAGCATAGATAACAGTGCTTTCTTAGTGCTATTATTTAAGGGTTAAGAGAACGTAAACATATTTGTTGTTTAAAATGTTATTGCATTTTTGATGCGTACTACTGTCACGTTCAACACTTTGGGTTTACCCATATATGTATGCAGTTGAAAAACTTTAATTAAGTGCACAAGTCTATAGGATCGCACACTTCAGCCTCACCGATTTCATTACTAGAGCTTTGACCTGCATACTAGTGCTGGGAAACTATCGATAGACTATCGATATTATCGATAGTCTTAAAATATCGAAAATATCGATAGGAAAAATATCAATATCGATATTATTATTATTTAAAATACAGATATGAAGACATCTAACAGCAGGTATACACACACAGTTTTTTGCCGCAAATTTTTACATGATATTATTAATTCGCGCTGAATTACAGCAATGAATACAAACAACAAGAATGGCAAGTGGTATGGATTGCTTAGCAGTGCTTTTTACTGCTAATTAAAGGACTTTAAGTCAAAATTTTTGCATGTTTATAAAGGGACTGAAATGGCAAATATTTTTGTAATGTTGTAAAAAAATGCAAATCTAAATGCAATTGCAAGCATAGACTAAACAATGAATGACCATTAGAGGATAAGTCCGCTAGATTGATTACCTTTTTGGGTTTAGAATTTAGAAAATTGTTTAAAGTTGAAATGGAATATCTTATAGTCCCTGTTACTTTGGTTCCTTTAGAAAGGTGCGTATATACATAAGTCTTATACATTCAATAAAGTGATAAAAACAACGAACTGTAGCCTTATAAAAAAATAATTAAAGTTTCCTGCACAAGTACAAACATTCACTCGATAGTAATATCGATATATCGATAGTGAAATCTGAACTATCGATAAATATCGATAGTTGAAAATATCGATAGTATCCCAGCACTAGTGTTTATATGAGACCTATGGTTAATTTTGGACCCGCCAGCGCAATATTTTGTCTTAACAAAGTGGCTATCGTAAAAGTTATTGTCGCCAATTTTTATATCAATACCAACGTTTATAAGGTAGTCGTAAATAAGGACCGATTCCAATAGAAAATGGAAAGATGATTTAGATTGCAATAAAATAAGTCTGGTCCAAATTTAATCTAAATACCAACGTAATAGGATGGATTGTAGGCGCTAACATTATTCCGGAAAGAAGTTTGTATGGGGACAAGTGAAATTATAGACCTATTCTCACCTTTTTTAGTACGCTTTGTCCTTATGAATTGAAACCCATGTTCAAAATTGATAGACAACTAGTCGGACGGAGGGAAATCGTTAAATCGACTCAGAAAATATTATTTAGTAGTGTTGCACACATCAGCAAAATCGCATAATACCTTCTCCAATATTTTGGTGTGGGTATAAAAATCAAGAAAAAGCAAAAATTTGTCTATTTCTCTTTTTTCTCAGACAGGCAAAAATGTAGACACTGGTTGACAGTGTCAACAAAACAACCTACTTAAGTGACGGTTTGGAGACACTTAATCCTAGGCTCCTACAGGAAAAGAGTACATATACTTATGTATGAATGTATGTACATTATATATTCGAACATTAATTAACAAGAACACAATTTTTTGTAGTTCTGGACACGGCTAGATATATTTTTTATTACTGAAAAAAAGTGAGTTAATCCACCTAAAAGAAATTTAAAACTTCGTGGGTATTTCTTTAAAATTGTACCAAAAAGGAATGAATTCTAGCAGTCTACCAATAAAGTTGCGATTGTACCAAATTTAGTACAATTGCAACACAAATCCCATCAGTGATGGGCACAGTTATTCATCTTATGGCTCAGTTAGGCAAACGTTGCTGTACCCGTAATGTACCGCACCGTACTGTAAGCACGTTGGTGCTTTTATAGAACGTTTAAAAACGTGTCATATGTTTCCCATAAATAAACAAAAAGCAATAGTATACATAAAACAAAATACACAGTGATGAGAATCAAAAATGTTCAAATGGTGACCGTTGTACAGAAAAGGTACCACGTGATTTAAATGGTATTAAAACAGTATTTTGTGTATGTAAAAATGTTAAAATTTAATATTTATATAATAGATTTACAATAAATAAATTTGTATTTTAGCATATATGTATATATTTTTAGCATACATACATATATTTTAAATATGCATACATCAAACAAGGTTTTGATACCATTCAAAGCCTTTTATATGTTTATCATTTCCATTGTATGTGTATATGCATTTGATTATTTTGTACGTCAAAGCATATGAAAATTTGGTGGGGTGTCACAAAGCCATAGGACGTAAAGTCATATGGCGTCAAGTCCCATTCCACTGAGACATAAGGGCATATGCCATTAAGTCTCAATATAATGGGTCTTAACGCCATAAATTTTTTCCGTAAAATGAGACATAAAGCCATATTTTTGATAATGATTGTATTTCCCCCTATTTCATGTAGAAAATGCTTTGTTGTTTCATGTCGCCCTGTTTTATGTCAAAAATGGCGGTATGAACTAAGTCCCCAATGAATTAAATCCCCAAACCCAAAATGAACTAAGCCCCTAAATTTGGGGACGTCGTTCATATATGGAAAAAACCCGAAAAAGCTACGCTAACAAGTGCTTCTCTGCATAGCCGGCTTTCGGCCGGACGCAATGATTTTCTCCTCTATGGTATAACAAACACCGGCTTCGCTAACTAAAGCTTCTCTGCGTAAACGGCCTTCGTTCGGAAACAAGACAGATTTTAGAAGCTTTACTTAGCGAAATCGGTACTTGTTATACCACAAAGGATAAAATTCTTGCGTCCGCCAAAAGGCCGGCTATACAGAGAAGCTTTAGTAAGCGAAGCCGGTGTTTGTTATACCATGGAGGAGAAAATGCTTGCGCCCGTCCAAAGGCCGGCTATACAGCGAAGCTTTAGTTAGCGAAGCAGGTCTTTGTTATACCATATAAGCATTTGTAACGCAACACATCAAATGGGACATAACACCATAATGGCTTTATGTCCCATTCCACTAAAATTGATATGAGACTTAAGGCCATATCAAAATTATGGCTTTATGTCCGTTTGGATTGAGACATAAAGCCATTATGGCTTTATGTCCTATGGCTTTGTGACACCCCACCGAAAATTAGTATATATGGAAAAATGTTGTATTATAAGTTGTTTTGTCGCAATTCCATAGATATACTGAAAAAGTACCAAAAAAAAAAGACCAAAATTAAACGCATTCAATGTAACATACAAGCCGCTCATCACTGTCTTACAAATGTAACGTAACAACGGCATGAAATACTATTTTATACAGATTGGTACGTTGCAACTACGGTACATTGCATTTCGGTAAGCTTTTGTATTGGTTTTCATAAAGCAAAAAGCGAACAGCTGATTGATACAGTACAGATACGGTACAGCAACGTTCGCCTAACTGAGCCTTAACTCCATACAAACGAAACGAATACAAAATTATAATGAACATCATTATTAAGTTTCATGCAGATGTTTATTACCCTACGTTTCCACATGCAAGTAATTAATATGTATGCACTACTTTCTTTCGAGAAAAACCGAGGAAGCACCCAATTGGCTGTAAATACAAAAATTGTGTGAATGTTAGTGAAAAAGTGTGAGTGTAACCCCCGTTTCCATATGCAAGTGAAATGCACTCACACTTTTTCACTAACGTTCACACAATTTTTGTACTTTCAGCCAATCGGCTGTTTCCTCGATTTTAAGTTGATAATACGTATTCACTACTTACAAGTAATTACTTGCATGTGGACACGTAGGGTTAGATGAGTTTAAATACAACTTCAATTGAAATTTGTATTAAACCTATGAGTAGATTTAAAAGAAAACTTCGAAAATTTAAAATATGGTAAAATAAAAAAAATATTGTTTAATGATTGCGATGTCTGGTTAATGTGGTTTTGAATTTTGTTAAGTAAAGATCGTAACCGGGGATAAATACAGTGTAAAAAACATTGTGCTTGTGAATTATTTTAACTAGTGGTAAGATGAAAATTCTCGAAGGAAACTCACGGCTTATCCATTTATATGGAGACTGACTTTTTCTACCGGTTTCAAAAAGCTTCTAGATTTTAAGTTTCAATTCAATATTGTTAAGCTAAAAATTTTAATATTTAAAAACTTCAGTAGCAAAAATTCGATTTTTTTTTTTCAAAACAACGTACATCTGAAGAGTGTAAACCTTTATTGTAGATTTGCGTTCTTTCCTCGAATATCGAATTCCAAAAACTATAAAATTACAATTTCCTTTCTCTGAAAATATTAATATGTAATAAAATCATTAAAGGGTGCTTTATTCGGCTATGCCGAATCTTATAAGAACAGAAATTTATATAAATACCGGACAGAAAAAGATTAAAATTGATTTCAATTAAAAAATTTGAAATGTTAATTAAAAATTTTATTAAAGTAGCCCAGTAAAAACTTCGCTTACTGTTTCAAAATTAATAGAATGGAATATTTTAATGAACTTTCATAGCAGGGTCGTTTTTAAAATTTGCTCGATTTTAAATCCACTTCATTTCGATTTCTATAACACGCCCGTATTTTCTAACAAAATAGTTCATGCGTTTCGCTCTATATAAAGAGTTTGATTTAAATATATTGTAAGACGGATATATCTAATAATGCTAAGGCCCGTTTTCACAACTTACCGATAGCTAAAAGTAGAGTTTAACTGGCCTTATAAAAAGTGTTCCATTACTCAAACTTTACTTTAACCTAAAGTGCGCGATAAAGTAAATTAAGGTTCATCCTACCTGGTAGGTAAATTAAAGTTGTAAGAATAAGATAAGATAAGATCCTACCTTTAGCTAACGGTAAGTTGTGAAAACGGGCCTAAATGTAGCATGTGTCCAAAAATGTATCAACGTAAATGTTCTTCAAAAACTTCACTAATTTTCACTAACACAGTGACTATAACATATGTTTCACACAAGAAGAAGCTGTTCCGCGAACACAATAAGAGGGGGCAACAAGTGGTAAAATGAATAAATATTTTAAACAAGATACTTCGATCGATTCTCTAGAGGGAATTGCTTGCAGAAGCATAGCAGAGGATGGAATGTCCTTGAAAAGTTTTAAAAAATCCAAAGTTACCTATATTGACAACGTAGAAAAAAAAAAATTTTAAAAATAATGTTTATTTACTCAAGTACTAATTTTTTCTAAAATTATCGAAAAAAATCTCGTAATATATGAGGGGCTTAAAGCACAAGGGGTTCAAGTGACTTATTTAAAATAATGAGACAGAAGCGGTTGTTGCGCTTGTGCTCCAAGCGAAGCAGGTATTTTAATGTCAAGTGCTTGAATTGTTCACTATATCTAGCGCCCGGATGAGAATCCTACATTCACCTCCTGTGCTCTGAACAACTTCTCCGAACTATACCTATAATTCCATATGTAAACTAAATTTTAGAAAAAGGCACTTAAACCCCTTGTGCTCTAAGCCCCTCATATAATCATATAATGTGCTCTGAACAACTTCTCCGAACTATACCTATAATTCCATATGTAAACTAAATTTTAGAAAAAGGCACTTAAACCCCTTGTGCTCTAAGCCCCTCATATAATCACCCCTATCGTGAATAACAAGTGGAATTTTTGTTCCCATGAAATTATCATTCCCCTCGAAGGGAAAAAAGCAATCGTGAATCTCATGTGAAAAAATTTTCACGCTATCAGTTCCAGTGAATGTAAAAAAAGAAGAAAGATTAAGAAAATTTAAAATCAATGAAATTTTTGTTAAAAAATATACAAGTATATATTTTAAAGAAAAGATAAAATTATAACGCAAAATATTTAGTATTGGAGGGATAGTTTGGTTACAACGTTAGTTTTTTGCACTTTTTAAATTTAATGTAGTAAAATATTTTCCAAAATTCTGTCACCAAGTCAATCGAATGCTTTACAAATCCGCAAGCAATCGTCCTGTTGTTTTGCATTTTATTGAGCAATATATCGATTTATAACTTTTTAACTTTATTAACCCTTAATATTCGATTTATAGGAGGAGCTTCTTACATACATGTTCTGTTCCCTAGCAAAAATAAAGTGAGAAAATCTAAGGGAAATGTGAACAAATAACGAGGGAAAAAATTTTTCACGTTAAGGGGAATTTTTTCCCGTGAACATTTTTTCACGTTATTATTCTCCTTTGAATTACATTTTTTCATGGGAGTTGTTCATGATCGCAAATATGTGAAAAGGGGAAAAATTACGAGGGAAAAATTTTTCACGATAGGGGTGAATATTTCTAGATTTAGAATTATTCGATTAATCGATTTGGTATAAAATTTTATTCGTTTAATCGAAAATTTTAAAAATGCCTAATATCGATTATTCGCTTAATCGAACAAAAATAAAACCCGATTAATTGCACACCCCAGTGCTAACATGCTAAATAAAGAAGATTATTCTCCAATAATTGCTCTAGCACCATGCATGTTCCCCTTTTACGACCAGCATTTACTGCCGTGGTACCAAAACACTTTACCTGAATTTTTACAGCTGCTCCCCACTGCTCTGCAATTGAGCTGCTTTTGCCTGAGTAATCCCCCCTTTCGACTGTTCTTCTTCGCCACAAGAAATTAAAATCACGAGCCTCTCTTGATTTTCTTTACTCAAGAACTCTGGAAGCAATTTTCCACCCCAGTGCACAACAGAGCTATTTCTGCGGTTATGGGTCTTCATGCGGTTATGGGTCGATATGTTAACATATTGGTATTTCCACAGAAATGTCTACTTTTTGTCACGTAACGTCACCAACCATTTTTTATTGTTTCTCAAAGAATAATGAAAATATTATTTACTTTTTTGCATTTGGGTGTAGAGCGCAATTAGGGTTTCATTTAGTGAAAGAGAGGAAAAATTTTAACAACGTGGTTCTAAAATACAAGAATAATTGCTAGGAGAGCTTTTCTGTGGAAGTGCCCATATACTTTTTATTTATTTTTTTTTTTTTTTAAGTAGAAACATGGCATTCCATTTAAACAACAAGTCCTGTCTGTAAAGTTAGGGTTGTAATCACTGATGCACAATTGCATAGATGCCATTAAGTGAGCATCGGTTGAAGAACTCCAAAATTGCAATTTGATGTTTTTCATTTGAGAAACGCTGCTTCACATAAGTAGAACCCAAAAATGCAAATGGCTTTATTTTCATCGATAAAAACAATGCATATTTTTCTTCTGGAAACAAATTCCAAAAATAATTTTAATTTACACGTGCTTTCAGAATTATATCAAATTGTATTGTTGAAATGTCTAACTCTAAATTCGATGAATTCAACTGGAAAGTGTGATCTAGATTTGATAAAATACCCTGTTTATTTATTTTTATTTATTTATTGATGATCTAGCACAACAAGATAAATCTTATAAATGATAGTGCTAGTGAGAATAACAAACTAAAATAGGTATGATTAAAAATTATCAAACTAAAAAAGCATTATTATTTAGTGAATTAAAATCAAACCAAAATTAAAGCTAAGTAGTATAATATACAATTGCAAAAAAAGCGCAGAGAAAAAATGAATTAGTTAACATATTCAAATTTAAAACAAAACAATTTTAATTAGCATATTTAGTTAACATATTAAAGTTTAACAGAAGTGATTTAATAGCTCCTTTTTAAACAAGTTTGCGTTGCCTATTAGCTGCATATTATCTGGAATTTTGTTCCAAAGACGAGTGGAATAAATAAAAAAGTGACGTTCTGACAAAGGACTTCGAAATCGTTGCTGAATTATTTTCTTACCACGACGCGATCTTGCAAATTGAATTCTTCTGAATAGATATATCGGTTGTTTTTGAGTTATTACTTTATGTAGCAGTAAAAGGCATTTAAATTTAAGAAGATTTACAAAACTCATCCCATATATTCGGTATGAAAACAATGATATGTGTTCGCGGCGTCCTTTAGCGTAGATGTATCTTGCAATATTATTGTAGGCAATATTTAGTTTTTTGAGGTCAACGCTATTACTATTAGCAAAAATTTCGCATCCGTATAAAAGCACTGGAATAAGGTAGGTTTTTGCTAACAACATTCGAATATTTAAAGGTGTTGAAAATTTCACTGCCCACAGATTACGTAGCATACCATAAACTCTCCCTACAACAGTGTTGATATGGGTTGACCAAGTAAGTTCATTATTAAATATAACTCCCAGATTTTTTGAAGAATTTACGAAATGAATTATGTTGTTGTTTATCTTAATTTGAGATTGATCATCTAATGTTATTTTACTTTTTGAAAGAAAAATACATTTGGATTTTGAAGGATTAATGAGTAAACCATTATCATTAGCCCAGTTGTTGATGTGATTTAAATCAATATTAATGCTATTTACACATGATTGAATGTCAGCGACATTGGTGCTAGTATAAAGTTGTACATCATTTGCATACATGTGTACTTTGGTGTTAATCGTAACTTCAGGTAAATCGTTTATGTATAAACAAAATAGGAGGGGCCCAAGAATTGATCCTTGTGGAACGCCTCTGTTGACATCAAGCGGGTTAGACAGTTTTCCGTTTAATTGTACGACTTGGGATCTGTTAGTAAGGTATGAAGATAGTAAGCTACATGCGGAGCTTGAAAAATAGAACAGTTTTTCGAGTTTCTTTATTAAGATTGGATGGACAACTGTGTCAAATGCTTTGCTATGGTCTAGAAGAATAAGAAAGGATATCATATTTTGATCGAGACTTGACCTGAGATCCTCAACAACGTCTGCAAGTGCTGTGATACAACTTCTTGCTTTTACAAAGCCGGATTGTCGATCACATAGTAGGTTTTTTTGGCTCAAATATAGATTCATTTGTCTGCACATTATATTTTCCATCACTTTTGATAAATAAGGAAGAATTGCTATCGGTCGGTAATCATTGTTAGGCTTAGGAATTGGTATAATTTTAGATTTCTTCCATCCATCTGGAAATACTGATTTTGTTAAAATAGTGTTGAACAGATGGGTTAAGTAAGGCAATATCTTTGGAATTATCGCTTTAAGGAAAATAGGATTCATACCGTCCATGCCAACTGCATTTGATTTGATGGATAGAAAACTCTCAAGTACATCACACTGATCAACACATCGAAAGCTGAAACAATCTTCAATAGATACATGGCAGATGTCATCATAAATGTTTTGGGTCGGTGGTGGGATATTGACATTTACAAACTTGGTGTTAAGCGCATTTACATCAACGATCTGATTACTATTGAAAGTGGCTTTCAGCCCTATACCAATGTTCCGAATTTCCTTCCATTTAGTTTTGCTTTCAATAGCTGAGGAGAACTTTCTTTGATAAAACGATGATTTTGCCTGCTGAATATGTTTTACGACATCTCTTTTAGCAGATTTAAAAACAGTATGTAGCTCATCAGTTTTAAACCTTTTCCACCTGCCATAAGCAACATCTCTCTTTTTTATTAGTCGTTTGATTTGCGAGTTAAACCAAGGCTGCTTTTATTAATTTAGTTTTTATGGGAACACAGAACTCAAATACGTTGTTGACATTGTTCTCAATAAAAGTCAATTGATCATTCACATTGTACAATGAAAAAATATAACTCCAGTGTATATTTTCAATCAGTTGATTTAGCAAAGGGTAATCAATATTACGGATAATTTTTATCGAATTATCCAAAAGGAAATGAAATAAATTCAAAAATAGGTTCAAGATTATTGTGATTTGCACATCGCCTCTCAAATTCTGGATTAAAATTTTCTAGTTCAGCACAAAACATTTCAATATTACATTCGCCAGTAAGTTTAATATGTTTTTCCAAATATGTTTGGGAAATATTAATAATTTTGCCTTTTTACTGCTTGTTTTTTAGAAAATGAAAACAACCCATTAAAAACTTACTTTTACTTTTTCAAAATGAATAGCTTCTTTCACTCACTATTAAGTAGCTTTCTTCTACTACTACCAGAGTAGTTTCATCATAAGAGTTTGATACTCAACTCTTATGTTTTTCGGTGAGAGAAGAAAGAAGAAAGGGCGTTAGTACGGAGATGCCTGTACTCGGTCAGTACGCTTTGTGTTTTTATTCGCTGGTATATGCACAGCGATGGCTGCATGTAATTTTTTTCTTTTCTCTTTCTCTTTGATTCGCGCTTGATAAAATTGTTGTTGTTTTGAACCGAAAAAAGTTAAAACCGATTGCTGCGTGTGATTATGTTGGCATTTTTAAAAGGGAATTGAAAAGAAGTTGAGCATCAAAAGATGAAACGTATAAATTTTGACTAACCCTGCAAATAATAAGACCAGTCCAAACACGCGTGTAAAGAGTAGTCCACAAGGGACCAGGCCTACTCCAAAAGTAGCCCAAACGAATGGAAAAACATGGTCTACTTAACATTACGATGTCCTAGGGCAGGATCATATAACCCCCCTTTGGACCACTAAGGAGTAGTTTTAAGAGTATTGGTTTTAAAGCCGTTTAAAACCGAAAGCAAGTCGTTAAAAAACGAAGACATGTCGTCTCACTACAAACACTTTTTAACAATAACATGGTCTATGCTTGCATTACATCGGACCAGTCCATGGAGTAGTCCATTTTGTCAAAATGGATAAGGTGCTCCAATTTTATTTTAAATTAGGCTTTAAAATCATTAGTCGAACGCAATAAGTTAACAATAGTTTTTTCTTGTTATTGTATCTCCCAATGGCTTATGTTTTTCTCCCAATTTCATGAAGAAGATTTAGGAATCTTTTCAAAAAGCTTCCTTGGCTCAGCCATTGGAACCATTGTCTTCAAGTTTTCTACGGAATATATGCTTTCTTAAACTTCGCGCTCTTATCGAATTAGAAATTTTCGTTGTCACATCCATAAAACCGTTCGTTAACATCCAGTATTTTTGCACAAAGCTCATTATTATGAACCAGATCAGATACAAGCATCTTGGTTATCAATTCACAACATCCGACAAAATTTAGGCAGGATTGGACAAAATCATTAAAGATTTCTGTATACCTGGAGAACTACAATAGCCAAAGTTTCCAAATTAGGTCATGCATCGTGGTTATTAATTCACAACATCCGCAAAAAATGTGGGCAGGATTAAAGAAGTGGGGTGGCATTTCCCCTGCAAACTCATTACAGATTTCTGTATATCTGAAGAACGGCAGTAGCCGTTAAAAATTAGAAGTTATACTAAACCGTTTTTCAATTTTGCGTCTATGAATCCAATTTCCATTTAGAAAGCTTTTAACAATAGCCCAGCTCCCATTTAAAAAAAAAAATTATTAAAAATCATTAATGAAAAAGAAATAATTCACTTATTCTATTTTATTGAAATATTATTAAAATTAAAATTTTAATTAACATTTTAAATAATTGAATACAAGTATATTTCTAATAATTAATAAAACTACATACTTATAGTTTGCAACTATATTTATTCTTTATGATTTCCACTGGCGCGCTTTGGTTTTGCTAATTTTTCCTCATTTATAATTTGTGTAAAAAATCTTTATATAAGAAAGGATTTTGACAGTTAAATACCCTGCTTTACAAATCAAGAATCGCTAGTGCTGTGAAACGATAAAAACATTTAATTCCGTTCTCCTATTTTAACATGAAAATATTGTGACATTTCACGTATCTCCAGGTCTCTATCCTTTACAGGAGTTCCCCTCCTGGCGTGTTTTCGCAATCTCCAGGTCTCTATCTCTTACAGGAGTTCCCCTCCTGGCGTGTTTTCTCAAAGTTGATGCTTACAGCTCTTCTTCCCTTGCAGAAGTTTTATATTGTAGATTCAATTTTCCAAAAAAAAAAAAAAAAAAAAATACGATATACGTGAATATTACTTTGGCACGATGATTTGTTTTCATATTTTCACCAAACGGGAATTAAATGTTTTATGAAAATCTGAAACTATAAGAGATCCCTTCGTCTTAAAATGATTTTGAGCGGGATATATGTTCCATTTTGGACCTACCAATACCATATTTTGCAAAAACTATTATTAAATTTATAGACGCTCAATTTTATATTATTATCAAAATTTTTAAGGAAGTTTTTGTACTTAAAATTATTTTTGGGAGTGGTATTTTTATGGTAGCTATGGTCAGAATATGGAACGATTTCATAAAAATTTCAAGACGATTTATTTTGCAATACGATATTTTTGGACCAAATTTTATCTAGTATATACCAACATAAAATTTATGGGCACAAACACACTTTTCCGGCAAGAATTTTGTATGGGGAGCATGTAAAATTATAGACCAATTGATGCGGGTATAAAAATCTTGTTAATTCGAATTTTTATTTCTAATTTAAGAACGTTTTTAATTAACCTAAGTTCTGATTAGTAGAACAATTGATCAATCATAAACTTGATAAATCGATTAATCTTAGATATCTTGTTTTTCTTTGATAAAATTCAAAAAATAATGAACTTTAATTTTCTTTTTTTTTCAGAAAATTTAAAACATCATAAAGACGTCAATAAATCCCGAAAAAATACCAAAGAAAAACTAAAACTACAGATTTGTAAAAAGATATTGCCAAAAATAAGAAAAACAAACTAGTAAAATCCAGAAAGTAGAATTGGTAAGACGTTAAAGTAAATAGCTGTAAAAGCGGTGCACTAGCCAAAGCCCAAACCACTGCAAACGGCTTTAAAAAGTAAAATGGCACGAAAAATGCTATTAACTTGGAGCTCATTAGTAAATGAAGGTAATTTTTTAAAAAAGACTAACTGCCTGTTTTTAAAATTAAAATAATAATTTTCGTTTGGGAATTTATGTACATGGAATCAACAATAAAAAACTTCAAATCTGTCTTTGTTTTCAATAGAAATTCTGAAACAAAAATTTTCTATTTTACACCCAAAATTTGATACCTTTGCCGTGCCTTTACACATGCATGTTATTACTTGCAATTAGAGTATACACATTGACATCGAAAATGTCGAATGTCATTCAAGAGGTAGCATTTAACCTACGTTTCCACATGCAAGTAATTACTTGCAAGTAGTGTGTATACGTATTGTCAACGAAAAATCGAGGAAACAGCATATGGGTAATTCCAAAGTGTTGAACGTGACAGTCGTACGCATCAAAAATGCAATTATATTTTAAACAAAAAATATTTCTACGTTCTCTTCTCCCCTAAATTATAGCACTAAGAAAGCACTGTTATCTATGTTTAAGTTTATAAAGGGCGCGATTCTAGGTCAAAGATAATGGCAAAAGAAGTAGCGGTTCGAACGTGAAAAACAACAGAAGAAGTTTTTGTGGCCATGTATAAAAAGGCGTAATTCAGCATAACCTGGCACAATTTTTTAGTCAAACTACTTTTAGAATTTTACGTAGTAATGTAACATTTAAATGTCTTGGTTGGATTCCAAAATCTTCTGTATTTTCTTTTTTTTAAGCCAAAATCTGGGTCGATACGTGACATTTCGATCGTGAAATTTTTTCCATAATAATTTAACTGAATAATGATTAAAATAAAATAAAAATGTATCGTTAGTCCGAATAACATATTTCTCTTCGAACTCTTCCTTAAGGTACGTTCAGACTAATGAAATATTTGACAAAAATATTTGCTCTGATATTTGCTTCAAACTGTGTGAAACAAAAAAATATTTTGTTTAATGTTCACACTAAGCTCAAATATTTGACAATTTTTGTTTGTTAAAACAGTTGGCAAATAGTGTCAAATAAAAAAAATGAAATCATGTTTGCCATGCGTTCAGACTTAGACAAATACATATTTGCATCAAATAATTATTTAATGAAAGTGTTCAAAAATCAAAATATATTTCACAAATAGTAAAAATTGCCAAATAAGCGGAAATTTGCAAAAATTTGCTAATAGCGGTATTATAGTTAAGCCTAATAGTTATTCAAAATCGTTAAAGCTGTAAAGATTCACAGGGAATAATCGCTTCTTCGCGAGCATGGCTAAAACTCGCGAAAAATTGCAAGCTTGGAAACAAACCCTAAAATTTATTTGAAATCGTTAAAAAAAACAAATTTTCGGAAAATAGCAAAAAAAAAAAATATTTTTTGCAAAATAAGCGAAAATTCGCGAAAATTTTTAAAATTTCAAACAAGCCATAAAACTGATTAAAAGTCCCTACAAGTATAAGGAATGGCAAAAATTCGGTAAAAATTGCTAAATTAGCGGAAATTTGCAAAAATTTGCCAATAGCGGCATGATAGCAAAGTCTTATAATTTTAAAAAAATCTTTAAAACTGTCAAGAATCCGAAAACTTACAAGAAAAATTGCTTCTATAGGTAACATGGCTAAAATTATTTGTCGTTGTTTGCTCTTACAATTTTTTTGTAACATCAAATAAATGTTTGCTCAAAAACTACTAAAATATTTGATTTTTTGTGTTCACATTATGTTCACATTGGACAAATATTTGTATGCCGGCAAATACTTTTATTTGCTCAAAATCAGCTCTTATTTTATTAGACACTCAAAAATATTTTGTGTTCAGACTACGTTAGTGAAATATTTGATGTTTGCTATCAAATATTTCATCAGTCTGAACGTATCTTTAGATTACAGACCATGTAAGAAAATTTTTGGAATAATTTTTTATCAAATATCACCACTTTTAAGAAAGATAAATATTAAAGAAAACATACAATAACACATTCTCACATATAAGAAATTATGTTGCACAACTTTGCAGTCTGATTGTTCATCTAAGTGAACAAATTTATGGGTAAAATTTTAAAATAAGTAAAATCTAAATATTTCTCTATAACAATATCGTAAAATAATCAGCCTTTAATAACTTTAAAATTTTCGTTCACGGTGGACCTTTTGACGGAAATGCCCATATTGGCTGAAAGTAAAAAAATTGTGTGAATGTTAGTGAAAAAGTGTGAGTATATTGAGTTTTTCGAACTTGCACTTGCATGTGGAAACAGGGGGTTATGCAGCATTTATAAATAAGAGCTACCAAGTTTGAAACAGAGCTTCATTTCAAAATGAACGTATAATTTTCTAAAAATTTAAGTTGCGCCGAATCTGTACTCAGAATTTTTCCGTCACATCAGGTTTCGATTGCGCGATATTGTAATAAATCTAAAAAAAATCAGATGAATATACCGAAATTTCGGATTTTTCAAACTTCAGAGAGAATCAGCCACCTTCGTTTCGGGCAGCTCCAATCGGCTGAATATTTGAGCCAGCTTAAACAAAGTTGCTGAATATATCATGTAAGTCGCATTAAAAAAACTGTATTTTCTGTCACCATTTAAAGCTTAAAAGAACCTTTAAAGTCCTGTTCAGTTTTATTATCTCAGACCATATTGTTGAAGTTAATAGTGAAATTAAACTTTTGAAGAACAAAAATTACACAAAAATCATAAGAAAACTTTTTTAAAGAAAATAAGTAAAGTGAAATCCAATCAAATGATTCTGAGACGGAAGAGGTTTTTGAAATATCCATTTATTCCTATTTTCTTTCTAAATGTTTACGGCGCTATTTCGTACCCTTCGAAAGTTTTATTTTAAGTTGTTGAGGAGAGCGAAAAAACTGATTCGTACGCGAACTAGGTTTTTTGAATTAAATTTTCTTCTACAATATTGTTTTAGAATTTAAAAAGATGTATACGTATTCTCTTTTCATTTTCCTCCACTATCGCAGATAGGAGATTGTGCATAAAAATTTTGATAAAATTTCTTTTAATACGAGTAGATAAGAGCTTTTGTATAAAAAAAACAAATTTGTATATACTAATCGGCAATATAACTCGGCAAAGGCAAAGTTAAGCTGAAGGTCCACACCATGCGTTTATGCGTCTGTTCTTTTTATGCATTTCACAAAAAAGTTGAATCAGTGTAATTGTATATGACAAGTTACACAACAAAATGCAGAGAATGCAAAGACGCATCGACGCATGAAAGTAGGTTTACTTTCTACTTTTGTATCCGTCGCATGTGTGGTGAAAAAAAGTCAGCTGTTATTGATGGCCATGGATGGCAATTCATATTTTATTTTCAATGTTATCGATAATTATGTTTGTGTGGTGAATTACTTTTTACTATGTTTTTGCATTAAAAAAGGGTTTTAATAAGAGAAAAAGCTTTCGTAATAAAGATTGTATAAACTTTAATGAATAAAATACATTAAAATAAATTTTTAGCACAATTTAACAAGAACGCGACACACGGAAATACCAGCCGATCCCCCTTCCACAAGGGAGGTAATAACGGGAACAGATAATATCCCACCAGAATTTTTTAAAACCAATCCTTCGCAAATGTAATAACACCATTAATCCGCAATGTATGGGTTAATAAACAAATCCCAAATCGCTGGAACGAAGGCCTCATAATAGCTATACCAAAGAAAGGAGACCTTCGAGAATGCAAAAACTGGCGGGGCATAACCTTTCTAAACACCATACAAAAAATTATTGCAACAATTATAATGCTAAGGCTGTCACCTCTTTGCAACACGCTAAGACAAGAACAAGCAGGCTTCCGCGAAAGTAGATCGTGCATAGATCACGTGTCGACATTGCGCATTATAATCGAGCAAGCAAATGAGCACAGCTCGCCCACTCATTTGCTCTTCGTAGACTTTGAGAGGGCATTCGACACAATCGTGAGGACGAGCATTTGGAGAGCACTGCATCGCAGAGCTGTACCGGAATCTATTATAGACGTTATAAAACTGATGTACTTCAACTCCCAAAATCAGGTGCTATACAAGGGTCAAACATCTGAAACATTCACTATTGAAGCGGGAGTTCGCCAGGGTTGTGTTCTGTCACCACTTCTTTTCCTGCTTGTCCTAGATGATGTCATGTCATTAACAAACATTGAAGCACCAGATGGCATTCAGTGGACGCCCTTTTCAAAACTTAACGATCTTGACTACGCTGATGATTTATGCCTCTTAGCACATAGGTTCGAACATATAGAGAACAAACTGAAGGCTCTCCATAACAACGCTCTCAAAGTTGGTTTGAGAATAAACTGGCGTAAAACCAAACTAATGAGAATTAACACCACCAATACCACCTCTCTAACTCTCAATAATAATACCATAGAGGATGTACAATCTTTTTGTTACCTTGGCTGCACAATCACAACGAACAGCGGTGCAAACGAAGTCGTTTCTGCGCAAATCAACAAGGCCCGTCATGCCATGCATTGTTTAAAAAAAGTATGGGTATCATCCGACATATCAACACAACTGAAGATCAAGGTATTTAACACATGTGTGAAACCTATACTTCTATACGGATGTGAAACATGGGGCCTTTCTAAAAGCGACTTACGACGACTGCAAGTATTCACTAATCGTTGCTTACGAAGGATTATTCGATGTTTTTGGCCCAACACAATAACTAACGCTGAGCTGCTTCGAAGCACGGGCCAACAGCCAATCCAGTGCGACATCCTGAAAAGGAAATTTGGATGGATTGGGCATACACTGAGATCCGACAACGAGGTAGCAAAGGCAGCCACTTGGCGAATCGCAACCATTCGTGAGCTGACAATTGCAGGGTTTTCATGGAACGAGGCATTAAGAACAGCCCACAACAGAGTCCGTTGGAAGTCATTAATTGAGACCGTTTGCTCTCTAGCTGGAGAATAGCGGACCATCACAACAAGAACAAAATTTGCCATTCTAGTTATCGATTACTTTTATCTTCTGAGTGTCATCTTTGTTGTGTTTATTATTTTTTGTAACAAGTGCCATGAATTGGAAACTTATTGATACCGTGAAAAATCACGAATATTTTTATAATAAAAGCTTACTTCCCTATGAATTCTATTAAATAAATTCTATTAAAATACCAATTACACTCTCAATTTTTTGCAAAAATGTTTTTAATTGTTAAACATATTAGCACAACAGCTGATAAAAAATAAACAAAATTGGCGCATAAAACGCATGTAACTTGAATTTAGAAACGCATAAAATACACAAAAAGTATCATACGCATCTACGCATGAACGCATGGTGTGGACTTTCAGCTTTAGAAACACTTTCCTCCTCTGTTTGCTAACCGATGGGAACAAAAATATACACCATTTGAAAGGTATTTACTTACAGAAATGTATTTTTTATATTTTTTCAAGATCTGGGGGGAGATAAAGAGAGTCAAAACAGGTAGATTCTGTAACCTCAGAGACAAAAGAAATTGTATACTTGTTTATTTGAAAAATAAGCGGACAGGCCTTTAGTACTCTTTTGAAATTCAGCCCTTTTTGGGAGTAAACGGGTTAAACTTTTTTGGAACTTCTTTGTCACGCCATCTATATTTTAAACTTATAAACATAAAAATATTGATTATATTTATCTTATTAATTCATCTATTAAATATAAATATTAATCCAACATTTTTAATTTTTCGAATTAATTCAATGAGCTTAATTTCAGTCATGTATTTTATAAAGCTTTTTTGTAATAGTTCTATTCCTTAAATTTTTCAGAAATGACTTTATACACTACCAGACTATTATATTGTATTTTCTTGTTACATATTACCTTAGCTTTCCTTTGGAAAGCAATGAGGTATGTTTTATGTACAGAAAAATTTACAATTATTAGACACCAGCAGAATGTAATGCATTTTCTGGCCCGCTACGGCCTTCGTCAGCATTCTTTGTTTCACACTGGATGGTGATACTTTATAAATTGAATGTATTTAAAGGGCATAATAAACCACACAAAATGCTTGGCAAACACACACATTATTTCCGTTTGGGGTTTGCCAATAAACAACACAAATATTCTCCGTTCAAACATTAATTTTCATTTTTGTTTTGTTTTCAATGAATGCAGATGCCAATAGTGCTGCGGCAATTTTGTTGCTTTTAGCTTAAATCGGAAAAGAAATTAGAAAATAAAGGCAAAAAATTTAAAGTAAACAGTTTTTAAACAACGAGCTGTTTTGTGGCAAGCAATACTACTAAAAAAAATTAATTTAATATTAAAAATTAATTGAATTGAATACATTTAGCATTATACGCCACAAAAAGTTTGACAAATATCCAACATGTCTGCCAAATATTAAAAATTTTTAATATTTCTGCAAACATTGCTTCAAACGTTTGTCCAAACAGCAACACCCAATTAACAACACAAAATGTTTGTACAAACGTAAAATTTTGACATGTTTGCAAGCCATTTGTGAGGTTTATTATGCCCTTAACTCAACCATTTTAACAATTAGAAACTGGGAATTATTTCCTATAAAGGTTACTTTATATTATATTCAACATATTTCATTTTTCGAATTTATTCTATGAGCTAAATTTCAGTTATGTATTTTATAAAGCTTTTTTGTTACCTATTTACCTATTCTTGGTATTTTCAATGGGGAGAGAAAAGTATCAAAAAGGGGAAATAAGGGAAATGAATTTTTTCCCCATACCGCATGGGGGTAATTTTTGAATTTTTTAATTTAAAAAACTTAGAAACATAAAATTATAGTGAATAAGAATCTATAAGATGAAAAATGTTGATGCGTTTTTGTTATTAAACTGGTACTTTTTTAATTTTTGTTATTATTGGACCTTAGAAGCATTAAATTCAACATAAACTGACCTGATTGAATAAGAATCTGTAAGGTGGAGCTTTTTGGTATTTTTTCGTTCTACAACTGGTACTTTGTGGATTCATTTAGTAATGGAAATAGAAACATATAATTAAACACTCAATGTCCTGAGTTAATGAAAATCCAGAGGAGCGAATTTTTTGGTACTTTTTGTCCTTCAACTGGTACTTTTTGAATTTTGGTTAGTATTGGACCTAGAAACATAAAATAAAACATTCAAGGTCCTGAGTGAATGAGAATTTGTAAGAGGATCTCTTTTATACGTTTTTTTTTTTTTTTTTTTTTTTTTTTTTTTTTGTAACTGGTACTCTTTGACTTTTTATTAATACTAAACCTAGAAACAAAAAATTGTACAAGCAGAGTCCAGGGTGATAGAAAAACTATAAGAGGAGACTGTTTTGGAACACTATTGGTTTTCAATTGCTACTTTCTGACTTTCTATATATTATTGAACTTACATTAAACATTCACAGACTTAAGTAAAAGAGAAATTTTTATCTGTTATTGTGTTATTACTTTAATTTAATCAAGGATCCTTAAATAATTTATGTAATAACACCTTAACAAACTCTTTATAATGCAATCCTATGAAGTTATTGTGTAAGAGAATTAAAGTATTTGACAGCTATTTCACAGAAAATATGTAGTTCCTTAAAAATTAAAACTCTAAATGGTACTGCCGGTATTCAATTTAAAGGCCTGTCACATGTCGCATTATGTGAAGTAAAATACGAAATCACTTCCACTTTCGATCGAAATTAATTTATGTGACAGGCCTGCACGAATTTGAAAATAAATATGTTTGTAGATATGGAAGAAACTAAAATCACAGATTAAAAAACAGATATGTAAAAAGTGACGTGTGAAAAAGCCCAAATCATTTGCGAAGACAGCTTTCGAAGACAGCAAAACACAAACCACGTTTAACAAAAGCATTAGTCAAACAAACGTTGTGTTTTGTGCAAACAAATTTACTTTGTAATATTGATTTGTTTTAAAATGTTATTTAATTACTTAAACATTATTTACTCGTGTTGTGGTAAACTTAAAAGTTAATTTTTACAACAGTTTTGCAAATAAATCTCAACTTAATAAATTTGTGTTCATTGTACTACGGCATAAAAGATTATGCAAATGTAAATGCAAAACAGCTTTCAAAGAAAGAGACAATATCTATTTAGAAATCTGTGACTAAAATGACAAAAACTGTCGCCAACAATATATATTTCGCATTCAAACTGAAATCATCGCTAACTTTTCTATCAAAAACTCATTTTGGTGAAAATTGCAGATAGGATATAGTGATAAAAGGCTCTCAATATGTTTTTTTTTTTAACAAAACATGAAACATGAAGTTCTGCTTCTGTGATACTTAGTTTAATACAATTTAATTATACTGTGATATTTTTTACTTTTATTTATATTTTTGCATTTGTTTTGTTTAATTAAATTTATGTTTTATGTTGTGTTTATGTAAAACAGAATGTGCGTTAAATATTCGAAATGCAGAACTATTGACGAAGGATTATATATCTAATAAAATATTCCTGATGATGTTGGGAATCTCCAACGAAACGTCGGAAAAATAAATTATGAAATAATCTTTTATTTGCATAGAATACATGACCTTAATAAGCCCGATTAAGAATTTTCTAAACAAATCAATAATAAAATAAGGAAAACGCCGATAAAAAACTTAAATACATAAATTGTTAAATTTGCATTAAACTATTTTTTTTTTAACTTGTTACATATTTCATGAAGTTGCCGGTCAATAGGGTTAGGCTTGGTTCTCTTCTGCAAGTACGAAAAATGTGATGGTTTTAGTGAAAAAGGATGAGTGTATGAGTTTTTCGAACTTGCACTTGCACTTGCACTTGCATATGTAAAGGCCAAGTAACGTTCATGTAGAATTTTATATGGAAAATATTTTTAAAACTAAGTGTTTTTCATAGAAATTTACTATGCGAACACTAACGTTCTAATTAGTTGATCATAAAGTAAATTCTAACAATTGTTTTTCTTCAACGCACTCAGGCACTCGTTTTAATTCGCGTTCCTTGCTGTTAGTAATATTTGGCCTGATTTTGGGTTTCTGCTTTGCTAAATATTACGCCTTGTCCACAACGCCTACACCAGAAGATAGTGGTGATATCAATAGTGATCTTATTGACGAAGCTGGCACCAACATCCATATGAAATTTCATCAGTATGATTACGGGAATAATACTTTCACTCAGAAATTGTTCAATGAGGTACGTATTTTGTGCTGGGTCATGACAACTCCTCCAAACCACAAATCCAAAGCTATTCATGTGAAACGCACGTGGGGCAAACGATGTAATAAACTATTATTTATGAGCACAGCTGTATCGGAGGTTAAAGATTTGGAAACTATTGTTTTGCCAGGGAAAGAGGGCCGAGATTTTTTATGGGTCAAGGCCAGAGCAGCCTTTGAATATATTTATAAAAATCATTTAGATGATGCCGACTGGTTTTTTAGGGCTGATGATGACACTTATACCATTATGGAGAATTTACGTTATTTTCTCTATCCCTATTCCACGGAAACTCCCATACACTTTGGTTGCAAATTTAAGCCATTAACAGAAAAGGTAAGTGGATTTTTCGATTTTAATTTTGTTCTAAGGGAAATTAAAAAATAAAATGTAAAGATTTATTTCTATAACTTCCGTAAAAGACCAACTCCTATTAGCTCAGTCATTTTAGCTATAAAAGGTGCCAACCTCGGAATGAAATATAATAAGCTGAAAATTGGTATAAACCTTTGTTTTGTCGTTCTAAATGTTGTCTCAAAAGTCACAAATGCTATTGTGTCCGCGTCTTAAGATATTTACAATCAACTGTTTTGGGGTTGAGCGCGAATAGTGCGCAGTGTACAGTCATATATGGTATAATACAAAGTCAAGCGTGAGTTATGACAAGCTTGTCTATTGCACTGGCTACAAGCTAAAGAACATAGTAGCCCTGATTTTCTGCACTCGCAAAGGGAACCACAACCATTTTTGCAATGGCAAATTATTAAGCTTAGTAGTTCGGCTGGCGCTGAAGGTAATAACGTTCTAATGGGCTCCACGATTTAATTTTCAAGCATCCAGTCTCATTCTAGGGCTTCTAAGCTCTTCCCTAACCACGTTTGTATCTGGTAGTAGGCACGATTTATATGTTGATGAGCTGCTGCACTTGTTGCCGGAAGTGTTGACAATTCTACAGGTTTATTTCGTTTCGTTAATTTGATGAATTGCGTGTAGCGAAAATGATTTATGTTGTCCTCAGATTTGTGACTTTTGAGACAACATTTAGAACGACAAAACCAAGGTTTGTACCAATTTTCAGCTTATTATCTTTCATTCCGAGGTGAAACCCCTAATATGACTATTTTAAAAAAAGTTTGTATTATACAGTACTTTCCGGTTCAACGAGCCAGTACTTTGTCAGGCCTGTTCGTTAAACTGAAAAGTTCGTTATATGCCATACTTATGTCTAGTACCCATGTTATGAATAAATAAATAACTAGAACCGTTTTATTTGTGGTTTATTTTGAAATATGTTTTGAGATCTGTATAATATATTAAAAAAAGGTAAAATTCATTAATCTGATAGCGTAAAACCTAAAATAATTTTAATGAAAAATAAGTTCAAACTCATTTTCAATTTCCTTGAAAATTTTGCACGAAAAATTTGTCGGGTAATGTTTGTTTTTTTTAGAACAATGCAAGAAAAAAGTGGTTTCTTCATTCTTGGAAATTCACCTTGTTTCATGGTTTTCCTATTTTTGAATCCAAAGTTTGTACTTCTTGTTACTTTTTTTACAAATCCACAACTCGCAATCCATTTTAGTAATCATCCACAATTTTTAGTTTTTCTTTTACAAAAAAGTTTCTTTCTTGTACTCATTTACTGATCATTGCAATATAATCAAACAAAAATGCTACATAAACTAAACCTAAAATAGCGGTACTTTTTGCTAATCACTTTGTTTTTAATTAGAAATTACTTCACATTATGCTTTTTTAAACTAAATAATGAATCCTATTTGTTCGCTAAATTGAGCACAAAAAAATATTTTTGGTTCGCTATATAAGGTGCTCAATGGAGCTAACTGTGTGTTCGTTAAATGCGATGTTCGCAGAATCGAAGGTTTGTTAAACAGGAATACTACTGTAATTTACTTTTAAAAGTGATTTTTTATATTTATTAATATGGGAGTAATTATTTAGTTAACAATTTAGTTAAAAATTAGTCCTGGATTAATAAATTAACAAAGTGTTCTAAAGTGCTTAGTACTTAAGCACTATTTAAGGTGTAAGCTTCAAAATTAAATGAAAGAAATAAATAGTTATAGAAAAATAATGACTTAAAATTGTAAACAAAAACCAACTGAAACAAGTATTAGTGCAGCATTTGGCTATGCCGAATTTTTAATATCCTTCATCAGATCACTCATCCACTAACGAGCATTGTCAAACACAATTTGTATTTGTTATTGCCGGTTCACACACGTCAAGTTTGACTCGTCAAGTCTTGAGCTGTTAGGAGAGAAGGGAAAAGAGAAAGCCATTTCTTTTCCCCTCTCTCCCAAAAACTCAAGACTTGACGAGTCAAACTTGACTTGTGTGAACCGGCACTTATATGGTAAAAAAAAACATTATTACCACTAGCAAAATTCAAACTTACACTTAATGACGAGTTCCTCGAACTGTGAGAAGTGGAGGATACTGTCAAACACACAAAGACTCAACGATAAGGTTGAGCTGCGCATGTTGCCCGAATGACCGCAAAAAGCGCTGCTAAGATACGACATCAGATGCTCTAGACGAAGAGAGCGGCCAAGAACGATATGAAAGAACTGCGTCGCGTCGAAGGAGACCTACGAATAATGGATATTCATAACTGCCAACAAAAAAACTAAAAACAGCAAGGAATAGCGAAGACTAACTAACTAGTGAAGGTTTAAACTTTTCACTGTCGTTCCTTTGTGTACTTTTTTTAGTAAATACATTTTCTTTAATATTTTCAGACGACGGGCTGTTTCTCAAATCAGTTCAACAAATGCTTTAATTAGCGCATTTAACATTTGTTTATATTCTCTTAACTGAGACATTTAAAAATGGCTTAATAAAATTCATAAATTTTTATAATACGTATTTAAATTAGGGAAGTTACGATACGCCTTTTTGTCGCTACAATACCGATACTCAAACTAAAATAATAATAAAATAATATAATAATATCGCGGATATCGATACGAACATTGAATATTAAATTCAAGTTATAATTAACAAAACTCAAGAAGAGTAATTTTTCTATTATTACTGCTGAAATCTAAAGTAGCTCAGTGAATTTTTATTAAATTAACAGAGTATAAATATGTGTTGAAAGAGGAAAAAACATATATATAACAGTATATGACACCGTTCGAAAAATTAAGAGACGCCGCATCAAAGAAGAAAAACATTAACTTTAATTTAGGACTCAATACAATTTTAGAAAATAAACCAAATATATATTGGTTTGCTTCTTGAGGTAGAAATAGAAAACATTAGAAGTTTTTTGTCTGCCCTTTGAAATTGTCTGAAAGTCAGTTAGCAGGTTCACACTCTAAGGCGACGATATATTCATCATGACCCACCCACCTTTTAGTATGCCGTACAAACTAGCATTTCTAAATCTTTCTAAGGATGTCCGAACCCGTCCAGCTGACTGACTGGATGTCCAAGAAAGTCTTGTGCACAAAATAAAGAGCGCAATTATGATAGCGATTAGATGATTTTTTGTATGTGCTAGGAATGATAATCCCGAAATTCCGGGATTTCTATTTTTTATCCAGTGATTTTCGGTATTCTGTCAATCCTCAAATTCGTTACGAAATATTTTTGTTTTATTTTTTTTTTATTGTACTCAATATTGTAAACTGGCAACGTGCTTAATTTTTTTCGAGAATAATAAAGCAAGTTGTTTTTGTTTTCATTTTGTTTTTTTCTTAACCTACTTACAACCAGTGTTGCCACGACCAAAAAAAAATTTGTAGCCAAATGTAAAAATAAAGTAACAAAGTGTAATAAAAAGTAACCAAGATATTTATGTATTAAAAACACAAAAACACTCTTGCACTTCAGTTAAAAATATTATATATAAATATGTATATAAACACCTAAACCTCTGGATCGATTTTTATAAAATTTAACAGTTTTTTGTGGAATGGCAACTCTCAAACAAAGCTAAAACTTCTTTTCGTCTATTTTCCAAACTGTATGAGTGATAGCTTTCAAACGTTTAATGATATGACAGGCTATAAATCTATTTACATTATCCCGTTTCATATTGTCTCGATAGGAGTAGAGAAAAGGATACCACAGATCAGTGATGTTATATTTTTTTTTTGTTTTTTTTTTTTTGGAAAGCCACTACGCATTTTTTTCGCAACGCGCCCAAAAAATTGTCCCCACCAAAATTCCTACAACTCTGAAAAAGTCCCTACATTTTAATGATTTAAAAAATGTTTTTCTTCTTTCCCCTATGGCCATTTTTTTTATAAACAAATCCCTTAAAATATGAATTTTCCCTACGTATAACATAACTTCCCCAGATATGGGTTATTATTTACAGCATATATAGCTTATGTGATAATCGGTTACATGAAAAATAGTTATAAAATAAATGAAAAATAGTGATGCATCAATAACATACACATTTATATATGTCAAAGAAAAGCGTAGCGGGTAATGGTAGTACTAACCCTGCAGCCACACGATCAAGTGTTGCTTTCAAGTTTTTTACACTTACTGCTTGTCGAAATTCACAAAAAATTAAAGATGTGATGTAGGCTGCACGCAATTTTAGAGCAGTTTGGGCACGTTCGTAAATGCATCACTGCGCTGCATCAGAAAAGCAAACTTTTTTTAAAGCCGATAAAAAATAATTATAATTTTTTTTATTGTGGTACTATTATTTTTGTGGAGTATTTCACAATTTTTTGGTCCACAGATGCTTCACTGATAAATATATAACGATTTGAAATAACTGATGCAGCGCAGTGATGCATTTACGAACGCACCCTTTATTTGTAAGACATAATCCAGAAAACAACTTAAAAGACATTTCAATTGTTATTAGCTTGAACGTAAATTGAAACACTCAACTTGAAAGAGAAACTGAAAGCAAATTAGATTTAATTTTAAAAAATATTAGTGAATTTGTAAAAAAGTTTAAAGGTATTAAAACTAGAAGTGCAAATCTTGATCGTCTTACACCCAAGTAAGACAAAAAATTGGTTATTTTTCAGTTGAAAAAAGTAACCAAAATAGAAAAAAAAGTACACAAGTACACATTGAGAAATAAAGTAACCAATTTTGGTTAAAAGTAACCAAAATGGCAACGCTGCCTACAACTACAATTTATGTTGGAAGAATTTCAACCAATTGTAGTGGGGAATGTAGGAAAAGATAAACTCACTGTTTATTGTTGTGGTTTTTGTTTAAGCTTTGATATTGTTACAAGTAAAACTGTTGCTTATAATTCTTAGTCGCTTAACAGTTTTATTTGTTGAATGTATTTAGTTTTTCTAAAAACTTTAGATGAATTTTCCTGACGATCTGGCCCAAGCAACCAGTGAAATGCGCATAGGAATAGCTTATCCCTTCAACAATAAATTTCAGTGTTTTTATCAAGAACAAAAATTGGGAATTAAGCACGAATAACAAAATCTTGTAAATTTTTTAAAATATTTTAATTAGTTTACGTATAAAATATGGAAATAAATTATATTTAACTTAGTGCAATTAAATGAATTATCAAAACTTTTGTTTGTAAACTACTTTTAAAGCCTTTTTTTCATTATAAAGCTTTATCTTGAAATATTCAAAATCCCCAATGCCGAAAACCCCGATATCCTGAAAAATCTCGGGATCACGTAAAATACCGGAATCTCAAAAAATCTCAGAATCCCGGTATTTTTTTTTTAAGTCCCGAGATATGAGACACCCAGTCCCGATTGTCATCCCTAGTATATACGTGTAAATACTCATAAGGATAAACCGTATTGAAAGTGGTGAGAATCGGTCCATAATTTAAATTTTAGGAACAGAGTCTTTCTGCCCATTAAGCATCTTATTATGTTGGCAATTATGATTAATTTAGTATAGACTTATTTTAAAGCAATTAAAATCAACTTACCAAATGTTGTTGGAAACGGTTCATAGTTAACCATATAGCTCCCAAGCCAATACTATTTATTCCCGAAAAGAGCCTTTAGTGCCATATCTTCCTTATAAATTGGCAGCGATAACTTTAATAACAGCTAATCACGGAAAAAATTTTACTGGTAGGTCCGAAATTAATCAGTGGACCCAATTAAACTCCCTCTCCACAATCGCTTTAAGACGAACAAATCTCATATCGATGTTGACATTAAAATAATATTCGGCACAAAGTTATCTTATATTAATATCAACCTAATAACATAATTTTGTTTTGCCGGGTCTGTGATTGGCCATGGGTCCCAAATAGGGTACAATCACGAAAATGTGTCTTTGTATACGGTGGTGTAGGGTATCGACTATACTTTCTTACTTGTTTTATGTTGGTATTGCGATTGAATTTGACCTGAAAATTAGAGTTGTGTCGTTCCGGAACGAGCTAGTTCCATTGAACGATTCCCTTAAAGGAACGGTGCGGACTTTTTCAATACTTAATTTTTTGTTGTTCCTCGTTCCGCAATTGCAATGGATGATCACATGTATTTTTCTAGGGTTATTTTTTGTGTATTGATCAATGCTGCCGACTTTTGTGTATTTTTGTCGTGGCATATAAAAAATTTCTAACTAAATCCATTACTAATGTGATCCAAAGCAATATATTTTAGCATTATGCCACTGATTATTATTTGTTATTATTTTTTACAAACATTTTAAAAAATACACAATTCATATCGTCATATTAAATGCAAACGGACGTAACTACACTTTTTATATTTTTACGGGAGAAGCAAAAAACTTTACAAAATCAATAACAACAAGGTGTAATTGGTTTTTGAATTTCGTTAATAAAACCGTCATTTTTGATCGTAGGAATCTAAAATTTTGCACGAACATGTATTTTGATAAAACGAACCATAATCGATAAAAAAATCAATTTCGAAATTTTTTGCGTCCGTTTGCATTTAATATGACGATATGTAGGTAGTTGTTACGCCACAACATAAAAACAAACAATAACAAATATTTAATTGTTGACGTTTTAACGAACGACAGAGAAGTTTTTTCGTTCCTCGTTCATTCATTGTTCAAAGTAAAAAGCGGAACGATGAACGACCTAGTTCCTTTGATCTTTCGGATCGGTCAGAACGATTCCACAAAAGGAACGATTTTGCCCAACTCTACTGAAAATATTTAATGGCTATGTAAATCAGGTTACCAAATGCTATTGGTATCGGTCCATATTTAGCCATAACTCCCATAAATTACCACTTCCAAAAAAAGAACTTAATGCCATAACTAAAAAATATTTTTGACTTACTTGAGGTTTACACGATCAACCTTTGCCTATCAAGTTTAAAAACACACACTTTTTTACAAATACACCCATACTCTTAAAAATTTAAACTACCTTGCCTTTAAAATTCTCTTATCAGTGAGTCTTTCAATTTACGTTCAAGAAAACTGCTGATTTCAAGGTTAGTGAGCAAATTTTTCGTTTGCCTTTATGAATTATTTTCTTGATGACATCTTGAATGTAAATTGCTCAAAAGTTGCGTGCAACCTTCGTCACAGCTTTAAATTTTTGGAAATTTTGACAAACAGTGTATGTAAAAGACTATAAAGAAAAACTTGAGCGTGTAACTGCAGTGTTAAATAAGAAACTTATTGACAAGTGCAATTTTCAGCCTTAATTTCAAATTAATAAGAGTGGTATAATAATTAATAATTCGAAAATTCAACGTTCTATGTTACATTAAATATTACCTAAAAAAGTTATAAAGGAGCATAAATTAGATTTTCCTCTAGCCCATTCCACTAGTTTTGTAGTGTAACTTTATTTGGAAATAGTTAAATAAAAATAAGAAATTAAAAACTTTATTTTCTCCACATCCTTGTACTTGCATATACAACCTTGTGATATTGAGCCAGCGATATTAATACATAATAATATTGATACTTTACTGCCTTTCAATAACGTTTTGGTTTATTTCCTTTATAACAAACCGTTTCGAGTTCGTTAATTGCACTTCGAACAAAACAAACACAACGCTTTAATTTATCACACTTATTTATTAACAACGTAGGCCCGTTTTCACAACTTACCGATAGCTAAAAGTAGACTTTAACCGGCCTTATAAAAAGTGTTCCATTATTAAAAATTTACTTAAACCTACAGTGAGCGATAAAGTAAATTAAGGTTCATCCTACCTGGTAGGTTAGAGTAAAGTTGTAATAATGGAACACTTTTTATAGGGCCGATAAAATTCCACCTTTAGCTATAGGTAAGTTGTGAAAACGGGACTTAGTCAATCAATCAATTCAATGTTTATAATTTTCACCGCGTGATGCGTTAGCAACTTGACAAAGTTTGAACTAAGAATAATCTTATGCCATCTTTTGCGATTCTATTTATACTCTAGCCCAGACGGGCATAGAACGTTCGAGCTCTGACGCTTAGATGGCTCCAGAACGTACGACCCCTAACGTCTATTTTGTTAATTAAACTTCATCTGCATCTATAGTTATTAACATTGTGCATCAACTATATGGCTGAAATAATTGTGTTATTATGCATCATAAACTAAGGTATACTTTAAGGTGTTACAATAAATTAAGTTATCTATAACGAAAATTAAAGTATTTACAGTGGGGTTGAAGTACAATTATGCACAACAATTTTAACGTTACATCTGTACATTGATTTTTACACTAGAAGTGTGCATAGCTAATATAATAACAATTGAAACTAATAAAATAAATAATCAGTACAAGATAACTAATAAATTAATCTAATTCTTAACTAAAGTTACTTTCGTAACAATATTAAAATATGAAAAATAAAACAAAATTCTTTCGATAGTCAAAAAATTATTTCAAATAAAACCAATATCACACAAAAGAACAAGAACACTTTGTGAATTGCCTTAATATTTTCTTAAATGTTGGATATAAATCTATAATTTTGGTTGGTCTTTTAGAAACAGGAGACTTAGGAGTATGAACTTAATTTAGCCTTTGATGATAAAAAAAAAAAAATCACTTGGCCTTAGGTAATAAATAACACATACCTTTTTCATTTCCTTAGGGTTACATGACGGGCGGTGCTGGCTACGTTTTGAGCAAAGAGGCGGTGCGACGATTTGTTGAAAAAGCCATACCAGATGAGAAAATATGTAGTAAGGATTATCGTTCTATGGATGATGTAGCAATTGGTATATGTTTGGATAATGTTAATGTAACCGGTGGCGATTCTCGTGACAACCAAGGAAAGGGTCGTTTCTTTCCATTAACACTTGAACAAGTTTTAACGCCCAGCACCAAGGATAGGGAATATGTTTATAAGAACAGTTACTATAAGACGAATGAGGTACATAAATAAAATAATAATAAAAAAGTTTTTGTTGTTAGCTATAAGAAGAGTCATGATGGAAATTACCGTATTTGATATCGATCGAAATTTCCATAACAATATTGATCAGTTTTAAATGCTATAATAAAGTCTATGCACTTTCGTCAAGTACTATTGTAATTTTACAATCTAGAACATCCAAATATTTTAACAATACATTTTTTATACCTTTCTTATCTCTTTCAGAGTCTCGACTGCTGTTCGGATCATGCCATTGCTTTTCACTATGTTTCACCAAATCAAATGTATGTCTTCGACTACTTAATCTATCAGCTACGAGCTTATGGTCTAATTAACGCTCCTGAACCTTTACCGGAAAGATTAGCGGTGGGTGAAATGTAGCCACCACCTTAAGGACAACAGCAGCATGACGACAAGACAGAGAAAATGAAAGAAGTACTACTAACAGAAAAAAAGTGCGTTTCATAGTAAAGAAATTCATGGTACTTTTAACTTTTTAATAAATAACAAAAAACTAAAAATTTGTCAACTTATTTTTAATTTTATTTAGTGCGTCAATAGTATTTTTTTAACAGTTCACTTTCTAAATTTTCTATTAAAAGTTGGTTATTTTCCTTCGCCAAAAGGAAAACATTATTAAACTAAATGTTCTCGCAGTTGCTGCTTTTGAATGTGGTATTGAGAATATAAACTCAGAAATGTTTTCTTCTAAAGTTTTATCCGTTGGAACAAATTAAGGAAAGGATTTTTAAATACGCAAATTCATTTAAAAGTTTATCCATATACATTTTTGGAATAAATAATGGAAATGGAACAATGAATTTTCACATATGGGCATTTCCAGGGGTCACGAACGTACGTACATAATATAGAAAACAAAACTTTTCCTAGAATTTTTTGCGATTCGATAACATTTGTGTAGCTCTAGGTTAAGTGCAAAAGATGGATTTCATTCATAATAAGAGTTATAAACATGTGGACACGAACGTACGCAAAATAGAAGTCAACTTTGGCTGACAGTAGTGAAATGTAAAATCTTCCTAATGGAACAATAAATTCAAAAGTGATTAATTTAATTTTAAAGTGTATTAATGTAGGTCTCCATCCAGTATTTACAAAATAAAATATCTCTCTTGATTTGTGTTTAATTGGCTTATGTACCGGTCGCGAACGTACGGGTCGCTAACGTACGATTTTTCCATATGTTTTTTTTTATTATTATCACCTTGCATTTTCTCATAAATATCTTAAAATTTCCTAAACAAAAAAATGTAATACATACTCCTTTTACAATTGATTGTTATGGAAAATAAGTATATAAAAGTGTCTTTAAAACAAGCTTTAAACGAAAAAATTAAATCTTCCAGTTTCCAGCGCAATTTCCTCAAGTAAAACAGCTGAGATATGCTATGAAACCATTTTTTTTATAAAAACATAGTCTTTTTTATAACAATAAAAGGCGATGATTATCAACATTTTACTTTTTTTATCGTGGTAGACCATTCTGGGGAAATGCCCATATATGTACAATAAAAACTCTTCTGAACGTTTTTAGAACACATTTTTCGAAGTCGAAAATTCGCTGTTTGGTCCCGGCGCTGTTCGGGATTTTCCAAATGACAATAAAATACTGGAGAATTTTGTTAATTACTTGACCCCAGCGTTATCTACCGCTTCAACATTTTATCAGGAAACTTATTTTTATTTAAGAAATATTTTGTAATTTTCAGCCAAATCGTACCATAAATAAAAAAATTTAAATATCACGACTACGGCGCCACCTATTGGGATTAAACTTAAGAGAAAGCTGGCCCCCGACTAAAATAATTTACTGTCCAAATTTGGTGTCAATCTGTATAGCGAATAATCAAAATAGCCAATTTCGAATAACTCGAACAATTTATGTCAATTAATCGATTAAGATGAATTATCATTAAAAAATTTACTTTTTTTTAAAAAAAAATTTTTGTTTAATATTATTTAAAACTAAACTAAACTAAAAATAAACTAAATAACATGTTCTTAACTTCTACATTTATTTTTATGACACAAACTTTTGAGCATATTTCAGACCCGTTTTAGATGTTTGTTGTGTGAGAGACAAATTATGTATATTACAATAGAGTCCCGATTATTCGTAATCGCAAGGGACCGGCCATTTCTTACGAATTATAGGGGTTTCGATTTAACGGGGTTAAAAAAAAATAAATACGAATTAACGGGGGTTTTCAATTTATTTAACAAAACGATAAAAAAAAAACATAAAAAAGACAATTGTTAAAAATAAAATATATAAAAATTATTCATGTAACAAACTGATCTCAAGAAAACAAACACACACACAAGCAAAACCCAAGCAAAAAATCAAATCGGTTAACAAAAAATCATTACTTCCAATGTTCTGTTGTTTTTATTACGAATTATAAGTGGTAGTTACACTGAAAAAATTTTCTTCACAGATCCAATGAAATTTACATTAAAATTCAACCTATGTAACCTTTCATTGGATTAATGAAGGATTAATAAAATCAATGACAAAATGTTCATTGATTTTATGAATCCTCATTGAAAAAATGGATAAAATAAACGTTTGTCATTAAACTAATGCAAAATTTTCATTGATTTTATGAAACATTTCATTAATCCAATGAAAGGTTACATAGGTTAAATTTTAATGTAAATTTCATTGGATCTGTGAAGAAATTTTTTTCAGTGTAGCAAGCAATTACGATTTATAAGAGGTAAAGAAGATTTTATTTAAAACAAAAATTACGAATTAGCGAGGGGACCAAAAAGTATGGAAATTTTACGAATTAACGAGATTTTTTCAAGGGACCGACAGTTTATTACGAATTATCGGGAATTACGATTTATCGGGGTACGAATTATCGGGATTTGACTGTATTATAAACTTCAAATTTCATACGTTAGAAATTTGGCACTTTAATTGCACATTTTTCATATATAAATTAACATTTATCGAAAAAAAATTAGTAAATTAAAGAAGATTTAAAAAATTTAATAAGTTAACAGTGAAATTAAAATCAAAGTAATTTTAAAAACTTAAGAATATAAAAAAAAAATTTTTAAAATTAGGTAATTTTAAAAAAAAAAATTTAAATAAGAATGTCCATCGACTTCAATTTCTAGGAATAAGAAATTAGCTTTAAAAGTTTTTCATAACTAACTGGCACCTCTCACAAAATGTGCCGGCACTAAAAAGACAAAAATATAAGAAGTAATTAAAAAATTGTCTTGAAAAATATGATCTCAAACCTATATTTAATACCCGCATTAAGTTAAGCAGGCGGGACACAATTGCAAATTATAAACCAAAAAGTTAATTGGTTTCCGCCTGCTAATAAACATAACTGTGCTTAACTTTGGCTTGCAGATCATTTTATAGTCTGTTAAGGGCCAAATACACATTTCAAATGCTTGTCCAGCAAGCAAATTCACTCGTGTATGTACGTTTGCTGGACGTAATATTCGCTGTCATATCTAAATTTTCCATCCAGCATCATCGGTGTGGCACATAGAAGCACATGTTCACTAATACTACAATAGCGCTTGATAAGAAATACTTGACGTGTACAGACCCCTTTAAAGCGCATTAGTGTAAATTTAATTTTGTTTTCCTTAATCTTGTTTCGGTCTTTTTAATGTATAAAAACTGTATTTTTTGCAGCCGGGTTTTTTTTATTTTGTATATTATTTATTTAATTTAAAAGTTTTAAAAATATTTACATAGCACATATCGCACCTTTATTTACAGGTTTAATGAAATATATTTTGCTATAACTTCGGTTCAGTTTGAGATATAATACTGATTTTATCTTTACATATAAAGAAGTATGAATGAACACTTTTGCTAAATTAACTTGAAATTTTTATTTTTTTTTTCAGATATGACTATGATGTAGAGTTTTTTCGATTCCCGGGAAAGCGGGAAATTTTTTTAAATTTCCCTGGATTCCGCTCCATATAAATAATACAAAGTAAATTTGTTTTAAATTAATGATAAAAACTTTTTTTAAAAAAGCGTAAGGGAACTTGTTTACAAAGTAAGTAAAAGAAATGCTTAAATACCACAAAAATTAATTCAAGATTGAAAAAGAAACTTTAATTATTATTACCTTACGCTTTTACATGTAAATTCTGTATTATTATGCTCAAGAAACAAGATAAACAGATAACATAAACATAAACATAACAATTAAATTCAAAAAACAAGAATAAAAACTAAAAAAAATTGTGGTACTCAAGTTATGAGATCAAAAAGTTAATTCATAAAATAGATAAAATATTTTAAATAAATATATTAACATTTTTAACAGTTTAGGAACTAACATTTAGACACACTCAATGCGTTTGAGAAGTCGACAAAGATAGAGTATATTTCTGATTTTATTTACTAGTTACCATGTTTCCGAAAACTTTCGTTCACTATTTTACCGAGATTAGACAAATAGTTTAAAGTGCAAAAGTTTAAAGTTGTTGCATGCTTCTAATTCACAATCAGAAGAATTTTTTTCTTTTGTATAAACTACGTCTATATCAGTCAAATGTATATCAAGGTGGATGTAAACAATAGCATCAACCGGACTTCTTCTTACAAGCTCTACCTGTAATTTTTAAGACAATGTGTTTTTTCAAATTGTATGTTGTAGTATCTTATACCGAGTTTCCACAGTTTTTTATTTCGGGTTCCCCGCACTTCCCTGGTATATAAGCCGTCACAAAATGAAACAAATTTGTGTTTATCACCATCAATTTATTAATGTCATACGTCTTTGGAACATATTACCCAGAAATATTAAAGATATAAGCAACGCTCTACACTTTAAAAAACAATTATTTGAGTTATTTTCTTAATTTTTCTTAAATAAATTTGGATATTTCTTCATTAATATTTCAACATTTTATCAATTATTATATAATAATTTAAGTTGTTTAATTTCGTAATATTTTGTTTTTGAATTAGTGCTTAAATTTTTATTGTCAAAATAATTTACAAATTTAATATTGAACAATATGTAACCCTGTGTTATTGTTAGACTTTTGTCTTGTTACACAGATTAACTATAAATAAATAAATAAATAAATAGCTCATATCGCTTCTTTATTGCAACATAGTCATATCTCAAAAAATTAAAAATTTCAAGTTAATTAAGCAAAGTGTTCCTTTATACCATCTCGCAGCAAAAAATCAGTATTATATCTCAAACTGAACCGAAGTTATAGCAAACTATATCTCAAAATCGGTACATTTTGAAAATTTTAATCGCATTTTGCCAACTTTTATTTATTTTTTTTGTAGATATGACTTTGTTGCAATAAAGGAGCATTATTTTTGGATATCTCCTATTTTTAAGACTTGTCCATGGACAATTAAAATTTACTGCCTGCATCTTTTTTTGCATTTATGTTCTTTATTAACTCTTCACTTCACTAAATTTATTAATTATCAACTGTTGCACTGCCCATTCTGCTTTTAGTAGATTTATATCATCAATAGACATTGATTTACGTACTTATGTACTCACTTCTTGTAATTGATCTAAGCGACAACCCATCAACAGATGCTAATTTTTAGAGAACAGAAAACTAAATTTCAAAGTACAAATAGCTGTTTTCTGAAACTATGAGGAACCTTTTATATCCCGGGACTCCGCAACAAAAATCCCGGGAAATCGGGAAATAAAATAATTAAAATTCCCGGGACGGAAAATCCCGGGAAAAACCCCTACTATGGTGCAATAAAGGAGCTATGTATATGAATTGTTATTTTGTTTTTTTATTGTTAAACTACATGTAAGTATTATTGTTAATTTGTGTTTATTAATAAAATAAAAGTATGAATTCATGTAGACATTATTCGAGTAATTCGAACATTTTAAAAACCTTACTCTATTAATCGAGCAAATTTAGAATTCAAAAATCGATTAACGATTAACTCGAACAAAACCAAAAGTCAAATAATTGGATACTCTAGGATGTACATATCGCACATCGAGTTTAAAAGTAACTCAACTCTAAAGCTCAATTTTTCAGAAATCGAAAAAAAAAACAGTTGTTGACCCAAAAAAAAAAATAGTTCAAATAAAATGTTTGGACCATTAAGTAGAAAATCCATACAGATTATGAACTAAAAAGTTTTTTTTTTCAAAAAAATATTTATACACTTGAACTTGAATAAACAATTTTTAGCTCTGTCATTTTTGATTATTTTAAGCTATGTCACTTCCGCTGAACTCTTTTCAAGTTTTGACACTTTTGTCAAATTCCAAACTGACACAAGTCTTATTTATATAAATTCCAACAAAGATTCATTTTATCAATAGTGCCACAATTTCAATTGAGACTACGTATCACTTAGCATTAGGCATCCTACTACCATTCTATTTTGTGACACAACCAAAAATAAGTCACTTTTATGAATTGCAACTTTAAACCAATTGAAACATAAAGAAATACATAACTGTGTTTTAGCAACTTTGGTTTTAAAGATATAGTGATATGTATTTGCATATCTTGCGCAATTATTTGTTATTATACTAGTGTTTCTCATACGGGATGTTCCGGGAAAAAGTCCCGGGATCCCGCATATTTTTCGGGACAAAAATCCCGGGAAATATGTGCGGGAATTCCCGGGATTTTTTTATATTACTTTTGGAAACTTTACTGCTGATAAAAATAGATGTTAGCCGTTAGATCTTAATTTAAAAAAACGCATTTTGAGTATTGGATTGGCTTTAATTTTTTTGTTTTAGAAACTTCATTGACATATCTTTCGTACTAGGAGGTGACTGGCACAACTTTTGTTTTGCATTGGGGCCCACCCGTCTATTATATAAATACATATGTACAAGTTTTGCATTCCGTTTGTAATTTGTACAAAATTGATCTTAGACCCTTTTAAGTATAAACATACATATATTATGAGTCCGTATGATTAGCGAAGTTAATTTAATTATTTCCGTCTGTCTATCTGTCTGTCTCCGTGTGTATGTTAAAATTGGTTTTCCGAAGACGCCAGAAATAATGATAACTAGGTTTTTATATGTACAAATCACAAATACTCCGTTTAAGTTTGCTATTAAAATTCAGCCAGATCGCTTCATAAATATCTCAGATATAGGAGAAAATATCACGTGAGCCTTTAATTTTACCCATACACCCCTTGTTGTATTTTTTTTAATTTTTTTACTTTCAGCCAAAGTTTTCAAGTTAGGTACAAGCATCTTGGTTACCAATACACAACATCTCTATTAAAAAATGGGCGGGATAAGAAAAGTGGATGTGGCACTTCCCATTATAAATAGCCAAAGTTTCTTAATCACACAAAATGTGGGGGGGATTGGAGAAGTAGGCGTGGCACAAAATAGTTTTTTGTACATTTGGGGAACGGCAAGAGCCAAAGCTCCAAATAAGGTACAAGCCCGTAAGACTTCGTCTTGTAGGGTTTTTTAGGTCGAGGGTATATGTTAATAAACCAGAAGCCATAAACCATAGCGGGCCTCAAAACAAACTTAACCCAAAGTTATTTTGTGGAATAACCTTCCTGCAGAAGTCTTCCCTCTCTCTTACAACATGATTAAGTTCACTACTCCCTCTATCCTCCTTCCCACAATCTATTTTCCTAGTTCCAACACAATGCAATGCATTTGTAGGGGTCATCCCCTGAGTGCTGGTCCTAACAGTAAAAAAAAAATAATGCTTTAAAAGGGCGAATTCCGGCAATCGATATCGTTCGAAATTACAACGCAATTAAAATTCAAATTTCAAACAATTTTGAATGCCGTAATTTGCCCCAAGCTATTTTGTGACTTTATTGATTCCATCTGTAAGTACAAACTTATACTATTTTCATTTATCAAGTAAACAATTTATATACTTTAAATTTATTTTCCTAGCAATCTAACAAAATTTTAAATCACAGTATGCTTAAAAATCCGTGCTTAATTCCCAATTTTTATTATTGATAAAAACACTAAAATTTATTGTACTTTGATATTGTTACAAGTAGAACTGTTGCTTATAAGTCTTAAACGCTTAACAGTTTTATTTGGTTTAATATCTTTAGTTTTTCTAAAATCTTTATGGATGAAGTTTCCTGATGATCTTGCCTAAGCAACCAGTGAAATGCGCATAGGAATAGCTTATCCCATCAACAATAAATTTCAGTGTTTTTATCAATAATAAAAATTGGGAATTAAGCACGAATAAAAAAATATTTTAAAAGTATTGTATGTAGTTAAAAAAATTAACATGTGGCAGCACTCCGATAAATCTTGTCCAATTCATATGGTCTGTATCGGTAGTTTGAACGCCCAATTTTATGCGTTTAAGGATGGTTTTATATGTTTACTGATTTAAAACCAAAAAGAGAGTTTTACTTGCTCTGATTTATTAGCCCTTAGAGGATTATCAAATCTGATCACAGATTTAATCGAGGAAATAAAATATATTTTTAAAAAAACTGTGTATCTAAATTTTTTATTTTGTTAAAAGCTAAAACAAATTTTTTTCCATTGATATTGAAATTGCTTAATATGGCGGAAAAACAGCTAAATTTCCCTTACTTGGAAAAATATTGTCGTTCGACAAAATCCTTAATAAAAACTTTATTTTTCATCCGATTTTTTTCAAATTTCGCTTAAAACGTTGGTAATCAAATATACTATTTGGTTTAAACATAAAATATTCTAGATATTTAACATAACGTAGAAAAAAAACGAAATAAAAATGAAAAATTTTGAAAAAAACGTAAAAAATAGGCAAATTTCGAACTTTGAGGTGCCATAACTCAGCCAATTCTTATCAGATATTTTTTCATTTTTAGCATATCGACGGAAAAGGCATTCAATTACCTTTCCAACGATATGCCATTTATCTCGATCGGTTGGGCTCCACAAGGGTTTGAGTGGGACCATACACCGAAAAACACAAAAGTACCGTTATCTAAAAAACTGTACTTTTGAAAAAAAAATTACAGCGTTTTTCGTGTTCAGGAGGTCAAAATTAACTTATCTAGGCACGTGGCGTTCTTGGTAATTTTCCAAATTAAAAATTTGTAAAGCAGTGTAATTAATGAAAAATTAAACAAAAATGTGGGTGTGTTGTTTGTTTTTTTTTTTTTTTTTTTTTTTTTTTTTTGATTGATGTCATGTTAACGTATCGTATACAAGTCTCAACATCTTTTGGTATATTCGCAGCTCTAGTCTTTTAACTTTTTAATATGAGGTCCTATCGAAAAAAACTCGCCGGCCTCCAATATCGTAAAAAAAAAGCAGAAAGAAGAAACTACTAAGGTAGATAATTTTTTTATTTTATTGAATTGCTCCATACTCAAGACTTATAGTCTTATTTTGCAGAATGGAGCTGAGACTATTTAAAAAAAAAATAATACTTATATATAAATTTACTTTAACAAAAAACCTAAAATATATGCTTTTATAAAAACTTGTTTGATAAAATTACCTTCTAGAATACTAGCCAACAAGTCTCTCTCGAACTCGCTGGTATGCTCGACATGATGCATGGGTTTCTACCGAGCAAAATCCCGAATATGAAATAAATAACAAAAGCGCTTATTGTAAAATAGCATGTATTTTTATTGAAAAGTGATGTTTAAGTTGGACAATAGATTGAAAAAGTAAAATTTATTACATAATCATTTAAATATCTAAAAAGTACCTTTATATACATAGAAATATGTATAATAAAAAGAAACGTTTTTTCCAACTTTATATCAACTTACTTCTTTCTATTCATTTTGGGATACATTCGACTACCTCAAATGGACATTATCCGTTTCTCCGTTTGTGTAAAATATAGGATTTTTCAACTGAACTCGAATTAGACTAAGTTTAAACTTAATCCTAAACTCAAAAGCCCGGCCTTAACTGTAAAAGTAATCTTTCGTTTAAGGTTAAACAATTTATTAGTACACTGAAAAAAAATTGCTTGCTGAAGGGATTATGTGAAAATGGAAAAGTGGCACAAAAATGACTTTATGCAAAAATGGCTCGCTCTGGTTTGGAACTTCAATATCTGAAATTCCTCCGTGCCATTTGACAATAGAATATTTTGTTCGGACACAAATTGAAAAAATTTAATAAAACAGAAAAATGCAAAATTCTTAGATATTTCGCTATGTATAGACGTTGGCAGGGGCAAAATTTAAGATATTTAAGAAATTCTCAAATTTGGCTCCAGCAGCGCGTAGGATGCTACCATACAACATTTTTAATACAGATAACAAATATATTTTAAAAATAGTCCCATAACTACCAAGCATTAACCAACATTTTCTCAAAACATACATCACCCCTTAAGGGGGCTCGCATAAAAGTATGGGGTTTTATGAAATTCTAAACTTGTGTGGAACTTCACTCACAGAATCATAGCTGCATTTTCGAATTTTTTATGATTTTTTATATAACGAAAATTTCTAAATTTTAATTATTTATATTATATATATTTTACTATTGTTTTTAAACCCTCCACTACAATTAGCTGTGAAGAGGGTATACTAAGTTTGTCATTCCCACTAAGTATATATATTCTGGGTCCTTGAGTAATTCTAAGTCGATTTAGCCATCTCCGTCTATCTGTCCGTCTGTTGAAAACACGCTCACTTTCGAAAAACTCAAAAGAAATAAAAAAAACTTGCTTGTAGTTATCCTGAGCAGTTTGGGATTGAAATCCAGCAAAATCGGCTAAGTAGGATCAGAGCTATAAATCAAAATGTGGAACCACCACCTCAAAAAAGTTTATAATTTTGTTACAAAAACTAACAGAAGTGGTGGAAAAATGCACGGAATGATATAAGATTTTGCAAAAATTTGTCTTATTTAACTGTAAATCACGCTGTAAAATGTCCCTACTCCTGGAAAACAATTTAAGACGCTTTAACCCACAGTTTTATAGGACTATAAATGACACTGTGAAATTTCGTGAATATCGGTCCATAATTTACCCTAGGCCCTATATAAGCCCTACTCCCGGAAAACAGTTTGGTACGCCTAAAACCGTCAAAAATAATGCTATCATAACAAAATTTAGATAGATCACACTTTAAAGGGACTTCAAATGAGACTGTGCAATTTCGTGATGATCAGTCCATAATTTACCTTTGGCACCATATAAACCCACTCCCGGAAAAAAGTTTAGTATGCCTAAAACCGTACAAGATAATGCTATCAGAATAAAATTTAATAATTCACAGTTTTATATAACTAGAAATCACACTAATAAATTACGTGATGATTGGTCCATAATTTACCTCATATATTTTTTTTTTTTGTGTTTTTAATTATTTGTTTCGTCTCATATCGATGGTTTTCTTCCGCAACCACGTAACTCTGTTTTTACCGATTTTTTGTTTTAACCGGAAAAGTAATCAGTAAATACCGCCTTACAATTTTGCAACTTTTTTGTTTGGCGGAATATCGGAAATTTTCCTAATTCTTGGATTATAAAAGAATATAAAGCAAAAAGTTTCAAATATTTGGTAAAACAAAAGTATTTTGTCTCTCCTGAAAACAAGTTGTTTTTGAGTTACGAGGTTGCGGAAGAAAACCATCGATATACAAAATGTATTTGTTTAGAAAATATTTTTTCATACAACCAAAGAAGGTATTCAGTTATCTTCATTTTAACCCATTTTCCGCCGACCGATCACTAAAATTACAATGTTTTTTTTTATCTTCATCATCGGTTAGCAGGAATGTGGCAAAAAATGGGTTAAATATATGATTGCCAACACCTTTTTTTGTTTCACGTACTTTTTATATGTATGTGCTTAGTTATTTGTTTCTTCTCATATCAGTCTTTTAACAGAATTAACCGAAACAATTAGAAGTGTTAAAAATTTAAAACAACTTTAATGGCATAATTGAGTATTTTATATGTTAAGAGAAATCCTGGAAAAGGACTGAGAAATTAGACATTCATCTACGATAAGTGAAATAATATTTTCCAAGTCAACTTTTGTTAAAGAAAAGAGTCGCTTTAATCCTAAACATTTAAAATAAATAACTTTTCTTAAAGATTATTTTATAAGATCTCCTTTAACTAATGAAATAACAAATAAAATTATCTCAGTTTATTTTTGTATAAATATGTAAATATTTGGGGGATTCACAAGGTAGTAATGAAGTCTTATGTCTTAAAAAATTTACAGGAAATATATATCGTCGGACTAATATGCAAACCGGCTAAATCCACTTTTAATGTAAATTGTGATTTTGATGCCGTGTGGTAGAGAAAGATAAGCCTCGTCGACCAGCATGTAGTTTTTCTTCTATTTAAGTCTTGAATTGTGTAAAACTGACTGTAATTTTAATTTTCTATCAAGCTTCAAATAGGAAAAATAAAAAGTTTTTTTGCTCTCCTGTAAAATGTGCTGAAAGTGAGTTAGCAGGGTTGCATATTAACCCAACGATATAACTGTTGTAAGCTACAGCTTATAATTTAGGTTTTTACTATACAGTTATGACGAATCAATAAACACCGCATTACAATATTTATTTTGTTTGAAACACAATAATATTTACTTTAAACAATTTTAAATTTTATTTAGGATATTATAACGATATGACTTGATAACACACCTTGTGCATTAATTGGAAAATGCATATAACATATTTATGAATTGTTTTTTTTTTTTTTTTTTTGCTTGCTCGTTTTAGTTCAAGAATTGTTATGTTTGGCATGTTTTTGTTTTTTTTACTCATAAACTTCAAATAATAAGCAAATAATGTATTTTTATATATTGAAGTTACTTAATTTATAAAAAAACTTTATTAATCGGTTAACCGATCAAAAACTAAATTAACCGATTATTAACCGGTTAAACCAAAACCTCGGTTAATTAATCGAGCGATTAACCGATTAAAGGAAAAGGTCGATTAAATGAATACCCTTATGCCTAAACTGCAATCAATTTTAATGCAGATGTCTGTTTTAATACAGATAATTTAATAATAAATAGACATCACATAGATATTACTCCTAAAACATTTGAATGGTCGGTGGAGGGTATCAAATATTGGCACAGCACTCTTACTTGCTTTTTTTTTTTTTTTTTGAAACGTCTGCGCAGATTTGGAAAAACTATAGTCTTCCATAAAGGTAATATTATTGCGCTTGAAACTTTTTTTCATTTAGGAAAAAACACTCAAACTTTACTATGTACTTATAGCTTATTACAACGTTTAAAAAAATAAAAAAAATTTAAACTCGCTTTCTCATGGATTCATTTTTAATAACTGCTATTAACAATTTTCAATATTCTGCCGAATAAATACAGACACATACTGGCAACCCTGGAATTATGCTTTGAAATTAATGTTACAACGACCATGAACAAGATCCACGAGGAAAGACCAAATATATTGTATATAGCTCGATTAGCGGTATGTTTTTGTGCCTGTTTTGGATGCTATTCTAAAGTCACGTGCGTGGTGCAAAAACATCATTTGTCTTTGTCATTTGAAATTGATCAGTGTTGGGTGTTTCAAAATAAAAGTTCAAAGCAAGATATTTGTTTCAAAAAAAAAATTCATCGAAATTTTTTTTATGTTGGTATTTATGTAGTTTCAATTTGGTCAAATCTAATTTTATTACAATCAAAATCATCTTACCAAATATTTGATTGACCATAGCTCCCATACAAGTAATACTCATATAGATGAAGATAACTAGATAATAATTCGGCACAAATAACTTTTTTATAATTCTGAACCTCATAGCATGATTCTGTTCTGGCGACCTTGATTGGCCATGGGTCCCAAAAAGCGTACCCTTAAAAAAAATTTTTAAATATGGTGTAGGGTTTCATATGGTCGGGCTTGCCAGACTATTCTTTCTTACTTGTTTGTTTGAAGTTTTATATCCTTGTAAATACTATAAAAGAAAAATCTGTCACGTACGGTATGTTATGTATATTATACATAGATATGTTTATTTATAATATTTTTTATTTTATTTATTTATAAAAAATAGGCTACTTATTTTTTCGATAGGAGCAGGGGAATTGGTACCCCCCATTGGATGCCAATATTTAAAATCGCATATCTTAAGAGTTGCTTCACGCATGGTGTTGAACTTTTGGTAGTAGGATCTTCTGAGCCTCGAAATTGAAATAAAGTAGCAGCGGGGGAAGTGGTTACCCCATAGGACCCCAATGTTTAATATCGCATATTTTAAGAACTGTTATAGTGAGAATGTTCAAACTTTGTAGAGGTCACTCTTATGGTATACTACACTATTGAAAATAAGCCGGGTAGGCGCTGGGGGGGAAATACCTCTCATAGGATGCATATATTAAATATCGCTCAACTGAAGAACTATTAAAGGGAGAGTCATTAAACGTGGTTAAAGCTACTATTATGGCAAACTTTAAATTTCAGTATAGTAATGGGCGGGGTAGACAGAAGAGGAGCAGTTCCCCTCATAGATAGAAATATTAAAAGGAGCCGCTGCACGTATTTTGTTGAACTTTTAGTAGTAGGATCCTCTGAGCCCCAAAATTGAAACAAAATGTTTAATATCGGATTTATTAAAAACTGTTATAGTGAGAAAGTTCAAACTTTGTAGAAGTAACTATTATGGTATACTTCACTTTTGAAAATAAAGCGGGTAGGCGCAGGGGGGAAATACCTTCCATAGGATGCATATATTAAGTATCTCTCAACCCATAAAGTGGTTAAAGCAGTGTAGCGAAGCGCACCGGGTTAAGCTAGTGTATTATAAAACCAGCCAAAAAAAATATTTTTTCCAATTACGGATTATAAAGAAAAAATATGTGGTTTTATGTAAAAAAATAAAAAATAAAGAGAAAAAACTCCCACAGTTCGCAGATTTTCGTATTTTTCATATATAGTTCCCTCTAAACGAAACATAATAATAAAAAAGATTTATAGTTACTACAATTGTTGCAAAATCTCTATCTCTCTCAAGGCGTACAAATGTCACGTACGACGACATAGAAATGCCCATATAACGATGGGACGAAAACAAAAGAAGTTTGCGCAGACTTCTCAAATTTCGTACTGTAGTTACGTTTGTCTTAGTCAAGAAAAATTTAAGTTTAAAAAAAATCGCATCAAGGACACGCCTACCTCCCATGTGTCCTTAAATTTAAAAATGTAATTTTAGCTTCAATAAAAACATGGCTCAGATCAACAATGACAGAAGATAGACTGTACTCACAAGGAAATCACAATTTACTTATTTAAAAAGATTATTTTATTTTAATTTATATTGAACGGATCTTATATTTTATTTAACCATACACTTATAAAATTATTACAGTAACTGATTGCGGGTTATTAAATTCGTTTTTCGTACTGTTAAATTTGAATAAAAATATAGTTATTTTACGAATAATTTTATTTTTTAACATTTATGCTTGTTATTCAAAAAACAAACTACCAAAAAATAATGTTTTTTCGTATTTATTTTGTTATGTAGTTTGATTTTTGTCGGTTAAAATATATTTTTTATAAGTAAAAATTATTCAATTTTAACGAATATGCTGTTCAATAATTAAAAAATTTAAAAATGAATGTAAAAATCATTTGTTTTAAATGAAATGATCCGTTTTTTCAATGATTTTTAATTTGTTTAAAATGAATTTTCGTTTGAATTTAACTACATAATATTTTGAGTGTATTGTTTTGTTTTTTTTTTTTTTTAATATACACATACATATTGTTTTTAATAAACTTTTAAAAACAAATTTTTTACTTTTTTGTATCATACAAAATTTCCCCCCGTAAGGCTCGAGCTGGATCCGCGCCTGCTTGCCAGTAAATTCAATTATAAACGCTGTTTTAGATTGACATAATTTTTCACAAACGTTATGAAGTAAAGCAGAAGAAAAGCAGAGTTGCTACATATATGACGCTTGTGCAAAATTTGCTTCTTCGCTTTTAAATCACCGTGTAAGTAAGTAAATAAAATTTTTATACATACACTCAAAATATTATGTAGTTAAATTCAAACGAAAGTTCATTTTAAACAAATTTAAATTCATTTAAAAAACGGATCATTTACATTTCATTTAAAATAAATGATTTTTACATTAATTTTTAAATTTTTTATTTATTGAAGAGCATACTCGTTAAAATTGAATAGTTTTTACTTAAAAAAATATATTTTAACCGACAAAAATCAAACGACATAAAAAAATAAATACAGAAAAACATTATTTTTTGGTAGTTTGTTTTTTGAATAACAAACATAAATGTTAAAAAATAAAATTATTCGTAAAATAACTATATTTTTATTCAATTTTAACAGTACCGAAAACGAATTTAAGAACCCACAATCAGTTACTGTAATAATTTTATGAGTGTAAATTCTTCTGGAAATTAAGAGAATTTTATTTAGAGAACTTGTTTATATAACTTTTTTTTAAATATCAAATTATGTATGGAAACATTTTTAAAGTGGGCGAAAAGATGGACCATGGTTCAATAAACTAATACTTCTTTTAGCACAGGGGTAAATATTAAACTCCCTTAGTTCGTCTGTTCATTTAGGATGAATTAAGGAATGGACCTTTTTTATGACTCCAGAGTTTCGTTTTCATGCTGTGTAAGATCTAAAGGCGGTGGCTCCGTTTCTCCCACCTTTAATCTTTCCGGTAAAGGTTCACGAGTATTAATTAGACCATAAGGTCGAAGATGATAGATTAAATAGTCGAGGACATACATTGTATTTGGTGGAACATAGTGAAATGAAATTGCATTATCGGAACAGCAGTCGAGACCCTGAAAGATATAAGAAAAAATGTAAATACAATAGTAATTAAGGGGAGTTCATAGCTCAAATTAAAGCATTTCATGCTGATCAGTATTGTTATAGAAATTTCGTGCGATGTCAAATACGGTAGTTTGCGTAATGACTCTAAAACCCTTTTTATATCTTAAACATCAAATTCTTATTTTTCTTACCTCATCCGTTTTATAGTAAATATAGTCCCAATACCAAAATTTCTTGTTCAAGAGATTGGGTACTAAATGGTTTTCGGGAACAAATGGAAAAAAACGACCTCTCGCTTTATGGTCACGAGAATCACCAGCGAATACATAAACATTTTCTAAACATTTACCAATTTCTACATCCTCAGCACCATCATGATCGCTACGACATTTTTTTTTATTTGGTATGGCTTTTTCAACAAACCGTCGAACAGCCTCTCTGCTCAAAACATAACCAGCACCACCCGACATGTAACCCTGAAATAAACAAAATAAGTATGGTTTTTTTAATGATCAAAAATCATGGGATTTATATTGTTTTTTTTTTATCATACACTCAATTACATACTATTGTTACGCTATTGCCTTTTTAGTAACGTTTTTCTTGACTTCTTTTAATTGCAAATAAAAACAAGAAAGTATAGTCGGTCAAGCCTGACCATATGAAACCGTACACCATATTTTTTAATAAAAACACATCATGCATATGTGTCCATATAGATATGGATCTATCTATGCTTTAAATTTCATTAATATCGGTTTGAGAGGCAGAAATTGCCGCTATCTCCCCTCGTGGTCCTACGATTCCGCCCATTTTCAATAGGCTTGGTCCTTGTGCCAATAAGAACCTATGTCCCAAATTTTATCAAATTATCACCAAACACACTTCCTGGGACTAAACGGTCCAAATATACGCCTCAACGGCCGCAAAACAGGTCGTACAAAGATGTGGCTAAAGACCACCTCATTTGGGCGATCATTGACCGCAACGCCAGTGACGGCACCATTTCATCCAAGAACTGGAAGCTGGTTGTCGTCGCACTTAGTAGGGCGTTCCTTAATGTCTTAAGGGGTAACCCTGGACCACCACCACAATGTGAAGATGCCGGCTGGTATCAAGGTCACATTAAACTGATAGCGTGTGCAGATGAGCGTTCAGCGCTGCTGTACAAGGCTGCCGTGGAGTCCCTGGGGGAAGTTTGGCAGGGCGCTAAGATTGAGGCAATACCTCTGGCCGATGTACCGCAAAGGCCCAGATCTATTGCCAAGATCCCCGCTGAGCCATCCGACCCCAAGGAGATCCTGGAAATTATACAGATCAGTAACCCCCAGCTACCCACACAGGACTGGAAAGTAGTGAGGGTTTTTGAATCTGTTGAAGAGTCCAGGAAGGCCACTGTTATAATAAACAGTGACTCTCTGCCGCCACTTCGGAAGACACAGGGGAAGATATTCTATGGATTTGGAACTATCTTCCTCCGAGTCTACAAAGGTGATGACAAAGGGAAGCCTCAAGCTCCGGTGACTACCACAACAGCAACAGCATCAACGGAGCATATGGAAGACGATTCCGCTACGTCATCGGCCAATGAAGACACTCAATCGGTCAGTGGACTTGTGGATGACTTCTTTGGCAAGATGGAAGTGGCGGACGATGAGGACATCCTTCTGGAATCGGACGACGACCCAGAGGATGCCAACGTCACAGTCGTCCATAGCGATGAACTATGATGAAGGTTACACAAATCAACCTTCATCACTCTAAAGCGGCGTCAGCTGCCCTTCTCCTCCGATTGGCTTCAGGCACGGAGGAGCTTATATGTATCCAAGAACCATTGTTGTATAGAGACAGGGTTTGCGGACTCAGTTTAGACGGCTATAGTACTCTGTACGCAGCCGATCAAGGTAAGACCAGGGCTTGCGTTATGGTCAAAAACATCCTTAAAGCTTTCATTCTTTCTGATTTTAGCGATAAGGACACCTGCACTGTCGCAGTAGAATGCAGAACCAGAACAGTTTGGTTCATGAGCTGCTACATGGCACACGATCAGGGTGCTAATCCACCAAACTCCACAACCAGGAAGGCGATGTCGTATGCCAGCAGGCGCAACATCCCCCTAATAATATGTGCTAATGCACATCATACCATCTGGGGAAGCTCGGATGTCAATCCACGAGGTGAGTCGCTTTTGGACTTCATAGTAGAAAATGAACTAACAGTAGTTAATAGGGGTAGTGAGCCCACCTTTATTGTAACTAACAGAAGGGAGGTTCTTGATGTTACGCTTATTAGTGATAAGTTCGCGGATATGATTAGCGATTGGAATGTGTCAAAGGACTGTTCCCTCTCTGATCACATGTATATTGATTTCAATTTCTCCTTTAGAGTTGATTCAGCTAAACCCTACACGAATAGAAGAAGGACCAACTGGTCTATCTATGCGAGTGTACTCGGGGACAAGCTGCCTATGGGCCCGGTTCTCATAGACAGTGTGTCCATGCTCGACTCCGCAGTGGAGTCTTTGACTGGTGTCTTAATTGAGGCAACGAACGAATCCTGTAAAAGAATCGACAGGAAGGGCAAAGCTAAGCCCATATGGTGGAATGCGGAGATTGCTGAAAAACGCAAAGAAAGCAGGAAACTCTTTAATGAGGCAAAACGTAATGGTGTTTGGAACAGTTACAAGTCCTCAGTAAATGGATTCAAAAATCTTATAAGGAAGGCCAAGAGACAGTCATGGAGGAATTTCTGCAGCGACGTGGAAAACTCCTCGGAGACAAGTCGGCTACGTAAGATTTTATCCTCTAAACCAGCTATTCCATCGTATATACGGAAGATGGACGGATCCTGGACCACAAACAGTCGGGACTCCCTTGAGGTCCTGATGAATACACACTTCCCAGGTTGCACTGATGATGTGCCTAGGGAGGTAACATTTACTGGCACTCGGGATATCTCTAATATTCCGATAACTCGCCATCGTGTGGAATGGGCGGTCAAAAGCTTCCATCCCTTTAAATCTCCAGGTCCGGATGGCATTATCCCAGCGGATCTACAAAAGAACCTGGGAATATTGATGCCATGGCTCTTGGCAATTTTTAGAGCCTGCCTGAGTCTCTCATATGTCCCATTAACTTGGACAACATATAAGATCGTCTTCATCCCCAAGAGTGGGAAGACATCTCACACTATGGCTAAGGACTTTAGACCAATTAGTCTATCCTCCTTTCTACTGAAAACACTGGAGAGGATTTTTGATAGTCATATTAGATCATCGTTAGGACACAATTCCTTGTCACTGGCTCAACACGCCTACACGAAGGGAAGGTCCACGGAAACTGCGCTTCACTCATTGGTGGGCCACATAGAGAGATCCCTGCACTACAAGGAATTTGCCTTAGTTGCACTCCTAGATATTGAGGGCGCTTTCAACAACGTTGAACCTGAATCGGTTATTAACGCAATGAGACATTTGGAAATCGACCCGGCGATTATTAAATTTGTCAGCAGTACCCTGCACTTCAGCCGTATTGAATCCAACTTGGGCGCCTCGAACATCTCCAAGGTTGCGACTAGGGGCACCCCGCAAGGCGGTGTACTCTCACCATTACTTTGGAATCTGAATATGAATACCCTACTCAGGGCCATGGAAAGGACGTGCTGCAGAACGGTTGCTTATGCGGATGACGTTGCAGTTGTGGCTCTGGGTAAAGATCCCAGACTATTGTCTGAACTAATGGAGTCCGCATTGGACGTCCTAACAAAATGGTGCCAGGGATGTGGACTGGATGTAAATCCTTCCAAAACGGAACTGGTACTTTTCACAAGGAGATACAAAATTCCCAAATTTGATACCCCGAGGATAAAGGGGATCTCGCTGGAACTGTCTGACAGCGCCAAGTATCTTGGGCTAATATTGGACAGCAAACTGAACTGGAGGATGAACACCATTTCCAGGACTAATAAGGCGGCAACTGCATTATATTGCTGCAAAGGGGCCATTGGCCTAAACTGGGGAATTAACCCGAGAAATGTATATTGGCTATACGAATGTGTCATTAAACCCATTCTATTCTACGGGGCAGCTGTTTGGTGGCCTGCACTCGAGGTGAAGAGTCATCAAATTAGGTTTGAACGTACAATGAGAATGGTGGCGATAGCGGTAACAGGTGCCATTAGAACAACCCCCTCTAAGGCACTGTTTACGATTTTAAACTGGTTACCACCAGACATTTTGGCGAAAAGTTTAGCTGCGAACGCGGCGGTAAGACTAAGGGCCACCGGAGCATGGAGGGATTACAATATCGGACATGCTAATATTCTGAACGAAATTAATTGGAACATGGATGTTGATTATGTCACACCCGAGCCAATCTTTGATCCTGGCTTCACGGTAAGCATTTTGGATAATGTGGTTCACTATGATGACCTACAAATTCCCGCGAACGCGATTCAAATTTTCACGGACGGGTCTAAAACACTGTGTGGTGTCGGTTCTGGCATATACTCCGAGCAGCTGAACTGGAGCATTCCTATAAGGCTGCCGGACCACTGCAGTGTCATCCAGGCCGAGATAATGGCCATCTACACAGCCGCGAGACGCATCCGGTACGGTGATATATCTGGAAGGGATATTCACATTATTACCGACAGCAAGGCGGCCATAAGATCCCTGGAGAATGTGTTCATCACATCGAGAATTGTCCGAGAATGCCGGATGTCTCTGGAGGAGATAGCGAGACATTCACTGGTCACCCTTAATTGGGTCCCCGGACACAGGGACATACCGGGGAACTGCATGGCGGATTCGTTGGCGTATGCAGGTACCACCTTGAATCGAGACGGCTCGACATATAATGTAGGTGTTTCACTCCCAAGGAGTAAGCAACTCATTGCGCACAAGTTTCATATCATCGCCAGTCAGAGGTGGCTCGTTGAAACTACCTGTGGGGAAACCAGGAAAATCTGGCCCATCATAGATGAAAAAAGGACACGGCGGGCATTACAGCTGTCCAGACATCATCTTAGAAACCTGATTGCGGTTATAACCGGCCATTGGCCCATTGGGAGGCACGCCCAGAGGCTGGGGCTCCCTTACAATGACTTATGTAGAAGTTGCGGCGAGGAGGAGGAGGAAGAGTCAACGGAACATCTTCTCTGTAATTGCCCGGCATTCGGAGATCTAAGACTCAAAATGTTTGGTCGAAGAGCCCTTGGGGACAAAACTTGTCTCTCTGATGTTGATGTAAACAGGATCCACTCCTTTACTGAATCGACCGGATGGCTGCGTGGGAGCACTAGCAGCCAGACAACATAGGACCCATGGGAGACGGTGTGACATGGTAACACAACGGGAACTAATTAATGGACCCACGTGAGCTGTGCTTGATCACGGCTGCCAATGGAACCTTACCTAACCATCACCAAAATTACGACCTGTACTTTGCGCACAAGGTTACATAGACAGCCAGCCAGCCGGACGGACATCGTTAGTTCGACTCAGAAAGTGATTCTGAGTCGATCGGTACACTTTAAGGTGGCTCTAGGACCAATATTTTAAGGCGTTACACACGGGGGGTACTTTTAAGCCATGTGAGATAAGGCCATGATGGCTTTATTGCTCAATTGAATGGGAGATAAAGCCATAATGGCCTTATTGCCCAATCATTGAGAGGTAAGGTCATATTTAAAATTTTGCGAAATGAGAAATATAGCCATATTTTTTTCGCAAATGAGAGATACAGCCATATTTTTCAGAATATTGTTTTGCATGGTGTAAACATTCTGTAAAAGGGAAAATCCTTAGTTATCATTGAAAAACATTTTTTATTCTTGTGACGCACGCAGGAAAACTTTATTCAGCGATGCCACCTGCCGCGTCCTACTGGAGGAAAAAATCCCTAAACACCAGAAAAACTTTAGTATGCGAAGCCAGATTTTAATACATTACTTTAGTGTCTCCGGAACTGAAATGAGAGATAAAGCCATTTTCTAATATTGCTAATGTGAGCTAAGGCCATGATGGCTTTATCTCCCATTTTTTTTATTTTTTATTTTTTTTTTTTAACAATTCATGTACAATATAATTCAAAATTATTTTTGGCCTCAGCGCCTTGAAAGAATTTTTGAGGCAAGTTGGCAAATTTACGTGAACTTACAATAATTTAAATATTTACATATTTACATCCCAGCGGTAAATATTAAAAGGACTGCAAGTGGCAGGCTTCGCTTCGCATGATATCCTGCCTTCAGAAGTATGCCTTCTAGAAGGTGTAAACTTCTTTTTAAAAGACCTTCTGAAATATTCAGTACACATTCGCTACTCCCTTCTTTGAGAAGGGAGAAAGGAAGGTGTTCAGTTTTATTTACTTTTTATTTTTAGTGTCTTCCTTACTCCCTTCTTTGGGAAGGGATCGAAGTTGTTTTTGAAGGAAATGTGGAAGGCCTTGCGCCCAATGACAACCTGTGTAAAAAATAAATAAGTATGGAATGCGGCGAGAAGGGCTTCTGACTGCTAAATAAGGCCTTCTATTAGGCCTCTTTACTCATTCTAGTTACCGCTGGGATATTAAAAAAAAAAAAGTTTTTTAAAAAAAAAAGAAAAAATATAAATTATAACAGATTTTATAAGGATTTTAATAATTATTACAATAGAAGCGTTTCCAGATTCTCAAATATATATTTTTTAAGATCTTGTTTGAACATTGATATTCTATTATGTCTTTTTAGCGCAACTGGTAAATGATTATACATGAAGCTACCCATATATTCAATACGTTGTTTAGTTTTCTCAAGTCTACATCTTGCTACTCTAAGGTTTTCTTGGTTTCTAGTATTAATCATGGTTTGGTTTTGCACAAACTCAATCGTATGATAACCTATGTTATTTAAAGCTTTGTAAACATACATTAGCACTTTAAAATGATACAACCCAGGAATTACAAACATCTTTATAGAGAGACAACGTTGAATATGTAATTGGTAACCTGAATACAACTTTTAAAGCCTTGTTTTGCATAGTTTGCAGGGTATCTAGAACATTCGTGTTATTATAACCATATAATACAACCATATAATTCAAATGGCTTTGCACTAACGCCTGATATAGCGACATTTTAGTTTTAGCATTTAGTTTGTATTTCATCTTGTATGAAATACCAATAGCTGGAGCAATTTTACTTTTAACCTCCCTGATATACATATCCCAAGATAAATTACTCTGTAATGTTGTTCCTAAATATTTCACAGAATGCGTTTCATAAATTAAATTACCATCAACAAAAATACTGAAATCACTATTAATTGCATGCGAATGCGGCCGAAAGCGTATTAATTTGGTTTTATTTGCGTTTAAAATCAATTTATTTAATCTAACGAATTCAAAAATCAGTGAAACATCCCTTTCCATGCTTGTTTTCAGCACTTAGCCATCATCATCTCTTTACGTATACCGATAGACTCAAAATCACTAGCTGAGTCAATTTAACGAGGTTTGTCTGGTTGTCCGGTTGGCTGGCTGTCCATGTAAACATTGTGCCAAAGTACAGTTCGCAAATTTCCAGATAATTTAATAAAATGTGGTACATAGGTTCTAATGTGGTCGGGGTTGACCCTCTGTACTTTCTTACTTGTTTTTTATTGTAGATTCGGACTCAAAAGGTGTTGGGTAAATGTTGTCGTGATTATGTTTTACCTTCAAATTATTAAAAACTAATAGGCACGAGTGATTCCTATGAGATGAACAATAACGACATCGAATTTATCGATTTTTTAATTTTTTAAATATCTATCAAACTATTAATTTACGTTTATTCTTATTTAACAAATTGATCTTAACTTACAGTATCATCGTAAACAACTTTAAATGAATTGTTTCTGTTTTGTTATTGAATATTAATGGGGTTTTATTTAAATAAGCTTTTAGCCACTTTTTACTCAACGTACACAAAGTTTTGGCAACACTGCTTTAAAGACTACCTTAAATTACCAAAAACTGATAAATCAGCTCTGCGCTTAAAACTAGACTTGAAAATGATTCCCAGAAATGCTTAAACATTACTTTGCAGTCATGTTTAGCGCAGCCTAACGATGAGAAGTTTTTCTTTTTGTGTTGTTACGGTTTATAACGGCTCAAGTTTTTTTTACATATTTTGAAGCTAGTGAGCTTTGGAAGTTTATGCTTATATATGTATGTCCGTAAGCTCGTGCTGTAAGTCCTCGTCCATATTTTGAAACATTTGCTGCTAAACTTTTGATTTTGATGATAAAAGGGGAAAGACGAATGGAAAAGTGTACTTTGTTTCGTGCATAGTTTAATAAGTACCAGGTAGGTGCATTAGGGAGAGTTGTCATTATTTACCCATGTAAAGACAAATTAATATATTTCTTTTTGACGCTTGTTTTAATTTTCTTTTGTTTGGCGTTATATGGATTTTAAAATTGAGAACTAAATTTCTAATGACTATACCTTGTAATTATTCTACCATGGTTCGTGTGCAAGCAGTTTTTGTGAGTTTGTTATTGAATGAAAGGGAGGGCATTAAAAATCCTTAAATGCTGCAAAACAAGTTTTATTGTATGGACACGAATGCAGTTTCAAAAGCGAATTGAAGAAAGTTTTTGCAGAAAATGTTTTACAATATGGACGAAGACTAAAAAATAAAAATAATGTAAAATTGAATTTGATTTAAGAATGATTTTATATAAAAAATTTAAATAAAAATGTTATGTCAACGTACATACTAGCACAAAATGTCCCGAAAATGATTCGTAAATGAACAGAGTAGCGAGTCATAAAAGAGTCTTTCAGATGCGTGTGGCTGAAAAATTAATCGAAAAAGTTTGTAAATCGATTGTTAGTACTAGCACAAAATGTCTCGAAAATGGATCGTAATTGATTAGAAACGCTAGTCATAAAATACTCTTTCAGATGAGTGTGGTGGGTGCGGTGCCATTTTCTCCCGAATGAACAGTCATTTCCGATTAAAAAACGAGCGCATAAATGATTATTTTAATCGCGCAGAGGAGTCAAAAAAGACTCGAATATGACCAATAATTTCAAAACATGCGGAATCTATTTCATTTTGCGATTGCATGCGTTGTATGAATTTTACATATGGGCATTTCCCCAGAATGTTCTACCAGGATGAAAAAATAAAATGTTGATTATCATCGTCTTTTATTGTTTATTATTAGAAAACAAGTCTATGTTCTTATAAAAGAATGGTTTCCTAGCATAACTGAGCTGTTTTACTTGAGGAAATTGGGCTGGAATCTGGAAAATTTTATAATTTCCTGTATTTTGTACTTCTAGAGACATTTGTATGTACTTATTTTACTCTCTCCATTACAATCAATTGTAAAAGGAGTATTAAGTTTTTTTTGTTAAGGAAATTTTAAGACATTTATGGTAAAATGCATGGTGATAATAACAAAAAAAAACATATGGAAAAATCGTACGTTCGCGATCCGTACGTTCGCAACCGGTACATATGTAAGCCAATTAAACAAAAGCCAAGAGAGATATTTTATTTTGTAAATACTGGATAGAGACTTACGTTAATACACTTTTAAAATAAATTAATCACTTTTGAAAATTCCGTTTCATTACGCAGATTTTTACATTTCACTACTGTCAGCCGAAGTTGACTTCTATTTTGCGTACGTTCGTGACCACACGTTTATAACTCTTATTATGAAAACTTAAACTCGATGAAATCCATTTTTTGTACTAAACATAGCGCTACCCAAATGCTATCGAATCGCAAAAAAGATGCTAGGAAAAGTTTTATTTTCTATATTATTTGTACATCAAAAGCGTACGAACGTACGTTCGTGACCCCAGGAAATGCCCATATGGGTAATACCATAGTGTTGAACGGGACAATCGTAGGCATCAAAAATGCAATAACATTTTAATCAACAAATATTTTAACGTTCTTTTAACCCTTAAATTTAATGCGCTAAGAAGGCACTGTTATCTATGCTGAAGTTTATGGAGGGCCCGATTCAAAGTTAAAGATAATGGCAAAATGGTTCGAACGTAAAGTAATTTATGTGGTCATATATAACAAAAGCGTAATTCAGGGAAACCTGGTACAATTTTTTAGTCCAACGAATTTGAGAATTTTACGTAGCAATGTAACATTAAAATGTCTTTGGTTTGATTCCGAAATCGTCTGATTTTTTTTAAGCCAAAATCTATGTCGATGCGTGACATTTCGAACGTGAAATTTATTCCATGATAATTTAACTGAATAATGATTTAAGCAAAATAAAACTTTACCGTTAATCCAAATAACATATTTCTCCTCGAATTCTTCTTTAGATTACAGACCATGTAAGAACATTTAGATCATTTTAAAATGATTTAAAATTGAATACAAAAAGGTATTGAGCGGATTAGTTTGTACCTTCAGATATATAAATAAAATCAAAGGGAAATGTGAGTACCGTAGGCGGGATTGGAGAAGTGCACGTGGTACAAAATAGATTTCTTTATATCTGGAGAACAATAGCATAAAATTTTTCCAAATTTGGTGCACATAGCTGGGCTATCAAATGGAACATCTCTAAAGAATGCGTGGGATTGGAGAAGTGGCCGTGGCTCCTCCCACACAAAGACATTATTGATTTCAGTATATTAAAGGGCCGTCAAGGGCTTAAGTTTCCAAATAACTTGGTAATCCACAAACAAAATCTGAAAAAACTGGGCGGTATTGGAAAAGTAGGCTTGGCGAAAGATAGTATTTCTTATATCGGATAACACCATTCCAAGGGGAATTGAAGAGAAAAAGAAGGTAAGCTAAAGATTTTGCTGCATTACGGGAAATTTTATTTTGCAAAAAGTTTGCGGGTTCAAACGTTGGGTAACAGGTTCTAAATTACGGTCTGCAATTGATTGATTGCAGATAGAGCAGGACGTTAGAGGTCGTTTAAAGTAAAACCCTAAAGTCTTTTCAGGTCGTGTACGTTTGATTTTTGTTAATTTTTTATCGGTTGTGAACACCATTTAAACAAATTTTAGCTTTCAAGGTTTTCAGATTCTTTCATCAAAGCAAGAAATGGCCAATTATATTTGACACCTTTTGTTTGGGGCATACAATTAAAACTTTCGGCAGTTAAAATCCGCTCGATTTGGAGCCTAATTAATATTGTACAAGTAAAATTTTATTTATAGTTTTGTTTTTAAGTTGTATTAACTTGTTTTGACTTTTCGAAACAAACAGAAAAGGTTACCGTAAATAAAGAATAAAAAACAAGGTCCAGTGAGGTGAAAGAATAATTTGAACTGTAAAATAGTTTTGTGATTTTCTTATAAGAAAAGGGGAATACAAAACCAAATACAAATAAAAGAGAGAAACACAAAGTCAAAGTTAAAGAAAATTAAAGTCGTAATTTTTCGTATGAAACAATTTTAATTTTTTGGGAAACACAAAACTTAAAGTGAGGCAAATTACCTATTTTTTATAAAAACAATTTGCATTCCTCGTTCTGAGAAAAATACCAAATTTATAGTGAAGTCACAATTCGTATTATCTAATAGTTTTGTATTTTTTTTTCTTCTTCTTTAATTTCGGAAATGAAACGTACCCAAATTTAAAATAAAATCGCAGTTTTATTTTGTGCCATTAGATACTGTAAAAATATTTAAATATAAGTCACTTGAGAACCGAGATGGGCGAATTTAGCACGTCATACAGAAATCTTATTAATAATAAATTTTGTATTCCCAAAAATAACTTTGATAATATACTTGCATGTGCCCGTGAGAAAAACTGAACTGGCAAATTGGTTTTTTTGTTGTTTTATTACGAAGACAATAAATTTTTTTACCCACTTACAACTACAATCGGAGTTGGAAAAAGCCAACCAATTGTAGGGAACTGTAAGAAAAGATTGTTGGTGTTTTGTTTAAGCTTTGATATTGTTACAAGTAAGAATTTTAGTGTTTAAAATTCTTATTCGCTTTAGGGTTTTATTTGTATAAAATATTTTTAGCTGTTATAAAATCTTTGGAAAAGGTTTGCAGATGATCTGTCCTAAGCAACCAGTGAAATGCGCATAGATTTATTTCCCTCAACAATAAATGTCAGTGTACTTATCCAAAATGAAAAATTGGGATTTTGGAACTTCATACAGAAATATTATTAATAACAACGAATTCACTCAGAAATGAGCAAGCTGGCTTTCGCTCCGGAAAATCTTGTGTTGACCAAGTAAACAGTCTCAGGATTATAGTTGAGCAACCAGTGGAATGGTGATCACCATTATACCTCCTTTTTTGAGATTTTGAGAAGGCCTTTGACACACTGAACCATAACGCTATATGAAACTCGCTGCTATGCAAAGGTGTTCCCGAAAAACTAACTCGGCTAATGAAAGCCCTGTACAAGAATGCCACTTGTCGTGTGTTGCATGAAAAACAACTGAGCAACAGGATTAAGGTGAAAACTGGTAGACAAGGGTGTGTCTTATCACCTCTACTTTTTAACTGCGTCCTCGATGCTGTGATGCAAAAGGCAACAAGCCATCATAAGAGAGGTATTATGTGGGGCTTAAAAGGATGATTAGAGGACCTAAATTATGCCGATGACATATGTCTACTTAGCCACTCATTCTCAGAGATGCAGTCAAAAATGTCCACCATCAGTGACATCGCAAATTGGTTGGGCTGAAGATAAATATACCCAAGACAAAATCGCTCCGTATCAATAGTAACACAGATAGCCATTTCTTCGTATGTGATCAAGACATAGAAGATGTTAAGTCCTTCTGCTACCTGGGTAGCACAATTTATACAACTAGTGGCTCAGCAGCAGATATATCCAGTCGCATAAATAAGGCATGGAGTGCATTTGCCCAGTTAAACCCGGTTTGGAAATCTTCTAATATTTCGAAACAAACCAAAATCATATTATTTAACTCCAACATTAAATCCACTCTATTATATGGATGCGAGACCTGGAACATGGCACCACGTGACACACAAAGCTTCAGGTATTTCTCAACAAATGCCTCCGCAAAATCTTACGGATTTTCTGGCCTGTACAACAACCAACTCTGGATGAAGGCAAACCAGCAGCCTATAAGAACGGAAATAAGTAAGCGGAAATGGAGTTGGATAGGTCACACCCTCCGTAAACCAGACGATGATATTGCCAAGAAATGCCTAGATTGGAACCCGCACACACAGAAAAAAATACCAATGTTAAAATAACATGGCGAAATGTTGATTGAGAATCATGGTAAATTTCTGCAAAAATATGCCCTTTATTAAAATTTATCATTATTTCATATTAATTTTAAATGAAAAATATAAAAATAACCTTAAATCACGTTTATTTAATATTATTCACTGTTAAAATAACATTGTTCAATATTGAATCCAGAAAAACCTGTTTTATATTAAAATCAAAAGTTTATCTTGTTAAATTTACATGCATACATACTTAAGTATGTACATTTTTTTATTTTCCTTTTTAAAATATGTTGTAAAAAGAAGACAATTCCCGTATTCTTTTAATTAAAATTATTAAGTTAAATAGTACATCAAGTTTTCAAAGTAGAATGATGACGAAACCCATATCGGGCCATTCTGCTGATGCTTCTGTTAACAAAGAAGATACAAAATAAGTGAAACATGTGTTACAGGGGTAAGTGCTTTGAATTATTCTTAAATAAATGCATATGTTGTCTCCATACTGTTATATCATACTCCAACCAATTTGATTCTACATGAAATTCAGGTTGTTTCAACTTGAAATAACTTTCATTCAACGTGATTCGGATTGTTATTTCAATATAAATGACATTTTGCTCTAACTTTACTGCAATGTTAAATTTACATGAATTATAGTTATTTTAAAAGAAAAAAATTTTGTTCGCAAGTTATTATAAAATCATGTTAAATTATAATGAAACAACAAGGAAGCAAAATCAAAAATGTAAAATCAACCTTGTTTTGAACGAATTTACATTGATTTTTTTCTGTATGCAGGAAAGCAGACGGGCCGGGAGACCAGCGCATAACTGGAAGCGCCAACTGACAACAGAACTTTCGAGATTGCGCATGAAGCGGAACGAAGTCAAGCATTGAGCCGAAGATCGAGATTATTGGAACAACCTTGTTATGGCCCTATATATATATATATATATATATATATATATATATATATACAGCATTCAATAGCATCTTCTCGAAGATTTTCAATATATTCATCAGGGTTTAAAAGCATCCATCAGCTGGCTGCTTTTTATTTTTGCTTTTGCCACTGCTTTTGAAATTTTTAATTTTTTTTCCAATAGCCAATGTGTTGTTTTTCGTTTGTGCAAAAAAGCAAATCTCCTATTTTGAATATTTTTATTTTCTGACAACTGCTTTTTTACCAGCCAGCGACAAAAATGGACAACCACATAAAAAGCAAAAGCTAAAAAAAATTATTTCGCCTTTTGCTTTTTTACTTTTTCCTGAAAGAAGAGCTAGTTAAAAAAGACAAACCAAAAAAAAATCTAAAGTTCAAAGAACAAAAATTCTTCTCTGGCTGGTAATAACGAAAAGCCGCTGAAGTGTGTGCTAAAAGCAGTCTGAGCAGAGCTATTAGCTCTGCAAAAAGGCAGATTACAACGAAAAAATACTGATCAGTGTACAATAGGCCTGCCATACGTCCTGGTTTTCCAGGATTGTCCTGGTTTTAGACTACTTGTCCTGGTGTCCTGGTCCAATATTAAATTGTCCTGGTTTTATGTACAGGTCAAGACAAACAAATTAATTTTGCTAGTTTTAGTTGCTAACAAAGTTTAAGATTTCTGTTATTACACTGCTAACATAAGGTAATTGTATAAACAATTTTTATTAAATTCAACTGTTATCTGGTGAAAAGCTGGTAAAAGCTTTCAATAATATTAGATGATAGTCAATCCTCTTTCAAATTTTCTTTAAACTAGTTGCTGTAAAAATTTATACCGTGTAAACAACTTTTATAAGTAAACGAAAGCCGATAACAAATTGCTTTCGCTAAGGCAGCCCTTACACGTTTTAATTCAATTGTCAACTGAGTCGGTTGTTGTCCAAATCAAAGCGTGTATGGCTTTGTCAATTGATTAGTTTGACAGTTGTCCAACTCGACATCAGAAAAATCAAAAGATTTTGATTTTTTTCAAGTTGAGTACTTAGTCTGCTCAGTGGACTAAAGAAAGAAACTCGTTAAAGACTGAATCACTGGAGAGTATTATTCAATGCAAGTTTGATTTTAATATGACATGCTTCCTGTTTTATAACTGTATCAAAGACCGAAATGAAGTTCTAGAAAAAGTGCAATCTTCTGAAAATTATTTTAGTTTAGAACATTTGAAGCTCAACTTTTTATTCTTTTTCATCAGTTTTGTGTACGTGAAGTACACGTTCATTTTTTTTTATATATATAAAGTTGGATTTAAAAATAAAAATTCTTAAATTTTCAGGAGAGCCAAAAAACTGTTTATGTAAAAATGGTTAATATTTAATATTTAAAAAATAATTAGTTGCCTTATGAAAAAAGTCCAGTAGCTAGAGATGTGAAATGAGAATTAATTTATGAAAAAAGTCATTTTGAGTTGTGACCCTTTAGTATTTAGGGTGCGATATACTACATACATATGTATTAAAAAAAAAAACTTTTCTGTTGGTGTAATTTTTTATCCATTTTTTCCATGTGTCCTGGTTGATAGCTTCAAACATCTGGCAGCCCTAGTGTACAAGCAACATGGTTTTTTTTCATGGTGGTGAGGAAAAATAAATGTTTGCTTCCTTCAGTAATGTTGTTGTTGCTCGACAGTTTGCATGACTGTAGCACGAAATGTGAAATGTGTGTGTGTGTATTTTGGTTTTTTCAAATATTTTTACCAAAGTGTCTGTTGGATTTTTTATTGTATAGAAACAAAAACAAATTCTTGTTGTATTTGTTTTGCATGAAAAATATCATTTGTCTTCGTCGATCATGTGCCTTTCAGCAACCTTTGCGCTGCTTTTATCTCCTATTTTGCGGCTATTAGCATGCAGTGGTTTTTGATTTGGCGGCTGTTTGACAGAATCTTTTTGTTTGATTCTCTTTCCTACATATTTTCTCCTACAACAGAAAAGTTATTGCCGTTGCTTTTTGAGTTCCATCAAATAAGAAATTTTTGCTGTTGTTAAAAAAGCAATAGTTGGAAAAAGCAGTGTCCATTAAAAGGTTACTTTTCAAAAACAGTGGGTTTATTTTGCTGCTGCTTTTGAAAAGTGTGGGCTTTTTTAGCAGTGGAACTTGTCGGCTTTTTATTTTTGATTTTTTTTTTTAATAGGAAAAAGGCAAATTTTGGCTGCTTTTGCTAATATGGCGATAGCATTTTAAACCCTGATATTCATTAGCCATTTCAACGTTACATAATTTAGTTTCAAACACTGAATCTATGAATGCCTGAAATTTCATTCCATAAAGATACCAGAAAAAAAAAATTATTTCTTGTATTGAATTTAAAGAATTTCAAAAAAAAATTCCAACAAAATCGCCATAAGGTCGATAAACAAAATCGATTGAAAATCGCCAAATCTGGCAGTCCTAATACTGACGTATGTTTCTAACTGTCGTTAGAAGGTGTAAAAATTCGACACAGCCGAATATAGCACTCTTACTGGTTTTTTTTTTTTAAGTGTACCAAAAAGAATGAATTGTAACAGTGTACCAATGAAGTTTCGATTGTACCAAATTGAGTTCAATTGTACCACAAATTCCAGTGCGAAGTGCCTGTTTCTTTATTTTCTCCACTTTGAAAACATTAAACTAAAGATTCGTTCTGTTAAAGCGTTTGAATGTGGAATGGAAGAAATAAAAATGACACATTTTCTGAAATTCGGACACGAACGCAATATCGTTGAGAAACTCTTCCCATTTTTCTTCTACTGTTCAAACCTTGAATGTTAAGAACTCATCGATAAGAACATCCATATTGGTTTTTTATTTATCGCAAACGATTTGACAAACTCTTTTATATGCTGAACAAAATTAATATATAATTGCAGTTCAAAAAGAGTACATTTATGAAAAAATTATTACATTTGCGTACGGATTTGCTTGTTATACATAAATCAGTACTTTAAACAAAAAACAGTACATGTACTGATAAAAACAGTCAACCCTACAAGAAAGCTAAAAGCTTTTTTCGGAAGTTGTATTTGTATCGTATTTATGGTCAAATTCAATTTAGTACGATAACTAGGATTGCAATGAAAAAGGTTGGGAAAATTTAACTCAAGTACCAGCATAATAAGATAGTTTATATGCACAAAGACTCTAATCCGGGTGGATATTCGTATGGGTGCTTTGTGAAATTATGGAAGGAATCTGACCATTTTCAACAAGAATTGTGGAGTGGGTATACAAATTAAAGACATTCTATCAAGTCCGCATTAAAAGTAAAATATCGTTAAAAGTAACTGTGTAAAGTCCCAAAAAAGCCAATAACTTTGCAAATGGTTTTTTTGGAATTTTACGATTATTAATGTATAAAAAGAATTAAAGAAAAACGGACTACGTTTAAACTTGTTAAAAAAAAAAACGTTAAAACAAAAAATTAAGACAGTTTTGTATCTTCTTAAAAATGTGAAAAAGGACTTGGAAATATCGAATATGCCACTCACCTGCTTTACATATGGCTTAAATTTGCAACCGAAATATATGGGAGTTTCTGGCGAATAGGGATAGAGTAGATAACGCAAATTCTCCACAATGGTATAAGTATCATCATCCGCCTTAAAAAACCAATCGGCATCATTTAAGTGATGTTCATAAACATATTTAAAGGCTTCTTTGGTTTTGGCCCACAGATTATTTCGGCCTTCGGACACAGGCAAAGCTACACTACCCAAATCTGTATCCTCCTCTGAGCTCATGAACACTAGTTTATTACATCGTTTACCCCAGGTGCGTTTCACATGACGTGCTTTGGATTTGTGATTTTGAGGATTTGTCATGATCCAGCACAAAACTCGAACTTCATTGTACAATTTCTGGGCCACAGAACTATTTTCGTGAGCATGGTGATGAAATCCCACATCCAATTCGGGACCCTCAGCTTCTATAAGATCATAACTACCATATGGATCGTTGAAATCATAATGTTTGTGACCATCATATAGCAGCCATTCTGATTTGGCCGGTGGGGACAAAACGAAAAGTTGAGTCAAGCAAACACCCACAATCAGGCCAAATATCATTGGCATCAAGTTACGGCGATTGCCTGTGTTTTAGGAAAAGAAATTGTCTTGAATTTAACTACCTGTTTATTAACTGGGCATAGAAAATTTCTATGAATACCAATAAGATTAAAACATTTTTGAACAGTCAATAAGATTCATTCTGCTGGACAAAATAATATACCTTTATTCATTACCGATTTGCCGGCTAAAAAAATAATTGATGACATTTTTGAGCTTCTTTTTTTTCGCCTTACTAAATCTATTTCTAGATTATATTATTCTTAATTTTTTTCTAATTTCTTTTAGCAAGTATTTACTTCAATTATTATTATTCTTTGGTATTTTATTTTATATTTTATTAGCGTCTTTCTGAAGTTTTACATTTTCTGAAAGGAAAGAGGACGGGTTTTAGTGCTTTTTTTGGGATTTAAGCCAAGAAAAAGAGTTATTCCAAAGTGGTCTCCAATATACAGATATCCAATATTTAACAAAATAAATGAATTATTATTTAAAATATATCCCGCGAAATCCTAGAAAATTTAAGCACAGTGGTTTGTATCGAAATTTTTTTTTTTTTTAACAAATTTCAAAAAATAAGGAAAATTAGTAGTAATTTGAGTCCCACAGCCAAATGAGTCTTTAAATTTGTGAAACAAATCAAAGTTTTATAGAAAAAAATTCAAGAAAATCAAAGAGAACAAACAGTGAAAAATTTATTTAAGATATTCAATACCGAAAATCGCATCCAAGCCCACCGTGCAAAATTTGTTTATGTTTTTCTTGAATAGTAGACAAAAATAATAAAAAATTAAGTTTGCTGAAATGTGCTGTTGATAAGGAACACCCACACAGTAAAAAATTAGGAAAATCAAAAAATATTTTTCTCCATACTGTCCGATTTCACTTGGATTGATTGCCCCATATATTATTAAAATTTTTTTTAACAAATTTTAAAAAGAAGCAGTCTGGAGCCACATTTACATAAATTTTTTAGATATTATATACAGAACTGAACTGCGCGTTGAACTTTAAATTCGAATGGCTTAAAGGAAACTGAATTTTAAATTCAACATTTTTTTGGTCATATCCGTTCAACAGAATAAAACAAATTTTGGTCCAAATAAAGCTGTACAAATATTCCGAATTATTTATTATATTTATTGTTTGTTTAAATTTCTTCTTCTGAAGAACGAAAATGAAAATTTTAGTGTTAGAATAAAAAGGTTTTCTTCTAGCCTTTATGACACTGACAAAATTATATATTACAAGTACATATAAAAATGTTAACCTTTTGTATATTCTACCACACTGCACATTGAAGTAGCACGTACAGAACAGAAGCGCTTTGTAGAAACTGAATTTTACACAGAAAGACAGCTGTACAAATATTCAGCCACTATTGAATTAACATTAATAGACATTGTTTTGCTATTAAAATAAAATGTTTTTAATTTCCTTTAAAAAAAAAGATAATATTTAAACAATTGATAGAGACAGACTAATAAACCGTATTCTAAATTTTATTAAAAGAAGAAATTGGAAAATGTCTGTATTGTTTGCCACACCGCAGGGTATCAAAGTAGCACACCTTCAACATATAAAGGCTTCAAACGATCGACAGTTTGCTGTATATCGTCCGATTTTAAAAAATTCCAATTTTGGTTAAATATTTTATACATATCAACTTTTTGACATTGCTTTACTTTACTTTTCTTTTTCAGAATTTCCACTAGAATTTGAATAATAAATTTTTTTTTATAATATTTGCCCTGTTTTTTGGGAATTGCGTGATTTTTGCACCTAAACAATGTATTGAAGCTAAAACTGGTTGATCAAACGCCATAATTTCATTTATTATGTTGTCTTTTAGTTGTTGCAGCCCTTGCGGTCTATTTGCGTACACTCGATCTGGCCAATATCCCCACAAAAAGAAATCTGGTAGTGTTAAGTCGGGTGACCGCGATGGCCATTATAATTTTTTCATAAAATCAGCATCATCCGTTAATAATTCGGTAAATTTTTCACAAAATCGTAAGCGGGTTGCATTTTCTTGCTGAAAAATTTCATGTATTTTATGGGTTTTTTTTTATACCCACCACCACAATTAGTTGTGAAGAGGGTATACTAAGTTTGTCATTCCGTGTGAAACTTTTTTATTATTCATCTCAGACCCCATTAGGTATATATATTCTGGGTCCTTGAATAATTGTAAGTCGATTAAGCCATGTCCGTCTGTCTGTCCGTCTGTTGAAAACACGCTCACTTTCGAAAAACTCAAAAGAAATAAACAAACTTGGTGTCAAATTGCTTGTAGTTACCCTAAGCAGTTTGGGATTGAAATTCAGCAAAATCGGTTTAGTAGGATCAGAGCTATAATCAAAATGTGAAACCACCACCTTAAAAAATCGAAAATTTTGTTACAAAAACTAACATAAATGGTGGAACAATTCACGCAAACCACATGAGATTTTGCAAAAGTTCGTTTTATTCGACTGGAAATCACACTGTAAAATTTCGTGAAGATCGGTTCGTAATTTACCCTAGGCCCCATATAAACCCTACTCCTGGAAAAAAGTTTAGTACGCCTAAAACCGTAATTAATAATGCTATCATAACAAAATTTGGCACGACACAGTTCTAATGATTAGAAATGACACAGTGAAATTTCGTGAAGATCAGTCCATAATTTACCCTAGGACCCATATAAACCCTACTCCCGGATAACAGTTTAGTTAGCCTAAAACCGTAATTAATAATGCTGTCATAACAAAATTTGGCAAGTTATAGTTTTATAGGACTAGAAATGACACTTTAATATAATTTTTTTCTTTTTTATTTATTTTTTTATATTTAAGTAATACTAAAAATAAACATGCTCCATTTTTCAAACTCATTTCAAACTTTTCGCATTTTTGCAAACAAATGATAATAAATTTATTACAGTTTTTTACAATTCGTAATACTCTACAAAAATCGGTAAAAGGGGCTATTATTGCTACTGTTAGAAACGGATGTAAGCAAAAAAAAAAACTACGAAAATGTTCCTTTTAAACGTTTTTTTCTTTTTTACAATAATTTTTTTATAAGAAACTAATTTCTAATTATAAGTTATAAACTATTAGGTAGTATCAATTAAATATTTTTTGATATTCACAACATATTCTACAGTAATGTTGTTGATATAAGTAAACGTTTAATTCACTTGATTTAATTTTTAATTAAAACTTATTTTATTTTTGGTTAATGCTTTAATTGAAAAAAAAACTGGCGAGAATTTTTTCTTTGTGTTCTTTAGATATGAGTAAATCTATTTTGTGCCACGTCCTCTTATCCACTACTGCCCACAGTTGCATGTAGCTAATTTGAAATCTTTGGGTTTACGACATAAATATATCGAGGCATAGCCGCAAAAAAAGCTTAAGCGACAGTAACAAAATTTTACAGGGGAAGGTAATTTTATCTTATTTCATATAAATTTAGTATGAAGGTTGTCGCTTACGATAAAAATTTTTTGCTATAAAATCTTAACGGTACCTTCTGTGACATTTTAGGAGATGATGCAAGTGCTGCCAATAAATTCAACGAAAATTTGATTTAATGGCGCTTAAGCTTTTTGCTATTTCTGGAGTCTTAGGAAAACACATTTCAACTGGCACACGGACAGACGGACATTGTTAAATCAATTTCCCAGTATATTTTGACTTTATAGGGACTAAGATCAATATTGTATTAACTTCACACGGAATGACAAACTTTTAAATGCCCTTTCCACCTGTGGTGAAGGGTATTAAGCTTAAAATCGGCTTCAATTGGCTTCAAAAAATGGGTTGTACTAAAAGCAAATAAAAATTAATAAATGTCTCTATTGAAAATAATAAACTTATCAAATACATTTGGGTAATTCGCAAAGTATTCTATTGTGTCATATTGGTTGTATTTGCTATAATTTTATGAATGCCACATTAGTGTGGTTACAAAAAGGGGTTTTCTGCCTTAAACCATGTTTTTACATAAATTTTGATTAAAAATAAGTGGATATCTTCATTAGCCGTTATCTCTTCAGTTAATGAAACTTCATCCCTGAAAAGATGTATTCTAAGTCAATAAATGGCCTTTGTCATCCATCTGGCGTAATTTTAAACTCCAGATAATCTTAAAATAATTTTTTTTAGCCGGAAGACATCCTAAATAAATTTGGCACAGTTAGATTAATTTTTTGTTATCATGCCTGGGCTGGCGAACTTTCAATTGTTAAAAGAGATCATTAATAGAAATTTGTTTTGGACAACTTATTATACCCTTCACCACAAGTGGAGAACGGTATATATAAGTTTGTCATTCCGTTTGTTATTTCTACGTCTGTCCGTCTTACGTTTGATATGTGTTTTCCGAAAACTTCAGACATGATTTCTTGCTATTGACATTCAGAAAATCGGTCCACAAATGGCTGAGATATTACCAAAAAAAAACACGACAGCCTCTAATTTTTTTCAAAAATCCCTTGAGGTTGTTGTTTTATTTATTAATTTTTTCTGGATATCTGGAGAACGGCAAGAGCCAAAGTTTCCAAACTAGGTACTACAAAACTCTATGATATCAATACACAGCATCCCACAAAATGTGGGCGGGATTGAAAAGTGGGCGTGGCACCTCCCATAAATAAACATGACATAATGCCCAATATGATTTTCGTTATCACTCTTCTTTATTATTTAATCTATTTAACGAAATAATTTTAACAAATAGAAACTGGGATTTTTTGTTTCTATTTGCTACTCAAAAACTCGCCAAAGAGATAAATCTACTTTATGACAACACTGCCTATACTAAAATAAAACAAGCAAACAAACACACATACATGGTACAAATCATTTTGGTGAATATGGGCGCCTATAACGGTTTACAACTCAAATAAGTTGATTTGTAATTTTTGTATTATGGTTTACAACTGTGCTATATTGCGGTGAACAAAAACAAAAAAATAATTACAGCTCAACCGAGTTGAGTTGGCACAGTTTCCGGAAAAGATTTCAAATACGAAAACTCATTAAAAAGTTTATCCATATACATTTTTGGAATAACTAATGGAAAACGATTTCCAATGAAATTGCATATACACAATAAAAACTCTCCTGCACGTTATTAGAACACATTTTCCACCTTCGCAGTAACTGCAGGTAGTTTGAACTAAATGATCATAAGTTTTATATGTAAAAGTGTTTCATTCCGGTTGTAATTTGTACAAAATTGCTCTTAGACCCTATAAAGTATTTACATATCGAGCCCTAATAGCAAAAATTATGTAACCAACAAAAATAAAATTTTACAGGAGAGTGTTTTTTTATTCTATTTCATATAAATTTTGTATGAAATTTGTCGGTTACCTCAAAATTGTTCTTGCTATAAAATCGTAACGGTGCCTTGTGTGACCACGACATTTTAGGAGATGATGCAAGTGTTGCCAATAAAGTCATTTATTAAAAAAAACTAAAATTTAAAATGATATCGGTTACATCATTTTTGCTATTAGGGCTCGATATATTCTGGGTCGTTTGATTAGCGAAGTAATTGAACTATGTCCGTCTGTCTAGCTGTCCGTCTCCGTGTGTATGTTAAAATGAGCTTTGCGAAGACCCCAGAAATTATGGGAACTAGGTTTTTATATCTACATATCAGTCAGATCGCTTCATAAATGTCTGAGATATGCGCAAAAAACTTTAATAAGTGCCTTTAATTTTAGGGCGCGTGCTTTAAAACCATGATAGATAAGGCTATGATGGCATTATTGCTCAATTGAATAGGAGATAAAGCCATAATGGCCTTATTGCCCAATCATTGAGAGGTATGGTCATATTTAAAATTTTGCGAAATGAGAAATATACCCATTTTTTTCGCAAATGAGAGATACAGCCATATTTCTTCAGAAAATTGTTATACATGGTGTAAACATCCTGTAAAAGGGAAAATCCTTAGTTATCATTGAAAAACATTTTTTTATTCTTGTGACGCACGCAGGATAACTTTATTCAGCGAAGCCACCTGCCGCGTCGTACTAGAGGAAAAAATCCCTAAACACCAGAAAAACTTTAGTATGCGAAGCCAGATTTCAATACTTAACTTTATTGTCTCCGGAACTGAAATGAGAGATAAAGCAATTTTCTAATATTGCTAATGTGAGCTAATGCCATAGCGGCTTTATATCTCCCATTCAAATGAAAAAAAAAAAAAAACAAAAAAGGCTTTATCTCCCTACTAAATGAGGGAAAAAGCCATAGTGGCCTTATCTACCATGGTATTAAAGCACCCCCTCCCCTAATTTTACCCATAAACCCCTTGCTGTATTTTTACCCACACCACAATAGTGGAGAGGGTATAGGGTATTGTGCATTTGTGCAGATGTGTGTTACACCTCAAACTATGGCTCATGGACCCACCTTTAAGTTTTCCGATCGACTCAGAATCTCTTTCTGTGTTGATCTAACGATGTTCGTCCGGCCGGCTGGCTGTCCATGTAACCTTATGCGCAAAGTACAGGTCGCAATTTAAGATATATTTTGATAAAATTTGGCACATAAGTTCTTATTGGCACAAGAACCAAGCCGGTTGAAATTGGGCCGAAGCACGAGGGGAGATAGGGGGCAATTTCTGCCTTTCAGAAACTATTAAACCAATTTTAATGAAACTTAAAACATAGAGATATCCATATTTATCTGGACACATAAGCTATGAATTTTTTAAAACATATGACTACATCGGGAGAAAGGGGGCAATTTCTGAATCTCAGATTTTAATGAAATTCAAGCATGATTCTCCATGGATCCCGAATAGGGTACACTCTCGAAAATGTGTCTTTAAATATTGTGGTGTGGGTATCATATGGTCGGGCTTGATTAACTATAGGTACTTTCTTACTTGTTTTTAAATTTTTTTCAGCCAAAGTTTTCAAATTAGGTACAAGCATCCTGGCTATCAATACACAACCTCTCTAGACAAAATGGGCGGGATAAGTGAGCGTACACTTACAATACAAACACATTATAAAGAGCCAAAGTTTCTTCATCCAACAAAATGTGGGTGGGTTTGGAGAAGTAGGCGTGGTACAAAAGACTTTTTTTCATATCCAAATAACAGAAAAGAAATATTATCCAAATTTGGTTCACTTAGCTGGGTTCCCAATAAAAAATAAGCTTCGACGAAGCAGGTTTGTAAGGGAGAAACATAAAAGTTTCGCTTACCATATAGCTTGCGGAAGGCATGCATTTAATATGGCGAGTAGCCACTTTGAAGCAACACATTTTTGACACAAAAAGAATTTTATTCAACGCGTATAAGAAGGTAAGTGTAACATTTACGCGAAGGGGTTTTTGATGTGCGAGTAAGAACCACTGTTTTCATAAATATTAAAAACCGATTCTTAAAGAGAGTTTCTTATGGCATGCATTAAGCGCTAGTGGTATGCATTTCAGTAAAACGGTTTAATAATTGCAAAAGTGCCTTCAAAGAAGCATTGACCTCAGTGCTTACTGAGCACTTTATGATCTTACCTTAACTTATTTTTATTAATGAAAAAAACTTTTTTAATTTTTTATTAATATTTTTAATATTTTATTTTATTTTAATATTAGAAATATGTATTTATACATTTAAGGCCCGTTTTCACGACTTACCTGTAGAGATCGAAATAGTTAATGGTACTTTTAGCACTAGTGAGGAATAAAGTTGCCTTAAATTTTTTTTCGTTTTCACAACTTCTGTACAAAATAAACTTAACATTTTTAAAAATGTGGCAATACTAAAGTAAATACCGATTATTTTTGCCAAAATAAAAATAAGAACTGGCAACTACGTACTTTCTTTTACTTTTCTCATTTTAAATTTTTGAGTGCACAAATATTTTTTAATAATGGCAAATATTAACGAAATACCGCGTACACGCGAATTTAAGATTTTGTAAATTTTATTTGTCAAATACGTGTTTGTTATTAATTTACAAAATATACGTATACTTGGAGTTGCCATATATAAAAAATATGTGAATATAATATGGCAATCTCAAATCTAAACCTAACGACAAAAGTTAAAGATAGAACGTTCCTCTCTTTACCTTATGCTTCACTTTTAGATTAAAGGGAACTGTGATGATTAAAATCTCATTATCTGTTCGATAACTTCCTACATTTAGCTAAGTTAAGTCGTGAAAAAGGTCCTTTTATTTAAAACAAAAATAACATAAAAATTTTTTAATTAAAAAAATTTTAATTTAAAATAATTAAAGTAACATTATAGAATTAAAAGTGATAAAATTTACTTTTAAAAGTTTATATGTACATATGAATTAATAAATTATTTAAAACTAAAAACTTGTATATATCGTTGGTTGATAATTTAATTGTCGTATGTGGATTTTTTGCGGTTTTGAGTTAAGATCGATTCCTTAGGTTTTCCGACCTGATCTAGTGCTTTGTCCCCATCCCAGCAAAAACTTTGCTTACAAAATAAGCAGAAAAATAATGAGAATTTGACGAGCCGACTACTTACTTTTCTACTAGAAAACGTACTTATTTTTGTTCGAGATGTCCCAAAAGTAATCCTTTATAATTTAGCCTATTATAACCTAAAAATAATATGTTTTTTTTATACTTAAAATTTTTATAAAAATATATAGTTACACAAAGTCAATAAAGTAAAAATTTTTTTATTTTTTTTTTTTTTTTTTTTAATTGTTTTTTTTTTTATTTTCTTATTTTATTTTACTTTATTTTATTTTTTTTTTTTTTCTGTCTCTGGCGGGATTCGATCGCGCAACCTCGGTGCTGATAGACTAGCTCGCTACCAGCTAGTCTACCGGGGCAGTGTAGTTTTTGTATTAAAAAACTATGTTTTTTGACTATAATGACTATAATGACATTTTTATTGTCATAATAAAAATTTAAATTTTTCTGTATATTTAAGATATAATAATAAAGTTATTATTTTATATATAACTAATAATCCAAAAAGTGGCGAATAAAGCTACAAAGTAATGAATTCTTGAAGTCATTAAAAGTAGGATTGTAAGTGAAGTTTTTGCTGGGATATAACGAAGGGACATAAATAGAAGGAGTTGTCAGAAATTTTGTAAAATTTGGTACACTATCATAAAATAGCTTAGTTAAGAAAAATGTAAATTTTTGGAGAAATCGGTCCAAGAACACGCCTACCTCCCATGTGTCCTGAAATGGAAAAATGCAATTTTAGCTTCAATAATGCCCACAAAACTACAAAGAATGGTCATGCTGATACACACACAACTAGCAACGTGTGTATAAATGTTCATTTAAATCTGAACATGGACTCAAGGTCCTGCCATTTATCCTTTTTCTTAAAAATCCTATAACACTTACAAAAATTGTACAATCGTAATAAAATTTGGTATGAAAATTGATATTTCCTAGATATATATGTATGCCGAATATTGGTAGAATCGGAATATTAATGTGAAAAATACAAAAACATCATTTAATGAAAAATAAGTTAATACCCTATAGCATAGTATTTAAAAACAAATTTCCTAGAGTGTAATCAAATTTCCTAGAGTGTAATCTATTTGGGCAATCATGGACCCGCCAGAACAAAATTATGTTATGAGGTTAAGATTCGTTTAAAAGTTCTTTCTGCCGAATATTATTTAGATATCTTCCCCTACATATACGAGTTTTTTGGATGAGGGTTTATATGGAACCTATGGTTTATTTTAGACCTACCTGTATCCATTGAGAACTTCTCGCAACGAAAAGATGTGAAACAAAATATTCCATCGTTTCTCGAAAAGTGAGAAAAAACTGTGTCTGTAACTCATGTCGAAAACTATCAAAACAGAGTACGTCGTTACGTTACAAATGTCATAACATTGCACCCGAAGCCGATGTGATATTGCAGCCGTTAAGAACGTCAGTAACACATGTCGTTAACGGCGACAAAAATTTACTAAAATTGAAAATTTTTCAATGAAGTCAGAAATGAAAAGAGCAAAACTGAACAAAATCATAAAATTTATAATGAAGTTTGAAGTTTTGTCCACTATAACTATGCCATTTAATGACTCATCTCCTGAAACGACCCATGGTTATTAAATAAATTTTATAACCTCTCAATAAAAAGAAAGAAATACATAGTCCGTTCAAAATTGTTAAAGATATTTGCATTTCAGCCACATCATCTTTTTTAAAAACACAAATAACGGTTATTTTGGAGTATCTCGAAAACTGTTATACTTTTGACAATTCTGACTTCCTATTCGGATTCAGGGGAACGTTTTACATAAAGACTAGCTGTCAAAATCATTTGGTCACGACTTTGTTGAAAATTTGTCACGTAGTGTAATCACCAGGCAAAGAATGCGAAGATATGTGAAAATTTCGGTGTTATTTTTTAATTTGGTTTTTTTCTGGATTAAATATTCATGTTAAAGAAAACTAATACAGAGCAACATTGTTCATAAGATATAGCCCTAGAATATTTGTTAATAAGGTTTTTTTTTCTAAAATAAATATTACGGAAGTTATCAACAATTATAGTGAGAAAAATAGCATTTTAGCAAACTTTGTGGGTTCAAGGCACGGCTAATAACTATGCAAACGATTTAAAATTTTATATATATATTTTTTTTCTAATTTGGAACCATTCTAAGGGGTTTGCCATGTGAAAATACGAAAAAAAATTGCTTATATAACTTGCGGTCACACTAAGGGACAGCCATCCCGGACGGAAATCGTTAGATCTTATTTCTTTAAATAATGGTTTTTTTTTAGTCTTTGGATTCCTTTTTGAAGACAACAACGGATCTGAGGAAAGTATTAAATAAGTCATTAAATCTTTATGAGTGTCTCTTCGTGACGTTTTTCTCGTATGGGACAGTCTTGCTTTTCTCACGATTTTGTGGTTGGCTTCCAATGCTTCTTCGGACAAGCACCCTGAAATTTATTTTAGTTATTAGTTACGCTTCATTATATGTACATATAATGCCACTTTAATACCTTAATATTTCTTATTATGTTCCTAGTTTATTTTTTTTAAACTAATTCAGTTAAGAAATTTTTAGAGCTTAAGTAAATAATAAGCATTTTTCAAACCAATAAAAAACACTTATGAGAAAATAATTCAATAAAAGCTTATTACAGTTAGTTCTAAATATAGTAAACTACTACAGATTTCAATTTCAATCTCGTGCTTTAAAAAACAACAGTTTAACAACAGTTTTCCTAAAGCATGTAAAACTCAAGTAGTTGTTTAGCGATTTTTAATTTAAATTCTCAAACTTTGGCGCCCTCTTGCGCCGCCAAAAAGAGTTAAACCTTAAAAATTCTTCAAAATTCATTTGAATTATTTTGTTATCTATCGATCTGTACATTTTTAAGTACAATATAAGACTTGTTTTTTTTTTTATTTATGTCTATGGGCCACAGCATTGGGCGTCACCCGCAAAAACCCGTTTAGTACAAAAAATTTTTTTTTTCTTTTTTTTACATCACAAGCTCAGCATTATTAACCGAAGAACATAGTCGAGACTTGTGTGATCGCCACTTTACACACTGATATTTTTGTTGTTGGAGTTATTCTTTCATATTCCCGCTTACAAATCTGCTTCCAAGTAAGGGAATGCCGCACAGTGGTATTTTTTTTGGCAAAAAGTCTATTTTTTACAGTTATTTTTTAGAAATCTTATGATGCAATTCTGTAGAGAAATGTTTCATTAGTAGAAAACTATGATTTGTTTTCGAAAAAAATAAAATTTTGTATAAAAAAGAGTGTGGTAAAATTATCTAAATATTATACAACGAAAACTGTTGAAAATTTTACTACATTACAGTTGTTTATACAATAAATATGGTTTAACTGCGAATAGTTTTGGAGCATTCTTATTTAAATATAGTATTTTAAATTTAATAGAAAAGAAAAATTATTTAAATTACATATATAGTTTAAGAGATCTGAGCAAATCAAAATGACTCCAAAAAATTTAGCATTTGCAGTTGTCATTAGAAAAAAAATAAGTTAACTCGGTCTACCTCCGTGTTAGTACAACTACTAAATTAAAGTTTGGAATGTTTTCTTTCATTTTATGTAAAAAAATTCTGCGACTTTTTGCGATCGCTGAAAAAACTTATAAATTTTGTGATAAAACTCACGTATTTTTTGTGAATATTTACAATAAATTGCAATGCATATTTACAGTAAAAGGTTTTGTATACATTTCGGCTTTTACTTTTACTTTTTAATAACTGATTGACAGCAATATCAAAAAAGTGCATAACAATAAAGAAAAACAAAACCATATGGTTATTTGAAATAATAATATTTGCCAAAAAAAAGTTTAAGAAAACTATTAAATCTAACTAATTTTTAAAATGGTTCCTTTTGTGTTTCATATAGTGAATTGTGCAAGGAACTTATAAATTGCAATAATAATGTGGATTTATTAACTGATTTCATTTTGGGTTCTATGGGCGGTGGGTGGAGGGCGTGGCCAATTTTGATGAAACTTTATTTTTTATTTAATTGAGCTAAATAAAGGCTCAGAGCAAAATTTCAAAAACTTTGGGCCAAAAAAAAATTTTGGGTTCTATGGGCGGTGGGTGGAGGGCGTGGCGAATTTTGATGAAACTTTATATTTTTCTTAATTGAGCTAACCAAAGGCTCGGAGCAAAATTTCAACATTCAACGAGCACTCTTTATATTTTTTGCCAAACATTGTATGGACAAATCCCTCTGTGTGCCGTGGCACTTTAAATGCTATATTTTTTTTTAAATTTGTTAAGAATTCGTTCACTTACCTTATTGCTTCTCTGTATGTCTTATTGCGTAGCGCATTAATGGGTGCTTACTTTTAAAAATGTACCATTAGTGCTTCGCAAAATAAGAAATTTGTTATTGGGTTAATAATGCACAACCCCTCCTCAAATATGGGCATGATTGGAAAAGTGGGAATGGCACCTCCCGTACAAAGACATTATAGATTACTATATTTCTGGATAACTGCCAGAGCCAAAGTTTGGTTAAAAGAGCCAAAGTTTACAAAATAGTTACACGTATTTTGGTTAAACATAGATACACAACATCCAACAAAACGTGGGCGGGACTGGAGAAGTGGTCGTGGCACTTCTCTTACAAAGACAATATATGTAGATTTTTGTATATTTGCGGAACTTCAAGAGCCAAAGCTCCAAATTAGGTACAAGCCCATTAGACTTTTTCTTGTAAGGTTGTTTTTAATAAACCATAAGCCATAGCGGGCCTCAAAGCCAACATAACACAAAATTATTTTCAAATAATGCTTTAAAGGGGCTTCAAATGGAAATTTCTTACAATTTTGAATGCCTTAATTCGCCCCCAAGCTACATATTTTGTGATTTAGAGTATGTCGTTTATTGCTTTTTAAATTGCTGATTAATTGATTCCGGCTTAAAGTACGTCCTTATGATAGATAGTGTTTTAATTTATCAAGTAAACAATAAATATACTTTAAGTTTATTTTCATATCAATCTAACAAAATTTAAAATCACAGTTTGCCTTAAAAATCTATAAAAATAAATAAAAAATATCTAAGTTCTATGACTTTTTGATGGATGGCATTTGCAGCACAGTGGGCTATAAAGGATTATCAGATTTTTCATTGCGCCAATTTTCTAATAAAATGCTCATGTTCTTTTTAGCTGGCAATTCAACAGCTTTTGGCAGAATTCCAAAGGGCCTTAATTTGTAGACTAAATAATCCATGACGTACATATTATCAGGGGAAACATAATGAAAGGAGACAGCATAATCTGAACAACAGGCAGGGCCCTAAAAGTGAAAATTTACATTATAAAACCAAAATTTAGCATAAGCAATCAAAAGGAAATATGTACTTACATCTTCCGTTGCATAAAATATATAACGCCAGTACCAACTCGATTTGGGCTTGGGGATTATATGACTATACAAACTGGTGGGGAAAAATCGACCACGCTTTTGATCATCTCTGGAATCACCTGCAATAACGCCAACATTTTGTAAACAAGTACCCATTTCTTTGTCCTCAGAGCCTCCCCGGGTTTGACGACACATCACACGATCTGCATAGGCTTGTTCCGCAAAACGTTTAACAGCTTCTCTACTCAAGACATAACCGGCTCCACCGGACATATAGCCCTAAAGAAAAATAAAATTAAGGAATATTACTTTCCTTAAACCAAAATCTTTACCCACCTGTCTGACATGAGGCTTAAATTTACTACCAAAATATACAGGAGCATCGGCAGACATGGAATAAAGAAAGGCTCTCAGATTCTCCATTATAACATAACTGTAATTGTAAAAAACATATGTAATTTTGGTTTAAAATGTGGACTAAACTAATCAACTTACGTGTCATCGTCCGCTTTCAAAAACCAATCATACTCATTTAAATGATGATCGTAAATGTATTTAAATGCTTCCCGAGTCTTATTCCATAAATTACTTCTACCTTCACCAACATTTAAATTAATTGCCCCTAGATCGTCATCTTCTTTAGAACTCATAAATATAAGTTTATTGCATCTGGCGCCCCATGTATTTTTAACATGACGAGCTTTCTTTTCGTGATACTGCGGTCCAGTCAAAATCCAACATAAAACCTTGACTTCATTAAACAAACGATCGGCTAATTCGGTATCGAAATCATCTGACAACGGCGCATTTGTTATTTGGCGACTTATTACTACACTGGAATGTTTAAAATTTTCAGAAGGTTTCAAGTCCTCCTCAAAATCTGTATTATTCAAAATATGGGGTTGTAGTATTTCACGATATTTGCACAAGTTTTGGCTCTTTATGGATGTTGTTATCAGTAACGATTCATTTTGAGTTGTGTTTAAAAGCTGAGAAAATATAAAACCAATTGCAATACCCGCTATTAGAGTAATAAAAAGCTTTAAGAGCGAAACATTGTTCTGCGTATGCATTGTAAAGTGTATGCTTTGGGAGTGTTAGTACTAAATCCGATCTGAAAACAACGATATAAAATGAAGAGAAAGAAATTTGTTATTGATAAAGATTTGTTCTAATTACTAAAAATAACTTTAATATTCTTCAAAATTAAATTTTTCCAGATGTCCAACCCTCAGCTATATTTGAATGTAAAGCAAATTGTATTGAAAATGAGAAATCATTTGGGGAGTTCCGTAACACAACACACAGAAAACGTTCTCCAAAACTTTTCACCAATTAAAGCATTAATCGAAAATAAAATCAGTATTAATAAGAAAAATAATCAAGTGAATTAAATGTATAATCAAGTGAATTAAGTGTTTAATTGATACTATTAATTTATTTACTGGTGCAAATTGAATTATTTTTTTAATTTATATCACAATTTTTTTAATTCAAAACAAACGTTCTTTTTTTATTCGTTTAAATTCATTAGCCGAAATGTGTAATACACAGTGCGTACATTCGAAGTTTAATAAAAAATTAGCAAATTTAGTTTAACCGAAGTTAAAAAGATATTTATAAGTTTGTTATTTCGTTTGCTACTTTCACAATATTGATCCCATACCCTTTAAAGTTTTAATTTATATTCTGGATCCTTATCATAAGAGAAGTTCAAATCCGGTTGACCGTCTGCTGAAATGAGTTTTCCGAAGACCCCACATACTATGGGGACTTAGTTGGTATACATGTATTTATGTCAGATATACTCATTTACATTTTGCCATTAAAATTAATCCAGACTGGTCCATAAATCACTGAGATATGAGCAACAAACCACGATTGCCTTAAAATTTTCCCACAAATCCCTTTTTGTTGTTGTTTTTTTTTAATTCTTTTTTTCTATATGTATATCTGAAGAGCGGCTAGAGCCAAAGTTCCCAAATTAGGAACAAGCATCTTGGCTATCCATTCACAATATTCCACAAAATTTGTGCGGCATGGCTCAAAATAATTGTATATTGTCCAAATCTTTAAAAATATGGGCGGGATTAAAGAAGTAGGCGTGGCATGTTATAAGTTGTTCATATAATGAATTCAAAACAATGGGAAAAGGAAGTAAGAAACATAGTTTGACTAAATAAATATGTAAATTATTACTTTTATTAAAAAAAAAAACAGTGTACTAACGGCTTGCTGGTTTCAGAAAAAGCGGTCCTAAAAGGCCGTCATAATAAAATAAACATAAGGAAAGAACTACTAATTACCAAAATCTAATTAACTTTCAACGCAAATTCGACCCTTTCTGCATACTGGGTTTACACGTAGGGTATTTAATAATCGAGCGTTACTACACATTTATTAACAAAAAGTACAACTAATTAATTAAGCAGCCCGTCTTCACTGTCCGCGACTTTAAATAATTGTTTAATGATAATAGTTAACTACAATAAAAGGGAGTGTGAGGCAGCACGGAAAGATATAAAAATAAAAGTGAAATTATTTTGTTCCGTAAACATTCGACATAAATTACAAAAGTTTCAAAAAAAGTTATATTTTAATAATGACGATCAATATAATTTTGTTTAAGATGATGGCTGTTAATGATTTAATATATACATATATTATAAGCAAAAACAACTACATAAACGTCATTAACAAAAACAATTTCGTAAATTGTAAGCAGTTTAAAATGTGTTCGTGTGGACGGGTTAACAGAATCAGGGATGGCAAGCATAGTCGTGATATTGTACAAAATAACTTCTAAAATTTTACCTTTTTTTATCGTAATTGTACCACAGCATTTTTTGGGCTTATAAATATTTATAGAGCTTAATATATGAATTAAGAAACTTTTGATTGATTTTCTTGATTGATGTCGACTCAAATAAAAATTATTTGAATTAAACCAAGTTTTCTTGAGTATTTTCTGAAAAAGAAAATTAAAAATCCCTAGCATTTGTTTCTTGATGCAATAAGTTCGATTCTATTTAAAAAACAAGAAAACCAGGGGTTTAATCACCACATACGATATCGAGCAAAATTGATCGAAATTATTTATTTTGGAAACATGAAACTCGATATCGAATGAAATGTATTGAATTTGAAACAATAGCATTCAATATCGAGTAACTCGACATTACATTTATCGAGTTTTCATTCGATACGTCAGTGTCTATCGTATGAAAAAAAATTCGATAGTTTATTCGATACGATAGTATCGAATGCGGTTATTAGACCCCAGACTTATATTAAATAAACGCAGCTTGAAATCAAAAATATTTCTTGTTGAATTTTTGATAATTTGTGTACCATAAACGTGAATTTTTTGATCATGAGAAAATGTTTCTTTATTTAAGAAAATTTTACTAAAAACGAACAAAATAAGTTTAAAGCAAGAAATTATTAATTTTGGATTTTTTTATTTTTAGAAACGAAATTAATTACTTTAGAGAATTAACTTCTTTCCGAGTAAGATCTGATGTATTGTTAAAAAAAATAATGCGCTTTTACGGTTGAACTAACAACAGTTTTACAAGTTTTAAGAAAATTAAACAAAAAAGTATTTCCAAAAAGTTTAAATCGAAAAAATACGTAAAACAAAACATTTGGAAAAAGGCTAAAAATGGCTCTTTAAGACAATTGTACCAACCTTGCCAACCCTGAAGAGAATTAACAAAAGAGTCAATAACTAAAAAAAAAAATACACAATTACAACAAATTGCAAAAATGAGAAAAAACACAACAGCAACAACAAATTATACATGCATAAATGCTGGCAGATTTCAAAATGCAGATTTTTGTTAGCGACCTTTAAAATACAGCAACAACATCAACCAAAATGATGAACAAGAGGAATGTTTTAATGTTGAAATTAACTTTTTTCAAAGAAAAAAAGCAAATAAGACAAACTTAAAATTATACACAAATCGCTCATTTGCTGCAACGTCGTCATAACTCAAAAAATTAAATTAAAATTAAATTAAATTCTTTCTATCTTTGGATAGATTGTGGTTTCGAAAACTAAAACGAACTTAGTAAATATTGCTTATGTGACTACAACGCCATTAATTTGCTTTAGTTTTCCCTTTGATGACTGTTGATGGATGGCATATATCGCAAATGTGCTTATATTGGTAAATGGACTATAACGTTAATACTTTATATTAAATTAACTAAAAGCGGCAAAATAAACAGATAAAATGTACTATATCGCTAATGTGACTATAAGCGATAGTGACTATAAACGAAAAGTCCTGTATTCGATTCTCCACCAGTCACATTGAGTTTTAATGGTTCTCCTCCAAACAAACACCTTTAAATTGAGGTTACAAAATGATTGCACAAAATCAATGGTGACAGCCTCAAAAACCGTGACTCGGTACAGTTATACAACGTCAAGCCATTAATCAATGCGGGGTGACACCGCAAAACGCACGAAAAGCAGACAAACAAGAACGACCTGATTATCCTTTAAACAAAAATGACAACGAGCGCGTGCTGCTTCTCCACTCAGAGCAGTTTTACGAGTGAAATTAAATCAAAAAAATTTTTTTTAACACTTTGTCATTTTTTGTTGTCATTACTAAATTAAAAAAATATCTAGCAAATTTTTCACATGATTTTTGTTTTTTTTACCATTTTAAAGCTATGTTCACACTATGTGTATTTGCCATGTGGATTGTCACTTAATATGGAATCTAACAAGGCAACATTCTTTAAAATTTGTCTGTAAATTCTGTGGCGTAGGGTATCAAATGTTCGGAATTGAGCGACTATGTACTTTCTAATTATTATTATATTTATAATTAAACGTTAATTTGATTTAATATCAGGTGTAATTTCATTTAAATTGGGAAATTTTATGTAATCTCATGTGTAGTTTTGAATTTTGCCGGTGGTAACACTGTATTATACAAGCTTTTTTTTTTGTATGCAAAATTTAATTTAAAAAAAATACGAAAACTGAACAAAGTTGACGTTTGGCGAATTTTGGCAATTTCTGACCTCCGGTTTGGCAATGGAGCTCAAAAGTGCAGAAAGCCCTGCAAAGTGGTGCGAGCAAATCAAAAACTACAAACTCGTTTATTTCGAAATGTATTTTTTTGAGATATGACGAAGTTGCAGCAAATGAGCGATATGAGTTCGCAATTAACACACATTTGTAACTTTTTGTTTCAGCTGCAGTGTTTGTCTTGTGTCGTTCAGTGTGTCATACACCGATACCACATTTAACGGCAGTGAAGTTTCTTAATCATTAAAAAAATGTCACACGTCTGTATCAACCGAATTAAGATTTTAAATTTGGATCCTACAGATCTAAAATGAAACGTCCTCAGAGATCAGTCTTTAGTTGTTCCTTAGACCGTAAAAAAAAGTTGAACTATTTCAAAATGTGGCCTTAATCGAAGTTAGTGGCGGGTAAAGCACCTGCCTTATGGACTAATCACACGATGGTTTAATCGAAATGTGCAAAACAATGCGTTTGCCAAACGCCCCCATTTGAGAACAAGACAAGCCCTCACTTCAAGTACACACAAAAAAAAAAATATTGTGATGCCAAATAATTTGAGCATTTGACGATTATGCTGTTGGGGTAAACAAAAACTTGTTGGCGTAGATGAAAACCTTTTGTCGCAAGAAAGTTTCCAACAAAATTTTTTTTTACCGCAACAACATGAAAGTATTTGAAGTTTTTCAACAGCAAAATTATTTATTGCAAATAAAATAACTTTTGTCGTTAAAGGTTTCGCTCTGAAATAACAGCACATTGAAAATTGCTGTTGACGTAAATGATTTGCATTTGCAGGATATAACAATTTTTGTTGCCATAAAATATTAAATTTTTAAATCAAATAATATTACTGTTGTCGTAAAAAAATTTGTATTTGAACAATGAATTTACACTTTGGGACAAAAGAAACAGACTTGTTGCTTGCTACAAATGCAAAATGTTGTTGGGCACAATCCAAATGTAAATTCTATTTAAATCAAAATCAATTTCTTTTGGCATTACAGTCTTTTTTTTTTTGTGTGTAGGTGGCAACTTGATGGAATTCGGTAGAAACCAGAATGCAAGCAGGCCGAGCTTCTCCTATAGGTGGAAAATCAGACCTTAAGCTGGCCTCTAATATCTCCCAACCCGCGATCACCATTCCAGGACCAAAGTCCCAGGGGCACAATGGTTCTCTTGGTACCAGATAGGGTTTCAGGTAAGATGCAATCTACCTCTTCGACAGGAAAAAATTTTTTTACTGAGAGCGTTCTGCAGAACAATTCACCCATTTCGGGAAATTTGTTCGTAATTATACAAAATGGCAGCACAGCTAGCAAACTACTTATATTTAATTGTTTTCTATAAGTGTATTTAAGAAAATGGACGAAAAAAGTGATTGTATTATTTTTATATACATTTATTTTTTTATTTTATTATTCAGCAAAAATACAATTATTGTAATATAAATGCAAAAACACTATACGATATGGCAACTCAATTCAACTTTTATGCAAAAATTTAAAAAAAAAGTGGCATCTCAGTTCATTTTGTTCTGAACAAGAATTAAAATTAAACCAATTCAAGAAAAAACTTGTCGAACAAAATAATGTATCTCTCTCTTCTCTCTCTCTCTCTCTCTCTCAAAAGTCCGGATAAAAATACTGTATGGAACGCGTGGGTGAATCGAGCTTAACTATTTTTTAGTAAAACTTTAACTTTCATTAAAAACAACAAAAAATCAACTTTGAAATTTGGTTTCTGTTGTGTTCTTAAAAGAGACAGTTAGATATAAAAAATCGATTTTAAAATCGATCGAAATTCAACACACCTTCCAAAAAAGATAGTTTTGAAATCGATCGATTTTTCGATAAACAAAATCGTCATCATTGCTGAAGTAAAATAATAAAAATTGTTGCTGTTGTTGGCTTTAAAATGTAAAAAAGGGGTTTTCTTACCAGACGTTCGATAAATTATCGCTTTTTCTAAAACGATTGCGAAGTAAATATTCTTTTGTTTTTCATTTTATTCATGTACTACTTTTTTGCTACATCATATGCTACTTTTATAGTAATTCTACTTCTGCTGTTTCTGTTAGTTCAAAGTCTTAATTTTTAGAGTATAACTATTTATAACTATTGATCTTAATGTTATATACAACAGTAGCAAGCAAATTTAAGAACTCTGCTCTGCATTAAATAAAATTTTTCTGCTACGTCTACAACTATTGCTAATGGCTAGATTTCACTATTATACTTTGTATTAATATATGTCAAAAACTTAAGTAACATATCGCACCTTATCAACAAGAGGGTGTTAACTCAAAATTTAAAAATTCTCAGTAGAAGCAAAACAATTTTTAATTTTACATTACAGGCATATGAAAAAGAATGTTTAAACCAAACTTTTCATTACCAAAAAGTAGACAAAATAGCACGGTATTTAAACAGCGGGTAGATATGAATATTACGTGTCGATTTTTACCAAAAAGTGAAAAAATAAAAATTTTGAGTTGATACCCTCTTGTTGATAAGGTGCGATATAACAAAGTGTGATAGTGTGAATGCAATGTGTCACGAAAATAACAAGTATTATAAAAAAAGATTGACATCCCATACGACTTCATCGTTTTTTGAAAAATTTCTAAACAATAATACTTTTCATTGGTTAAGGGTTGCATTTTATTTTATATGTGAGTGTTTAAACTTTGTGTGATGGTGTGAACACAACTGTCATGTTAAATTAGACTTTTTGACAGTCGCAACAAAACTCATTAGATTTCTATCTCACAAAGTATTATGGAATACGTAAGACTTGTGAGATAGTGTAAACTAGCTTTAAGTAATTGTGAAGATACTAGTAGTAGTAGTTGAAATATGGCTCCAAGCTCTTAAGCTACTTTAAATAGACTATTTAGCAAACTTTTATTGCTACTGCCGATTTTGGTCAGTTTTTTAAACACTGAACTTAAGTCTTGTGTATGCAGATCTTTCGAAATAGAGCAACGATATTTTGAATTTGATATTTTACAATTCGATTTAAACCAAGCACTAAACTCCGCTATAATTATGTAGTAGCTCATGAACAGTTAAGTTTTATGGAGAATAACGTGAATATTTTCAAAGCATTATTAACAAAAAAATAGTTTTCAAAATGATTCACTCAATACTATACGCTTAATGCAAAATTGTCATTGCTTGCTTATGAATATAAAATATTAGATTGGAAATAAGTGGCATTCATAGGTTCTGAGTTTACCAACAGTTTAAAACTGAAAAATCTTATAAAATTAGATTTTAACCGACATTGGTTAAAAATTCGGGAAAATGTGGCCCATTTTAAATGGATTTTGGCAAACTAAGAGATTAGGGTACAATATACACTTGTTCTTTTTTCCCCCTGGCGCTATAAATACGGCTCGGAACTCTGTCTTTTACAATTTCTCTCATCATCAACTGTACGCACGGCTAGTTTTTTAGTTCGGACATTACCCCATGTATCCACCGACTTGGGTATCGCCGTTCTTCACTTTTGCCTCTTAGGTTTCCGAAGCAGACGTTCTTAGCTTAAGCTTTCACATTTTGTCATGCTGCATGGCCTGCTTTTCTCATTCCTTGCAATTTTAGCTACGCTTCAAATTTTATTCGCTGTTATTGAAGATAAGGTTAGGTTCCACTAGCAACCGCAATTAAGCATAGCTCACGTGGGTCCAGTAATTAGTCCCCGTTGCGATACCATGTTACAACGTCTCCCAATGTTCCTACGTAACTTGGCTGTTGACATTCTCACCCAGCCATCCGGTATATTCAATGAAGGAATGGATCTTTTTCAAATCAATGTCAGAGAGACAGATTTTGTCCCTGATTATTCTTTGACCAAACAGCTCGAGTTCAGGTCTCCGAATGCCAGGCAGAAACAGAGAAGATGTATCGTTGACTCTTCCTCCTTCTCGTCGCCACAACTCCTACATAGGTCATTGTAAGGGAGCCCCAAACTTTGGGCGTATTTACTAATGGGCCAGTGGCCAGTTATAACCGCAATTATATTTCTTTTCATCTATGATGGGCCAAACCATCTCTGTTTGGCCACGTGATGAAATTTGTGTGCAATAAGCTGCTTTCTCCTTGGGAGCGAAAAACCTATATCATGGATCGGAATTCTACGACTTAAGTTGATTCCTGCATGTACCAATGAATCAGCCATACAGTTTCCAGGGTAACCAATTATTGTCTCGCTTTTTCCTCCAGAGACATCTGGCATTCACGGATAATTTTCGATGTGATGAACACACTCTGCAGGGATCTTATGGCCGCTTTACTATAAATAATATAAATATCCTTGCCAGATATCTCACCATGCCTAATGTACTCCGGGGCTGTTATTAAAAGGGTACCAGTTTTTAAGTGTCATATCAGCCGATCTGATTTTTATGAGGTTGTTAGTTTCTCGCTTTGAAATGCTGTGGTTTCGTAAAGCTACTCGTGCGTCCTTGTCATTTTTTTAAAGGGTCATCAAGCCGGCTTTGGTTGTCTGCCTTACATGCTTTTCATTTCGCATTGGCTAATGGCTTGACGTCGTATAACTGTACCGAGTTAAGATATTTTTTCACCTTTTAAGAATTTCCAAGTTTTCCATATTTTCTTAAAAATAATTATTGGAGTAAAGTTGATTTATTAGAACTTGGTTATTTTTGTCTTTAATCTTTCATCAGCGACAATAAATAATGCGTCTGCTGTTCATTGTTGGTATGTAGTTTATTATATTCCTCCGTCAGTGCAATCTTCAACACATTCTTTATGAAATCGGATAAAATGCTGGTTATGCTTAAAAATCTAGGAGTATTTTTACAAACGAAATCTTCTAATTGCTTGCTACACAATTGTTAGAGCGGCATCTAATTTTATTTGTTTTAAGGGGTTGTCATTCAAAATCTAAAGCGGCCACCACCACAATGAAGAAAATAGTCTCATCAGTACCAAACGACAGAAATTCTCGATAAAAAGTTTTTCCAATTAATTTTGTTCCAGGCTAATATGAATCTTTTTAATACCAATGCTTCAGACCAAGTTAAAGTACCGAGTGCTTGGCGGAACACAGCTGTCCCGGTTCCGAAGTCTAAAAGAACGCGTTTGTGCTTGATGTAAAAGAAACTTTTGTAAAGAAAACTCATTTTGATTCTCTAACAGGTTAAAACATTTCAGAAAAACCGAAATAATAAAAATTGTAGTTTCAGGGGGCGGCCACTTATTTCACTCGGAATTGTCCATGATATATTTTAAAAGTATTTGTAGCAAATTTAAGCACAATATCTTTATTTTTTTTTTTTTATTATACCTAACTATTAAATTTCAAATTACAATCGGAAGGACGATCGGCCAAAAATCGCTTTGTCGTCTCAGAAAATGAGTCCGAAACAATGCTCTCCCTTTAAAAAAAAAAAATCTTTATTTAATTATATAATAAAACACACTCAACTGGAAAAATATAAAGGCAGAAGTTTTTTCAAAAACAACAGAGTTTAAGGGCCGGTAGCGACCCCTAAATCTTAATAAAAAAACTTTTAAAAAATCATGTGTTATTTTTTCACTGTACTTAATATATATTTTGGTTGGCCCACCTAAAAATAATAAATGAACCAGCCTAATGTACATACAAATCTTATCTAATCTTGAAACTTTTTTTTTGGCACAACGACAACAACTACATCAGCAAAACCAGTAAGAAACTATAGTCGTTTAAGAACCTCACAGAAAAAAGTAAAAAACGGTTTTGATCACCAAAATAATTGAAACAAGCAAAAAATTGTTTAATTTTGCACCTATCACCGAAATGATTATACCAATTACTCAAACTTGCAAAAAATGCAAAACAAGGATTTTTTTCCAATTAAAAAGTTTTTACATTTTAATTACAAAAATAATTGAAAAAATTATTAATATTAAACAATATTTTAATTGAATGAATTAACAAATTAATTAAAAAAAAATAAATATTTTAATTGAATGAATTACGAACGTAATTGATTACAATACAGAAAATTATTTATTTTAATAATTGTATTGATTAAAACAGTGATTGAATTTTTGCATTAAATTGATTAAATTTTTAATTGCATAAATTAAACAGTGTATTTGAAATACAATCTTAATTCAATTACGCAAATTATTCAATCAAACAAATAGTTAATTGAATAAGTTTGTTAAATCCATTCACTTTGTATAAAATTGTAGAATAACTCTGATTCTTCAGGATATTCAAAATTGAAAACAAAAAACTGTTTTTGTTGTGTAATTTGGGTGTACTTTTTTCACCTATTCACTTCGAACGCACAACATGAAATGACGCCAAAAATAATTCAAGAATTAAAAAACAAAGAAAATAAACACCAAATTTCGATTGCGACCATAACCACTGTCAACAATGTGGTCAGCCACAAGGCGATTTTTTATTTTACGCATAATATACATATCTGTGGCATTTTGACAAAACATCTTAAGTCAAATTTAAAAAGTTCAAAAAAAATTTTGTTAATCATGCGAATTTTCATTTAAAAAACAAATATGTTTACGTTTTTAAAATTTTGTATTATTGACGAAATTTTTCTTTAATTTTGGTTTATTTTATTATTTGATTAAAATCATTTTTTCACCGAGATTTTTTTAAAAACTTTTTTGCTATCTTATCTCGACTTAAGATGTTTTGTCAAAATGCCACAGATATGTATGTAGGCTCATTATTGACATTGTTGGTGGTTATAATTGTAATTCGTCTATAACAAATTTCAGTTCATTTTTTACTTGTTGATAGTTTTTTTTTTGCACGCGACGCTTACTGTTCTTTTTGATGACAAAAACATGTGTGTATGTACATGTAAGGGCAAAGACAATAAATTTATAAAGATGTTGGTTGCACTTGTAACATTTTTCGCAAACTGTTGATGAGGGAGGAAAGCAACAAGGAGAAAGCAACAAAGTGTTCAATTCAAACAACCGAGTTGATTGATTCAATTAAACTTATAATTAAAATTATGCTTAAAATCAAGTAAAATTTTAATTGAAAAAAAAATATTTTTTTTTAATTCAATCAATTAAGAACGTAATCAAATTTATTTTAAAATTCAAAAATCACTATTAATTGAAAAAAAAACTGCTAATAATTTTTTCTGTGCATACAGCAGTTACTTTTTCTCATCTGCAGCATCGTTATTAAGCTCGTTACAAGTAAAACTTATTTCAATAAAATATTTGGAAATGGCAGGTCTTTTGTCGTGCGACTATACAACCTTGCTGGTTTAAAAATTAAAAAAAAACAGTCTGCTCTCGTAATGTAATTATTTTTTTCGTTTTAATCACTGGATTTTTAAATATGAACCGGTATTTTGTTTTTTTTTTTTTTTTAATTTTGAAACAAAAAACCGTTAATAATTTTTGATATTGATGACTAATTTTTACCTACAGTTGTAATGCCAAAACTTATATAAAAACTGTTAAATAAAGTTTTTGGAGACTAAAATCTTTAGTTCTTTCTGAAAAGAGTTTTATAACTTACAATTTGTTTTATTTTTTAATTGCATTTTAATTTAAACCAAAAATTTATTTATTTATTTCGAAAATTAGTCAAATTTAACTGCTTTAAAATATTTCCGAGAATGAAAAAGAAATGTAATCATGGCTTTAAATACGGTTTCACTTACGAGCCTGGTAAAATAAAGAAGTTATACCTATAGGTACTCATTAGGGAGGGCAATAATACCAGATTGTCAAATTTTGAATGTATGAGGCAAGACATTTGCATTTGTGCGTCAGACGGTTCTTCTTTTATGGGTACATTGTAGGTATGTAGACAATTTTGACAATTCGGGTTTTTTTAATGCTCTCCCGTATGAGTATACCTTGTTAAACGGGCCTTGCTTTCGAGTATCGCTTTTAAAAGTATGTATGTAGTAGGTATTTGTTAGCGAATAAATGAAATATGCAAAGTTTTAAATTTGAGAAACCATTATTGAAAAGGTATTTTAAAATTGATATAGTTTGTAACGATTTTTTTTAATAATTAACTAGCTTTTTTTTAATACCTTTTGTTTTCAATTCATATAAATTCCAATAAATTATAAAATTCACTTCAAATTCCAGTTGGTCTTGAAAGAATACCAATCAGACTGCAACAACAAGAAGAACAAACAATTTATAAAATAGTAATTCGTTAACGTTTCTGATTTTATTTATTATTAATTTATTGTGTTGAAGTTTTTTATTGCCAACAATCGACCGACCGTACCCGCTTATAGCTCGCTGCATACTTGACTGTCACTGCTTAAAAGTCATCGTTCAGAGGCGATGACGATTTTAATGTGAGTATTTTGTAGGTATTTTATTCATTATTACTTTTCTTCTTCTTCTCGAATTTTTGTTGTACATACAAACATATTTATTTACTTTTGTATTTGGTTTCTTGTATATGTACATATGTACTTATATCAATATGTATGTTTGTCATTTATTTTGGGGAGATAACACAAACTGCTCATACGTCCAAAATGCTCTAAACATACAAAGTAACACATAACACCGGTATCGTCATCATCTTCATTATGATCGTCAACACGCTACTGCGCCAATAACAAACAGCCAAAACAAACAAAAAAAAAAAAAATCCGAAAATTGTTATAACCAAAAACAACAAATCTGTGGCATTTTGACAAAACATCTTAACTCGAATTTAAAAAGTTAAAAAAAAATTTTGTTAATCATGCGAATTTTCATTCAAAAAACATTTTTGTTTAAGTTTTTAAAATTTTGTATTATAAACGAAATTTTTCTTTAATTTTGATTTATTTTATTATTTAATAAAAATGATTTTTTCACCGAGTTTTTTTAAAAAACTTTTTTGCTATCTTATCTCGACTTAAGAAGTTTTGTCAAAATGCCACAGAAATATTTACGAACAAAAACGTAAATTCATATGCATATAACACATGAACAACAAAACAAAAACATAAGAAACAAAGCATTAATTTTTTGTAAGACGTACGCATGCGCGGCACATGGGTTCTTCCTAGAAGTCATTTTTATACGCTGCTATCGGTGTTACCACCAGCAAAATTCAAAATAACACTTAAGAAGCAGCAAAATTACCCGATTTAAATGAAACTACACCTGAATATCAAATAAATTTTACAAAAAATTCATTTAAAGGGCCAAATACACTTGTCAAATGCTTTCCACTCGTCTACGTGTGCTGGACGTAATATTCGCCATCATATCTAAATTTTAGGATATTACAACCAGCATCGTCGGTGTTACACATATAAACACATTTTAACTAATACTACCAAAATGCTTGATGAGTAATTTGATAAGTGTATTTGGGCCTTAAAGAAGATCAATTTAAGTCAAACTTTCTAGATAAATAAAGTAATTTGAAATAACTTTAAAAAAATAGCATAAAAACTTAAAACAAATTAATAAAAAACAAAACAGAAAACTTAAAATATCTAGGGAAGTGGGCACCTACGAACTCTTCGAGCTGTTTTTTTTTTTTTTTTAACGATAAACCAACACTCAGGGGATGCCCCCTATATATGCAGTGCATTGCGTTGATCAGGAAAATAAGGTTTGGGAGAACGAAAAACATTGTCAAACCCATAAAGGCTCAATGGGCATGATCATAGCCTTTTGACACTGATTAACATCTGCCATCAATTAGCGAAGATGTTAACATCTTTCCATAAGATATTCATAGATCTTTTAAGATGTTCCTATCTCATTTTATTCCATTCTAGATCTTTCGATTATTTTAGTGTCATCACTAGAAAAGTGGCAATAAGTTTTTTATTCTTTCCTAAGCGTAAAAAAGCAGCGTTCTGTCAAGTTTTCGCTTTTATTGTAATGTTTTTCTAAAGTATTTTTTATATATTTTTAAACAAATTGAACTTCAAATGTTTGATGGTAGATGTTAGATGTCAGCAATGTAAACGAGTGTTCCACAGTTTCTACATCTTTGATGGTAGATGTTAGATGTTGATCAGTGTAAAAAGACTATAAAATGAAGGGGACAGCAAAGAACCAGATGAAAGGGACTGCGTCGTAGAAGATCTTTAACTTATGGGGCACCATAACTGCATTAAAAAGCTTAAAACTAGAAGAATGGAGGAGTATAATGGAACCAGCTTAAGCTCATCCCCATGTAAAAAGAAGAAGAAAATATAGGGAAGGTTCAAAATATTCATTGTCGTTCCTTAATTTGTATTCCTTCTGTGGTAAATATTTTTTATAGTATTTTCAGACGACAGGTTATTTCTTAAATCAGTTTAAACAATGTTATTAAACAGCCTTAGCTGAAGCATTTAAAATAGCAAAATAAAATGTATGTATTACTTTAGATTTTTAGTATATTTGTTCTTTCGATATCGATACAGAATGAAAAAGACTGACGAAATATTGAATACATACATTTCATTTACGTTAAAAAAGTAATCTGCATTTAAAACGAAAGAATCTTAAAGTACACCCAAAAAAGTAAAGATTACACCCAATTCTGGTAATTACCAACGAAGTGGCAGCACTGGTCGCTACACATTCATAGTATGAATTTCATACGTACTTACAATTATTAAATAACACACTTATGCACACCCAATTGTGTGTATGTATGTATGTATGTAAATAAGTTTTGAATTCTCAATTTAAATGTCACTTACACTTGAACAACTGAATATCTAATTATTTACAAGAGTATTCTTAAATGTCTTTATTTTGTTTTCTGGGTATTCGATAACAACCCAGCAAAAACTTTACTTACCTGGTAAGTTAGCAATGTTGGAGAAAATAAACACTACTTATTTTTCGGCTGAATAACTACTTATTTTTGTTCGAGGTGTCCAAAGAATTCAGTAGTTACAAAATAAACTTACTAGAAGTCAAAAAATACCTAGTTATTATTTAGCTACTAGTAAGTTGAATTGTAAGTACTTACAATTAACTGATCAGAAGCCAAAAAATCCCTAGTTAATAGAACTAATAAGTAGTTATTGAGTACGTTACCAGTAAGCAAATATTCAGTAGTGAAAATAACAGAAGTAATAAGTAGTTGCTGAGGTCATTAGTAGTAATTACTTATTGAAGTTTTCAGAATAATGACAATTGTAATGACAACTACTTACCAGGTAATGTATGAAATAACTACCACCTATTACTAAAAATCAAAAAGTTTTTCCTGGGAAATTTGAAGAATTGTTTGTATAACATATCGCATACTAACGGGGATGAGTACAGATTTTGGTAACTCGCAAAGTTACTTTGTTCTTCGTTCGTCGTTTGTATAAACATACTTATGTATATCGTTGCATGTTTAATATGACAAATAAATAAAACAAAATATTAAATTTGTCAAACTAAACTTTGCGTGGGCAGCAGTGAAAAAAAGTTTAAATGAAAATTGAAGAAGACCATCAAATTTCAATTTGAGCATTAAAAAGGGGTTTAAATTAAACTTTAAATATAACCTGCTAAAACTATACTTTAGAAAAACAAGTAAGAGTGCTATATTCGGCTGTGCCGAATTTTATATACCCTTCACCATTGTGCGAGCAGAATACAGAGCAACTAGACAAAAACTAAATAATTTTTAGATATACATACACATTAACAATACTTAAAACTTCATTATGAATTAAATTTAAAAAGCGAAAACTGGTAAATATTTTTTTTAAATCGTTTTTAGAACATAAAAAAAATAAAACTATTAAAAAAAATTGTCCGTATAAAAAACCAAGATTCGAACCAGGGAACTCACAGTTTCTAACTTAACACACCCCCTAGACAACTGAACCATGAATATGGCAGTTTACTGTTCACAACTCAACACAGTTGAGTTGTAATTACTTTTGATGTTTTTGTTCACCGCAAGGCGGACAGCCGGATTTGAACTTCGCTTTTCATAAGGACCCAGAATATATATACTTTATAGGGTGTAGGATCAATATTGTAGAAATTACAAATTAAATTTCAAGGGCCGATGTTGATTTTGAATAAAACACAAACTATTTAGGAAATTATTGTAATTTTATTTTATTATGATATATTGGTATTACTCAATTATGTATGGAACAAAATATCGGCCAAATGGGCGCCGCGACCACGGCGGCACACCTCCATCCGATGGTCCAAATTTTCGATGACCCTGAGGCATAATGGAGGTTCTATGCCGTTAATGTGCCGAATTATCTCATCCTTTAGCTCTTGAATTGTTGCTGGCTTATCGACGTACACCTTTTCTTTCAAATAACCCCAAAGAAAAAAGTCCAACGGTGTCAAATCACATGATCTTGGCGGCCAATTGACATCGCCATTACGTGTGATAACACGGCCATTGAATTTGTTGCGCAAAAGAGCCATTGTTTCGCTGGCTGTGTGGCAAGTGGCACCGTCCTGCTGAAACCACATATCGTCCACATCCATATCTTCCAATTCGGGCCATAAAAAGTTCGTTATCATCTTACGATAGCGAACACCATTCACAGTAACTGCCTGACCGGCCTCATTTTGGAAAAAATACGGCCCGATGATGCCGCCAGCCCATAAACCGCCCCAAACAGTCACTCTTTGTGGGTGCATTGGTTTTTCGACAATCACTCTTGGATTACCATTCGCCCAAATGCGGCAATTCTGCTTATTGACGAATCCACTGAGGTGAAAATGTGCATCATCACTTAATCACGAAGTGCACGATATGCATTTTGATTTGAACGCCCATTTTCATAATAAGTCTGGATAACTTTAAAACGTTGTTGGATTTTGTATCTCTCCATGGTTCAAATTGAGTAAGTCTGAAATAGAGAAATGTCAAATAAAATTCGGAAAAAAACTTGGCGTTTAGGTGTGGTTCACATTCAACATCGGCCCTTACAATTTAACCACCCTTTACCATTTTAACTTCGGTGAAGGGTATAAAAAATAATAATTTTCGGGAATTCAGTATTTTGATAATAACTTAGCCATTTTTAAACCGATTTGACAGATTTAAATACCGACGTGTTTAGGAAAAAATTTAGAATTTACTTAAGTTATAAAGATGGGACTCGCGAAGATCTATGGATCCCAAAAATGGGTATTTAAAAAAAATAATTTATTTTGGCCATAACTTGTTCTTATCTGAACCGATTTTTTCCCAAATTTTCAGAAAATATTTTCTACTAAAGATTTCCGGTCTTTTGATATATAAGTCAGACAGTCCCAAAATGCATATGACAGTCCCAAAAATTTTTGATATTTTTTGTACGGGAGGTACCACGCCCACTTCTCCAATCCCGCCCATATCTTGTGGGATGGTGTGTATTGACAACCTAAATGTTTGTACCTTATTTGGAAACTTTGACTATTGCCATTCTCTAGATATACAGAAAAAAGTAATAAAATTACAACACCAACAAGGGATTTTTGAAAAAAATTAGAGGTAGTCGTGGTTTTTTGCTCATTTCTCAGCCATTTTTGGACCGATCTGGCTGAATGCAATAGCAAAATTATAATGAGAGTACCTGACATAAAGATACCCAAACCTAGCCCCCATTATATCTGGGGGCTTCGGAAAACCCATTTCAACAGACAGACGGAGAGCCGGATTTGAACTTCGATTTTTATAAGGACCCAGGATATATATACTATATAAGGTGCAGGATCAATATTGTAGAAATAACAAACAGAATGACTAAGTTATATATATCCTTCTACCTTCGGTGAAGGGTGTAATAATGTTAGTATAGCAACATCAAAGGAATTAGTTATATAATCAGGCCTGTCACTAAAATCAATTCCGATCGAAAGTGTAAGTGATTTCGTATCATGCTTCAAATAAAATGAAATCAAGATTTTTGTATGACGTGCTAAAAAAATCACTTTCGATTGGAATTGATTTCTGTGACCAGTCTGTATGTACGTATCGTATCGCTGGCTCCATATTACAAGGTTGTACGTGCAAAAGCACAGATATGGAGTAAATCGGGTTTTTAATCTCTTATTTCTTTTTTATTCTACTATTTCCAAATAAAGGCTAGAGAAAAACCTAAATTTTACTATGTGAAATATTTAATGCTAAATAGGAACTTTGATTCTATGAAGACTTCGAAGTGAATGTCAACACCACAGATCCTCTCAGCTTAAAAAATTATTGAAAGAATGCACAAAAATGCCTAACAAATAGCTAAAGGTTAAAAAAACAGCACTCCAGGAAAAGTATATTAAAGACCTTGATGCAACTCCACAATCTGACTAACAATTCGTGCGAACAACTAAAACCTCATCTCAAGCTCATTCATTAGACATTTGTTTTATTTGCTTAAACGGTATCCAAGTTATCAAGATTAAACACTTTATAAATAACATTCCCCTACGCTTTATTTCCGGAAATATAGATACATGTTTTAATCATTTAAAAACATTAAAAAGGAAGTTAGTAATTATGTATTTAATGTGGTGGCCACGTTATTTCGAATTTATTTTTTTTTTTTTTTTTTTTTTTTTGTGAAATATTTTTTAAGTGTGAACATACCTTATGCTCTATTTGGACGGCGTTTTAAACTACGTTGTTCCCCCTTTTGAACTACGAGTGCTAATCAACAACTCCTTTTCTTAGATATATGAATTTTTTTTTTCTTTGAAAATTAATACAAAATCAAGTTACAATTTAAAATGTGGCATTATTTTAACAGTTCCTATTTGTTTAATTATTTGTTGTTTTAAATTTCACAAAAAAATGGGCTCTGAATTACGAATGAGAGAGCGAATTACGAAAAAAGCTGTCGTGCGAACATAGCATTAAGCCATTTTGCACAAGCAATGATTCAAGGAATTTGCACAAGATTGTAAACGCCCTATTATGTATAAAGTTTCAATTGCTTTTAAGCTTTATTCGTACATATTTATAACAATCCTAAAAGTATGCTGTTAAAGTCAACATAATAACCAAGCAAACATTTTACTTTGTATAATGAAATTCATTTATGAGAAAGCTTTTATTATAAAGGATGGTTAAATTGTAAGGGCCATGGAGAGATACACAATCCAACAACGTGTTAAAGTTATCCAGACTTATTATGAAAATGGGCGTTCAAATCAAAATGCATATCGTGCACTTCGTGATTTTTTTGGTCAATTTGATCGTCCAAATGTGCGTACAATCGCAAAAATCGTGGAAAAATTCGAGCAAACCGGGTCTGTAGAAGATGTGAGAACACCAGTGCATGCTCGTACAGCTCGTACTGCAGAAAATATTGCTGCTGTTCGCGATAGTGTGGCTGAAGAGCCGTCCACCTCAACTCGTCGTCGTGCCCAACAATTGCACCTCTCACGCTCGTCGTTGATGAACATTATGCATAAAGACTTGCATTTACACGCTTACAAGGTGCAATTGGCTCAAGAACTAAAGCCTCTTGACCATTCCAAACGTCGTGAATGGGCAGAATGGTGGCAAGAAATGGCAACAGTGGATGATCAATTTTCGAAGAAAATCATCTTCAGTGATGAGGCACATTTTCACCTCTGTGGATTCGTCAATAAGCAGAGTTGCCGCATTTAGGTGAATGAAAATCCAAGAGTGATTGTCGAAAAACCAATGTACCCACAAAGAGTGACTGTTTGGTGCGGTTTATGGGCTGGCGGCATCATCGGGCCGTATTTTTTCCAAAATGAGGCCGGTCAGGCAGTTACTGTGAATGGTGTTCGCTATCGTGAGATGATAACGAACTTTTTATGGCCCGAATTGGAAGATATGGATGTGGACGATATGTGGTTTCAGCAGGACGGTGCCACTTGCCACACAGCTAACGAAACAATGGCTCTTTTGCGCAACAAATTCAATGGCCGTGTTATCTCACGTAATAGCGATGTCAATTGGCCGCCAAGATCATGTGATTTGACACCGTTGGACTTTTTTCTTTGGGGTTATTTAAAAGAAACGGTGTACGTCGATAAGCCAGCAACAATTCAAGAGCTAAAGGATGAGATAATTCGGCACATTAACGGCATAGAACCTCCATTATGCCTCAGGGTCATCGAAAATTTGGACCATCGGATGGAGGTGTGCCGCCGTGGTCGCGGCGCCCATTTGGCCGATATTTTGTTCCATACATAATTGATTAATACCAATATATCATAATAAAATAAAATTACAATAATTTTCTAAATAGTTTGTGTTTTATTCAAAATCAACATCGGCCCTTTATATGAATAGTTTTCATAAAAAGTTTTCTAGACTATGGTCTAGTAGTTATTAAACCACTGAAAGTATTTTTCATAGATTTTAGTTTACGTAAGAAGAAAAGGGTGTTTTTTGTATTCCTTATAGATCTTAAAATTAAACAAGTTAGCACATATTAAATTATATATAACATTTAACATCTGCCCTTCTATTAAAATAAATAATCAAATATTTCCTCAACATTTGAATGTGAAAAAGAAAAAGCAATTCAAATAAACTCTTGGTCTACAACTCCAACTTAAATCTAATTTGGTGCAGTATTCACTCATGGGGCTCTGCCTCGACCTCTCTAATTCAACGAATTAAAATGATTTTCGAATCATCACAGGTGCGGCTATTGTTTTATTAAGAACTTTTATATTAAGATTGATCTTTACAAACTTTGACCACAAAATATTCAATAAAATATATGAAAAGGCTTGAATGCCACCCAAACCCTCCAGCTTGAAATATTTTAAGGGGCCGGAAATGAAACCTCATGATATATCTGAAAATAAGAGAACTACACACCTCTGGGAATAAAGCCCATCAGAGGACTTTCTTTTAACAGACAGAAAGACATGCGGATAGTTCTAGATCGTCTTAGAATTTTACAAGGACCCAAAATATGGGTCAGCGACGGTTATTTTGATGTGTTTAAGGGCAAAAATTTACATTTCAAATGCAATTCTCCATATCCAAAGCGATTAGTATTAAAACAAAACTTTTATTTAGCAAAACTAGCAGCAACATTAAGTTAAAAGCTGTAAAAACTAACTTATAACTTTATTAGAAAGTGACACAAAACATACTCGTATCTGTTCTTAATCATAGACTAGAGTTTCATACATATAAAAGTGAAGGGAATTGAATTAAAATTGAAATCGAAATGCTCATTATGTTTGCTTATGTTGTTGTTTAGACCATTACACGTGTTACTGTTGCAAATAACATAAATTTTAAAATATAAATACTAGTTTTTCAATAACTCTAAAATCAATTTAAAATTTTAATGTACTTAATGCTAAATGAATAATAAAATACTGGTTAATTGCCTGATTCCATTCTATGAAAATCTTAGAATACAAATGTGATAACAACTCATGACTTTAGATGAGATTTTATTAGAATTAATGTTGCCATCTTAATTACTTGAAATTTTTTAAATATTGTAATTTTTCTTATTAGTCCATTAGCTTCATTTTGTGTTGGTAAAGTTTCTGCTAGAAAAACCAAATTATAAAATATAAAACTCACTCACCCATCTCCATTTATTCTTGTCTTTGTTAAATTTTTTTTTTCCTCATGAAAAACAAAATAATTGGCCTCGTCATTATGCACAACTATGCGTATCAAATTGGCACTTGCGGTTACCGCATGTTGGAGATCGGTTACTTGCAAGTTGCAACTTAAATTAAGTAAAGTGTGTGTCATTTGTAAAATGTTGACGTTTGAAAAGCAAAACATGTTCATTAATTGATTAAACTGTAAATATTTTTTTTTAGATATTTTTTTTTTGGTGAATAAGATTAAAATTGTACGCTTTGTACGAAATTATTTAAATAATTAGTAAAAAAAACACAAAAATAATGGTCAGTCACTTCGCGACTTCAAACAAATTAAGTTTTCAGTTAGTTTGACGTATAATGCTTTGTTCGCAAGACAACATTTATTCGTAATTCACTCTCTCATTCGTAATTCCCAGCGCAATTATGATCCAAATTATATAATTCGTCATGCAAAATTGTGAGAGCGAATTTTCTCATTCGTACGAAATTCTTTTTGAATTACTATGTCAACTACAAGCAAATCGTCGACATAACTAGCTCTTATCGAGTTGTCAACAAAAAAAAAAAAAAACACATATGTATAAGAAAGATAAAGGGTGGTTAAGTTTTAAGGGCTGATGTTGAATGTGAACCACACCTAAACGTCAACTTTTTTCTGCATTTAATTTGACATTTCTCAATTTCAGACTAACTCAATTTGAACCGTGTAAAGATAACCAATCGAGCAACCCGTTAAAGTTATTCAATCTTATTATAAAAATGGCCGTTCAAATCAAAATGCATATCGTGCACTTCGTGATTCAGTGATGAGGCACAGTTTCACCTCAGTGGATTCGACAATATGCAGAACTGCCGCATTTTAGCTAATTATAATCTAAGAGTGATTGTCGAAAAACCAATGCACCCACAAAGAGTGACTGTTTGATACGGTTTATGAGCCGGCGGCATTATCGGGCCGTATTTTTTCCAAAATGAGGCCAGCCAGGCAGTTACTGTGAATAGTGTTCGCTGTCGTGAGTTGATAAAGAACTTTTTATGACCAGAATTGGAAGATATGTATGTGGACGATACGTGGTTTCAATAGGGCGGTGGAACTTGCCACACAGCTAACGAAACAATGGCTCTTTTGCGCGACAAATTCAATGGCCGTGTTATCTCACGTGGTGGCGATGTCAATTGGCCGGCAAGATCATGTGCTTTGACACCGTTGGACTTCTTTCTTTGAGGTTATTTGATAGAAAAGGCGTGCGTCGATAAGCCAGCAACAAATCAATAGCTAAAGCACGAGATAATTGGGCACATTAACAGCATAGAACCACAATTAACCATGATCGTCATCGAAAATTTGGACCATCGGATGGAGGTGTGCCGCCGAGGTCGCGGCGTCCATTTGGCCGATATTTTGTTCCATACCAATATTATTACAATAAAAATAAATGACAATAATTTCCTAAATAATTTCTGTTTTATTCAAAATCAACATCGGCCCTTTAAATTTAACCACCCTTTATAAATACCCCCAACAAAACAAAACGATATAGAAAGAACTTGTAGCAAGCTTACTAGCATAAGCCTTAAGCTTAGAAAAGTGTTGGTATTACTATTATAAAAGGCTTATAAACAATTATTTAATAATGAAAACTGATCCCTTGCGATAATATTACTTTTATATAATATAATGTAAGCTAAGAAGTCTAATGTTAAAATAAGCTTACACATTCTTTACGAGCATTCTGTTAAAATTTACAATTGTGCACTGTTTTAAATAATTTAAGACACTTCGCTCTTCGAACCCAACAAAAAAACCGAAAAACTTTAACTAATAATACAAAATTAAGGCACGCCTCAAAAAACGGGACAGCTTCTCAAAAACACTTACAAAGCTATAGCGAGAATAAGTCATTTGCAATCATATTTGTTGTCATGTTGTAGGAAATCTCTTATGATAAGCTTGTTCTACAACTCATTTACCTTTTTCTCTCCAATATTGTGGTGTGGGTATAAAAATTATGTTAAAAAGAAGTTTTTTGTAAAATTTAAAATAACCTATGAATAAACGAAATAGAAATTGTTAAAATAATGAGGCATTTTAAATTGTTACTTGCTTTTTTATTCGTTTTCAAAGCAAAAAATTTCTTATAAATGTAAGAAGAAGAATTGCTGCATTATGAATACGCCGTATGAAAAGCGTAATTCTCATTCGTTGTTCAAAGAGCGAACAACGTTATTCAAAACGCCGTGCAAACATAGCATAACATATTATTTAAATTCTATAGTTCTCTTCCCGTAGTAAGACGAAGTTAGACCAAATTCCAGAAACCTACCAAATTGCGTTCCCGTCAGGAATGCCAATTTAACACGTTAAATATCAGTAATTATAAACGCTTCAATTCAATATTTTCCTTTTTATTTTCCATACAAAATTTGTCTTAATAACTTATCAGTGGAAAAGTCAGTGATATTAATTTAGCGCGTTTAACGATAGATTCAGCGCGTTTATACTTTGCCAAGCGCGATTTTTGCCGTCTTAGCGTCAGTAAACCTTGCAATTCAACATTTTTTGCATACAAAAATTGACTTAAAAACTAACAGACGTATTCAAAACAAAAAGTCAGAGTATTAATCAATAAATACTGGGAATTTAGCACATCGTTATAAATGAATACACGATGTTGTTTTCCCGAAAATAACGTTGATAAAATTTTGGCCAGTTTATACACTCCATGCTAAGGGCTGCTCAATAGAATACCGCTTAAGTTAGCACAGAGTTATTTCATAACGAACTTTTATCCATTTGCTAACTTTTAATAAATGAACTTTGAATTTTAAGCATGCCACATTATATTGCTCCAATGTGTAACATGTTTTGCATTTATCAACGCAACCCAGTAAAAAATGGTGCTTACTGGTAAGCAGGTTTGTAAGGGAGAGAAGCACCATTCCCCCTTACAAACCTGCTTACAAGAGGCATGATTTTTATATGGCGAATTCCCACTTGGAAGCACTACTTTTTTGTAAAATCACTGCGTTTTTCATGGCTTACATTATTCCGTGAAGGAATAGCTTCCAAAAACCGCAGCTTTCATACCTTTGATTAATTGCTTCTATACTGTATACAGTATAGAAGCAAAAACTTATGCAAAAGAACAAAAAGCAAAACAAACACACAACACAGTTAATATGTAATTTTTAAAATAGAACGAAACTGTACGCAAATTAAAAAGAAAACACCAACAAATCTTGTAATTGACCACACAAAAATTTGCTTGCGTCCTCTCTGCTCAAAAACAATTTGCCGACTGATTACGTAATAAAAAAGAAGTAATTTTAAGCATCTGTTGTTTTCGATTAAATGTCGGGAATAATCGTAAACACATTTTGAAATCATTGCAATACAACGTGCTTCCATGTTAGGGATTAACGGAAGCACTTTGAAATTTGGTCGTAAATTTTTTCTTTTAAATAATCATTTCAACTACTCCCTTACAACCTGCTTACTTATAAGGGATTATGCGAAGCTATTAAATAATTTTCATTTACTTATATTAAAAATTGACTTCAATGGTATTCGCTTCCCTGTTGCCTCTAAGTAGTATGGAATAGCCAGCGCATATATCAGCGCTCTTGTACTTTTCTTGCTTCCGAAAACCTTTAAATTTTTTATTGGGAAATAATATATTTTTGTCTCAACACATATAAAACTTTTAAAAAGTTTCTAAAATTTAAAGTAAACTTATTTTGCTTATAAAAATAGTTTAACATTAAACAGTTGTTTTTCACAAGTTTGCAAACGTATGGCTGATCGTTAACAGCAGTGCGGCAAATCGTTAGCCAGAGTTTGGTAAGTGTATTTGGCGTATTCACAAGGTGTGCTATCATGTTATGTTGTCATAATGTTCTAACATTTTACAATGATTTAAAAAAATGTTTGTTACTTTGTAAGCAAAAAGTGTCTTAAATAAATAGAACTTTGCTTGCTATGTTTATTGTGCTATCGCAATTAATCCGATGAACGACTGAGCCGAGCCGCATAAGTTTTTGTAAGCCGTCGCCGTTATGGTAAAATGTTAGCATTTTTTGCAACAAATCACTTGCGAAGTCAAATAAGATCGGCTTAGAATTCTGCTGTTTGGTAAACAAACAAAATAAATTTTATTTCTGATTTGCGTCTGAAAAATGGAAAATAGTAAATATTTATTTTGTATATTTGTTTTAAATCAGCTGATTTAAATTCAAAATAGCACACTGTACAGAAAAAAATTAAAATTGATTGCAATTAAAAAATTTGTGATATTAATTAAACTTGCACCAGTAAACAAATTAATAGTATCAATTAAACCAGTTAATAGTATTAATTTACTTGATTAAATTTTTAATTAAAACTGATTTTATTTTTTAATAACGCTTTAATTGGTGAACAATTTTGGAGAATTTTTTCTGTGTTATGAGGGGTTGTTCCCAACAGTCGTATTTTTTCATGTAATTATTTTAAGACATATGACTTTATGACACCTTGTGAATTCCCCAATTGTAAAGTGTGCCCTAACTTCAAATCAACTTTTCGTTATGAATACGGCCGTAAGAGTTTTATCAGTAGAAAAATAGAGAAATTTGGTTATGGAAATCCTTTCTTTTAATCAGTCTTTATTTGCTATAAATTTATTAAACTTTCTATTTTAAAATGCAGAAGTTGGTAGATCTATTAGAGTGATGAATTATTTTAAGACAAAATTGGTTGACGATCGGTTTATAATTTTCCATTGGTCCAACAAAGAGCAAACTGAAATAGACTTTAATTGGTCTTGTATTTGGCGTTTTATATGTAGGCATATATAAACTAGCTTAAAATAGGAAAATCAATCGGTTCAGTAGCTTGGGAGTCTATGGGAAACAAAAAACACATTTTTCGTATTTAAATATGTAGAATATTATAAAAAAATAGTTAACAAATTGCAAATTCGAAGCAGAATTAAAAAAAACTGCGCCAATAAAAATTGCAAGTGTGGCCGATCACTAAGTATTTATTTAATAGCAAACAATAAAATAAAAAAATAAAAAAATAAAAATAAATTATATTTGAAAATCTTTTATGTTTATAACGCGTGTGCATTCACTTTTGACATCATTATTAAAATAACTGTAAGCAATATTTTTTTTAGCAGTTTCAAATCTGAAATGCCAGCAGCAGATTGATCGACAGTCTTATAGAAACACATTTTTGGTACCGCAACCACAAAAAATGTGATTATATGAAATTTATTAACTACTGAATGTTGTACGGCAAAAGAAATACAAAAAAAAAAACATTTTATTTTGTTTACTGAAAATGTTAAAATGAAATCGATCAAACTTGTCACAGTGGGTTGCAGCACAAAAATATATTAATTTACCATGAAATAATCATTCGAAAACGACTGTGTTGTTGTTTGTAATAGATAACAGACACACCACACAACCAGCGTTGCGACGACCAAAAAACATTTGTAACCAATATGTAAAAATAAAGTAAACAAAATCATTTGTATCAAGAGTACCATTTTAATCGCACTTCAGCTTAAAAATATGTCAAAAGAAGAAATTGTGTTTGTTTGGCTCATAAACCGCGATTTTTAAAAAGTTTTGACAGTATATTGCCGATGGTCTGGAAAGAACAATAGGCTATATAATTTTATATATACATAAATGCTTTCTGCCCGGCTTAAATAAAATTATAATACTAGATGGGATCAGAAGGGCCTATGACCTTTCGTCTATCTAGAAAAGTAATTCAGTTAGACCTATTAAGCATTTAGGGTAGCAGATAATGTTCATTTACACTTTAATATACAGACTTAATAGTCTGTTAAACTTTATGTGCTGTTTTCACAACACAAGCGGGTAACCTCACAAAATTTTTAAAGGTCAACAAAGCGGAGCGGGTAATTCTTGTTTTAAAACAAAAAATTGTTTTTTTTTTTTGTGTTAAAAAAAGTAACCAAAATGAAAAAAAATGTACACTAGTACACATCGAGAAAAAAGTAACCAATTTTGGTTAAAAGTAACCAAAACCGCAACGTTGCACACAACCTGTGTTCCCTAATCTTCCACAAAAAACGACTTATTTGATTAAACAGCCGTGATAGGGTTGATTTTAATATACATATGTATGTTTCAAACAAGTTAAAATGCTTAAGTGAGTACGAATAATTCAGCAGTGGGCTTTGTATATTAACTTATGGTCCTTTCATCACAGAGATTTATGATTTCTAGTACTAAAAAATCTTAATTTGGCCAAATTTCATTACAGTAAAATATATTTTTTTTGAAAGGCCGCTTTATATGGGATCCATAGCAAATAATGGACCGATAATCAAAAAATTTTATTGGAAGATTTAAGGCCAAATAATGCAAAATTAGAGCAAATTTCATCACAAAATCATTATTCGTTACGGTTTTAGTCATATTAAGGTGTTATTCGAGAGAGTTGGCTTTACATGGGGCCTATGGTAAGCTATGGACCGTTCAAAACAAAATCTTGGCATGTTATTTCCAGTTCCATGAAACGCCAAGTTTGACAATATCGGCATTATTCGTAACGTTTTTAGGCGTCATTAAATGTTTTTCGAAAATTGGTTTTAGGTGGTGCTTTTGTTAAATAATGGACCGATCTTTCCGAAATTTGGTGGTGAAATTTTCAGTCCAAATTTTGATACGACATCATTTTTGTTTACTTTTTTGGCGTACTACAGTGTTTTCGAGAATGGATGTTGTTATAGGCCGATCTTTATAAAATTTTGCAGTTTAGGTTTCTTAAAGATCTGCCTTATAAAAAAAAACCATAAAGTTTTAAGCAAAAATGTTGTATAAGTCATATTTAAGCTCCTTAAATAAGAAACAGTTTTTTCCTACAATTTTGGAAAACTCTTGCAGTATTTTCCTTTTAACTCGGCAGTTTTAAAACCGATTCTTTTTTAAAGTTTCTCTAAAAAAAAAACACTTTCAATCTAATCGCTAAAAATATACGTCAGCTAGTTATATAGAAACTACTGAAAGTAGATTCTTTTGAAAAATCGGTATGTCGTAGGACATTTGTAATTGGGCAGGGTAATATAAAACAACTTTTAATATGGAAAGTATTAATGTCAGATTTGAACGACCTAATTTTTCTCTTATGGCATCTTGTAAAAATACCCTATTCCAGTAGCACATTTGTATGTGCGCTAGGTGAAATAATAAGTCGTTTTGTCTGATTTTTAATACTAAACAAATTTTTATATTTCAAATTATTTATTTAATATAATAATAACATCAACCGAACGAGTGGTAGCGATCGAAACAGGTCATGGTAACCAGCCACCTGGGTTAGAATCTCAGGTCAGTCAAGAATGAATGATTATCAATAGCAATTGTAATTAATTTTAATGTTGTAAAATTCCTTTCTTCATAAAAATAATTTAATGAAAATTAAATTTGAAAGCCTGCTTAAAAATATTGAAAATTTGGATTTAAAACCATAAATAGTTTAACAAAATTACCACAATACTAATTATTGTTAAAGCTAAGGCACGAGCTCTATGTGTACATTTGTCCTTCAAGTTGTGCTGAAAAAGGTCAACAAAAAGAAAGACAAAAACATAAACATAAAAGAAAACAAAAATGTACTTTGGACTTCAAGAAGAATTCTTGACAAAAAGTACGAAAAAACAGAGGTAAAGGAAAAACATGTAAAATCAATTAAGAAATGGATAATCATTCAAAAAAAGCAAATTTCGTTCTACCAAAGGTTAAAATACAATTTGGTTTAAGGATTGATGTTTGACTTTTGACGTCAGCAGTCGTCGATGGCTGCGAGTGTAAGACGGCAAATCCCTCTGAGGAGATCGAGTGGTAACGATCGAAACAGAAACATGTCAGGGTAACCAGCCGCCTGGGTTCGAATCTCAGGTCAGTGAAGAATGAATGATTATCAATTTGTAAAATCATGTTGTAAAATTCCTTTCTTCATAAAAATAATTTAATGAAAATTAAATTTGATGAACTTAAGCCTGATTAAAAATATTGAAAATTTGAATTTAAAACCATAAATAGTTAATTTTCACTACCAAAAACTAAAAACTGTGTTTAAAAAACTTCAAAGAACTTGCAAATCTTATCTTCCTTTGCTAAACATTCCTTTGCAGGCCATTCCACTGGTTTTGATCCATTGTTGAATTTAGTACTTTACAACTAGTTGATGTACGAGCATTGTACATTTAATTAAATCCCAGTGTCAGCATTGACTTTGGCAATGATTTTTTTAATTCGTTTGTTTGTTTGTTTGTGTTTTCAGCGTTCATCCTTCATGCAACAGATACTTTTTGTACTCAAGGAATTCATAGACACTTGTAACTATTTGCTTTGTTGTATAAGTGCAACCAAGACAAAATTACAAAGTACTAGTATGTATGAGAATTTCGTATAAATCAATTGCAACCTAAAGAGTTTGTGAGCGGCACATTATCTATTGCATATAGAAACACCATCGACTTTAATTACAGCTGCAATTTCTTTATTAATTAAAACAAAATTATATTCGTGTCAGACATAAGAGAATTGAAAGTGACGGTGCTTAAGGTTTGTGCCATCGTACAGCCACTCTGCATAACATCTACATCCATACTAAAGGGTTACATAAATGCATTTGAAAATCAAATACACACCAAAAATAAAATGTGTGTACAACAACAATGACAAATACCTTGAGTTACTGTTCGTCGCACAATTTAAATAGTGTTGCGAGGATACAAGAATTCAAATAATACACTTCAGACAGTACTTGAATAACATGTTAAAGCCCTTGAAATTGATAAAAAAAAAATTGCCTATACTTCTAGCATCTTACGGCGTGTGTGGCGAACGCTTATAAAGAAATGTTTTTGCAAATAATTGTTGTTGCAATACTTTCAAAGAAATAAACACATAAATCACTTGTACATACAATGTCCCAAACTCAGATTGAAAACAAGAATGTGTTTATTTTTGTTTCGCATTCTTACTGCTGCATGTACTTGTCATTTACTTGTTAATTTTTGAGTATTTTTTACACCCGCACTTTAGATATACTGTGCTCGCGAGTTTTGTTTTCAAACTCGCCATTACAAATTAAAACGAGAGAATTGACTCGAATTGTGCTCGCTTGAAGAATTTTTCCCACCCTGCTCAAAATCACTAAAATGAAGATGTGACTTTCTTTCTTAGGAGAACAGTATAGCAAGGTACATCAGAGACCAGGGGCCTAATTCTGGCAGTCGTGATCGAGTAATTTCTCGATTCGAAAGCAATTTTATTTCAGTCGATACTAAACGAATGGATATTATTTTTTCAGTATTGTGAAAATCAAAATAATGCTTTATAACACTGAAAAAATCATTCCGATTCGTTCAGTATTGTCTGAAATAATTTGATATTAAATGGCCTTCGAATCGAGAAAAAACTCGATCACGACTGCCAGAATCAGACCCCTGCGCCGAAGCGGCTTAGCCGGCTGTTAGCCAGCCGCCGATGAAAATATTTGTAGCCACCGCCGCCGAAATTTCTTCGGCTAAAAATCGGCTGCAGCTCAGCCACCGATTACTTTGTAAATAATTTTTATTCTCTTTTTTTAACACCTTGCCACATTCCTTTTTGTTTGTCTATCCTTAAAAAGTGCAACTCTTAGTTTCTTGTTTATAAAGCATTTCATTAAAATTTTTAAAATAACGACATATAGGAAAATGAGTGAACACTGATGCAATCGTTGATTATTTTTTGTGATAACTATTCTGTGTATTTTCCCGCCGAAAAGTTTTAACTCTGTAAAAATTTGACCAAATCATTTTTGTTAAACAGCCTTAAGTGTTGATTGTTTTTAAAACTAAATATTTGGCTGCAATTCAAAATTAAATAAATATGAACTTGGAATTATTTCCTTCCGAAGGTAACTTTATATTATATTCAACATTTTTCATTTTTCGAATTTATTCTATGAGCTAAATTTCAGTTATGTATTTTATAAAGCTTTTTTGTAATAGAATAGAACTATTACAAAAAAGCTTTATAAAATACATAACTGAAATTTAGCTCATAGAATAAATTCGAAAAATGAAAAATGTTGAATATATTAAATAAATATGTTTGAGAATAACAAAATTACAGATTTTTTAAAACATCAAAAGTAATGGAGGATGAAACTGATTCCAGCGATACGGTTGCCGAGATCAGCGAGTTCGATTCAGATTTCGTGCATTACGAAAATATGCTTAACAAGAAAAGTGAAGTTAATAGTAAAACGCAAATATGTTTGTTTGCGTCACTACCGAGGTATTCGTGTACGCGGTCAACACACCAAGACTACCCTTCAACGTGGTCGAAATTTTGGTGTGTCACTGTACCACATTTTGTCCTTTTTTAAGAGACCGTTTTCAAGCCGAACAAAGATAAATAGAAGTTCTAAAAAAAGATTGTGTGTTTTATTAAAATTGTTTTATATGTGAAAATGTTACATTTTGTACCTCTGGAATAGCTAATTATTCAATTGATGTTTGATTTCCTGTGTCATTGAAAACGTGTGATTCTTGTTTAAACAAAAACATATTTTTATGCCATGAGCAGTGAATTATAGTATGAAAAATGGCTTAAATTGTTTGTTATAATATAAACACATACAAATATGTTTACACAAATATACATAAATATAATTTTGATAAACATATCCCATCGACTGACACCCACATCGGCTAACAGCCGAAACGAGCCGCCGCCGAGCATTTTTTTGAATCAGCCGCCGCCGCTGATGAAATCCCACAGCGCAGGTCTCTAAGGTACATTTACAGAAGGTAGACTTATATGCGGACAAAAATAAACCCCAATTGTCAAATTCGTATAAATGAGCGAAAATGTGTGCATGTATGCGTTAAATTGTTTTTGTTTTACATGGGGACAATTTTGACAAGTCGGGTATTTTTGTAATGCTCTCCCGAATGAGACTGCCTTCTGTAAATGTACCTTGAACTATAGTAAGGCATGTGTTTTTTGCTTCTACATGTTCACGCTATTATGTAAGTTCGTTGCCTTCACTTCAGTATTTGTTTATGTCAGCGACGCTACAGAATAGAGTTTGAACAATTTTCAGTGATTTAAATGTGTGTTCAGATGGAATTGTGCAAATTGTTTTACCAACATAAATTTGAATTTTTTTAAAATAATAACATTTCTTGATTTTTTAAGTTATGTTGCGTAAATAACGAGTTTGATAAGTGTGTTAAGAAAATTTTTTCAAAATTTGAATTTTTTATCAACAAACAAATAAAAAGTTCTTCACTACATTATATACATATACATATGTAGATACAAACTATATTTATTTCCGTTGGCCCAGTGTGCAACATAGCGCAATTTTGTTGTTCATGGTTTCAGTAATCGTTTATCTTTAAGATGGGTGACTGAGTGGGCTGCCGCATGTGAGTCTGGTATCGGAAATGCCGATTATAGACTCCAGAAAGGCGTATGGCAACTGCCAGCTTTAAAAAAACTGCAGTCAAAGTAGAACAACTGCCATTTCTTCCACTTCTTCATTTGTCATTGGCCAAAAATATACAGTTGCTTTTACTTCTGATTCATTCAACGTAAACAGTCGATGTCAAACCAACTCAAAAAACGAAAAGTTGTACATAAATTTTCGTTTTTTGTTCGGCAGTTTTTGGTTTCGACTGCAGTTTTTTAAACCCTGGCAACAGCAATCAAGCTGTGCAGCTCGGTATGAATGGTGGGTGAGATTGCTGCTTGAGTAGGATTGGCTCTGTAGTCGCATCACTACTTCCATATCTCCTTATTTTCATGACAGTGATCCCTGCAAAATTAGTTTCAACAACATTTTTCAAAAATACCAATTTTCATAAAAAAAATTTATCTCTATGCAAAAAATTAAAAAAACTGGTTATCAAGAACTTTATTTTACCATAAATTCTTAAAAAAAAATTTTAATATGGGTATTTCCACAGAATAGTCTACTTTCATCTGCTTTTAGAATCTTGCTGCTCATTTTTTTAACGCGATATTAAGAGTCGCATACTTCCCATCCTCATGGAAGTGGTCCATAATTGTTATGATTCCCAAGCCAGGAAAAGAAGCTTTTAAGTATAATTCCTCATCTAAATGAACACGACATCATCCCGGATCACCAGTTCGGATTCAGAGCAAAACATGGTACAATAGAACAAGTGCATAGAATTGTCACCCTAATTAGATCGGCGTTTGAGAAAAAGCAATACTGCTCAGCCCTGTTTATAGACATTCCCCAAGCATTTAACAAAGTTTGGCATGATGGGCTACTCATCAAAATAACACGAATGCTTCCTCAAAACACTCACAAGCTTCTGGAGAGCTATCTAACAGGCAGAACATTCATAGTAAGGTCGCAAGATAAATACTCCCCCCTCAAGAAAATTACTGCTGGTGTCCCCCAAGGCGGCATATTAGGACCGCTACTATACATAATATACACAGCGGATATGCCAACAAACCTGAGCACGCATTCCTCTACATTTGCAGACGACACAGCATTTATTAGCGTTAACCATGACCCAAAAGTCGCATCGCAAAATCTACAGTCCCACATCAATGAACTAGAGGCCTGGCTAGAAAAATGGAAAATAAAGGTTAACCCGGCTAAATGTGCTCACTTAACTTTCACGGTCAGAAGACAAACGTGCCCAGCTGTTAAAATAAATAACATCACTGTTCAGGTAGAAAGCCATGTTAAGTACTTGGGAATTCATATAGATAGACTGGTCTCGTCATATTGAAGCGAAAATAACGGCTATGAAACTTAAAGCAGCTCAACTACATTGGCTTATCGTTCGAAACTCAAACTTGTCTTTAGATAACAAAATTCTCTTAAACAAGTCTATCATAAAACCAATGTGGACATATGGCATCCAATTATGGGGTACTGCATGCGCATCAAACATCCAGAAGCTACAAAGAAGACAGTCTAGGATATTACGGCAAATTGTCTGCGCCCCATGGTATATACATACGTAATGATATTATCCACAGAGATATCAACGTCCCCACTATCCAGGAGGAAATTAAAAAATATTCAATTAGCTACATAGATAAACTAATGGCCCACCCTAACTACCTCGCTTGGAGTCTGCTTCAGTTCGAAGGTCACCAGAGGCTAAAAAGAACCGATAATTTGAGCTTAACTAGAAGACATTTTTAAAATTTGAATAGAGCAGTTAGTGGTTACATTGGAAACAACTAATAAATAAAAAGTAGAATTAAGATTTGAATACATATTGTAAATTTCGGTAAGAAAGATTCAATAATAAAAAAGTAAATTTCAAAAAAAAAACAAATTTTCTGTAAAGGACTGGGTGTATTTTATTTTTAATATAAAAATAAAATTGCAACAATTGCCACCTTTTTTACAGTGATTCATAATTAATTGACCCAGATTTTTTTTTCTGCATGTAAAATTAATTCATTGTGTGTTTTTTATGAGTTATTTAAGTTATTAATTTATGCGTAAGTTGAATATTTAAGTGTTGAAGTATAATTTTTATTTTGAGCGGCATATTTTGTTAAGTTTTTGTAAATCACTTTAGTTTAAAATGATCATTTATAATGTTGATATATTTCAAATGTAAGTACTTAAAATTTTAAGTGATTTACATCTTTCAACAAAAAGTATTAATCGTTTTAACATACGACTTACTATAAGAGGCAAAAGCGTTTTGACATTTTTTTTTTTTTCGCAAAGTGTTAAGGTTTAAAAAAATATGTTTTATGATTAATTGAAGTTATTTTTGGTTAGTCCGCTTTTTCACACACAAAGTTTACTTTGACAAATGGCCGTTTTCTCATTAGGCAATTGTCTGTTTTCCCAACGTAAAACTAAAGATTAAAGAAATAGGTTTTTTTCAATTTCTCATTGGCTTCTATTTCTGTAGCATAGCAAACCCGCCGTGCTGTCATCAGCTAATTATTTACAGATAAATTCAATCAGCTGACTCCCGAATTTCACATCTATTTTGAGAGGTTTTGACAACTAAAAAATAATGTTTTTGGCGGTATTTTGAAAAAACCAAAATCGTTAACGGACAATTTATCAGTCTGTTAAATTTATGTCGAGATTTAGTAACAGGCAGTTAATCGAAACATAGAGAAAACGGCCAAAAGTATTTTAAACTTTATTTTACTTCTTCACGAGTAAATTTTACTTTTGCAAATTTTGTGTTCTTTATTTTTGTTAGTTTTTCGCTGTACATACTTGTTTCTCGTGTTAAATCTGCAATGAAATACAACTATGTATAAATTTGAATTTCTTAGTTTCTTAGAATTTCTAAAGGATAAAATTAACCATTTTCGTAATAAAAATGTAGCCGGGATTACTTTAAATGTAATTAAACTCTAATTACAATTTTTTAATTCTTACCTTAATTCCCTCTATTTAAATTAAGTCATATGGAATTTTAAAACGATTTTTAAAGTTCGTTTACACTGCAACGAAATCTAGTACTTACGAGACTTTCCATCCAAAACAATGTCTACTTCGTGTCTAGATTTGCAACACTGGTATTTTTCCATACACATAAGAGTTTTGTACCATCCATCAACAGTTAGAATATTTCCGAAGTGGGCTTTATATGGGGCCTATGGTAAATTATGAGCCAATATTCACAAAAGTTGACAGCATGATTTCTAGTCTTATAGAACTATGACTGACCAAATTTTATTGCAATAGCAGTATTCGTTTTAGGCGTTCTAAAGTGTTTTCCGAGAGTGGGTTTTATATGGAGCCTATTGTGTATTATGCACCGATCTTCACGAATGTTGACAGTGTGATTTCTAATCTTATGAAACTGTAACAGAACAGATTTGAATATAACATTATTATTCGTATCGGTTTTGCACGTACTAAGCTTTTTCCGAGCTTCATATGCCGCGCCTCTTAGGTTAAGGCATCTTGCAGAGTCAAACATCTTGGTGTTACAACCACTGGGAAACATTTTCGTGGTTAATTTCTTAGCCAAGCAGAATGCACTAGCTAACTTTTAGTATCTCATACATTTAAAAACATTTGAATGCAACTTGGCATGCAGCAAACAACCAAATGACAGATTTCTAGGGGTTCGAAGTTGTACTTTAGTACTTAGTTAAGGTACTACCACGGGGGGCACACGGGGTTGACTATTGGTGAGATCTTCTTTAGTTATTGCGAGAAATGCTTTCCGTTTTACTGGATTGACTTTTCGGAATCCTGGCTTTTCTGATAGAAGGTTGTATAGTAAGCTGTTCACCTCTCTAAGGGGTGTGCCTTTTTAAAGGCATGAAGTTACAAAATGGTTCAACGAAGAGCTGAAGAGATACTATCTGGGAGCGCGTAGTGGTTGTGGCTTACGCCCAAAATCGGAAAGTTCGGTTCATGAATGGATCCCTAGGTGCTGTTTCTATTCAACAGAAGTTGCTGGGATTAATGAATAGCATGGGAGATAAGATATCTCCGGCTCCTAAACAAGGAGTGGGTGTATAATTTTTGGTAAAATACACTCGAATTGCTATCTGCACACGCAGGGGCATTTGGTAAGTGCTTAATATAAACACACCTTGTGGTTGAGATATAAGGCACGGAGTGCATTTGCCCAGTTAAACCCGGAAATCTTCTAATATTTCGAAACAAACCAAAATCAAATTATTTAACTCCAACATTAAGTCCACTCTATTATATGGATGCGAGACCTGGAACATGGAACCACGGGATATACAAAGCCTTCAGATATTTCTCAACAATTGCCTCCGCAAAGTCTTACGGATTTTCTGGCCTGTAACAATATCCAACAACCAACTCTGGATTTAGGCAAACCAGCAGCCTATAAGAACGGAAATAAGTAAGCGGAAATGGAGTTGGATAGGTCACACCCTCCGTAAACCAGACGATGATATTGCCAAGAAATGCCTTGATTGGAACCCGCAGGGAAGCAGACGAGCCGGAAGACCAGCGCATACCTTTAAGCGGAAACTGACAACAGAACTTTCGAGATTGCGCATGAAGTATAACGAAGTCAAGCATCGAGCCGAAGATCGAGATTATTGAAACAACCTTGTTATGGCCCTATGCTCCCTAGAGGAGTGAAAGGAACATATATGTATATATATATGTGGTTGAGATCCACCATGAAGATAGGTCGCATGACTGATATTCAAGTAAATCGATAAAAACAACTGTCCAAAAGTTATCAAACTATGCATCGTTAAACTTAATGATAAATTTTTGACTTTGACTGCAAAGTATTATGGTGTTTTCTAACTCAGCCTTTTTATGGTTTTTGTTTTTTATTGCATGCGTGTGGTCGCTTAAAAAGTATTTTGACACATAAATTGCAACCATCATGTGCTGCTGCCGCGGTAACAATTTTTTAAGAAAACATTTTTAAGTGGCAAAAGCAGTCATTTCGAATGATCTACTTTTACAATTGCAAATAAAGTAACAAAAAAACATAAACGCAACTCTTTATGCCAAAACAACTTAAAATTTGTTTAAAAATTTTATACCGCATTTTTGTCAAAAACAATCTCTAGGGAATTCTAAATATCACTATTACAGAAAAAAAAACGTCAAACACTTTTAAAAAGTCATTTGCGTTGGTTAGATATCATGATTAACAAAATGTTATTTTTTAAATGGAAAAACTAGATTTTTACGAAAATATTTTTAATTTAACGAAAAAAAAAAATTAATACTAATTGTTAGCAACATTCAAAATAAAACAAAAATTAATTTAAAAGTTACAAAAAATTAAAAAAAAAATAAAACTTTATTAAATTAAAAAAAAAGCCAGAACTGTCTGATGGGCTGTCAAATCTTTGATCTTTAATTCAGGGCTTTCCAAGGATTCTAATAGTAATTAAATGACAATGAAAAATTCTTTAATTAATTTAATTAAAATTATCATGGTGTTTAAGCACGTAAAGCTTTGTCAATCGAATGTGTCATCAAATCATATTTCGTATAAAAAATATTACAGAGAAGTTCAATATTAGGCACGCTTTTGGTATTTCAAGGCAATTTTCATGGGAGAGAAATATATTTTTAATATCAATGAAACAGGCTTTATGAAATTAATGTTTAGATATGATTTCTGCCAGGGCTGGCGCGTAGAAAGCGCAATCTGGAACACCAATTTTCGTTTTTGAAGACAAATGGGCCAATAACTCCGCCAGTCCATTAAGCGCACCAAACAGTAATTTTCTGTGGATGTAATGGTGTTTCGGCAAAAGCTTATTTACGTACCCGTCAACCAGAAATGGGCTTCTTTGGAAAATAAAATGTTGAACGGAAATTCAAAATCAATTTGTGCTTCGGTCCACAATCAAATTTCAAATGAAATGACTTTATACACTACCAGACTATTATATTGTATTTTCTTGTTACATTTTACCTTAGCTTTCCTTTGGAAAGCAATGAGGTATATTTTATGTACAGAAAAATTTACAATTATTAGACACCAGCAGAATGTAATGCATTTTCTGGCCCGCTACGGCCGTCGTCAGCATTCTTTGTGTCTCACTGGATAGTGTTACTTTATAAATTGAATGTATTTAACTCAACTATTTTAACAAATAGAAACTGGGAATTATTTCCTTCCGAAGGTAACTTTATATTATATTCAACATTTTTCATTTTTCGAATTTATTCTATGAGCTAAATTTCAGTTATGTAAAATGTAAAAAGAAAATACAATATAATAGTCTTGTAGTGTATAAAGTCATTTCTGAAAAATTGTAGGAATAGAACTATTACAAAAAAGCTTTATAAAATACATAACTGAAATTTAGCTCATAGAATAAATTCGAAAAATGAAAAATGTTGAATATAATATAAAGTTACCTTCGGAAGGAAATAATTCCCAGTTTCAATGAGGAAAAATTTTAATATATTAAAAAACTTAAAATAATTAAAAAGCTGCCGGAATCGATGAGCTCAAAAATAGTGCAAGTTATTTAACACCGATTTGGACGACCTTCATAAATTCATTTAGGCTACGTTCCAGTTCTGAAAGTTTGTTTCCATACGGACGATACGGATGTTGTATGTTTTACCGGAAGGAGATAAGCTCTAGATGAAGTACGTCCTTTAAAAGTTAAGTCTCCACGGGTCTTTAGAAGTATACTGATAGAAAAATGCATCTTCATATTGATAATGCCCTAATTGTGACATCATTGTTACTACAAATGGTATTAAAGATGCAAAAAATAACATTAATCCAATGACTAACGTCTTCGTACAATTTTGTCATTTTTGACTTGTCATCTATTTTATGACTATAGTGTCCTCAATTTGATGCCACATTTTGTGTATTATTAATATTATTTGCATGATTACAATGTTTTATAAGAAGCATAAATTCCTTTAATCTATGTTAACAAATTATTTAGTTAAATACATTAAACTTTTAAAGTAGAATGATTACGAAAACGATATGGGGCATGGTGCTGGTGTCTTATTATTGAGAGTTCTGCTGTAAACAAAAGTTCGAAATTCAACAAACGTGAAACAAACATATGTAACGGGTAAGTAAATAATAATATTAGCTCACTTTGACTTAAGCCAATTCCAATGACTTTGACTTAATGACAAACTGTCATAAAATTGATGCAAATGTATTCTTTCTCCGATATCACTGCGTCACCGCACTGAGGACATGTTCATCATTTCTGTGATGCCGATGTGTCATCCCATTGATGACATAATTTAATTTTGACCCTGATGACACTTTGGCCCAGTGATATTAAGGTTGACATCACCATGATGAAAAGAGTCATGGGGTCAAAAACGAAGACACTTGTCATAGTACTGATGTCAAAATACATCAGCATTATGACGCCTTTTCTTTCAGTGTAGGGTTGTATGTCGGGAGATTTTTGTGGGAATTTTATAAATTAGATGTACTTTTCTTTATCTATAGTACGAAAAGAAGAACAATTGTACCAATTTTGCTAACCTTTTGGACTCTAATACTTGATATCGATTCCAAATAACACACTTAAGCATAGGGAGCACAGAATCATCTGACTAGAAAAAGCTTTACCTCTGTTAGAGACATCAAAAAGTTACTAAAATGTATTTTAAGCAAGTTTTTACAATGTGTTCATTTCCAAATTAAAAAAAAAATTTGTAAATGAGAGCGGGTTTAAGAGAAAAATTGTGTGTAAATTGTCAAATAATCAGCTGTAGAAAAAATAAACATTAACAAATCATGGAAAAAAGCATTAATAAAATATCGTCTGGCCTCTTCATTTCTGATTAAAAATTAGGTTTTTCTCTTTATATTTTTTTTCTCAATAAATTTATTTTGAAATTAATATAACAAAATATTAAGCTGGAAGAATTAGTTGATGATAAATCACTTAAAATAACAACAACTTAGAATTTAGTAAGTCAGCGAATCAACTACAAATTGAATTCATTCTTTCGAAGGCATGCCTAAAAGCAATTTGTTTTGATGAAAAATTCATTGTAAATGTTAATAAACATAACTTTGAAAGGATTCTTTATTAAAAATATAATAAATTCAAAATTAAGGTTCACATGTGACACAGCAAGCAAACGCATGAAGTAGGTTTACCTTCTACTTTTACGTGCGACGTATGCGTCTCGGAAAAAGTCAAAAAAGTATTAAACACATAGAACGCGTAGTAAAGGTTGGCCATCTAAATATCTAAACAGAAGTTTTATTTTCAACGTCAAAGTGTGGTTGAATCATTTTTTAATACCAGTGAATAGTTGCTGGCTTTTTCTTTAAGATTTCTTGACTTTTTATGCTCTTCGTTGTTATTTGCTGCAGCAGTTTATCGTTGGTTAAATTTCATTGATTGTTCACTTTCCTACTGCTGCCTTCTGGTAGACTGTCAATATCACTGTTTTAATCGTAGTTTTTTCCGCTGGTTTATTTTTGTGTCGATTTGTTAAGTCACCTTCGTCGCTTTGAATTCCCAAAAAGACAAAAAAAAGTCAAGTGCTGCTAACTTTGTATCTGATATTGATTTCATAGTGTAAAACTTGATGCGTTACAACAAAAAACTGAGTGTTTTTTTTTTTTCTTTAAATTTTTGTCAATTACACTGCACTGCACGTACATGTTAAATCAGTTGTCAGTCAGTATGAACATTATTTTGTTCGCCCGTTTGTTTTTTTTTTTTTTTTTTTGAAAATCAAATTTTAATTGATTTTAACAGGTTTTGATGAACGCACTCTGGTGTGTACACCTGATATGAGTTGGGGTTTTTTTGGACCATTCGATTAATTAAATTCTTTTAACTCGATGAAAAAGTCATTTCGTTAAGGGAAATTGGGATTTTACATAGTATATAAAAAATTTGTGTGTAGTAAAAAATGAATAATTGTAAAAGGTGTTAATCTGGGGTGTTAAGCACTGTCCCATCGGCTTTGTGCTATGTCTGGGTTCATACGGCTCATGTCTTATTGACAAGATTCTTCCTTTTTCTTCTTTGAACAAGAATTGGCGTTCAAATGATTCATGTCATGTTGACGACATGTTTTTTATTTTGTATAGTCGTTTCAACGAATGAAAAAGCAAAACGTAAAGACAGTACATGCATCAGTGTACTCGTTTCTTTTCCCCTTGTCCCTCTCGCCTATAAAGTAGCAATCATGTCAATAAGACATGAGCCGTATGAACACAGACTAAGCAAGCCAACACAGAAAAATTCTCCCAAATTGTATACCAATTAGGGCATTTATCAAAAATAAAATCAGTTTTAATTAAAAATTTAATCAAGCGAATCAAACGTTTAATTGTAATCACAAATTTCTTAATTGACATCAATTTTTTCTGTGAAGCTAGACATCCTTTCTCTAGAATCCAACAATATTAGTCACAGAATAAACGCCTCAAAAACAAAGATGCCCATAACTCCCAGATCTTGCGATTGTTTGTACCTTCTACAAACTCTAGGGCATCGTGTGGAAGAGTTTAAATTTTTGGGTACACAGAAAAACTTCTCCTAATATGTTCACCAATTAAAGCATTAATCAAAAATAATATAAGTTTTAATTAAAAATGTAATTAAATGAATTAAACGTTTAATTGATACTATTAATTAATTTTTCAATTAATATCACAAATTTTTTAATTGAACTCAATTATTTCCCCCCCTGCAACATGATAACAGAGAACGGTGGAACTGTATAATACTTTGCATGCCGAAGTAGAAAGGAAATGGTGCGCAGCTGCATGATATAGATATGAAACTCGACTGTCTACAACGTTAGAGTGCGTACAGAGAGGCCGCTTGTTGCCGAGCCGAGCCGAGCCGACTGACGCTTATTGCGAGAACTTTTTCATGCGAGAAAAAAGTTTGAGTGTGCATAGTGGATGCGAGAATCGGAGCTGATATTTTATCTATTATTTGTGTTTTATGTATGTTTGTATGCATTTGGGTTTGTTGTTCATTCGAAATTTTTAATACATTTTTATACCCACACCACAATAGTGGAGAGGGTATTATGCATTTGTGCTGATGTGTGTAACGCCTTAAAATAGTGGTCCTAGACCCATCTTAAAGTATACCGATCTACTCAGAATCACTTTCTGAGCTGACAGGCTGGCTGGCTGGCTGGCTGTCCATGTAACCTTGTGCGCAAAGTACAGGTCGCAATTTTGGAGATACTTTGATCAAATTTGAGTCATAGGTTCTTATTGGCACAAGAACCAAGCCTATTGAAAATGGGCCGAATCGTAGGGCCACGAGGCAAGATAGGGGGAAATTTCTTCCTCTCAGAAACTATCAAACCGATTTAAATGAAATTTAAAACATAGATAGAACCATATGTATATTGACACAAAATCTACAAATTTTTAAAAAAATCGGACCGCGAGGGGAGATAGGGGCAATTTCTGCCTCTCAAACCGATTTTAATGAAATTTAAAACATAGATAGATCCATACCTATAGGGACACATTAGCTATACAGTTTTTAAAAAATAGGACCACAAGGGGAGACAGGGGGCGATTTCTGCCTCTCACAAACTTTCAAACCGATTTTCATGAAGTTTATAAACATAGATAAATCCATATTTACATGGACTCATAAGCATGATGTGTTTTTAAAAACTGTGGTGTAGGGTATCATATGGTCGGGCTTGACCGACTATACTTTCTTACTTGTTTTTTTTAATTTTGTTTATAAATTTTTTTAATTTTTTTATAATTGTAATAATTTTATTTAATTTTTATTATTTATTTGAATTTGTACTTTTTTATTTTTTTTTTTTAATTCTTATTTTCTTTTTAATTTTTATTTTGTTTTTTTTTTTAATTTTTTGATTGCATGTTTTATTTACTTTTTCTTAAATTTTTGTTTTTAATTTTTTTAAATGTTTTCCAAACAAGTTGAAATCATAACCACATAACATAAACAATGTTTTCGGCGCTGAAATACGCTGTGGAACTGTTTTCTCGCATTCAATCAGCTTTTCGCTCCGACCAGCTCGGCCCCCACTATGACCTGATCGCGCTTATTTGTACTAACTTGTATAGTAACAGTTTTCTCGCATTGGTTCTCGTAATAAGCGTCAGTCGGCTCGGCTCGGCAACAAGCGGCCACTCTGTACGCACCCTTAGAAAAAAATAACCTACTTAAATCTTGTGTTTTTCTGTGCTTCTATACGGCTTCAGGAGTTTGTTAGTCATAAAAACCATAAAAAAAGAACTTCGAGCTTTTATTAATCGATGTCTCCGAATAATTCCTAAAATTTTTTGGTCCCGTACAATAATTAATGAACATCATTGGGATAGAACCGATGTTGCAGACATTAGCACCGAAGTGAATAGAAGAAAATAAGGTTGGTTCGGTCATATCCTTCGTAAGCCACCTGAAGAAATATGTAACCCGCCCTTGTATTCATCCCACAAGGAAGCAGAAAACCAGGACGGCAAAAAAACAACCTGGCAGCGATTCATAATTAAAGAAATAAATTTACATGTCCATAGTCTTAAGCTAAGATCCCACTATCGGCGCAATGTACCAATTTTTGTCGTATTTCATGTGTTGATAGTGTGAACGGTCAAAATTTTTTAATATGCGACAATCTGTGCCGAAATTGTGCTGAATGTGGACAATCAAAATTGACCTTGATGCGCCGATAATGTGAACAATTTTTTGCACAATGTGGAGCAATCAAATTGTTTAACATGTACCGATTTTTATCGGCTACTTATGCGCCGATCACAGTCACCAATCAGCGTCGATACAAGGGATGACAAAAGGAAATTTTTAAATTGCACTAATTGGTTACTAAAATTTTGCTTTTTTGAGCTTAATTGTACCCAAATTACGTTTGTTTTATCTATTATTTATGTATTAAAACGTTAAATAGTACATTTGTACTGTTAAATGAAAGAAAACAATTCGCTTTAGATAGAGATAAAACCACAATTCAACAGAAATGGAGACAACTTTTAGAAAGCCTTTGCCTAGTATAGCGACAGCCCGTAAACAACGACGACGAGCAAGTTATTATGTATATCTGTGGCATTTTGACAAAACATCTCAAGTCAAATTCAAATTCAAAGTCAAGTTGAAAAAAATGTTGTTTATCATACGAATATTCTTAAAAAGACTGAAAGAAAAGATAAACTCACTGTTTATTGTTGTTGTTTTTGTTCAAGCTTTGATATTGTTACAAGTAGAACTGGGGCTTATAATTCTTATTAGCTTAACAGTTTTATTTGTATAATATCTTTAGTCTATCTTAAATCTTTGTATGAAGTTTCCTGACGATCTGGCCTAAGCAACCAGTGAAATGCGCATCAACAATATATTTCAGTTTATCAATAGTTTGAAAGAGGAATTTAGCACTTTTAAACGGAACCTTGTTAATTAATATTTGAATCCCAAGAAAAACTTTGATTTTTGTTAACGTTTTTTAAATTTTGTATAACATATTAACGAATTTTTTTAATTTTGGTTTACTTTATTTTTTAATAAAAATGATTTTTTCACCCATTTTTGCTATCTTTTCTTGACTTAAGATGTTTTCAATTTGTTTCAAAATGCCACAGATATATTTTGGTTTGGAAAATTAATCAATATTTTTTTTATTATTAAACGAAATCATTTTTTCTCTTATCTAAATTCACTATCGATTTTTAAATTTTGTATAACATTTAAACTAATTTTTTTAATTTTGGGTTACTTTATTTTTTAATAAAAATGATTTTTTCATCCATTTTTTTAAAACTTTTTTGCTATCTTTTCTTGACTTAAGATGTTTTCAATTTGTTTCAAAATGCCACAGATATATTTTGGTTTGGAAAATTTATCAGTATTTTTTTTATATTAAACGAAATCATTTTTTCTCTTATCTAAATTCACTATCGATTTTAAAAGACGTTTAATCAAAATTATGTAATTTCGATTTCAAATCAATTTATGTTTTCATTTTTTATTTTGCTGTTGTAATTTTTTTTTTTTATCGTAAATTCTACATAAATAAGTAATTGCTTCTTTAATCATTGCCATTCATTGATTCGTTCCTTCATTCATATTTAGCAATCATAAAAATTATTCCAACGCGTATTCGGTGGTTTTTTTTTTCTTTCTGTGAAGTGCATCTGTGTGTGAATAGATGATCTGCAATTAAAGTTGGTATAAATCATATACACAGCTCATTTACTGCAACAACGTTTTAAGTCAAAAGTCAAATATGTTGTCTTAATATCACTAAAACATGATGAATCAGGTGATTTATGAATTTTTAATTATTTGAGATAAAGATATTCAGCCCAATTATGAATAAAATTTCCCCGGGAGTTATCTCCCTTTCCCCATTTTTCCTAAGTTAATGCTATTCATAATTGGGCTGATTGTTAATTTAACTGTTGAGAGAAGAATAAATTTTTCTTTTTTCATTATGTTGTGTGGCAATTTAAGACTTTAAATTCCTTTTTTGTAAAACTAATATTTTTGAGTTATGACGATGTTGCAGCAATTGAGCGACGTATGAACCTTCTCCTCAAAATGCTTACAAGTATGCTTCGGTTTAACACTTAAAGAAATTTATTGGTTAAGTTAAAACAATCTGTGGCATTTTGACAAAACATCTTAAGTTAAGATAAGATAGCAAAAAAAACTCGGTGGAAAATTAGTTAAAAAAAAAAAAAAATACGCCAAAATTAAAGAAAACTTGTCATTTATAATACAAAAGATTAGAGACGTAAACAAAAATATCAAGGTTTCGTTATAATGTGCTAAATTCCCATTTCATACTATTGACGAACTGAAGTTTATTGTTGATGGGATAAGCTTTTTCTATGCGGATTTCACTGGATGCTTAGGCCAGGTCGTCAGGAAACTTCATCCAAAGATTTTAGAAAAACTAAAGATATTATACAAATAAAACTGTTAAGCGAATAAGAATTATAAGCCCCAGTTTTACTTGTAACAATATCAAAGCTTAAAAATGTTTTTTCAATGAAAACTCGTATGAAAAACAAAATTTTTTCAACTTTTTCAAGATGTTTTGTCAAAATGCTGCAGAAATAATTGCAGAGGGCAAATTTCGGCATTCGCTAACGATCGAAATTCCCATTTAAATTGTATTGTGGTTTCGATCGCTATCGAATGCCGTAATTAGGCCACAGGTCCTTGTGGAAACTCTGGCAAAAATCCCAATTAATTATTCGTTTACAAGAGAGTTACTCATGCCAAATTTTTTTTTTGCTACGTACACTTAAAAATATTTTAGGCGGCCCAAATAGACTTCTAACAAGATAGAAAATATAGTCGGTCAAACCAGACCATACGATGGATGCCCTATACCACAGTATATAGGAACAAATTTTTGCCAGTGTACCGTTTTGGGACCCATCGAAAATCTGGGCCAGCCAGAACAAAATTATGTAAATGACTTAAAGATTCATATAAAAATTCTTTGTGCCGAATATTATTTACATATCTTCATCTATATGAAATTTGTTTGCCTTTAAGTGATCTTAGGAAGGGTTTTACATCTATGGAACATATTGTTAATTTTTGAGGCAAAAGCCCAACATTTTTTAGTGACATTGTAGCTATCGCAAAAGTCTATTTCGACAATTTTAATGTACATACTAACATTTATAATGAAGTTATGGCATTAAAAGCTATTTTCGGGAGTAGTATTTGTATGGAACTATGGCCAAATATGGACTGAAAGTAACTATGAAGATTCAAATTCAGGGGGGTTACCGCGTATTTCGATTCGAAGGAAATCATTTACGGATTCGAACAATTTGTACTGTGTATTACGATTTTCGTAATATTTGTTTCGAATAAACGGACATTTTTCATACTTTATTGAAAACAAAAAATCACTTTCTTAAAAGCCACTCTCTATTACGAACAAAAATTGTTCATCAAATTTCCCATTTACTAAAAAATACAACCTCTGTCATCGTTAAGAACGATTACGAAAATCGTAATACACAGTACAAATTGTTCGAATCCGTAAATGATTTCTTCCGAATCGAAATACGCGGTGACCCCCCAGCATTCGCGTTTGACTGCTTTGAATTAATGCTACAAATTTTCCTCAGTGTTTCAATCTAATAAAATAAAAACATATATTCGTACGAATCCAACATTCGTTAATACTTGCAGCCGCTTTATTTTTTATTAATGTGTTAAGAATTTTGATTTACTGCTGCTTACTGATGCAGTATTGAGTTGCATTCAGTTTTTTCTTACGAATTTAACAAATGATCAATAAAATATGTTTTTTTTTTTTTTGAAATTTTTTTGTTTTGTTTGGTTTTTTGTTTTAAATGTTCAGTTTCCAGTAATTGACACAAATACTTTGTAAATAAATTTCAATAAGAAACGTGGTTATTTCTATAATTAACACCATGAAAATGTGGTTTAACGCTGGTAATTGGAATTAATTTTCGTATGAATTAATAAAATTAAGCAAAATTAATTGTGTAGTTTGGGCAATAAAAAATGAAAGGAACTTGCATTTCAAAATGGCCGAGATTTGATTTTGCAGACCCAGCATAAATTGTGCATCTAAGAACTATAGAATTGGATTCTATTACGTATATGGGTAACTCCATAGTGTTGAACGTGACAGTCGTACGCACCAAAAATGCAATAACATTTTAAAAAAAAAATATTTTTACGTTCTCTTAAGGTGCATGTAGACGAGATGTTTTTTACATCTGACTTGTCAACTTTTCAAGTCACATGTAATTGTGCATGTCTGTCAAAATTGCTGTTTTACAGAAGGTTTATAATATTCGGTCACAAACGTACATGCAATTTGCTTCTGACATTGTATTTGTTTTTTTCGCATAGTTATTGCAAAATCCAAAATAAAAATGCCGCCACGAAAATTTTTATTTACGCCCTAAAATAATTTAGCCATCTTCACATATTTTTCTTTTAATTCAAAGATACCAATTTAGGATATCATAATAAAACGGTTTTTATATATCGAGGGCTTATATTCAATACCCGCTATACACCAATTATTGGAAAATGACTTTTTGATGGCAAATTGTTCACTGATGCCAGCTTTATCTCTGACAAAAATTTCAGGAAAAAAAAAATTAATATAAGTTCTTTTTTTTTAAATATTTGTGATACCGCTATCAACCGCACGATTTTTTTTAATGCAATACCCGCCATACGCCACACATTGGTTGAAGTTCATAGAACGAGCGGCAAAAAATAGAAGAAGTTGTTGAAGGATAATGAAACTTGGCACAAAGGCATTTGTTTGAATCAAGGAAAAAAGGGAAAAATCAAAATGAATCGCCCACTTTTACGCCCACCTCCCATACAAAGTGAAAATTAAATTTTAACCTACGGCATTGTTTTTTGGCACATAGCATTTTTAAGCACTCGTAATCATTTGTGTGATATTTAAAAAATATCCGCCCACTTTTACGCCCACCTCCCATACAAAGTGAAAATTAAATTTTGACCTATGGCATTGTTTTTTTGGCACATAGCATTTTGAAACACTCATAATCATTTGTGTGATATTTGATTTCTGCCTTGATTTCTAATACATCAACTCAATTTTCACAAAAAATAAATATTATAATTGTAAAATGGGCTCCTGAAAATATATACCTGATCACGCCCACCTCCCATAGAAAAAACATGAATACGTAATTCAAGCATAGTCTTTTAATAATTTTTTAACATCATTATCGGGTTGCAGAACAGTTAAATTATATGCATTTGCATACTGCTCAGTTACCAATCCAGCCTAGTAAATGGAAACATCTTCAAGATTTGAAGCCGTTTTACTTATGATAATTTAGTTCATGATTATTTTATGATAATTTAGTTCAGATGGAGTCAAAGTAATAAGGAGCAATGTGACACTGTCCAATTTGAATTAACTTTTTTAATTATGTTTATTTTTTTGTTATTGTTTTGTTATTGAATTCTTTTATGTTAGAAAAACGTTAAACAAATGCTTAATTTAATAAAATTACATATTATAGCAAAAAAAAAATATTTTTATTACTGTGCAATTACCGCTATACGCCATAAAAATATTTGAAGATTTCAGTTGCAATACCCGACATCAACCATATCGCTACGAATAGAGTTAAAAGTTCTACTTTTTTCATAAGGGTGACTTAGTAGTCATATTTAAAAAATATTATAGAAGAAAGATTAATTCATACCTTAAGAATTTTCGAAAGAAACAGTTTTTTCTCTCTCCTGAAAAATTGTATTTTGGCGGATGGCGGGTATTGAATATAAGCCGTCGATATATATATATTTACATAAATTCTATTCAATAGTGGGATGATCATACATACATATCTCGGTATTGTAAAATATCAACTTCAGCCGGCTAACGATTCCGTCAATAGTGGACGCCGCTGCCGGTTTCTTCTCGGCATAGATTTCTGATGTCAGATGGTTTGTCAGAAGAAAATAGAGCACGTTCTAATTGAAATTTTGTCCGATAACTTTGCATCTGACTTTTACAGAAGCAAAGTTAAAAAGGTAACACACGACATGTATGTATTTTGCTGTGGAAAATTTGACATGTCAGATGACAAAAACATGTCGTGTACGGTCGTCTTTAACCCTTAATAATGGCAAAAGAAGTAGCGGTTCGAACGTAAAAAAAACAGAAGTAGTTTTGTGGCCATGTATAAAAAGCGAAACCTTGCACAATTTTTTAGTCAAACTACTTTCAGAATTTTACGTAGCAATGTAACATTAAAATGTCTTGGTTTGATTCCAAAAACTTCTGTATTTTCTTTTTTTTTAAGCCAAAATCTGGGTCGATACGTGACATTTCGAACGTGAAATTTTTTCCATAATAATTTAACTGATAATGATTAAAACTAAATAAAAATTTACCGTTAATCCGAATCACATATTTCTCTTCGAACTCTTCCTTAGATGACAGACTATGTAAGAAAATTTTTTTGGAATAATTTTTTTCAAATAACACCTCTTTTAAGAAAGATAAATATTATTTTATTATAAATATGGGGTCAAGTCAATATATTATGGTGTTTTTGTTTCGGTGGTCGACTTGTCAAAGTTTGTATAAAAACTAGTTTTTTATATAAGCAAACCAATTTTTTTACTAGCAATTTTTTTGACAACCCGACCACAGAAGCAGTGTTGTTGTAGAGTTGACCTCACCTTCTAGTCAATTCGCCTTTTAACACACAATAAAACATTCTTTCAAATAAGAAATTACGTTTGCACAACTTTGCAGTCTGCATTAGTCTCTTCATCTAAGTGAACAAATTTATGGGTAAATTTATAAAGTTAGTAAAATCTAAATATTTCTCTATAACAATATCGTAAAATAATCAGATTTTAATAACTTTTAAATTTTCGGTCACGGTGGACCTTTTGACGGAAAAGCCCATATCTGATCTTTATATATGTGGCATTTCGACAAAACATTTTAATTCAAATTTCAAAAGTTGAAAAAATGTTGATAATCATACGAATTTTTATTCAAAAAACATTTTTGTTTACGTTTTTAAAATTTTGTTATATGATAAAAATGATTTTTTCACCGGGATTTTTTAGAAAACTTTCTTGCTATCTTATCTCGACTTAAGAAGTTTCGTAAAAATGCCACAGATATTGTGCGTGACTTTTGAAATTTAAAGCTTTTTTAGAAAAATTGCCACTGTATTGATTTGGTGGGGCATGTCTGAAATTAAAAACCTATAGCAATAATATTGTTAATTTTAACCATATAATGCTTAATTTTCCCCTTTTATTGTTAATTTAATCTTATTATTGTTCAATTTGAGCCAATTATTGTTAATTTTAACCAAATGTCGGTTAAATTCGACTTACTTAAGGTCAAATTTAACGGGGGATGTGCCTTTTCCTTGATATTTCATCATTCATTTGTTTTAATTGCAAGATTTTAAAATATTGACTGAATATGAAAGCTATGGGAGTATTGGTATTTATAAGTTATCGATTATAAAATTATCGAAGGATTCCAAATAAATACATATGTAGAGACTTACCCCCGTATTCATAAAAAATTAAAATGGATTTGAAATACATTTTAAGAAAAATTTGTATGAAAATTTTGGCTTAAAACACATTTCAAACTTATTTTATTTTTTATGAATACGGCAGTTAATAAGTTAAATGTATTTATTCCTGTTGTTCCAAAGTGGAACATTGGGCCAGTATGATTAGTCTGCTGCATGCGAATCTAGTAACCGAAGTGCCGATTATAGCCTCCATACAGGCATGTGGCTTCATAATTTCCTCTGTGCAGAGGCTCGGGCTATACCGTCTATTTTCGGCTGGCAGAGCCTTGTTTGCAGTAACAGGGAGTACCAAGACTGTGCAATTGGCAAATCCGATTTTTAAAATGCGTTAAAGTAGTGAAGGTGGCTGAAAAAGACTGTTTTGCTTTTATTAAAGCTTAAAAGTAATGACAATTTAGCGGTTTTATCTCTATTTTTATGAATATTATGTAAGTTTTATTAAACAAGATTTAAAGTTAACATAACTGCTCATGAAACAACCTTGACCCTCTTTTAAAAGATTGTCATTTCCGCATTAAGGCAAGGCGCTAGAAAACCTAATGCTTGACGGGCTGATTTAGGTTGATCTGTAACTGTCTTCAGGAAAACTTTCAGGATTCTTTTACACATTCATAAAGAAAACAAAAGAAGATATACCTTTGTATACGATTTTTTAAGTCCCATAATATAATTTTAAAAATGCCCAAATTATGATTTTTTTTTACATATTTTCTCCAAGTTTGCGTTTCTGTGTTCAAAATAATATTAACAATAGTGACCTGACAATAAACTCTTCAATGCTTCTATATCATGTTTTATGCAATTTTTTACAATTCGTTAGCTCATTATTATTGGTTTAGCCCATATGGCAAAAAGTCGTAGTGGAGAAAAACGACAATGAAGGTTTACCTAAGTTTTCTGAAAAAAAAAACCCCGATAGATTTATTTGGTATTTTCACCACTGCTTTCGACTTATATTTTGAAGATTTGTATACATACGTTCATGAGCGAAATAAGAAGTCAAAAGTGTTTAATTGATATTGAATATTATTCTTTTGTGCCGCATACGCCACTTTTAAATTTTTTTTAAAAGGTAGCTTCTTGTGCTGCATACGTAACTGCTGTGTATTGAGTTGTTGACATTTTATTTTGCTTTAAATCCTTTTTTCGTACGGCAATGAAGCAAGAGTGGAATTCATTATGTACATTTTTGTATGAGAAATTTGCAGCATTCGCTAAACTATAGCGTGTAGAGCAAAACAATACTTAATAAACTTTAGAATAGTTGATATGGCGCAAAATTAATGCTTCATATCTCAGAAACCATAAACAATTTCGTTCAACAGGTTTTAGATTCAGCAAGGGGGTATTCAAAATATATATAACCCATACCTAAATAAATTTTTTTTTAAATGGCCGGTAGGCCAAGCCAATAGTGTGCTGACGAATTATGATTTATTAGCATATTTTGTTACGGATTGTTCATACAAAATATTCCAAGATCAAAGTTACACTTTTAATCTTAAATACATTTTAAGCCATATAAAATAAAAACCATAGCAAATCAGCCATTAAAAACCCCATCATAAAGAAATTGAATTTCACGCTCTCTTTAGTTCGATTAATCAAAAGCTCTATTTCAACAACAAAAACTTGAATGTAGAAAAAAAACTGAGAGTAATTCATATTAACACTATGAAATTCCCACTTGTCAATTAAAAATACAACAAACAATAATAATTGTAAAACAACAAAAATCACACACACAGTCTTTAACAAAATAATCACGGATATCGATAAGGAACTTGGATATACCTGGTTTTAATGATCTGTCAGTTACTGAATGGATGAAATTGTTACAAACGTTCATTTAGCTCTTTACTTAAATTCGATTAATCAATAAAGGCTACAAAGAGTTAAAGTGATTCAACTTTTACGATCAATTGTTATTCATGATTTTAGTAAATTTTTACTAAAAGAATTAAGTAAAAAATACATGTTGGTATAATTTCCTCCCACTGTGCTTCGCTGTTACATATTCTTAATTTTCGAATTAGTTTAATTATTTAATTATTAAGTTATATGGATTTCTAAAACAATAGTGTTGCCACTACATACGCATAGTTTTCTATGCGAAAAGTTCTCTATACGAAAATGTTTTAACAAAAAGTATTTTTAAAGAAAAATTTTTCAACGATATCTTTTTTATACGAAAGCTCTCCACCAAAATGTTTTGTATACAAAAGCTTTCTTAAAAAAAAATTTGTTTATACAAAAACTTTTGATCAAAGAAGTTTTCTTTACGAAGACTTTCCGTGAGAAACTTTTCGTTGTAAAGTTGTTGCTTGTAAAGAAAACTTCACGTTGGAAAGTTTTCGTTTGTATAAAAAATTTTGGAAAGGCTTTTTTACAAAAATTTTCTAATAAAAATGTTTTCTTAACACTGAGCTCAGTTGCCATACAATTTTTATTTTTTATTTTAATGTAAATACTTTTCACACATAACAAACACATACATACCAGAGAACTGCAAAATCCACTATTGTTGTTGATTTACTCATACGTTATAATTTACATTAACTCTATGCCTGCAAAACAGAGCTCAACGTTGGTAATTTTGACATCGTTTTGTACACATTTGATTTGTGCATGTGTGAGTTTTTAATTGAAAGTGCTTTGTTTGCATTTATTGTTGCGCACGCAATAACACAATTTCTTAAAGTCAAATGGCATTTATTCTTTTGCTTTTGCATTTAAGTAGTCATTGTCCACTCGCTGACACAACGACGAATGTAAATTGGTATGAGTTCGAGTCGCTTTGTTGGTATTATTGTTGTTGGCATAAGTTCAAATAAACTAGTTGTATTGTCCAATTTGTTTTTGTGTTTACCCTGCAAATAATATTGGACCACCTGATTTTGATCAAATGGACTACTGATTGGACTAGTCAGTACTATGTAATGCAAGCATGGACCATGCCATTGTTAAAAAGTGTTTGTAGTGAGACTACATGTCTTCGTTTTTTAACGAAATGTGTTCGTTTTTAAACGACTTCAAAACTAATCCTCTTGAGTATACCATGGAGTAGTTTTAATACTACTCCTTTGTAATCCAAAGCTGGGTTATATGGTCCTGCCCTAGGACATCGTAATGTTAAAAAGACCATGTTTTTCCATACGTTTGGGTTACTTTTAGACTAGTCCTAGTCCCTTGTGGGCTACATTTTACACGCGTGTTTGGACTAGTCATATTATTTGCAGGGTATATTTTAAAAGTGTAACAAGCAACATTAACAACAAAAACAACAATACATTGTACTTTGTACATACAGAACTACTGTACTTTTTAAGAAATGATAAAAAATAAAAACGTCTTCTGTTTCTATGGAAATTGTTTCAGCTGCTGAATAGTCATCAGAGCAATGATGTGTGTATTTTTCTTTTTATATGTTTTTTACCAAAGCAATAATTGGTGAACGAAGCTAAACATGGTATGAATGGCAAAACCAATACGCTGTGCATGACTTGAATGAATTTTAAAACAACAACGATGTGTTTGGCTGAGAAAGTTTGATTGCATGAACACAAATGAGTGTATTTGATGTTGTGGAATTAATGCAAAATTTTTGCAATCGCACAAAGCCGTTCTCTGATACATACTTATGTACATTAGAGTGACTCAAGTTGTATGGAAGCAAAATTCGTGCTAGATGTACCCTCCTAAAAATGAACCTTGGACTTTTTTAAGATGACATTTAAAATATTTCTTCTCCAGCTTTGACCTCTCGCGAGCTGGACCAGTTTAAAAAAGGGTATATTTTTGCATGTTTTGTTAATTTAAGAATCTGTTTCCTTACCAACATATACAAATTGGGTATCGTAAGAAAGGTTTTTTTAAAGCGCGTCCAACTGTATGTCCTTTTTTAAGGATTTTCTGTAAAAAAACGGTTTTTGAATTTTTTGTTCGGGGTTGCTTGTAATAAAAGTGCCAAATTAACATATTTTAATCTCTATTCGATTTAATTAAATACCTGTCTCAGCTTTTTTGAAATTCGTGGTAGTTCGCGTTTTGACCAGACTGCAATGGGGTGGTAACCCATCGTTAAAAATAGGGCAATATGGGTATCAAATTTTATCTTTTGGCAAGTATATCATCTTTGTATGTAAATAATTTAGATTTTTGCAAATTAGGTGAATTTTACACGGTGCTCTGGAATATATATAAATGCAATTTTGTAGTAACTCTAATATGATAGCGGATTTAGTGTCTAGATCATGAATGGATGAAAATAGTACTAAAGAAAGAAAAAAAGAAATTAATGCAAAATGTGTGTGGTTGCAAAAAGAAATTGATTGGGAACGAAGATTAAAACAAAACAAATTTTCTTAAGCAATTTTTTGAATTCTATTTAATAAAGGAGCATATAGACGACATGTTTTTGTCATCTGACATGTCAAATTTCCCACTGCAAAACACATACATGTCGTGTGTTACCTTTTTAACTTTGCTTCTGTAAAAGTCAGACGCAAAGTCATCTGACAAAGTTTCAATTAGAGCGTGCTCTATTTTCTTCTGACAAACCATCTGACATCAGAAATCTATGCTGGGAAGAAACTGACAGCGGCGTCAACTATTGACGGAATCATTAGCCGGCTGAAGTTAATATTTTACAATACCAAGATATGTATGCTCATCTCACTATTGAATAGAATTTATGTAAATATATACATAAAAACCGTTTCATTATATAATTCTAAATTGGTATCTTTAAAATAAAAGAAAAAAATGTTAAGATGGCTAAATTATTTTACGGCGCAAATAAATATTTTCGTGGCGGCAGCAAGCTATTTTGAAACCGAGAACTACTTTGGTTTCTGCAATAACAATGCGAAAAAAAAACAGAGACAATGTCAGAAGCAAATTACATGTACGTTTGTGACCGAATATTATAAACCTTATGTAAAACAGCAATTTTGACAGACATGAACAATTACATGTGACTTGAAAATTTGACATGTCAGATGACAAATACATGTCGTGTACGGGCGCCTTAATGTGGGGTGAGTGGTATGTTGAAGGGTATTTAAGACCCGGCAAAGCCGAATATAGCAATCTTACTTGTTAAAAAAACAACAACAGATATAATAACATTAAAAAACAATGGAAATTCCATTAACAGCAAATTCCGTTTCCATTCCACACCAAAAATCCTGTATCTGGCAACATTCTTCAAAAAATACAATACAAAAGAGAATAACACTCTATCAAGAGCATGAGAACATGTGCATGCTCAAAGAAAACAAAAGACCTAAGAAACAAACATGATTATATTTTACGAGTAAATATGAGCACTGAGAAATGTCTTGTACATGGAAATTACAAAAATATTTCATTTTAATTTACACTCAACTACAAGATGTAGAAACAAAAAAGAAAAAAAAATAATAAAATATTTAAAAATAAAACACAGAAATTCATACAAAGTAATTGTCATAGATACTAAGCAAACTTTCAGAGATCGACAAAGTTTTATAGACAGCGAAAAGTTTAGCCATAAAATATCGCTTAAACAGTGTAAGTAGTGTGTGATGTCATTAGTAACATCAGTTGAAATTAGTAATGGTTTTTGTTGGTACTGTTGCTTATTGATTTCGGTAGTGTTGTAGTTGAATAACTGTTAAATTTTACAATAAATTAGCGAACTTTCGAATAAAAATTAGTTTTTTTATAATGTATGACTTGAATTTAAGTCGGTTTATTGCATATAACATTTGCAACTAGGAATATAAGATAATTAGTGATAATATTATTTTTTAAACGTTGCTAATTTGTCTAGTATCGTAAATTAAATACATTCAAAGGAAATTCCCGGATGTAGTTTTTTGTTTGGAAAAGATTTATTTTTGGCATTTATGACTGAAGTTTTAAAATTTATTAACAAAATGCTTAAAAAATCAATAACTAATTACTTTTTTGTTTTTAGCAAAAAAAAACCCTAATTCTGTTGCCACCTTTTTTTTGTCTTATTTCACGACAAAGCTTAAAATGCCATGCGGATGCCAAACCTAGAATCTGCTTTTGTATCTTGAGTTTTTCGTTTGGTTTGCAGTTTACAGAAAATTCAGGAAACGACTGATAGTATGGTAGATACATATCGTCGGTTGATTATTTAATTGTCGTATGTGGATTTTTTGCGGTTTTGAGTTAGGTAAGATCGATTCCTTAGGTTTTCCGACCTGATCTTTCATTTGGCGTAACCAGTTTCTCGATACCTCATACGGTTTTCGAGATATGGAGTGTTTAGTATGTCGTATGTGGTATTTGCTGAAGCAATTTTCAAACTTCAAACTTCAAACTCAATTTATTAGAAACTGTCGAAATCCACATACGACAATTAAATTATCAACCGACGATATGTAAATTATTATTTAAAAAAAAGCCTTAATTACGACCAATAATTATAGTAGAACGTTTTATCGAACAAAAGACCTTAAGATCATTATCAAGCATTACTACTACGCCATACTCCTTTGCTGTATTTATCAAGCACTTTCCCTCAATTGCCTAAGATTGAATTAATATTAATTTATCTGGAGAATATCCAAATGCCTCTTTCAACATCATACAATCCAATCCTGGCGCTTTTTAATCTTCAAATATGTGGATGGCTTCCTTTATGTCTGTATATATCCGTTGGCGATAAAATTATGCATCTCCAATAATGTTTTGTTTCTAAGGACGTTGTTCTTCCAGGGGGAAAAAGATGTGCATTCAGCAGTTGCTTAAGATATAGACTCCTTTGTAGATGTTGCTGAATTAAAACATTTATGTTTCATAAACTAGTTACCAGTTTATACCAGGTGGGAGTGGTTGTTCAGACGGTACGACAAGCATCAGTATACTCGCCCTACAATTGCTCCTCCGGCAAAGGTTATATAAAAAAGTTTAAGTTATCTAAAAAGTTTGTCCATGTTCTGTGCTCCTCAGCACTACCATATGCCAAGAAAACTTCCAGTTATATCCGTTCTCCTGCATTTATCACAAAAAAATGCTAACCATTAGTCCATGCATTCCAAACACTGTGTTTTCAAAAGGCAGATTAAGACTCTCTACACATGATCACTTGAAAAGCACCGGTTTTTTGCTTTTATTTTTTTTTCTTTAGCTTTAACATGCCATGCACTAACAAAAACAACTTTGTTTATGTATAATGTTGTTTTTTTTTTTTTTTTTTTGCTATATGTTTAACGTCAGAAAAATTAAAAATATTGACAACAACAGCGCCAACATTTAAACCCAGCTGTTTGTGATGGCTCCAAGCTGAGACAAGTCTCCAAAAAACATTCAGTAATTAACGGACTTTCAGCGATTGCGGACGGTGAAACGGATTAAAATAAGAAGCATAAAAAGAACGGGGAAGAAAAATAATCTTCAATAAAAAGAAAGAGTTGAAAGATTGTGTTTTTCAAAAAAGTGGTTGGTAACTAAAGAAAACGGTAAAGAATACAAAAACAAAATGCAAGAAAAAAAGCATCATCTGGGGTAAAGGGGGCTTTGTGTTTAAGAAAAAAAACGAAATCATCAAACGAAACGAGACAAAAATAATTTGTATATTTTTTGTTTTATTTAGAAGTAAAAATCAAAAATAAATTACGATAAAACAACTTAAAAAATGTAAATAAATTTAATTATAAAAACGAAAATATTATGGGAATTTAAAAATTTCATAAATTTCAAAACATATACAAAGCAATTTTTAAATAATTCATTATTAAAGAGATAAAAAAAAACAACAATAGTGTTAAGCTTAAAGTGAAAGAAATTAAGCAATTAAATACGAATAATTTTAACAAAAATGTTAATTAAACAACAAAATTTTTAAGCTCAAAACTTCAAGGGCCTTTTAAAGCCTCTTAATTCGAAAACTTAAAAAAATTTGTTTCGGAAAAAATCAAAATAAATAATTTAAACAAATGTAATGACGTGGATAAAAAATAGCAAAAATCATGGTGTGTGTGTTTGTACCTAATCGTTTTAGTGTTTAATAAAGAAAAAAATTCAAAATACAAAACAAATTTTAAAGCAAAAGAAAAAATCCAGTAATTTCACCAAAAAGCAATTTGTATTTTTTCAACAAAAAAAAAGCCACACAAACTAAAACAATTATTACAACAAAAAGTAACTGGTGAATGTTAAGTTTTACACGAGTTGTTCGTGCTGCGCATGCGCTGAGTTCGAATCAAAAAAAAAATATAATCAACTCGTAACAAACCTTTAGAAAAAGTTTTATTGTGCAAAAAAACCAAAATCGTATCAATAAAATCACAAAAAAAAAATAAATCTCATTTAAAAAATCTTAAAAAACTAAACTGTTTTGAAGCCAACTTGAGCAAAGACATTTTTTGTGCTGGGGTGGGTGTTAAACTTAGCAGACAAAAACAATTTCGCTAGAAAATATGAATATGAAAAAAAAGTTACTTTCAAAAAACGCAATCATCTATCAGTTAGTTTTTGATGTTCAAATATGAAACGGAATTAAGTGTTAGTTTAGTGTTCAATTCGACATGCGGGTCTTATAGACTTAAATCAGCAATGTGCTATAATAAAAATTCTGGGGGAGGAGCGCCTTAATAGCTAAGCTTTTTTTTCTCCGTATTTATTGAATCTTCATATATTAAATATAAACTAAACTTTTTTACTAACAATAATTGATCAAATCTTCATTCTAATTCTAATTCTTTAGTTTATGTCCTGCCAGTGCCGCACGAAAATGTTCCCCATCACTGTTTCAGTTCCCGCCTGTAGGTATTTAGCGCTGTTCTATTCGGAAAAGTTCCACGGTATCCTTCTTCACCATCACGGAAAATATTTCGAGCTAGAGGTATAGAATTCTACACATTCAAGCCTTTTTAAATATTTGAATGAATATTTCGTGGACATTGGTTTTACTATTGGCACATTGCGAGCCTTGTAAATATTTGTGTTTTTAACATGCCAGCCAGGGCTGCCAGATTTGACGATTTATCGTCATTTTGACGATTTTTTGTTCCAAAATTAGCTACCTGCCGATTTGCAGATTTTTTTCCAAAAAGTGACGATTTTATTCAGTCTCAAAAAAAAGCTTTATATGTTCTATACATTTAGATTTTAGCACAGAAATAAAATTTTGTAAACAAGTCGCTTAAATTTTTAAGTTTTTTCCCCAAAATTTCAAACTTTTAAATGCAAAATAAATTTCAAGTTGACATTAAATTTTGACTGATTTTTTGCAAACTATTAGTCATTTAGACTTTTTTGGGTAAAGACGTAACCCATTTGCTGACGCCCAGAGAAAAATACTTTTGAGATCAGTATTCAGATCATTTACGTTATTTCAAACTTAACTTTTTAGGGTGCATGATGAATATTGTTGAAATTTCAAATGGAATGATAAAAATATAAAAACATTAAAAATGCGCTCGTCGACGATCAAAACGCTATTCATGAAACTCCCAGTAGCTCTTATACGATTGAAAATGCAAGCTGGGTATGAAGTAATTTATGTTTTTATTTAATTATTTTTTGAAACCAACAAAGTGAAAATTTAACAACAATTGTTAAAAAAATACTTAGGTTTAAGTTGGCCGATTTCTCGACGATTTTTCAAAACGAAAAAGACGATTTTTTCAAAAATTCATCTGGCAGCCCTGATGCCAGCACTCATGTTCTGTTACTTTGGTGAGAATTTCTTGCATCGAAAGGATTTGAAACAAAATATTCCATCGTTTCTCGAAAAGTGAGAAAAAAGTTTGTCTGTAACTCATGTCGAAAACTATCATAAGAGAAGCCGATATAAAATTGCACAAATTGTCAAACACATCGCTGTCGGCGATCAAAATTTTCTTAAATATTAATAACAAATAAATCTTCCAGCTCGAGGTCCTTTTTTTGTATAAAATGTTCTTTATTTCATTTACTCCAATATTTCGTTATTCTTTGAATAACATCATCAGGGACAACCGTCGGCTAAACCAAAAAATGTAAAGTGCGACTTTAATGTTTGTTGTTTACAAAATGGCTTTGAAAACATTCGCATATTTTTCAAAAATGTTAAAAGCAACAAATTTAAACAATGAAAAAATCAACCAAGAACAAAAAACGTATCTCTTCCGTGTTATTATTCATTGCATTTTTAATATATTTTTTTGTGTTAAAATTTGTTCTTACGCCATTTTTATTCGTGAGTTTATTTGACAGTTCAAAGCGGGAACTTTCTCACAAAAATTATGTGATAGCTATTACTCGCCAAAAGTGTTACAGACGGAGTTAAATGAGAAAAACAGTTATTTGGTTCAATTTATGGCATTTTTGTTTAATTTCTCACGTTTCAATCGAAAAGTTTCTCAACGCTGGAGTTACAGAACATGGTAACAGGGCGCAGATATGATGTTTTGAAGAAGTTTATTTTGGCGTCATTAGATTTTTCAATATTTGAGGCCGCTGCGATGCTTCAAAACTTAATTTCGTAGAACTTGATTTGCCTAAAGAAAGAGTTGTAAAGTAGGAGTTTACAATCCAGACTAAGGGAAGAATCTCTTTTAATAAGTTAATTTGAAATTTGCCTCTATATGGCATTTTCACGTTAAACGTCGATGGTGATATATACCGAGACATGCAAATGATGAGGTTTAATTTGCATATTGATTTGAATGTTAACATCCATATGAGATTTGGAGCCCTGCACAATTTCATTTGAATACACGTTCAAATCATTTAAGAAATGTCCAAACTCTTTAGTAAAGTGTGGCTATCACAAACAAATACTGAAGATAAGTATTGACGACCTTTTAACATAAGTGTATGAGTGTGTAGAAACAAATGAAAGCGTGCGAGTATAAAAAATACTCTGTAAAATTAACATGGGAATGAAAATTACACGCATCCATGACATTGGTAATATGAAATATTTGTATGTTTTTAATAGTATTGAAACAACAACAAATCATTAAAAAAAACTTTCGCTGTTCGTCCTTTTCGAAGACAAAATAATACTTACTGTACTTATCCAACTCAATAAAATGATGAGAAAATGTTATTTCTTTCTGTTTTTTTTTTTTTTTTTTTGCCACAAACTTTGTTTTGTTCGGTTCAGCACATTAATGTTCGTTCGTTTCAGTTGTGCTTAACTCCCTTTTGGCTGGTAAAGGAAACAAAAGAATTTTAAATACAGAAAACATGTGCATAAAATACACTCAAGCTATTCGCGCTGTGCTCGTGAAAATTTCCAAGCAACAACAACAAAATTAGTGAGAAGGCGTTTCTAAAAATTTTTGTTTTCTCATTCCTTTATTAATGTTGAAAAAAAACTATAGAACATTAAAATATAATGTATGTCTACAGAACCACTACAATTGTTCTGTTTTATAACGAAGAACAAAACACTACATTTATAATATTCTTTACTTTCTTGAGCTATGAACGGTATTATGGGTCGTGTTCTAATACACTTAAGGCCATCTTCATAAAAATGTTTCATGTTAATAACAGGTTTATAAGATAAAATGTATATTAAAAATTGTTTAATAAACCTCTTATTAAACTGAAATATTTTTTATGAATAAGGGGGTTACACTCAAAAAATAGATATCGTTTTTGGTTGTATGAACCGTACGCCTTATAATGTTCTGTTTATTTTCGTACACTGAGATTTTTAATAACTACTTGCCATTGAAGTCGACCGTATACGTATACGTGTCCGCAACATTCACGCAAAAGTAACGACGCCTTAAATATATGTATATTATCCGGTAAAAATTCTCTTTTATACCAATTTAATTGTCATATTTGAATACACTTAACTTTTAACTCTAAAATATCTTTACTCTATCATTATTGTACTTTATTCATGAGTATAAATTAAAAATCATTAACATCTTTAAACTATTTCTATAGTACATTATCCAAAAACAAACATACTTTCAAACAATAGTCAACAAATTAAAAACAAACTTTCTTACTTACAGTTATTAGCAGCCAGTCCGCTGGTCAATGGACAGTAATAAAAAAGGTTGTTCAGTTACAAGTAATTTGTGCATAAAAAAACTTTCTTATAAAACAAGTAGCAAAGAAAAACATTTTTATTTCATTTAACCGAAAATAATTACGTGCCCCTCAAAAAATAAAGACACACATTTTCTAACAAAAAAATAAACGCCGCCACTGTAATTACCGATTGTGTAATAATTATTTAAAATTTTGCTTTTCTATCGCTGACTCTTTTGCTCTTCTTCAGATTTAAAATTTTCATAAAACAAATAATGAATGAATGTTAGATGGAAATTGAGTTTCACAGATGTCTGTCTAGTTTCTTTTCATGTTTACATCTCATTATGTTTGAATAATGATTACAGATCTTGAACTACTTTTCATATAAGAATACATGTTTTTATAACGCCTCACCACACGAAGCGCTTGTAACTTCTAAACTTTTGATTAAGAGCCCATAAAGTATGAAACGAAATGTTTGAATGTGTGGCGATACCAATCCACATGAGTTCTTATTGTGTCCAATGCACCCCGAAAAAAATCACTGTTTGGTATTGATTTCTTTCAGAACGATATTACGAAAAAGTAGAAAATATTACTCATATGCTACTGCGTTGCATGAAAACTGTCATCAGTTTTCGTTGTAAATTTTTGAATTACTTTACTTGATTTTTTTAGCACAAAATGTGGCTTTTAACGATACCCATTAACGGGCTTATCTTTGGCGCTGAAGGTTGATGAATACCAGAATTTCTTTTGGCCTAAATTGGATGATATGGATACCCTGGACATGTGTCTTAGACAGGACGGCGCTACTTTCCACACAGCTTATTCCACTTTAGTCATTCTGCATAAGTGATTTAAGGGCATGGTCATCTCACATTCAAATTGACTACGTTAGACTTTTTCTTGTTAGGTTTTCTTAAATTGCGGGTCCATGAGAGTTGGTAACAACTCACAGCGGTCCTCAAGAGCAATAAGCCCGTGCCATGGTTCAAGTTGTTCACAGTTTAAGAAGAGAGCTTTTAAATAAAAAAAAAACAAATTGAAATAATTATAAAGAGCAAATAAGTGGCCATTTTTGGACTGAATTTTTCTTAATTCCTATAATGTCATTACAAACCCGATTTTTTTATGCAAATCAAATCTCTTTTGAGGAAATCCTATAATTTTTGGTCTAAATCAAATCTTTTTTTTTATTCTTATTTCTAAATTGTCTTCATTGATGACCTCATAAGTCAGCGATTTCGGATTTTTTTTTTTTTTTTTTTTTGTCATTAAGTCACCTCACGACATACATATTTGTTATTAACTTTAAATTCATTAAATATTTGTCACGATTTTTATTTTGTTTAAATCTACAGTTAAATTTTGTAAATTATTCTAATTATTCAGCCTTTTTTTGGAAACAAATTTTTGTCATTCAATCTGTAATTTATCTTAATTCTTTCAATAAATTTTGAGTCATAATTAGAGTTTTTCTTTTCGCGGACTTTTTTATTTCCCGGGAGACTGGGTTTTATTTTTTAATTTCCCGGAAGCCCGGGAAATCTCGCTCGATACAAATCAATGCAAAATATTATTTAATTTGATTTATTTAAACAAAAAGCATTTCCTGAGATCAATTAAATAAGTTTATAAATGCATTCAACTTTCTCAAATTTCGGTGGCAAAAAGGAAAAAGCTTAAAACCTTCGTGGCAAAAATTTGAATTATTTTGTAGGATTTTTGGAAATGTTATAGCAAAATGACTTTTTGGTCATCTTTTTTCAATGTGCAATAACGTTTGGAATAGTAAAAACTTCCGACTGTGCCATTAGGAGTGTAAAGAAATAAAAACTTAAAAAAATATAACCGCAGAGAACTGATGATTTTATTAAATTCGGATAAAATTTTCACAAGCCGCCTTTAAAGTTTTTAATTATTCTCCTAAAAACTAAACAAATAGACTTAGGCACTTTTTGGCACATAATTAATTAAAAGCCAACAGCAATTAAAAAATTTCAAAGCCCAGAATTTCGAAAATCGTTTTTACATACAATGCACAATTTTTTGGTCTTAGAAGACCCCTAGTGAAATTTGATGCAGAACATATTCGTAGAACATTTTAACCCTCTTAAGTCCCGTTTTAGTATACTTCTGTGTGAAAATAAAAAAGGACAAAAAAGACCTCTTAAAATGAGTGTTAGAGGGTTAATATATTCTAAGAAAAGAATGGCAATACAATTATACTGAAGACATCTGAAGTAGTATTTTAGCTCAAAAGTACATTTAGTATATTTTTTTTTGGATTTATAACAAACGCCTTTTCAAAAAATTCAAAAACATTAGGGACCGATATTTCGGGAACCTGAGCTTACTTTTCAAAACCCTTTGGCAGATTTGCTCTACCAACATTCTAGTTTCATTTCACGTTGCAAGTATTGAGGCTGGCGGCGATGAACCAAATTTTGTTGCACTGTGCTACTTAAACAATTATTTCTTTTAAAATAGGATTTAAGTTCACAATAAGCATTAACAGAATCGTTTGAAAGCCTACTTCTAATTTTTATCAAGAAGATTTTAATGAAAAAATACGTTTCCTTTCTACGGATGTTTGCCTTTATAGTCAAAGTTACATTTTATAGTCTCTAGACACCTTCAGTTTTCTTAGCACTTCCTTCCTTCAAAACTTGTAATTCCTTTTTAAAAAAAAAATATTTTCTCCGAATCGAATAAGCGTTTTCTTTATTAATAACTTTTGTCATCATTTCTTACAGAATCTAATCGGAAAATCTTTTATGCAGCTGCTCTGCATATGAAATCACTAAATTTTTTGAAGCAAGTGGGAACAACTTTTTACGTTTCTATAAAATAAATCTGGGTCTTTGAACAAATTATAAATTCGGTACATTTTTACTCTTCTTCTTTCGAAACTTCATAGCATTTAACATTAAACATTGCCTTACTTATCGGTTAGGAATTGACATCTCTTTGGCGTTTGGGAAAACTGTCTTAAGTCGTTTTCATTATGTTTAATTGCAAAATATTCATTTGGTGTATTTCATTGCCTATGCTAAGAGCAGATGATAACGATAAGAAGAAATTGTGGTAGACTAAAACGGTTTACAACTCAACTCAGTTGAGTTGCAATTTCTTAATTTTTGTATTATGGTTTACAACTTTGCTATATTGCGACGAACAAAAACATAACAAAAATTACAACTGATCACAGCCAGTTGTCTTAGTTACAACTCAACTCAGTTGAGTTGTAAACCGAAATAGGGGCCTAAAGTGATTTAAACATAAAAAAAAAGAGAAAAAATTTAATTAAAGCCAATCAAAATCTAAAAATGAGTTTTTTTTTGACCTAAGACCTTTGTACCTAACGGCTAAAAGTTGCCATAATCAAATTAGGAAAAATCCCGGAAATTCCCGCACAAATTTCAAGGGATTTATTTCCCGAAAAATGTGCGGTATCCCGGAATTTTTGTTCCGGAAATTCCCGTATGAAAAACACTAGTCATAATTAATATTATAAAAAAATATATAGCAAAATTTATTTCAAACAAAATGCTAAGTAAAAATATTTAATTAAATTTTAACTTAATTTGAAAAGGAATTCAAAAACATTAATCAAATTCTTTCCCTCAATGTCAGGGATTTCCGCTAAAAAAATTAAAAAAATAACAAATAATAAAGGCCTTTCAATTATAAAGATTAAAGATATTTATTTTTAAGCGTTCATGTAGTTTCGAAGTTTGCACAGCTTCTCGTCTCTGTGTGGAAGAGACGTCGATTAAATACAAAATATTGTATGCGAAAGAAATTGTTGAATCCGCCTTTAACTCCAAATTTTCTGAGAATCAATTCATATTAAAATGTAACTCCGATAGAAGTGTTTCAGGCGAAAAAAAAATCCAAAAAGCGTGACCACTAATTTCACTAACCAATTAATTTTTTCAGTTCTTGTTGATTGCCCGAACCTAATTTCTTAAAGAAATCGTAGAAAATTTTAATAAATAACGTCTTAAATGCTTTTTGAATCAATCAAACACATATTTGATGAAAATAGTGGTGACGTGAGGAGCGTAAAATATTTGTTATTTGTGACCATAACTTAAGAATAAATATACATAAATACAAACAAGAAAGCATAGTCGGTCAAGCCCGACCCTATGACACCCTACACCACAGTTTATAAGAACAAATGTTTGGAAGTGTTACCTATTTGAGACCCATTGGTAATCATGGACCCGCCAGAAGAGAATTGTACAAAAAATTTTCATCTGTAAACCCGGAAATGGCCAACAAAAATCAAAATTTTTCTAACTTAGCTCTAATTTTATTTTTTTTTTTACCGAAATTAGCCTATAGTGTCCTTATTATATTGAAAAACTTTTATTATGGGACCTCTATTAGTTTAAAAGTAATGCAAATTTTTTTAAATTCGTACGTGTGGGTATTGCAATGTTGTACCGTAAAAGACAGGAAAGAAGGAGTTTAAATTTAAATTTTTATACCCTTCACCACAGGTGGTGAAAAGGGTATACATAAGTTTGTCTACAATATTGATGTTAGACCCTATAAAGTATATATATTCTGGGTCCTTATGAGGAGCGAAGTTGATTTAACGATGTCCGTCTGTCCGTTGAAATGGATTTTCCGAAGACCCCATATATGATAGGGGCCAGGTTATTATACATTTATGTCACATATGGTCCGGAATTGTTTGCTATTGAAATTCAGCAAGATCGGTCCACGAATGGCGGAGGTATGAGTAAAAAACCACGACTGCCTCAAATTTGTCCCCTTAAAGGTCCAATTAGACGTGACATTACCATACCAACACTGTATTACCAAAACGACATAAACATACAATACAAACCAATTCAATTTTAGTTGCTACGGTAATACAGTGGTGGATTTTATTTGCAATGTGTTTAATTTTACGCATACACATACACATTAATGCATGTATATGATATGCCGCTCAAATAAAGAAACAAACTCATAGACTCAATAAATTTAAATTTAACGCTTCTTCAGTAAAATCATTCGTAGCCGAGTTGTTAAGTTCTCTCCTGAGACTGACAGTTCGAATCCCAAAAAGAATTTTTTTCATTTTTTATACCCTCCACCACAATTAGTTGTGAAGAGGGTATATTAAGTTTTTCATTCCGTGTGAAACTTTTTTATTATTCATCTCAGACCCTATAAAGTATATATATTCTGGGTCCTTGAGTAATTTTAAGTCGATTTAGCCATGTCCGTCTGTCTGTCCGTCAGTCTGTCCATCTGTCCGTCTGTTGAAAACACGCTCACTTTCGAAAAACAAACAAACTTGGTGTCAAATTGCTTGTAGTTATCCTAAGCAGTTTGGGATTGAAATCCAGCAAAATCGGTTCAATAGGATCTGAGCTATGAATCAAAATGTTGAACCACCACCTAAAAAAAATTGATAATTTTGTTACAAAAACTAACATAAATGGTGGAAAAATGCACAGAATGATATAAGATTTCGCAACAATTCGTTTTATTTAACTGGAAATCACGCTGTAAAATATCTTGAAGATCCGTCCATGATTTACCCTAGGCCCCACATAAGCCCTACTCCCGGAAAACAGTATAGTAAGCCTAAAACCCTAACTAACAATGCTATCATAACAAATTTTGGCACGTCACAGTTAAATAGGACTAGAAATGAAACTGTTAAGTTTCGTGAAGATCGGTCCATAATTTACCATAGGCCCCATATAAAACCTACTTCCAGAAAACAGTTTAGTACGCCTAAATCCGTAAAAAATAATGCTATCATAACAAAATTTGGTACATCAAAATTTTTTGGAACTAAAAATAAAACTGTGAAATTTCGTGAAGATCGGTCCATAATTTACCATTGGCCCAATATAAACCTTACTCCCGGAAAACAGCTTAGTACGCCTAAAAACGTAAAAAAGAATGCTATCATAACAAAATTTGGTAGATCACAGTTTTATTGAACGAGAAATGAGACTTTAAAATTTTGTGAAGAACGGTCCATCATTTACCATAGGCCCCATATAAACCTTACTCCCGGAAAACAGCTTAGTAAACCTAAATACGTAAAAAATAATGCTATCATAACAAAATTTGGAACATATAAGTTTTACAGGACCAGAAATAAGACTGTGAAATTTCGTGAAGATCAGTTCATAATTTACCCTAGGCCCCATATAAACCTTACTCCCGGAAAACAGCTTAGTACGCCTAAAAACGTAAAAAATAACGCTATCATAACAAAATTTGATACATCACAGTTTTATAGAACTAGAAATGACACTGTGAAATTTGGTGAAGAACGGTGCATAGCTTACCATAGGCCTCATATAAAGCCCACTCTGGTAAAATAATTAAATACGCGGTAAACTTTCTTCCAGTTTAGCTTCATATGGCCAGAAAAAATGTTATGCAATTTTGTGATATACGGTCCATAATTTTCCTTATATTCCATTTTAGCAGCCTTTTGAAATTTACTGCAAACGCTTAAACTAATTGCTCCGCTGTATTGAAATTTATGTTTTTTAATACCAGAAATCGTTCTGCAGAATTTGGGATGATTGGTTCATAGCTTACCATGGCTTTTATATAATTTGTTCTCTTGAAAATCATTTAAGTTCATCTTAAACTGATATTCTACTCAAACTTTTTAAAATTGATTCTGATTGTCGATCAATAATTTTATATAGGTCTAAACCGCAACAAATTTTAATGCAGACGTCTGTTTTTACAAAGATTATAATAATAAATAGACATTATACAGATATTACTCCTAAAACATTCGAAGTGTCGGTGGAGGGTATCAAAGATTCGGCACAGCCGAATATAGCACTCTAACTTGTTTTATTTAATTTTTTTATGTTCTAAAAAACGATTTTAAGATTATAAAAAGAATTTCAAACATCAACTTTGGCAAAAGAGGAAACGGGCTTAGGTACATATATACATTTTTTGTTTTTTGTATTCTTCGGCATGACGAAATGAAAAGTTGGCGTGGCTCAATTAATATTTATGTATACCTATCTAAAGAACGTTATTTATGTATATAACTTTTTGTTCTTATCTCATCATGGTGAAGGGTATATAAGATTCGGCATAGCCGAATATAGCACTCTAACTTGTTTTTAATTCGACCTAATTTTTTGATTTTTTTCCGAAATACTTATTTACCGGCATACTTATTGTATTGTTAAACTTTTATTAAGTGCTCTTTATAAGTTTAAAAGTAATGCAAATTTTTGAATACCGTTTGAAACCTGAAATTTCTTGTATTATGGAATTATGACAGACAGAAATTTACTACAGTAGCATTATTCGTTACGTTTTAAGGCATACTTAAATGTTTCCCGAGAATGGGTTTCATATGAGTGGGTAAGTTATGGACCGATCATAATAAAATTTTAGATTTTAGTTTCTATTCTTTTTAAACAACGACATACCAAATTTTAATGCAACCCAACAAACACGGAGGTTTGAGTTCAAATTGAAAATGATTTGAAATTAAACGTTTTTTCAAACGACAAACGTTTGATAATGATTTGAAAATCATTTGAAAATCATAGCGTTCTCAACAAAAAGGTGAAATTATTTTCAAATTGAAAAATGCCTTTATTTTCAACTTGCTTTCAAACATATTTCTCAAATGTTTTTCAAATGTGGATTATAATACAATGTGGAATATAATTAAAAATTTTTTTTTTTAATTTAAATTTATTATTTATTTAAATAAACGTCCTCTAATTCTTGGAAAGACAAACTACTTGGCTCCCTTTTATTTTGCGGATTGCAGCACCGCGATCGTTCAACAAACTTTCTTCACTTTCCTGTTTTATTTTCCTTTTTTTTGTATTCTTAATCATTGTAATAACTTACAAATAATTTTTAATTTTCACAAGAAATAAACTGTTCACTTTATATTAAAATTTATTCTTAATAGTAAAACACATGTAACCACAAAGTAAAAAATGTCACTTTAATCGCCATTTTTAATGATTACATTTATTTTTTGCTTTAGTATTGCCAAGTTTATTTTTGATTTGAATTTAACATTTGACATCAAATTGATGAAACATTTGATATCAAATGTTTATTTTTAAATCATTATCAATTTGAATTTAAATGTTAAATCAAACAATTGAAAAACGTTTGAGAATTGTGTTTGATGTCAAATGATAAAGTCATTTCATATCAAAAGTTTGACTTCGTGTTTGTTGGGAATAGCCCTTTTTATAGCTGTTTTCGTGGCATTTAAATGATTATTAGAGTAGGCTTATAGACCGATCTTAGCGAAATTTGAGTGATTTCTAATCTTATAAAACTATGAAAGATTTTGCTGCATTATTATTATTTAGAGTGGGCTTTGTATAAGGCCTATGGTAAATTATGAAGCGGTGGTCTGTTAGTTAGTTTTTGTGAAAGCTTTTGTAACTAGAAGACAATTTTTTTTATGAGGTTGTTCCACATTTGGGCTCATAACTCTTATCCTAGTAAACCGCATGAGCTGAATTTCAATCCCAAGGTGCTTAGGAGTACTAAAAAGAGTTTTACATTAATATTGTTTCTTTTTGTTGAGTCTTTAGAAAGTGATCGTCTTTTCAATAAACGGACATGGCTATAAATAAAAGGTGTGCAAATGAACTTTAAAGTTCAGTCAGTCTATTGCTGTTTAATATGGAGAAGCAGGGGTCCTGCTACTCAAATTTAATAAAAATTGGAAATTTCGTTAAAATTTCATGTCCAGTGATGACGAGACTTTACATTTCATTTTTGCCATAAAATCTTAACATGCTTGATCTCATTTAGAAAGGCCTCAACTCGATTTTTTTTTTTTTTTTTTTTTTTGAAATTGAGTTTTTACACAAACACAAATCGTTAAAAAACTGCAATGCAATAGAATCCAAAAAAATGGTTGTATATTTACGTTTTACTGTTCACAGTTTCTATTATGTTTTTACATTCTCCTGTAAAGTTGCAATTATGTGAGTTAGGGCGTTTCTACATGAGACCAACAATATGTATCTTTTCAAAGTTATTTTTGGGAATACAAAATTTATTATTAATAAGATTTCTGTAAGACGTGCTTAATTTCGAATTTTTTATTTTTGAAAAATACACTGAAGTTTATTATTGAGGGAAAGCTAGCTTCTATGCGCATTTCGCAGGAAACCTTTTCCAAAAATTTTAGAAAAGCTAAAAATAGTATACAAATAAAACCTTAAAGCGAATAAGAATTATAAACACTCAATGTCTTACTTGAAACAACATCACAGCTTAAACAAAACACCAACAATAAACAGCGAGCTTATCTTTTCTTACATTCCCCTGCAATTGGTTGGCTTTTTCCGACTCGAATTGTAGTTGTAAGTGGGTAAAAAAAAACAAATTGCTTCATTTTATTGTCTTCGTAAGAAAACACTAAAGAAAAACAATTTGCCAGTTGAGTTTTTTGCACGGGCACATTTAGGTGGTCCTTAATTTTTTGTTTTCGATTCTCCAATATCGTAGTCAAGTTTTGCATAGGTTAGGGTTAAATAAAATTTGGTAAAAGTATGAGCTCGATCGGTTGAAAATTGCCGTGCCGCACGCGCATTGAAGTCTGTGAGAATGAACTTCGGGCTAAGTGGAGAGAAAAAACGCCCGTAACTACTGAGGAGTCATCCCTAGAGATGTAAAATGTATGAACAACCACCATTATTTTTGCATCCCCAATATTTCTCAAGAACAAACTTATCCTCCATCTCCAACCCTTCATTCATATGGTCCCCATACAAAAAATTTAATTTTAACGAAAATTTACCAAAATGGAGAAAAAATAGACAACTATTAAAATAAATTAAAATGGCTTTATTGATGTTATTAATTGCTAATTATCAATGATTTATGTTGAGGGAAAGCTAATTATCAATGATTTATGTAAATTTGCTTTTTTCAAAAGTCGGATATTTTTCGATAATCCGCGACAACTTGAATCAAATATTGCTTCTCCTCTTCGTTCCGGCACAAGCAAGTTTATTATCAAAGTTATTTTTGGGAATACAAAATTTAATTTATAAATTTCAGTGTATTGATCAAATATGAAAAATTGGGAATTTAGCATGTCGTACAGAAATCTTATTACTGTATCTTTTCTTTTCACTTTTTATGCGATTTTTTTTTACAAAAATAAAATATTAAAACTTTTTATGATCATTTATAATTGAATGCGGGTTTTTTGAAATATTTTTGCCCTAATCATTTATAAAGGCTATTTCAATAATTTAACAAAAAAAAAAACCTTAAAAATCTATAAACTCTGTATTATTTTCGTTAATTTAATTTTTTTTTGCCAGCAAAGAAATCCAAAGCTTTTAAAATATTTATAGGTTTTGTATTTTGTTAATGTACTTTATATGTTATTTTATTATTAACTTTCTAATTTAATATTTTTTTCCTCGGGCATCCACTGTAATTGTCAATTTAAAACTTTTGCTACAAAAAAAAAAACATTTATTTTTTGTTTAATTAAGAGTTTAAAGTCAAACATAAAAATGCAATTATTGAATCATTTTTCTTTTAAGTGTTAATAATTCCGATCCAAGGTTTATGTTGTGGATTTTTAATGGAGTTTTGGAATATAATCGATTTCACATAACAATAAAAAGAAGTAATTATTTACCGGGTTACCAAGTAAATTGTTTTTCTTTTTTGTAGATTATTTAATTTTTTAGCTTAAAAACCAGATAATGACATTTTTAACATTACAGTTTATACATTATAATGTATTTTGAAAAAATTCTCGAAAAAAGGTCGTAAAAAACCAGAAACAGAGTTGATTTTTAATTCGGTAGGATCCGAATGAAATAAGGCTTTGATTTTTGTAAAGTGGCTTTTTTTATGAACTAGTGCTGCCAGAAGTAAGAAAAAAAATCCCTTTTCTTTAATAATTTTAATTAGGCTTAATTTCATGAAATTTAATTTTTCATTAAATTATTTTTATGAAGAAAGGAATTTTACAACATGACAATTAATTAAAATTGTTATTGATAATCTTTCATTCTTGACGTGGCTGGGGCTCGAACCCCGGCCGGCAGGTTACCATGACATGTTTCGATTGCAACCACTCAATCTCCTCAGATGGATTTGCCGTCTTACACTCGCAGCCATCGACGACTGCTGACGTCAATAGTCAAACATCAATCCTTAAACCAAATTGTATTCTAACATTTCGTAGATCGAAATTTGCTTTCCTGAATGATTATCCACCTTAATTGATTTTACATGTTCTTTCCTTACTTCTGTTTTTTCGTACTTTTGTCAAGAATTTTTCTTGAAGTCCAAGTACATTTTTTGTTTTTTCATTTTGTCTTTTTCTTTTCTGTTGACCTTTTTCAGCACAACTGGAAGGACAAATGTACACATAGAGCTCGTGCCTTAGCTTTGACAATAATTAGTATTGTGGTTATTTTGTTGAACTATTTATGGTTTTTAATCCAAATTTTTTTTAATAATTTTAATTAGGCTTAAGTTCATGAAATTTAATTTTTCATTAAATTATTTTTATGAAGAAAGGAATTTTCATCACAAATAGAAAGAGTATATCGTTGCCTAAAACGTTAAGCGCACTAACTAGCCAACAAATAGAAATCGACTTTTTCATTGATTCTGATGTATTGAATCAACACAAATGTCCACAAAAAATTTTAGAATCTTTCAACCAAAAATAGCGATTAGGTTGATTTTATTAACATAGAGAAAATTTGATATTTGTGTGTAAATTTTGCCAAATTTTCCCTGCAAAAGCAGTCATCGTGACTTTAAAAGTGGCCAGATGCATTACTACATTACCAAGCCATTTAATCTCTTTTTAAGGGAAGCACTTTTTTGGCCCACCTATAAAATTTCTCACATGTACTACAACGTTACTTGAAACCAATGAGATTTTAAACTCTAAAATATATTCAAAAAAGAAAAAAAAAAAAAACATTCACATTCACTTTAAATAAACACTTGAGACACCAAACAGAACAAAATAAAAAAAATGGCCAACTTGTTTGACTAAAAAACCTCTAAATATGTGGAGAAGGCATTCATAAATATTTAAAGAATTTAAATTATTTAAAATACTAAATTTTTACAAATTCATTATTATTTTTTGTATTCGTGTTTTGTTTTCATTCGATTTTCGTAGTTTAAAAAATAATCCATTTTTGGATTCCAACACAATATTATGATAAGAGAATTCCTAATGAGTTTAAATGGCCACTCAAATGAAGTGAAGACATTTTAAAAACAATCTTAACGTCTTTTTATTTGTTGAATGTGTGTGTGTGTGTGTGTCTGTTTTTTAACGTAATTTTTTGAATCACTGAGTTTAAATTTAGATTTTTATACAAAAAAAAGTAAAAAAAAAATTTAAAATTTTAATTAACAACATTTAAATAAAACAAAATAATACATGGATGGTATGCACGCTTTTGGGCCAATTTATTTTTTTTAGCAGAGAAAAAAATCAAGTTTTGTGAAATCAGGGGGCAAATTATGGCAGTCGTGATCGAATACTTTTTCGATTCGAAAGCAATTTTATTTCAGTCGATACTGACCAATTCGTTTTTATTTTTTCAGTGTTGCAAAAACTCAAATAAATTCTTTACAACACTATAAAAATAGTTTCGATCCGTTTAGTATATACAGAAAGAATAACAAATAAAATTACTTTCGAATCGAAAAAGTGTTCGATCACGACTGCCATAATTTGCCCCCAGTTTTGAGGCAATCGTTATTTTTTACTCCAACCTCAGCCATTTTTGAACCGATCGAAATTCAGAAAACCCAATTCAACGTCCACATGAACAAAAGATGTTTTGTTGACTCCCTTTCTTTGTCCTCTTCTTCTTCTTAGTTATTGCAAGTTACAAAGATCATTGTAAGAAACGGCGCTGCGAAATGTGGCTCCAGAAAATATGGCCCCAAATGAAAATGAAAATTTCCCCCTAATTTTTGGCTTGTTTTCATAATGCAATATGAGCCAATTTTTTAAAAAATGTCACCCAAACAAATTGAAAATAGCCCTTAAAATAAAATTTAATATGATTCTAAATTCGGGATAATTCTTCTTTGTGAAAAATAAGGCTGTAGGAAAAATCGCCCAAAAAAATAAATGAAAGATCGCGCAAAAAATTCCATGTAAAATTGGGCCTGAATTCATATGAAAAGTGACCCAAAATTGTTGGGCTATTTTTCGTTATTATTGGTGATTTTTCGGTTTTTAAATTTGGTGATTTTTCATTATGAAAAATCAGCCAAAAATATTATATGAAAAATAGTCCATTTATCGGCCCATTTTTCATTTTTAAAATTTCGTCAAAATCTTACATACTATTTGTCTAAATCATTCATTATTACTATACGTCGAATTCCTAAATGTTTTTTATAAAAATAACGGGACAACTTGCAAAAAGGTGGCATGTCATAACGTCCAGTGTCATAGAGTCCGTGGACGAACTCGAAAGAATAGCTTACAAACTCGCAAGCACAGCCGGCCTCGTTGATAAAACAAAAACCGGCTTCGCTAACTAAAGCTTATCTGCGAAGTCGGCCTTCGTTCGGACACAAGGCAGATTTTAGAAGCTTTACTTAGCGAAGCCGGTTTTTGTTATACCATAGAGTAGAAAATCCTTGTGCCCGGCCGAAGGCCGGCTATGCCGAGACGCTTTAGTAAGCGCTGCCGGAATTTGTTACACCATGGGGGAGAAAATCCGTGCGCCCAAAAGTGTTTTCGTTATATGTTTAATACGGTGGCATGTCATAACGTCCAGTGTCATAGTTTTGTTGGTTGGGACCATAATGAAACATGTTTTTCTCTGCGTGTATGCAGATAATTTTTTTTGTATTTAACTTCTTTAGTAATTATGGGCCTAATGACACTTTCAAAAGTGTCATAACGTCCATGGACACTATGACACTTTGCAAATGGACATTATGACACTTTCAAAAGTGTCATTAGGCCCATAATTACTAAAGAAGTTAAATACAAAAAAATGATCTGCATACACGCAGAGAAAAACATGTTTCATTATGGTCCCAACCAACAAAACTATTTTTAAAGAAACTAATTTAACTATAATATGGTTGTCGGTGACAATGATTTGGTTAAATGAAACATAATATGGTAAAAATTTTTTAAAAAAGGTTTTGCTGCTTTTTCTCTGGGTGTATATATTAAATATATAACGAAAACACTTTTGGGCGCAAGGATTTTCTCCTCTATGGTATCACAAATACCAGCTTCGCTAACTAAAGCTTCTTTGCACAGCCGGCCTTTGGCCGGGCGCAAGGATTTTCTTCTCTATGGTATAACAAATACCGGCTTCGCTAACTAAAGCTTTTCTGCACAGCCGGCCTTTGGCCGGGCGCAAGGATTTTCTCCTCTATGGTATAACAAACACCGGCTTCGCTTACTAAAGCTTCTCTGCACAGCCGGCCTTCGGCCGGGTGCAAGGATTTTCTCCTCTATGGTATAACAAACACCGGCTTCGCTAACTAAAGCTTCTCTGCATAGTCGGCTTTCGTTCGGAAACAAGGCAGATTTTAGAAGCTTTACTTAGCGAAGCCGGTCTTTGTTATACCATAGAGGAGAAAATCCTTGCGCCCGGCCGAAGGCCTTCTATGCAGAGAAGCTTTAGTTAGCGAAGCCGGTTTTTGTTATACCATAGAGTAGAAAATCCTTGTGCCCGGCCGAAGGCCGACTATGCCGAGACGCTTTAGTAAGCGCTGCCGGAATTTGTTACACCATGGGGGAGAAAATCCGTGCGCCCAAAAGTGTTTTCGTTATATGTTTAATACGGTGGCATGTCATAACGTCCAGTGTCATAGTTTTGTTGGTTGGGACCATAATGAAACATGTTTTTCTCTGCGTGTATGCAGATAATTTTTTTTGTATTTAACTTCTTTAGTAATTATGGGCCTAATGACACTTTCAAAAGTGTCATAACGTCCATGGACACTATGACACTTTGCAAATGGACATTATGACACTTTCAAAAGTGTCATTAGGCCCATAATTACTAAAGAAGTTAAATACAAAAAAATGATCTGCATACACGCAGAGAAAAACATGTTTCATTATGGTCCCAACCAACAAAACTATTTTTAAAGAAACTAATTTAACTAGAATATGGTTGTCGGTGACAATGATTTGGTTAAATGAAACGGACATTATGACATTTTCAAAAGTGTCACAGTGTCCATGGACACTACGACATTGGACATTATGACATGTCATCTTGCAAAAAGCTATATTCTGGTTTGAGTAATTGATTATATGTAACTATGCAGTGATTAATTAATATTTAACTATTGAAGAGTGCACAAAGTTTGGCGGAGGGCTCAAATAAGTATTACTGTCCAAACTGCCGAGCAGCTGTTGAAGATACAATGCAATTTTTTGCATAAAACTTACATTTGTATGTAACTAAATTTATATGAATAATAAGCACTTTTTGCAAATTGGGTAATTTTTAATTTATTTTTTTTCTTTTTTTTTTGGGAAAAAATTCGTTTTTGCTTTTTGGGTCATTTTTCATGTTCTTTTGGGCGATTTTTAATTTTTTTTTTGCCATTTTTCTTTGGTCGATTTTTCCTACAGCCGGAAAATAACCTTAAATTTTTTTTAATAAATTATTACTCCAAAATAATAAAACAAAAACACAGAGAAAGGTTTATATAGGCATATGGTGGAAACTTAAAATCCCGATTTCCAAAATAACGAATTATAACATCCAGAACTTCAAAATCCTGAATTTTAATGTCCCGATTAATTGTGCAGTTTTGGTTGGTTGGGAATTCGGTTGGGAATTCGGCTGGGATCAAGGCTTTTCTCCTCTGTGTTATTATAATTTAGGAATTTTTTTTTTTTAATTTATGTATAAACTAGCTATTTGGCCCGCCGCTGCTTTAGGTTTCCAAAATAAAATGATACTCAAAGTTATTCTCGGGAATACAAAATTTATTATTAAGATTTTTGTATGACGTGCTAAATTCCCAATTTTTCATATTTGATAAATACACTGAAAATTATTGTTGAGGGAAAGCAGCTTCTATGCGCATTTCACTGGTTGCTTGATTCTATTTTTTATTTTTTTTTTCCAGGACACTTATTTTGTGAATTTCGGCCAAATTATAGCTATAAATTTAACATAAACCTGCTGCTTCCGGACTAAACTAATTTATTGTCAAAGTTTGGTGTCAATCGGTCCATTAGCTCTTGAGTTTTAATAACACTTATCCGCTATAGATTTTATATATTTCATCTCAAACCCAATAAGAATTAATAAGGTTTTTATATAGATATTTTTAATTGTCTTAAAATTCCCATTAAGGTGACGTGAAGTGTTTTACATAATTAGAAAAAAATAAGCCTTTTATCGATAAGAAGTTAACATTTTTATTAGAAAATAAGAATTGTTTTACTTCAGGAGTATTATTTATTTGCTTTAATTGATCTTACTGCTTCTTTAATAGTACCGCAAAATTTTCTTCGGTTTTGATCGTGAATTTAATTAAATTTTTACATATTTGGTCAAATAAAAAATCCCCCGAATTTTTACATCAAATTTTTGGGTTTTTTTTTATTTCTATAAAATTTGCTTTATATATTAGTAAATGAAAAATAATCCCAAAGTAATAATTGCGATTTTATTGGGGGTCATTTTTCATTCCTTGATATTGGGTTCTTTTTCATTACACTTAAAATGCAAAAACAACCCAACAAAAAATTAACCCAAAAAAAAAACAAAAGAAAATGGCCCAAAATTGTTCACCAATTCAAGTATTAATCAAAAACAAAATCAGTTTTAATTTAAACGTTTAATTGATACTATAAATTTGTTTACTGGTGCAAATTTAATCAATTTTTTAATAAATATCACAAATTTTTTGATTGAAATTAATTTTTATTTTTTCTGTGTAGTGTTTCAGTGTCTCGTCCACTTCACTATAAATGTTTCGAACGACCCGTTAACTAGTTTTAGAAGTGTTCGCCTTTTTAATCAAAAATTAAAACCTTGATACTAACAATTCTTTCCGTTTCTCGACATAAAGACTATTTTCAGTGCAGAACGAGCAGACTATACAAGTCAACACAGAAAAAACTAAAAACTGATTTCAATTAAAAAATTGTGATATTAATTAAGAAATTAATCAAATATGCTCCAGTAAACAAATAATTAGTATCAATTTAACGTTTAATTTACTTAATAAAACTTGATTAAATTTTTAATGTAAACTAATTTTATTTTTGATTAATGTTTTTGAATGGTAAACAGTTTTGGAGAATTTTTTCTGTGAATGAATGGAAGCGTGAAAAATCTCTTACCTTCTTGGTAAGAGAAAAAATGGTCTAGAGCAGATGCAACTTTTTCATTTGAAAATCGAGGATCTGGTTAACTGAACACACACTTTTAAAGGAAATATGATGGTTAAAGCGATTTTCGAGAATAGCTTTGATACCTTAAAGGAATTTTATTTGATCAATATAATTCTGAAAGGTTGGTGTAATTAAAACTGAGTCTGTGATTGCTTTTTTTCCTTTTATTAGTACCAGCACAAACACAATACCCATCCCACCTGTCGTGTTGTTAGGAGTGATGAATATTAATACTTTTTTTAAATTAATTTAATTAACAAAATCAAAATACAAAAAAAAATTAATAAAAACAGCAATAAGTTTAACTTGTACAAATTATCAACTAATAAATTAAAAAAAAAAAACTACAAAATTAAAGAAGGAAAAAATTAATTAAAACTGAAAACAAAATCCATAAATTATAACAAATTGATTGTATCTAAATAATTAATTAAATATATAATTAAACAATTTATTTCTTTTCAGATAGAAAAATTATGTGATATTTAAACGAACAAAATACGAAATTATTAAAAATATAAATTTTAAAATAAAAAGTCAAAAAAATATTTAATACACATGTGAAAAAAAGAGTGACACTAGTTCTTTTGTTGTTGTTGTTGAAATTTTTAAGTTTAAATTACGAATGTATTACAAATCGGGAAAAAAAATTCTCAAGTATTTGTTTTCATTTTTTTTATTTTTTTTTTTTATAAAAAATAAATTAATTATAATTTATGCAAATGTTTTTAAAATCACACAAATCCAGAGCCCGAAGGGGGCGACGTCACCACTGGTTGCTGCCCCATAATTTGTGGATTAGTTTAATTGTAGTTTTATTAGTTTGTTTGGATGTCAATTGTTATGGTAAGTTTATGATTTTTCTTTGACATTAACCCAAAAAATGCGAGGGTAGTTTAGCTTTTTCGCTAAAACTTCCTTTAAATTATTTTAAGTTACATAATTTAATTCAAAAATCTTGTTTGTTTTACAATTCTATTTTCTTTGAATCGAATTAAAATTTACAAGATCAAGTTCCATTGATAAAAAATGGTGAAAAAATAAGTTGTTTCTTTTGATTTGATTTGAAATGTTGGTTTTTTTTTTAATGATAAATTATCTACTTCGTTTCGTTTATGTTCAAACTAGATTAAATTTATACCAAAATTGGCTTAAAAATCCAATTAGCTTTTCTTCTGTATTTTTGCGATTTATTTTGTATATAAAATATTGCGCAAACTAAATGGAAAAAAAAATATTTATAAAAAAAGTTGTATATAATAAATTTATAGACACTTATTTAGTGGTTAAACATTTTTTTTGCCAATTAGTTGCTGCCAGTTTTAATACCAATTAAGCCCCCTTCACGCTTTTCTACAAGTCTTAAGATTTTTAGTCTGATTGTCAAAAACATAAGAGCATTTTTTTTTTTTTTTTGATACATTTTCCGTGTTTTTGTTTTAAGCCTGGTACTCTGTTCCATTTCACGGGAAAACTCATATGTAGGGATGCAACCTCGTTTTAAAAAACATCGATATTTAAAAACATCGATATTTCCACGATAACCATCGATACTAAAAAAACATCGTTAAGAAACACGATACATCGATGTTGAAACATCGATGTTATTAATAGTCCGTAGTAATACTTACGGACTGCTCAAATTCTTCTTTTCTACTGAAAATCTTGAGGCCCAACTATAGTTTGCACAAGCTTGCTTAAGCTTTTGTTGAAAATTAACAAAGAACCTGTCAAATGCATTTTAAAGCACAAAAACAAAATAAAAAACATTTGATTCCGTACAGGAAGTGCAATCAGTTTCAGACTTTTGCTTAAGCAAATGACAGATTCATAAAACTTAACAAAAAGTTTCCTTAAGTACAATATGATTTGACACATACATATGATTTAAAAGTATATTTTACAGTGGCTTTAGCCAGCTTAAGCATATTATAGTTGGGCATCCACAGTCTCCAAAATTGTGCTTACATTTCTTTAGTTTATAAAAGCGGTTACCCTTTATTACATATAGTTGTGCAATGCATAGTATGCATTTATGTATGTGTACTATGCTTTGAAATACACGTTTTATCTTATATATAAATACGGGAACAATTTTTTTGAACATATATCGTTTTAAAGGTATTTGTTTGTAGATATGCACAATATATTTTTTTCCTAAATTGTTTGCATTAAAGTGTTTGAAAAGCGTTTTAATTTATCTTACGGACATACGTCCAAAGATGGGTGAATAGTGCATTTTGCCGTTCTCTTAAAATGTGTACGTTTTTGTTGTATAACGCACAGGTTTTCTCGAAAGTAAATGGCAAGTGGTCGAATTTCGGCCACCGGACGATCCTCGTTTTTATAAATGAAGTGTTTAATTGAAAAAAATAATATTAAAAATGGTAAAAATATTATTAAAAAAATTTTAATATATGAACATATTAAATGGTCGATGTCGATGTTTTTTAGTTTTGACGTCGATATATCATCCATCAAATCATCGATGTTAATATCGATGTTTATGAACGATACGTCGATGTTTTCTAAACATCGATGTATCGTTTGCATCCCTACTCATATGAGAAAAGCTTGTGCGAAATATTAATGAAAAAATTTTGAAAGAATTGTACACGGTTCATTTAAAAAGTTACGAAATGTTTCTGGCCAGGGACCGAAAATAACAGTTATATTGGAATTTTTAAACAAAAAAAGCATATAGAATTAAATGTCGAAAAACTGATTCAAGTATACCATATTGTCCCTTATGCACTTGTCAATGATAAAATGTATTGATTTTTAAAATTTTGATTCTTATATTTTCGATCACACTTAACAGTTATTTTTTGATTTTTATTTTTTTGCACAAAAATAACTGTTATTTCTTGATTTTTATTTTTTCGATCAAAAATAACAGTTATTTTTTGATTTTTATTTTTTTGAACAAAAATAACAGTTATTTTTTGATTTTTATTTTTTCGAGCAAAAATAAAAGTTATTCTCTTAAGAAATGTACGTGATTTAATAATTTAGTTGACTTTAAATTTTTATTTTAATGTGTAATTATCATTGGAATTTCTTATGCACATTAAAATAATTATTAAAGACAATAAAATTATTAAAACATGCACATTTCTTAAGAGAATAACTTTTATTTTTGCTCGAAAACATAAAAATCAAAAAATAACTGTTATTTTTGTTCAAAAAAATAGAAATCAAAAAATAACTGTTATTTTTGATCGAAAAATAAAAATCAATAAATAACAGTTATTTTTGTTCAAAAAAATAAAAATCAAAAAATAACTGTTATTTTTGTTCAAAAAAATAAAAATCAAAAAATAACTGATTTCATCTGACTTGTATGAAAAAAGGAATAACTGTTACGGTCCCTGTTTCTGGCACCATCCACCAATGCTGTGCTCTGCTTTTCAACGTGAGCATGATTTCAACAGGCGGAAAGACAGACGGACAAGGCAATGCATATATGTACTTTTTTTGGGAATAAGATGAATATTTAAAAAGTTTCAAACGGAATGACAAAATAAGTATACCCTCTTCACAACCAGTTTTGGAGGGTACAAAAACACCGTATACTCTTACTGCGACTTGACATAATTCTAAAATCAAGAATCCAATTCTAAAACCGTTATAACTAAAACAGTATTTAACATTCAGCCAAACGTCCATTGACTTTTCACAGTCTTAAACAAAATTCAATAGATACTTATATTTAGAGAAATATAGCGTGAATACAACATTACAATCATAATTTATTGTTTTTTTTTTTTGTTTTAATGATTATTTTGCAACATCAATTACATACTTGGCTCATCAGTGCAGTGCGTCCGTCCATATGAAAGCGACTTCGGGTACAAGGAAAAGTTTTCAGTTCATAATGATTCTTTGAAACAAAATCTCCGATAACCAAATGAAACGTGACCAACCAGACACCGTGGCAGACATTAGAAAATTAAAATAAAAATAAAACACATTCCAACGCACACAATTGGTTGTTTGGTTAGTTGATTGGCTGAATAGTTATTGAACGTGAAATTTTATTACTTCAACAAATTTAAAGTATGTGCTTTCGGATTTAAAACAAATTATTTATCAGTTTTTTTTATTTTTTTTTTTTTTTTTTGCTTTTTTAAAACTTTAGAGCCGCTAAAACCTTTGCATGGCTTAAACCACCATTGCACAGTGTTTGATGCGGAAAAATGTTTCGATCTTTGTATGCCTATAGAAAAGGTTCAGTTGAGTTAAATGGTATTTTCTTTTCTCATAAAAATTTTCCATTCTAAACAAAAAAAATATGTAAAAATGTAACAAGTTGTCGTTTTTCTTTCTAAGGGTGTGTGTGAAACGGTAGCAAAGTACTCATGGAAGTAAATTTTTGACACTGTTGAGGTGAATAAAATTTCACTAGCCATGGGGGCTAGTATATATTTTGACATTAGCATAGAAATGTTTGACAATTTTATTTCACCATAGAACTTTGCTACCGTTTCACACACACCCTCAATATGTTAAACAAATAAATGGTAAATATGTTCCATTAGGGGTATAACCATTTTTTTTGGCATAGTACCATGAGGTCAACCATGTCCTAGTAACCACGAAAATCATAATCTTTTGTAATTTTTCTCAAAAAAGTTCACGCACCAATTGGTTTTTCTAAACTAATGCAATATTGAATATTCATAATTTTATACGGTGTTTTTTATTCTTTTTTAATTTTTTTTTTTTTTTTTGTTATTAAAGGTTAAAAACACGTTTTAGTTTGCGGATAAAAAATCTCTAACCATCTCTAAATATTAATGAAATTTAATACTTGAGCTATTTTTTGTTTTAAATAAACATATTATTTATTTTTCTTAACCAAAAAGAAAATTACTGAACTTTTTTGACCCCAGCGAAAAAATAAATATACCTTCCGGTAGTAAAATTATCTGGCATAAAATGTAAACGCGTCCAAAGCTTTACTTGTATATAAGTGTTTTTTTTTTAATGCACCCAACAAACACGAAGTCAAGCATTTGACATGAAAAAACTTTATCATTTAATATCAAACAGAATTCTCAAGCCATTTTAAACTGCTTGATTTTAACATTTGAATTCAAATTGATAATAGTTTGAATTAACATATTTGACATACAATGTTTTTACTCAAATCGAAAATAAACTTGGCATCACTAAAGCAAGAAATATATGTTTTTTTAACGTTTATTTGGCAAGAAATTTCTTATAATGTAGACCATAAATAATTAATATAACATAGTATACACTGTCCCGTGTTCGAGCACTCTAGTATATTTGAATCAGAAAATCTAAGTTCTTTTTAGGAATATTGAAAAAATAACTTACAGGTATTAAAATACATATGTATAATATATTTGCAATTTTTAATGTGGGAAAAACAATTGAAAAACCACTTCAGTATTTAGATAATTAAAATGGAAAAAAAGTTAGGAGGCAAAAGAAAAATTTTAGTTTATCCACCAGTATTTTTTAATATTTAAGTCTGGCAACATGTTTTTGTCCCTCAAGTAGAGGGTTGTGTCATATCTTTTATTTTCATCTGTAATTTATCTGCAATTTATTGCCTTGACATTGCCTCGCCTATAAATATGGTATAATACCAGAAGCAAGAAATATATGTAAGTGCCGGTTCACACACGTCAAGTTTGACTCGTCAAGTCTTGAGTTTTTAGGAGAGAAGGGAAAAGAGAATGCCATATCTTTTCCCTTCTCTCCTAAAAGCTCAAGACTTGACGAGTCAAACTTGACGTGTGTGAACCGGCACTAAGCAGTAAAACATGTTCATTAAAGTAAAATGTATTTAACAATTGAAGCACAGCCGCGAATAACGTTGTAAACGCCACATTTTGCAAAATCTGTTTTTTTGCAGATAACCGTTGACCTTACTCTCTTACACAGTTTTAACATCAAATCAACCAAAACTATGCACCTTAACGCCTTCAAAATGGCGTACAAAGTGTCAGCCAGTGGAAGAACATTGCAAGTTACTAACAAAATTATGAAACCGAAATGGTTTTGCAGTGCGGAATCATGTTTTAAAAGCCTTTTGCATAAAAGTTTTTCTTATCATTATTTTTAATAATAGAAAAAAAAAATTTTAAAACAAATAATGCTGCCTGTCAAAAAACGTTTTTTTGCTCTCCTGAAAAATTATTATTTTGTAACTTAAAACGTTATTCGCGGCTGTGCTTCAATTAATGAAAAATAACATATAAAATGAAGTGAATTCGCCTTTAAATTATGACAGACTATATTGTACTAAACAGCATGGCTAAATTAACTTTTTACTAAAGATGTTTATTAAACCAACTTCACATGAAATAACTAGTGGTGGTGCAGGGTATACAAATTTTGAGAAGATAACTTGGTCAACATTTTTAGCGTGCTTCAAGAAATATCTACAGTTTACCAGAAATTCTTTGAAGAAGCAAATAAAAAGCTAAGCAACTTGATGTGGAAACTAAATGCCATAGAATAATGTCGAAACGCATGGGACTAATCACTAATCTGCTCAAATGGCTGTAGTGTGTGTTTCGCAGAGCTGTATATATCCCTCTTCTGGATTAAGTACCATGCAGGAAATGTCACTAGTTAATCTGTACTGATTCACTATTGACACAGTCACCAGAACTAGTGACTTATTATACCCCAGGCATTGTTATTTATAATAGCCATTTAACATGTGCGTGTCATTGGAAATCTACTACTGACGTTGGTACTACTGACTAGTACATTATAGTAAAAGAAGTCTACAATTTTTGTAAGAATACGATTCATAACAATCTTTTTTTATTATTTCTTCGACTTTTATAGGAATTGTACTTCTCAGTTGTTATTGATAAAATCTTTTTTGTATTAAAACCAAATATAGTGGCAAATGTGTAGACACTTCGTTGATAATGTCACCAATATAGTCGACAAAACTGGTGACTTGGAGACACTTGCACCCAGGTTTCCTTCAGGGTAATTCATGATATCCTGATGTACTTACGAAACTAACTAACGTCGAAACTCGCAAATGACAATAAACTCATAACTAAAGAATATCGGCTGTGGATCAATTTAGTTAGGCTTGATGCTCGAGCTCGTGTTGAATTTACGTTTCGAGAATAACTACATTCTAATCATCAGAATTCTTTGCGTTCTACCCTCTGCACCACTGCGGTACTCGACTGGATTTCCACCAAGTGAGGGCTGAATCCAGCTTTGCTCTTTTTTTGCTACCAATACACAAAAACTCAATGTTAGAACTTTTTTTTGTATAGAAAGAAGGTATGATGTTGTTGCTTATGACCTAAGCCCACTTGGTCCTCCCGAAATTTATTGGATCTGATATTCTTTGCATATATAGAATGTGATATTTAAACTATCGTTTATACACAGATTGCAAAATCTGATTGAAAACTACCAAAATTTACACCATCCGTTGTGAAAAGTAAGACAACTGATGTCAATATTTGTTAGCCCCGTCGTTGTCAATTAGATAACGTCAAAATATTGACAAAACTTCGGTGACCATTTCTAACATCTTTTTCGCTTGTTGCAAATGTCTTCCGGGAAAAAGTCGTTGTATGACTTATTTTACCTAGTTCACCAATGTTCTCTCTAAATTTGTAGCAGTTTTCAAACTTGCTAAGAAACGGCACATTTATAGCACATTATTTTGTTTTTTTAACCCCCATAGTGCACAGTGTGCCACAAATTAAGGAAGCGTTTCATCTTCTGCTAATAATTATTCTTAAGTAATCTGCGTTTTATAACAGCAACAATTCAAAAGATTTATAATGCAATTGAATTATTGAAGCGAAGAATTATTCAATTTATAACAAATACAACAAAATTCATATAATTTATTAATTGTTGATCCATACATAGAACAATAAATTAATACATACTTCATATATTTTAACTATGACGCCATATTTTTTTCTTTATTAAATTTATGAGAACTTTCAACTTGTTAATTACTATTAATACAATAATGATGATACCGGAGAAAATTTGATCATTAATTAAATGTTTTAATCGTTTACTTTGTTTGGATTTAATTAAAAGATTTGTTTTTGTTTGATTGTATATTTAGAAGTTTGTATATTAACACTTTCATATTGATTTATAATTTTGTTATTTTATGATCGGATTTTATGGATATAAAAATAATCTATTTAAATTTTATTGTTTTCGAGGAGAAAAATATGTTAAGAATTTTTTAATTTAACGTTTTTTTCCAATTTATAACAAAAGCAATTACTTGTGATTCCATTCAATAAAATTTATTTATATGATTTATTTTATGTTACTAAGCAAAAATGGACTTGCAAAAAAGGAAAAACTAGACAAATGGTAACGCTACCTTCCAAACAAATGCTATTTTGTCAGTGATGCCTCATAAAGGCTAGATTACACTATCTCACAAGTCTTACGTATTCCATAATACTTTGTGAGATAGGAATCTAATGAGTTTTGTTGCGAATTTTAAAAAAATCTATTTTAACATGACAGTTTGTGTTCACACGTAGAAAAGACACTCACACATGAAATAAAATGCAACCCTGATTCAATGAAAAGTGTTATTGTTTAGAAATTTTTCAAAAAACGATGAAGTCGTATGTGATGTCAAACTTTTTTCATAATACTTGTCATTTTCGTGACACATTGCATTCACATTATCACACTTTGTCATATTTTACTTAAGTTTTTGACATGTATTAATACAAAGTATAATAGTGTAATCTAGCCTTTAAGGACGTTACACACTATCTTACAAAGTCTTACGTATTTTATGAAAATGCAACCCTGTCATGATAAGTTGTTATTGGTTTTTGATTAATAAACAATAATTAGAGCAGGGAAGCGTTTTCATAAAATACGAAAGACTTTGTTAGGATAGTGTGTAACGGCCTTTACTAAAAGAATTGTTTTCCACTTTTAAAGTGATGACACTAAAATAATCGGAAGATTTAGAATAGAATACAATGAGAAAGGAACATCTCGTCAAGTCATCGTCGAGACTTGCAATTTTTGTTGCTGCAAAAAATTCTGCTTTGAAACTGCTTTCGTGTCCAGATTATGAACTTCTCGGGTTGCAATTTTTATGTTGTATATATAAATAAAAATACACCTACAGCCAACTTCAAGTTGACAAGTGTGAGAGTTACAAGGCTCTCTCACCAATAAACTCAAGGATTGCTGTAACTAAAATTGCAAGTCTGGACAATGACAAAGATGTTGATTTTTAGCTGCATGTTTTTCTTTTGGGAAAATTGTAACATCTTCGCAAATTGATGGTAAATGTTAGATGTTGACAAGTCTAAAAACGCTTTTATACTATCAAAGTTATCGTGGTGTGTGAATAAAAAACGTATTATGCGAAACGTATAACTTTTGTCTTCCGAAAAAATTTATTTGGTAAATTTCAAAATGAGAAGAGATTATTTGTTAAAAATTAATAATCACATATCACATAGGCACCAACTCTTAGCGCTCCTTTTGAAGTTTATGTTTGAAGCACAACAAAAGGTTTTACAAAACGTGTTTCTTTTACCACCTGGATAAATTCATTTAAACTATATCACAATTTAAACATGTAGTCATTAAATTGAGTTTATTCCCCCCAATATATTGGCTTAAAACCCATAAAAAAAGAAATTATACGTTATTTAAAACTTTCAATTATTTCACATACATATAAGCAAACCTTATTATCTAAAATATTAACATATTTCTAATCTCCCAATAAACTTATATACGATTTATGTTACCATACCATACACCACAATAGACCATATGTATTTATATCTGCTGGTATCACTCACACATTGTTGAAGTTCTAGAAATTTTTAATGCGGCAGGTGTAAGAACTATTAAAGCTTTTAAACGTCCATTTAAATACAGTTTGTTCATTAATTTATGTGAAATTAAGTCTTAATTATAACCAAGTTATAATTAATACCTTATACTATCATAAAACTAATTAAAATATTGAGCAGATAAGATGGAAAAGAATGTTAAAACAACTTATGTGAACAAAAGTAAATTATGTAAACAAATTGTAAAAAAATTTTTTTTAGACAAATTTGATCATTATGAATAATTGGAAAATTGATACTAATTATATGTATGAAGGATTGTTTAATTTTAACCTCTTCCTAAAAATCTGAGAAAAACGTATTTTTATATTTATAAGAAAAAATAAATAAATGCAGTTTTGTTAAACAAAGATTTTTATTCCATATAAAAATAAAAAATTTCAACCATTAAAAAAAACCAAAAAAAAAAAAAATTCATAGGGACAAAAGTGTTTGTACATTTTGTATACATACATATGGGCATTTGCATGAAAATGTCAACCACGACTCAAAAAATAAAAACGCTTGAAACATTTTTTCAAATACCGAAGAAAGGAAAAAAAAAACACCCAAACTTTACTATGCAGAAGTAATTATCACTCATTACAATTTTTAAAAAGCAAAAAATAAAAGCCTAAGCTGACTTTCTCTTTGATTAATTTGTGTTAACTGCCATCAACAGTTTTGAATTTTCTGCTGATTAAATACAGATACTGGTAACATTGGAATTATACTTTAAAATTAAAGTTTCAACAGCAAAGAAAAAGATCCATTAGGAAAGACCAAATATATAGTTGGATTAGCGGTATATTTTTTGGTTTGTTTCGGATGCTATTATAATGTCACTTACGTGGTGCAAAAACATCATTTGTCTTTGTCATTTGTATTTTCTCAGTCTTAGGTGTTTCAAAATAAAAGTTCAAAGCAGGATATTTGTTGCCAAAAAAATATTGACCGAATTTTTTTTTAAATTGGTATAATAAAAATTTTATAAGCTTTTTAAGGCCGTCACGTACGACATTGTTAGTACTAAAATGCAACTAAATCTATCATCTTATTATGTTAGTATCAAGTTAAAATTTGGTCCAAACTTATTTTATTGCAATATAAATCATCTAACAAATACTACTCAAATACTACTCCCGAAAAAAGCACTTAATGCCATAACTTCTTTATAAATGTTGGTATGTATTTACATAAAAATTGGCGACAAAATTAACCATGCGTCCCAAATAAACCTCTTCCTAACAAAGGTTAGAGGCAAATAAAGCTCATATACATATGGGCATTTCCGTCAAAAGGTCCACCGTGACCGAAAATTTAAAAGTTATTGAAAGCTGATTATTTTACGATATTGTTATGGAGAAATATTTAGATTTTACTAATTTTATAAATTTACTCATAAATTTGTTGACTTTGATGAACAATCAGAATGCAAAGTTGTGCAAACGTAATTTCTTATTTGTGAGAATGTTTTATTGTATGTTTTCTTTAATATTTATCATTCTTAAAAGAGGTGATATTTGATAAAAATTATTCCAAAAAAATTTCTTAAATAGTCTGTAACCTAAGGAAAAGTTCAAAGAGAAATATGTTATTCGGATTAACGTTAAATTTTTATTTTATTTTAATCATTATTCAGATAAATTATTACGGAAAAATTTCACGTTCGAAATGTCATTTATCGACCCAGATTTTGGCTTAAAAAAAGAAAATACAGAAGATTTTGAAATCAAACCAAGACATTTAAATGTTACATTGCTACGTAAAACTCTGGAAATAGTTTGACTAAAAAATTGTGCCAGGTTTCGCTAAATTACGCCTTTTTATACATGGGCACAAAAACTACTTCTGTTTTTTTCACGTTCGAACCGCTTTTTCTTTTGCCATTATCTTTGACCTATAATTGCGCCCTGCATAAACTTAAGCATAGATAACAGTGCTTTTTTAGTGCTATAATTTAAGGGATAAGAGAACGTAAAAATATTTTTTGTTTAAAACGACTGTCACGTTCAACACTTTGGAATTACCCATATATGTATGAAGATAACTAAATAATATTCGGCACAAATAACTTTTATATAATTCTTAACCTCATAGCATAATTCTGTTCTGTCGAATTTGGTTGGCCATGGGTCCCAAATAGGGTACGCTCTCAGGGAAAAAATTTTTAATATAATGGTATAGGGTATCATATGGCCAGTCTTGATCGACTATAATTTCTTACCTGTTTGTTTTAAGTTTTTATACACATATATTTACAAAAAAAAATTTCATACCTTGTTAAAACTATAAGAGAAAAATCTGTCACGTACGGTATGTCACGAACGATACTACATTTTGTTCATAAAACCATCAAAAAAAAATTTTTTTTTTTTCAATTACGATATGCATTTATTTTTATCGATGGAAAACAAGATTCAGAATTTGATAATTTACATAAATGTATAGTACCCTCTAAATAAAACATAATGATAACAAATTTTCCACTTACTCCTATTTTTGCAAAATCTCTATCTCTTTGAAGGCGTAAAAATGTCACGTACGATTACATGGAAATGCCCATATGTAGGACTTTCTTTATTTTTCTAGCAGTACTTAGTTGGACCACCGTTCGCATCAATCACGGCCTGCGGCCTTCTGGGCATTGACTGTTCAAAACAATTTTGTAGAATCTGGCGGTATTTCCTTCCAGGTGTCCCCAAAAGCAATTTTGCGTACATTCCTGCTCCGAGCGTACCTTTTATCAACTTTACGTTTAAAGAGATCCCAAAAGTGACCCATAGGTTTAAGATGAGTTGATTGCGAAGTGAATTTAATTTCAATGATGCATAATAAACCCAAACATTCCTTTACTAAACGGGCTGTATATTTTGGGTAATTATCCTGTTGAAATACCCAACGTTCGCAAAGACCCAAAGCATCTACGGAATCCTTAAAATTACGTTCCATTATTCACTTGTATTGCTGCTCATCCATAACACCACCAACAAACACCAATCGTCCTACACCCTATGAATCTTGTTTTTTTTTTTAATGGAATAATAATTTTTGTTTAACAAAACTGCATTTATTTATTTATTTTTTTTTTTTAATTTTTCCTATAATTTTTGGAATATATGCAATATACATAAGTACATATGTATGTATGTACTTAGGTATACGATGTACGAATAGTTATGTCCTTAATTAGTATTTTTTAAATTTATGACACTATTGAAGTAAATAAGGAATATGTAAGTATATTAAAAGTACTTTTGTCGGGCACTGTAAAATATGGATTTTTCAAGTATAGTAGATAATATTGTAGCAGGCATTTTTATGCAATTTTCCCTTCAATTAAGTCTTTGGCCCTTAATATCACTGAAGGTCAGACATTTCAGATCTCTAGTATAAGTTTCATAAATTAAAGCAACAATAATACAAAACAAAAAACATAAAAAAGTATTCAGTTTTGTCTTAATAAAAAAAAACCAACAATCATGAAAACCAGTTTTTAAAACGCTAGTATTTTATTATTGTTTTTGTAGATTTTTTTTTATTATTATTAATGAACTGCAAAAATGAGAAAGAAGTCTTCAAAAAAATAATACCTACTTAAAAATACAACAACAATGTAGAAATAAGGCCAGTGATGCCAACTTTTTTTTTTGTTGAAAAGCACATCAAAATGTAAAAAGGCATTAAAAACGCAATTTATGGCGTTTTCTTTTCTAAAAAATAATAATGCCTTATATTTGTGTAATACATATATTTAACAGGCTGCACGTGCCCTTACAAAGTGATACATTTTTCTGAATTGCAATGGCACAAAATAATAGCTGCGTTTTACACTCAACACTAATGTGTATTAAGCGTGTTAAATATTGAAAGCGATATTCACCACGCTTTTAGCAATTTTCCACATTAAATTTTCTTTGAATTCCATAAGCGTTAACAGCACTGATTTTGAATAATTAATGTCAGCTTTTGTTGAAAATTTTACGACAAAAAAAAATATAATTATTAAATAAAAGTAAAACAAACGAAATACAACAAGTTTGTATATCCATCATAATATAACTAAAATCACAATATAACGCAAATCGTTCGAAAACACAAGAAAAACTTAATAAAAAAATTACTTGCTTGCATGAAAAAGTACTACGCAGATGCAAAAAAGGGTATTATCTCACACTCAATTATAACTGCGGGTAAGAAATGGAACAAATTCGCCATTAATTGTTGCAACATATTTAGAAAGGAAAACGGCAACTTTTCACATTTTTGCTTATATTTTTGAATAGAACAAAAACATTGAACATGGAACATTTTTGTCAGAAAAGAAAACACCATTAGAAATCTAAACAGCATATAAAGGCTTAATTTTATGTAAATCAGTGTTGCCATTGAAATTTCGAGAGAGATACATTTTAGTTTCCAAAAAAAAAATACACCTTTTCCCAAAAAGATACATTTTGAAAAAAAAATTTAAATCCATTTTTAACGTTTAACATTTATGAATATAACATTTTTATTTCATATTTAATGAATATTGTAAAGAAAAATGTATCCAGGGAAGCCAGAAATGTGCTCTAAAAATATGCAGTAAAAATATGCCCCAAAAAATTTCAAACAAAATATTCAACAATTTCACAATCTTTTTTAATTATTTTAATAACTCCATTTTTCATTTCATTCATTAACTGAGACACATGGGTCTGCAATCACAACTGTTTTATAACAGTTCCATTTAATTAAAATAATCCTAAATTTATAATCGGTAAAGCCCAAACAGCATAGTATTTATTTTCGAATTTTCGAGAGTTTTGTGGCGAAATCAATCTAAATACCAACATAAAAATATGGTTTACGGACACAGAGAGTCTTATTTGGAAAGATGTTTTTATCGGGAATGTGTGAAATAAATGACCGATTCTCACATTTACATAGACTTCGTCCTGGTACAATTAAAATGTGTTTACCGAATTAGATCAAATTATCTTCAAGATTGAAACCCTAAAATATGCAAAAATATGCACTAACAAATCGATGCCAAAATTCATAAAAGGCTTTAAAACGCATAAACATATTGTTTCTGACTTTATTGGTCGCACAAGGAGAAACATGCAATTGCATATTTATGGTTTCCCTGATGGTATCATATAAATTGATTTATATGATATTTAATTTTTAAAAATACAGCAAGCAAACTTTAAAATTAATTATATTTAACTATCTCTGGATGTTATCAAAACAAATTCTTTTTTGTAAAAATTAATATACGAGTTACGGCTATTACATCAAAAAGTTCATATAAATTTCCTGAAAATAAAAAATATGTTCACATTTCCTCAACAACTTCGCACTACTAGTAATCCTCGATTTAGGTGGATCGTATGTTAAAACATCCTTAATGTTTTCTTTCACCATTATTGTGTTAGTATTGAGTCGGTTACGATGATCAGTCTTTATAAGTTTAAGTACATTTTGCGTACAGATTCAAAAGATACGAAAAATGTCAGGATTATACATGGTACCTGAAGCCATCAAAAAATACGAAAAATGTATCTTTCGTATCCTAATGGCATCCCTGATGTTAATAGAAAAGTAAAACCGTTAGAAAAGTACAACAAAAAAAAACTGTTGTTTTATTATTTATTAAAAGTTATTACTTTAAGCTACAAAAATGATCCAAGTAATTTTGATCTTATCATGTACATATACTGGGCAAATTGTTATGGCGAAGTCAGTATTTAATGTGCAAAATCGAATTAACAAAGTTCAAGGAGAATATGTTTATGATTTTGAAATTACACAAATTCATGTTATTTCCACCTCCTCAGTTAAGTACGGTAAAGGTAAAATTTTAAGTACGAAATGTTTGCACTTGTCCCAACATTTAACTTCATTATGGTAAATATATAATGTTTTTGTTGTAATTGTACATTTTCTTAAGAAGTAAAGAAACAAATGGGTTTTCCGCAACGATTTTAACATACTCTTAACACATTTGGAACGAACTAATGAAAAAATAACGGCTTTGCTGTCACCATATGCAGAGTTGACCATTCTGCCAAATGATTTACGGATACCAGTAATGCTTTACACTAAAAAAATAACTTCAGCAAGTTTTTAATTAAAAAATCTAAAAATTTCTTAAAAAAAACTCTAAAAACACCAATGAAAATTTAAATAAGCACCAAATTAGTGCTTTTTCTTAGTTTGGAACCAAAACTCAAAATTTGGCGTTTTGAGGCATCAAAAAGCACTTAAAATAGTGCCAAAAGCACTAAGCTGGCATCGATACACATGAACAGAAAATAAAAAGAAGAAGAAGAAAAAAAATCAACACAAAACAAACTACGGCGAGTAAAAACAAATCAAAACAATAATAAACAAAGAAAAACGCGACAATCCAATTTTGTTCTTGTTGCATTTGTTGTTCTTGATGTTTCAACACATAAAAAAAGTAGTGACAATTACTCGGTTGGAACCATTTGGAGCAAGAGCACACAACAATTAATAACTACATACATATTTGCATGTATTTGTGTGTGCAATCCTCATACGGGTGATCGATGACTAGAATTTAGAAACAAACATGATTCACGAAACTACTACATGCAAAGAAAAGAAACAAACAAAATTTAAGAAAGTTCAAAAAAAAGATAATGACAAATATAACAGATCCGGTATATTAAGCCATATCGAATGCCTACTTTAAATTGTAAACTTGTGACAAAGAACTTTGTGAAAATTTAAGCAGTATTAAAATATTAATAAATAATGTGACTAATAAAAAACTTGAAAATTGCCACCATACAAGAATGGCGGTTTTATAAAATTCCTCAATTTGGCCCCTGCAGCGCCAAGGATGTCCCTATATAGGTAAAATGTATGACACCCCTACTTTATTCTTCATCCCTATCAAGGCGAATTCACCTGCAGGTGGTGTCGAAACGCCATCTGATTTTGGCAGTTCGAACCAATTTGTTTTGACTTGTCAGTGTTCTGCTTAGTCTGAGTTCATACGGCTCATGTCTTATTGACAAGATTGATACATACTTTATAGGCGAGAGGGACGAGGGGAAAAGAAACGAGTACACAGATGCATGTACAGTCTTTACGTTTTGCTTTTTCATTCGTTGTTTAATTTTGTTATTGTTTTCAATATCAAAAAAGCACATGTCGTCAACATGACATGAATCATTTGAACGCCAATTCATGTTCAAAGAAGAAAAAGGAAGAATCTAGTCAATAAGACATGTGACGTATGAACTCAGACTTAAGCTGGTTGACATTTCGAGCCGTAAACAAAGCAATGCAAAAAACCCTATGTTGTTTCTGTTGTTGTTGGATTGTTGTAGTTCCGACACCACATGTAGTTTAAGGAAACTCCCATACAAAATTTTCAATACAGACTAGAAATATATTAAAGAAAACGCTCTATAACTGCCAAGAAGTCGCCCCTAGTGGGATAAAATGTATGACCATTAGTTTTTTGTTCTTAACATTTTCCCAAAGTATACTACTTGTCCCTTATCACCACTTCTTAGGGGGCTCCCATTCAAATATTGCGAAATTCTTTTGTGAATAAAATCAAAAGTTGTAAACAGATTTTGATCATTTATGGATTGTTTTGTTTGCAGCTTCGTTGTTTATATGTCTAGAATTTTGTATGATTTAATAAAAAACAAAAATTTCGAAGATTTGCTAAAAAAAAATTTGTTACCAACAAAAAAATTGTGCTTCTAAAACGCCTGCGCATATTAGAAAAACATTTAACTTTACTTAAAGGTAATTTAATTGCGGAATTTAGTTTATTCAACAAACTAAACCGTTTTTTAATTACAGTTTGCATCCACCTCCATTTTCGAAATAACGGTATATCTCGAAAACAAGAGCTTACCTTAAAAAAAACTGTTAGCACCACTGTTTTCACCGTACCCGTACCCTTGTCTGTTTTCTCAATTAGCACAGTGTTATTATTAAGAAATCTGGGTCAATGCCTCAATTTGGTTAAGAAAGAGCTTAGAAAAGCCATTTTAAGATCTAAGACAAAAATAAACTAGAAAGATTTTTGCCCTAGTCCTGGTGCGCTGCTTCTGTGTTATAAGAGAATATTTGTTTTCCTGGGATTAGGAAAGTTAATTTCATTTTTGTACTCAATGTTTTTTCTTGTAAATGTTAGTTTCCTATCGGCGTTAAGTCACACGAACCCGAATTCTTCTCTTTATATTATTGACCACCCTAATTTTAAAAGTAGATTTTTTTATTTGCTTTTCGAATATGGTGGCAATTTTTTTCAAAATAGTTTCTTTTAATTTTTATTTATTATTTAATTGTTAATGTGCTTTTAATTTCTTGTGTAAACACTAGGGTATTCATTTAATCGACCTTTTGCTTAAATCGGTTAATCGCTCGATTAATTAACCGAGGTTTTGGTTTAATCGGTTAATAGTCGGTTAATTTGGTTTTTGATCGGTTAACCGATTAATAAAGTTTTTTTATAAATTAAGTAATTTCAGTATAATGCATTAATTGCTTATTTTTTGGAGTTTATAAGTAAAAAAAAACAATAACATAGGTACGAAACATAACATTTCTTGAACTAAAACGAGCAAAAAAAAACAATTCATAAATATGTATGTATGTAATATGCATTTTTCAATTAATGCACAAGGTGTGGTATCAAGTCATATCATCAAAATATCCTTAATAAAATTTTAAATTGTTTAAAGTAAATATTGTTGTGTTTCAAACAAAATAAAAATTGTAATGATGTGTTCATTGATTCGTCATAACTGTATAGTAGAAATCTAAATTATAAGCGGTATCTTACAACAGTCATATCGTTGGCTTACTATGTCCCCTTTTAGACAGGCAAAGTTTACTTTGCAAGGTCTTGAGTTTATGGAAGGGAGGGGAAAAGAGAATAGCGGGGGAGTACGCTCTTTGCTGTACTCGCAAATTCCTTTTGTTATTCGTTCGTAGTTTATTTCTGAGCAGGGATGATAAAGTTAGTAGTACAATTGTACTTTTTTACTACTATTTATTAGCAGTGCAAAAGTAATAAAGTACTCCAATGCAAATTTAGTACAATTTAAAAATTGCAAAGGCTTTTTCCTACCAAAATATGATAACAACAAAGCAAAGAAATCGCCTTTATGTAAATACTATATCGAATTTAATTCAAACAAATTATTGCTACAGTCTTATGAATCTTGTTGCTATAGTTTAAAATAAAAAAAATTACAAATAGAAATATGTTACAAAACTAATTTCATACACCAACCGAACTTTCATCTTCTTTAAAAATAATAATTTTATGTTCCTTAATATACCTGATTGTTGTAATTTTTTAATTAAATATTTTATATATGGGCATTTCTTGGGGTCACTAACGTACGTTCGTACGCTTTTGATGTACAAATAATATAGAAAACAAAACTTTTCCTATCATTTTTTTTGGCGATTCGATAGCATTTGGGTAGCTCTAAGTTAAGTGCAAAAGATGGATGGATTCATCGAGTTTAAATTTTTTATAATAATACATAGTTATAAACATGTGGTCACGAACGTACGCAAAATAGAAGTCAACTTTGGCTGACAGTAGTGAAATGTAAAAATCTGCGTAATGGATCGTAATATTCAAAAGTGATTAATTAAGTTTAAGAGTGTATTAATGTAGGTCTCCATCCAGTATTTACAAAATAGAATATCTCTCTTGGTTTTTTTTTAATTGGCTTATGTAGCGGATGCTAACGTACGGGTCGCGAACGTATGATTTTTCCATATGTTTTTTTATTATTATGACCATGCATTTTACCATAAATATCTTCAAATTTCCTTATTAAAAATCTTAATACTCCTTTTACAATTGATTGTAATGGAGAGATTATGAAGAAAGAGTGTTAATAATAATTTTTGCATGTAAAATTAGTATATAAAAATGTCTTTAGAAGTAGCTTAAATACTTAGAAAATATAAAATGTTCCAGTTTTCAGCGTAATTTCCTCAAGTAAAATAGCTGAGATATGCTATGAAACCATTCTTTTAAAAAAACATAGAATTTTTTTTTTAATAATAAACAATAAAAGACGATGATAATCAACGTTTTATTTTTTCATCCTGGTAGACCATTCTGAGGAAATGCCCATATAAGTTTTTTCCTTTAAGTTTTCTTTTAAATATGACAACATTTGTATTTTTATCGATGGTGGAACATATAATACACTTTAACCACTAAGCAAGTCATATGTGTTAAAATTATGAAAAATTCCTTGCACCATAGATATATATACACAACTAGATACTTTTAGTAGAAATTACGGGCATTACTACCCAGTAAAACTTCGCCCACTTTTTTAAAATGAATAGCTTCTTGCACTAATTATTTAGTAGCTTTCTTCTAACTACTATAATTACTTCTAAAACTACTTATTTTTCAGATGTATGTAGGAAAAAAATAATGACTTACATAAAAATGCATTCATTTTGGGACATCCCTTGTAAAATTCATTGGTTCTTTCAGAAGAATTGGAAGTAGTATTTTAACTTTTTCCTGATTACTTAACACATTATTTTGCACGCGAAGTTTTTACTGGGTAGGTAAGACATTTTTTTAGCCTGTTCCACTTTCAAATCTAAAAAAACAAGCTTAAGATTCTTCGTCTAAATTCCTTATTATTCACTTAATTTTTCTTTTTGTTAATTGCCAAAGGTATATTTCAAATATAAATGTATAGCACAAGTGCATTTCAATGTAAATTTTTTGTAATGCAAATAATAAAACTTGTAAAAAATATTTTTTTGGCATTAAGTACAATTAGCGTAAAAAATGTAAATTTTTTTCGGTATTGAGTACATTTAAAAAAATGCCATTTATCAACCCTGTATACAAAAATTTGTCAAATTAAACTTCGTGTGTCTAAACACCAAACAAAGTTAAAAAGAGAACTACACAAGACTTTGCAAAGTAAACTTTGCCTGTCTAAAAGGCGACTATGCAAACCTGCTAACTCACTTTGAGCACATTTTACAGGAGAGAAAAAAACTTTTTATTTTTCCTATTTGAAGCTTGATAGAAAATTAATATTACAGTCAGTTTTACACACTTAAAGACTTAAATAGAAGAAACACTACGTGCTGGTCAACGAGGCGTATCCTTCTCTACCACACGGAATCAAAATCTAAATTTACATAAAAAGTGGATTTAGCCGGTTTGCATATTAAGCCGACGATATATATTTCCTGTAATTATTTTAAGACATAAGACTTAATGACTACCTTGTGAAAACCCCAAATATTTAAATATGTATACAAAAAAAAAATGAGATAATTTTATTTGTTATTTCAATTGTTAAAGGACATCTTATAAAATAATCTTTTAGAAAAGTAATTTGGTTTAAATGTTTATGATTTAAGCGATTCTTTTCTTTAGTTTTGACAAAAGCTGACTTGGAAAAAATTCTTTCACTTATCGTAGATGAATATCTAATTTCTCAGTCCTTTTCCAGGATTTCTCTAAACATAGAGTTTTTAAAAATGTTTAACACTTCTCATTGTTTCGGTTAATTCTGTTAAAAGACTGATATGAGAATATATGAGAAGAAACAAATAACTAAACACATATGTACATATAAAAAGTACGTGAAAAAAAAATGTGTTGGCAATCAAATATTTAACCCATTTTTCGCCACATTCCTGTTGATCGATGAAGAAGATAAAAAAGCATTGAAAAACATTGTAATTTTAGTCATCGGACAGCGGAAAATGGGTTAAAATGAAGATCACTGAACTGTTTGTATGAAAAAATATTTTCTAAACAAATACATTTGGTATATTAGACGAAACAAATAATTAAAAACACAAAAAAATATGTTATAATACTACAAAATATTGAAAATTTTGTTACTTCGGTTAATCGGTTAATCGACTGAAATTAACCGGTTTAATCGTTAATCGAAAAAAGCCAATTTGAAATTAACCGATCAGTTAATCGGGTAGTACTTAATCGGTTAACCGGTTGACGGTTAACCGAATGAATACCCTAGTAAACACTGCAGTGTTTTAAAAAATGTTGTGTTTAAAAGAGAGCATTAATATCAATCATCATCTAAAACTATTAAGAATGACGCTGACTTTAGATACTTACAGATGGATGTACATTAAAAAAAACTTCAAGACATTTAATACGGAATCCCCAAAACTAGCAGCGTCATCACGTCGATCTTAATGTCTGTCCGTCTATTTGTCTGTCAATCCGACATTGTTTGAAGTATTCATTTAAGTGGTAACTGTGTATAAATTGTTGTTTAATACTTGTACAAGTAAATGAACAGATGTTGGTATTTCTTTACTATTAAAATTAACAATTTTTTTATTTGCTCATAAAACACTTTAAATACACAAACTCTGACTGGGTGACTATCTTTAGAAATAAGTACATTCAATTAATTTACAGTTGGGATGATAATTTTAAGACTAAAAGACGTAAACTTAATTAAGTTAATCTATAACTTTAATTTTGAACACTCAAATGCGTAACAGTACTCTTTGGGACCCTAATAGTATTTAAAATTGGTTCGAATTTAAATAACACTCAAACCAATTTCTAAGGGTTCTTTGAAGGGTTTAAATGGCCAATGAATCTTTAACATTTGAAGTTGGTTAATCAACTTATTCACACATTTAATCTGAGTTATCATTTAAATTTAACGACTTTCTTGTTTTCTGGTTATTTTCCTGTCAATTGCACTTATACAACTTTATTTATATAATAATAATATACTTAGTAGACCTTAAAGAACCAACCATAATGTGCATGAGCTGGCTTCAGCAACTGCGCGAATCATATGAACATATTCACCCCTATCGTGAATAATAAGTGGAATTTTTGTTTCCATGAAATTTTAATTCCCCTCGAAGGGAAAAAAGCAATCGTGAATCTCATGTGAAAAATGTTTCACACTATCAGTTCCAGTGAATGTAAAAAAGAAGAAAGATTAAAAAAAAATTAAAAATCAATGAAATTTTTGCTCAAAAATATATGCATTCGTATATATTTTAAAGAAAATTTAAAATAATAAAGCAAAATATTTACTATTGGAGGGATAGTTTGATTACAACGTTAGTTTTTTTCACTTTTTAAATTTTATGTAGTAAAATATTTTCCAAAACTCTGCCACAACGTCTTTCGAAAGCTTCATAAATCCGCAGGCAATTAGCCTGTTGTTTTCATTTTGTTGACCAATATATCGATTTGTGCCTTATTAACGGATCTATCCCCTGTTTCCTAGCAAAAGTAAAGTGAGAAAATCTAAGGGAAATACGAACAATTTACGAGGGAAAAAACTTTTCAGGATAAGGGGAATCTTTTCACGTTATTTTTCTCATTTGAATTACCTTTTTCATTGGAGTTTTTCATGATCGCAAATATGTGAAAAGGGGAATAGTTACGAGGGAAAAATTGTTGACGATAGGGGTGATTGAAACTATTCTTTAAGATTTATGAAACTGTCATTAGCTCAAGCAAAGTGCGAAACTGATCGCACATTCCGTGCTGGATCAGATGCTTTTTAATTTTATTTCTTATACCCACACCACAATAGAAGAGAGGGTATTTCGTGCTTGTACTGATGTTTGTAACGCCTTAAAATAGTGGTGTTAGACCTGGCTTTAAGTATACCGATTGTCTCAGTATCACTTTTTGAGCAGATCTTACGATGTTCGTCCGGCTGGCTGGCTGCCCATGTAAACCTTGTGTGTTACACTATAAACTTTATGGCACTGGTCACAATTTTGGAGATTATTTGATGAAGTTCGTTGAAACATAGGTTCTAACTGACATATGGGAAGAATCGGTCCATAATTTAACATGCAAGATTACTCCCGGAATAGGGTCTTTGTGTCCATTAAACATCTTTTTATATCGGTAGTTAGTTTAAATTAAGTCCAAACTGAATAAATCATCTTACCAAATTTTATTGGAATCGGTCCTTTTTCGACCAGAGCTTCCATATAAATACTATTCCCGAAAATAGCTGTTAGTGCTGTGATGAAGTGTAGGGAATTTTCCCTTTTTGTAGGGATTTATTTAAAAATTTGACATGTTGGGAAAAAGGGAAAGATTTCGGATTTCTGTTGCAATTGGAATTAGAAAACTTTAAAATTACATAATATATGAAGCAATCCACACCAAATCGGACGGTTTAAAACAGAAAAAAGGGAAAAATATCTACACTTTGTCAGTGATGCACAAAGGTATTAAAATCCCATATTAATTTGGATGAGGATATCTAAATAATTTCCGGCACAAAGAACTTTTACATTAATCTTTATCTCATGACATAATTTTGTTCTGGCGGATCCATGATTGTCCTAGCTTATGCATATTATGTTTGTTCGGGCTTTAGCTTACAAAAAAGGATATTTAACCTCTAGTTTTAAGTAATCTAAAGATAAATACGACACGTTCAATAAATGAAATATAGTCTGTCATCGATTACATAAATTAAAATAAACGATTTTTAGAATTTATTAAATGTCAATGAATTGCGGTATTAAATGCAGTAATTCTATTTTATGGAAATTGATTTTTTATTTATGTAATTGGGTAGAACTTCGGTACCCAACATAAATATGAAAGATTAGAAACCAAGAAAAATTACTTTGTACTTACCTTCGTGATAAAATTTACTTAAAGGAATGCATCAGTTGAACTAAATGATGTAATTTTCTGTAATGTAAAACAAATTCCCGCAAATTATACAGGAAAATAAAGATTATTATTAGAAAACAGGCAGGCTATCACAAGAAATAAAATATAAAAAAAAATATTTATTGCATAAAATATGGAAGTTTTTAAATATACGCCTGACTTTGGCAGAGTACATCAGCAATCGTACTTAAATATCAATCGAGAAAGTCAATATAATCCATATTGAGCTCAGATTCTGCAACATATTGAACATTAACAAAGAAAATATTAAAACAAGTAAGAAAGTATAATCGGTTAAGACAAAGCATATGAAATCCTAACCACGGTATTAACTTTAAACTGCTTCCTTCGAAGGAAAGCATGTGACTGCCCATGGAACCGACTGATAAGAATTCTATTACTATATGTATAAGGTTAAGATTCATATAAGAAAAATGTGTGCAAATACAAAATAATCCTTTCACTAACGTTTCTGCTTCTGTGTATGTCTGCCGTAAGTGCTTTGCAAAAAAAAGAATATTTTTTATTGGGTAATAATAATAAATTTTTTCTGAAATTTTAACGTCTTCATTCAAACATGATTTAGACTACAAATTTTGAAAGGTAATTATCATATCACTTTTTACTAATATACCTATCAACGAAGCAATTAACATTATTATCAAAAAATGGAAAATGATAGAGGAACATACAAGAGTGTCGAAGCCAACATTTATTAGGATCCTTCGATTTTGCATTATGGGAAACAACTATTTCATTTACGATAAGGACATTTATTATCAAATTTTTGGAATGCCAATGGTAATCCTCTTTCTCCTATAATTGCGGATATAATATTAGACGACTTACTAGATGAAACCCTCACAAGGTTAGAAAACAACAATGTAGAAATTAAATACATAAGGAAATATGTAGATGACATACTGGCCATAGTTAAAGTGGACGACAAAGAAGAAATTCTGAAAAATTTCAACAACTATAATGAAAAAATACAATTCACAATGGAAATTGAAACCAATAACTCTATAGCATACTTAGACACCAAACTATATAGAAAAAACAACAAAATAATCTTCAAAAAAAGACATTGCATCTGGAAGAATGATAAATTTTAACTCGACACAACCTAAGGGTCGGATAATTAATACGGCAAAAAATTTCATCGCCAGGGTGATAAAAACAAGTGACGAGCAATTTCATAAAGAGAATATTGTACACATCGAAAACACCTTAACGAATAATAATTTTCCGACAAAATTGACGAACACACTTATGGATGAAATGATTGGAAAATTAGGGAACAAGAATGACATAAATGAGGACTTAAACAATGATAAAGAACGGAAAATTTTCTTCAGTGTACCATACATCCCTGGACTAACAGATAATAAAAACATGGGGAATGCAATTGAAAACCGGGACATAAACTTTGCCTACGGGGCCGATACAACATTGAACACAATCACCCTTATTGTGTTTGGCGTATTTAAAATACGCCTACGACTGTTTGGTAATAGATTAAACAGATTGTGAACTTTTTTTCTTTAATCTATTACCAAACTGTCGTAGGCGTATCTTAAATACGCCACACACAATAAGGGTGAATATTTACAAAAACAAAAACAATTATTGGTGGACAAGGACAAAACAATGTGGTATACGAAATACAATGCAAGGGAAACGAAAATAACAAATGCGACAAGATTTACATAGGAACAACAAAACGAAACTTGGAAACGAGAATAAGGGAACACGGAAATGACATCGGGGAACGGGAACATTCAACGGCCTTGGCACGACGTGTGTTTGGGGGCGACCACACAGCTGACTTCGACAATATACGAATTTTAGACAAAGAAAAAACAGAAAGGAAAAGATATACATTGCGGGGCCTACGAATCCAACGGGGGAGGGAGAAAACAATGGACATGAAAGAGGGTACAGACAAAATAGGCGCAGGTTACAGAGTGGCAATAGGATAATTTATTAACGACCAAGTTTAAATTACACAAATTAAAATTAAAATAATGTCAATAACAAATTTAATAATTAAAAATTATTTCGTTTACTCATATTTTATCTAATGTAATATATACACACTTTAAAAGAAAGTAAGTAAAAATACAATTATATACAAAAATGTTTGTAATAATGTTATTAATAAAAATATTTAAATAGATGTTCCCCTGAAGAAGTCAACAAAAAATTGAGGAAACGTTGGGAAAAAATATAATTAAATGTGTTTTTAATTTACAATGGAAAAATTTAGGCCCTATTAGCTTACTTAAATATCTAAAACTTCAAAATTAACACCTTGGCCAAAAAATAAATAAAATGTAATTAATTTTATTTTTTTTATTTTCTCAATCGGTCTCCTTATTATTTTTCTCAGTATTATTAGTATTTTGTAGTTTCTTTTGTATACCCTTCCCAGAAGGTAAAAGGGTATATATAACTAGATATGATGGGGACTTGGTAGTTACATGTTTATGTCACATATAGCCGAGAATTCTTTGGCATTAAAGTTCAGTCTGATCAGTCCACAAATGAGATATGAGCAAAAAACCACGACTGCCTCTACTTTTACTCATAAACTTCTTGTTGTCGTTTTTAAATTTTTTTTATGTACATCCAGAGAACGGTAAGAGCCAATGTTTCCAAGCTAGGTACATACATCTCGATTATCAACACACAACATTTTTATATTCACTATTATATATTCACCATCTTCGAAACCGAGAACACCCCATTCAGCATTTCGAATATTTAAGTTACTTATGATTCTTTATCAATATCGAACTGGCAATAATTTTTTAAATACCCAAAATAACTATAGAACTTATTAAAGTTCACCAGCACTAAATTGTGAATGGTTTAACTTTTGGCCAGACAGCATTAAATGGCCATGACTTAAATTGTGCAGGTGTTTATTTATTCGATCTGACACTTATCTGTTTTAGAAAAAAAAGACACAAGATCGTTATCTGTGGAAAATGTTAATGTTTGTTAGTTGGTTCATTCGAAGAAGAGTAAGATACACCAATTAAGCATAAGTTTGAATTCTGCATGGTTAAAAGATTCGGCAAGTTATTAATTACACTGTATATTCATAAATCATAATTATTCTCATATCCTGAACATTTAAAAATTTTATTAGATGAAATAAAATAAATATCATTAAGATTTAACAGTATAGCTTTTAGCAAGGTTGGCAACCGAAACGAATTGCGATACTAAAGTATTTGTTATTTCGATATCGGCATACTGAAAAGAAAAATCAATTCATTTGTACTTAAATCAAGCCAAAGTGGTATCATCTGTACGGTAAGTACAGATTTCCTAAAATCAAGTACAGAAAGCTTTTTTTAAGTACGGATTATTCAAGTGCCCCGTTCTTAAAAAAATCCGTAAAACGGAATTGACTCAAGTAACAGGGAGATAGAAGTTAACCATTAAAAACTAACTGTGCTTGGTTCAAGAATTTCTAAGTAGGTTTAATCCCGAAGTCATACTTGAAATAATCAGAAAATTGTTCTTACCTAAACATTTAACCCGGATAACCAGAGACAGCGGCATACCCGATATGATTTTCATAATCATTCTGGTTCAAAAATTTTATGTATTTAACTAAATAGTTTAAAAATTGAATTTGGGAATTTTTTTCTTCTTTATTTACCTTTTAAATATAAAAATAATGTATGTTTTTCTTCTTGTAGTGTTGTTCTTTTTTCTACACAAAACAAGAAAATCGCTTTTTACCTTCTCTTGTAGTGTTCTGCAACATACTTTTTACAAACACACGCGTATGCATGCATATAAGTTTTCGAAAGTTATACCATTTTGGATTGTTTTAAGTACGTTTTAGTGTTATTCGTACTTAAATTTTTAAGTACGACTCGTACTAGAAATAAGTAGAAAAAACTAAAATTTAGTACGAGTTTTGTCTTTCTATGTTTTAATATTTTAATAAATGTGAATCGGTATACCGGTGCAGACCCATTTTTACGGTCTTTAGGTTACCAAACCTAACAATAATGTTAAAAAAACATAGAATGGGTCTAAACATACTTTTTACAAACACACGCGTATGCATGCATATAAGTTTTCGAAAGTTATACCATTTTGGATTGTTTTAAGTACGTTTTTGTGTTATTTGTACTTAAATTTTTAAGTACGACTCGTACTAGAAATAAGTAGAAAAAACTAAAATTAAGTACGAGTTTTGTCTTTCTATGTTTTAATATTTTAATAAATGTGAATCGGTATGCCGGTGCAGACCCATTTTTACGGTCTTTAGGTTACCAAACCTAACAAGAATATTAAAAAAACATAGAATGGGTCTAAACGGCTTAGATGGTGGTAATTATCAAAGGCATTTTTCCTTAAAATATTGTAAAAACTGTATTATCTTTGAATTTTTTTAAAAATAAAGTAAATTTTGCAGAGGTGAAACAAATTAAAAATTTCACAAGTGTTGAACATTTTAATGGAAAATATATTAGTTGGCAACCGAAACGAGCTCAGTATCAATACCAATATTAAACTATTTGTTTTTTCGGTAACAATACCGCTATACAGTTTTAAACGGTATCGGTTGCCAACCTTGGCTTTTTTATTAAGTGGAATATTTTGCAAAACACATGTTTCTTCAATTACATTTTTGCATCAATTTAAAATTTAAAATTGTCTTAAATGAATTGAAGATTCAATTACCCGGTTCTAATAACGTAATTGTAATAATGGTCGCTATCATAAAGATTTTTAACTTTGAAATCATTAAGGATTTTTGCTAGGAGGGCTGAAAACACAGTTTTAGCCAGAAGTTTTTCTTTAAAAAGGTTTTTTTAACAAACAAACTTGTTTAAGGCAAAATTTGTTTCTTAAATGTATTAACTTAGAGGTTATTTACACATTTGTTTAGGAATCACAAATCAAATCCGATCTATTTTCTTTTAATAATAGTACCATTATTTTATAGATGTTAAAGGTGTTTTTTATTTGGATGTAGATTTAATATGGGAAATATGATCAATGCACCATAAAACAAAATTTTTCATATAATAATTTCAAGTTATATTAATCTCTTTATTTTTATGCCCGACTAACTGTTCACCGCTAGTAACCTTTTTATAAAAGCTGTTACCAATTATTAACCTATTCGTATAGTAAAAATATTCATATCGAACTCAAGCGAAATAGCATTCTAATATCGTTTTTCGAGTTATTATTTAATACGCGTTTTAGTGTTTGCTAGCAGTGGGCTTAATATTGGACCTACGGCCAGTTAAAAATCAATTATTTAGAGGAATTTGTATTGTAATTTAGAATCACATTAAACTTATTGTACTTAATTTATCGATAGAATTTACTTATCGCTACTTGTTAAAATCAGCTTGATTACGATTGGCGTTGACGTATACGCCTGAGTCCAATTCCTAAACCTTTATTCGTTACGTTTTTATACACATTTGTGTAAGTGTTTTTGGAAGTTATCGGGGCATAACATAAAACAGAAGCTTTGTTCAAAGTCGCCGGTTTACCAAAACATTTGTCTTGGAAACCTAGAACAGATTCTGCTCCTGAGTATTATGGTCTCTATCAGTAATCTAAGTTTTAAATGGTACTCCACTGGTAATTCACCTTAATTGTATATGGTACTCCACCAAGTTAAATCTGAGTTTTATTGTATTTTGCACTTAACAAACACTTTAAAAAAGTGAGGCTATAAACGATCCTATAAAGTTTACGTTGAAAACCGAAAAACTGGTTCATGTTACAGTTATACAACGCCAAACCATTAGCCAATGAGAAATAAAATGCAAAACCCACGAAGAGCAGCTAAACACGGGATTCCTGATAATCCTTTAAAGATAATGATATTGACAGTTTATTTGAAGGGAAACCGTGAATATGCAATTATATGTTTTTCCTTAAGCGACCAATGGAGACAAAAATAATAATTTTATGAATTTTGGCATACAATTTTTACCCTTTGCAGCATTTTTTTGGTCAAAAGAGCCTTTTTAGTTTCATGATTATATTCCACCTTTTTGAGTGCACAAATAACTCTTATACAAATCTTAACCTTAAAACATGAATTTTTTTTACTGCCCATGGGTCTCAAAGAAAAACACTCGAAATTTTGTCTGTAAAAACTGTGGCTTGACGGACTTTACTCTTTTACTTAGTTTTATATTCATATCTTATAAAAGTGGTTTTAATAGCACATTTCCGTTAATGTTCATGGTCTAATAAGTTTTCTTTAAAGTTTTATTTTAAAATCTGTTTATTAGACGTCCATTACTCCTCTCACAACTTTGATTTTAATGTGCATCAGAAGCAAGTGCTCCCATATAAAGCTAATTTGAACTGCTTGTGCACGATGTCAATAAAAACCTTTTTCATTATTTCGCTTTCAAGTCAAATACATAATGTTGAATATAATTTGTTAACTTATTGTAACTTATAACAAAATAAATAAAACCAATTCGCAATTTAATTAAAAATGTATTTACTAATAACCATAATAAGTTAACAAGTCAAACATTTCTTAGTAGTTTTTAATTGGTCAAATCAAGCCAGATTACCAAAAAGAATCGTGAAAAAGGAAACGTCAATGATCAAATAAAATGTTATCTGAAAATATTGTTGACAGGCTGAAGTACTTTCAATGTTTATTTAAGTCATGCAAACAAACAAAAAAAAAACAAATTTTTATAACAACGATACATATTTTAAGTTATATTCTCCCACAATTTTTAACATTAGTGTTTTATTTTTTGGGTGTAGCTCTATTTTAAATGAACTAGATTTAAATTTAAAAGTTATCTTAGGTATGCAAATTTAGTGTTTGCGTGTCAGACTTAAAATGTCACAGAGTAGTTGATAATTTATACCCTACGGCACCGCAAGTAAAGAAGTAATATGAATTTTCGTTATAATTTTCACAAGGACCAATCCCATTAAAACTTATAAGATTCGGTTCATAATTCCACATATCCCCCATACAAGCTTATTTCCAGCTTAGAGTCTTTGTGCCCATAAAGCATCTTATTATGTTGTTATTTAAAATAAAATTGTCTAAAACTTCTTTCTTTTTTGCAATTTAAATCATCTTACCAAATTTGATTGAAATCGGTCCACAATCGATCATAGCTTTTATCAAATACTACTCCCGAAAATATCTTTTAATACCATAAATTCCTGTATAAACCCCCTGCCTAAAATAACTAAAATACAAAAAAAAATCACATATTGATGAAGATATCTTAATAATATTCGCAACAAAGAATTTTAATATGAATCTCTCTCATAGCCTTTTCACCCTTGCGTGCATTTCGGTAGAACTCATGGAAGATGTTGAAAATGTGAAACATGCATTCACACTTGTCACATCTGAAAAAAGACTTCTCTTTTTCAAACTTTTTTTCTACAAAAGTGCCAAAATTTTTAAAAGAAAACAAAAAAATGTATTTGAATTTAAATTGATATTCTTTAATTAGGCTTGAGTTCATCAAATTTAATTTTCATTAAATTATTTTCACTGAGGGAAGGAATTTTACAACTTGGAATTTTTATTAAAATTTATTGATAATTTTTCTTGGCTGAGCTTGGATTTGAACCCGGGTTGATCTTTACATGTTTCAAGAAACACCACTTTCTATCGTCAGAAGATCTTTGTGTTCTACCCACTGCACCACTGCGGTGTCCGTTAGCCAACAGTCAAACATCAATCTTTAACCAGTAGTACTGGTGGTTCGAAATTTGCTGTTATCATCACTTAAAATTAAATTAAATTAAATTAATTTTGTTTTAAAAAATATTGCAAAAAAGGGAAAATTTGACAAATATCACAGATGCCACAATAGTAATAGTATTTACTGCCACTTTTCTTGTGATGTCACTAAAATAATTGAAAGATTAAGAATAGAATGCAATAAGACTTAAACCACTTTTAAAGAATGGAATAGAATGAGATTGGATCATCTTGTAAAGATGTTGATTTTAGCCGTTTGTATTTATCATGGGAAAATGTTAACATCTCCTCAAATTGATGGTAGATGTTAGATGTTAACACGGTGTTCGAAAATAAACACTAAATATCGTTTCTTAATGTTCGGCTCGGTAGATTTGCGGAAAACACAAACGCTAATAGTGTTTGTGTAGAAAATCATTAAAAAAAATATCGTTTCCCTGTTAGTCATCTTTCGAACACAAAAATATTACTGTTTTTATCAAACTCAACAAAAGACGTGAACATTGATTCCGTTCGGTTTTTTTTTTTTTGAAAATCCACAAACTTCAATATGTTCGGTTCGGCTCATTAATGTTCTTCCCTCTTGGCTGGTAAAAAAAAAAAAACATTTTTTTACAAAAACAAAATACACACACAAAAAAAACATTTTAAAACATTAAAATATAATGTTTGCCTACAGTATCACTTCAATTGTTCTGTTTTTAACGAAGAACCGAACATTATATAATGTTCGGTTCTTTCTTGAAAATAGTTACGAACGGTATTAAGGGTTGTGTATGTCTACACAATCACTAAAAAAATAGATATCGTTCCTGGGTGTGTGAGCCGAACGTTAAATAATGTACTGTTTATTTTCGAAAACTGTGTTAACAAGTGTGAGTTTTGTTCTGGCAGGTCTATGATTGCCCAAGGGTCCCAAATAGGGTACACTCTAGAAAATGTGTCTCTAAATACAACCATTTTCTTTGTACATATGTGACAACGCATAGAGAAAGGGACCAGTAAGGTAAAAGGAACAGTAAAAACCAACTACACAAAACAAGAGGTAGGGACGACCTACGCGCGTTTTCAAGGTTGACCAACAAGGTTGAGATGTGTCGCTTTCAAATGAGACCAACACGCTCAGTGATGTCACACCAAAGATACACGTATTTAAATCTTTAAAATTGCAAACCCCTTAGGTCCCTTTCCATTTTGTGCGTCACATATGTATACTTAAATGGAGTAGAATATTATATGGCCGGGCTAGACCGAAAATACTGTCTTAGCTTATATTTTAATAAATTTGAATTTAACACAATTGGGGCTCACTAACGATTATTTTCGAAAGTAACAGTGCTGCAAACTAGATTCAGTTTTAAAACGTGTATCCTACCACGCATAAAATATTAGATTTCTCGGTTTAAAATTGTTTGAATTATGTGCTTGAATATGATTTTATGCGAATAATCCTTGAACTAAAAGTTGTACTTGATATAACATTTAATTTATTTAGTATGTAACTATGACTTTATGTTGTTTTTTTTTTTTCTTTTTGTTTATTTAACTAAACATTTTTACATGACAGGTGTCTTGGTGTCTGCTCTTATTTCATGGACAGAAACAAATAAATAAAATAAAACGCATAAAAACTGTTTTTATCACTATTGCGATTATTATTGACTAAAAATGCATTTTTTTTATTTATGCCACAAAAAAAAATTCTAAAAAAACTAGACTACAATTTCCAAATACTGTCGAATAAATTTTCAATTTGCTTTAAAAAAAAATAAGAAAAAAAATTATAAACAAAATAAAAAAACCTAAAGAAAAATTAACATTTTTAAAGGCAAACCATGACTAGAGTCTAGTCTAAATACTGACAACACTTCTCTCTAAAGTGCAGTAAATCAATTTGATTCTACTTTTGTTTTTTTTTATGTATGTAGATCAATGTTGAACTAAAATTTTGAAAAAAAAATAATTAAACCAATTCAATACTTTTAATAGAGATAAAATTCTTCAACATTTTTTTCGGTTTTTTCTATTTGAATTTAATTTTTTGCAAGTCATTAATTTCAACGAACTTAATTGTCACCAAATGTGTATTTCAATTAAAAATTCATTAAATGGCAATTGAAAAATTTATTAACTTAAACTGCAAACAATCTTAAACTTATTTAGATCATTTAAGTACTCGAAATTCAAACTTTTTTTTAAATCGCTTACATACAGTATAACCTCGTTAATCCGGACAGATACAGTTTCCACCTTTGCCCGAAACTAAATCGTCCGGACTACAGTTGAAAAAATGTTGTTAACTCAATATATTGTTGGAATAATTTTTATTACCGAAAAATTTAGTTAAGCAACAAAAAGAAAAATCAATGCTCTTAAGAATTCAATTAATTCACAGAAAACATGTACATAAAACTAAAAGTGATTAAAAATAAATAAAATCTGGGAATTTGTTTCTCATGGTGAGTAATATTTTGTTGTATAAATTTTCATATTAACTCGAAATCATGAAGGAATAAGACTATTAAACTATGAAAGCTTGATAAATTGTAATTTGACTTAAAATGCACATCCGAATTAATATATATATATGTATATGAACTTATTTTCTGAAAATAAAATTTAATTTGCTTTTTATTTTAAGATCATACTAAGATTCCTCTAAAGAATTATCAATATATCGAGCCATAACCGCAAAAAAAGCTTAAGCGACAAAAGCAAAATTTTACAAGAGAAGGTCTTTTTTAATTTTATTTCATATAAATTTTATATGAAGATTGTCGCTTAAGATAAAATAGTTTTTGCTATAAAATCGTAACGGTACCTTATGTGACCATGACATTTTAGGAGATGATGCAAGTGTTGCCATTGAAGTAATTAAAAAAAAACGAAAATTGAAAATTAAGTCGATTCTTTATAATTCAAAATTTATAAAAAAAAAGATAATTCAAAAACGTTTTCATGTTCACCGTGCCCTAGTATCTATTCTAGAATGGCAAAAATTAGCGGAATTTAGAAGGGCAGAAATTAGTGGAAAGGTTAAAGGCAGATGGTGTTTTTGCCATGCACAGTTAAGTAAAATAAACTTTATTTTGTATATTAAGAGACTTTAAAATATTACAGGGAGCTAATTCTGGCAGTCGTGATCGAATACTTTTCCGATTCGAAATCAATTTTTCTTCTAATTCTTTTAGTCGGTACGGAACGAATTGAAAGTAATTTTTCAATGTTGTAAAGCATTTATTTGCTAAAAAAAAATTTTTCGATTCGTTCAGTATCAACCAAAGTATATTTATACCAAGTACATGCAAGTCTACAACAAATCAACAATAAAAAAAACAACATTCATTTTGTTTGTGTAAAAACATTTGATACTGTCAAACAGCCAAGCATAAAGAAAACAAAAAAAAAAAAAAATCATGGCGCACTAAAATGTAAGCAAATTTTGACAATATCGAAAATAAAACAACTGAACAGCTGATCACTTGCATGTACTTGTAATAAATATACTTTGGTATCAACTAAAAAAAATTGTTGTTTGTTGACGTTTTTAAAAACGACATCGAAGTTTTCTCGTTCCTCATTAATTCATTGTTGACAACAAAAAACAGGAACGATGAAAGAAAGGAACGGCATAGTTCTTGTTACTTTTCGGAAAGATTTTTCCAAACTCTAAAATCTGGAAAAGAGGAAAAGTTTTAAAATTTAAAACTTCGAAGAGTGAACGTGGAACCTCCCACACGTGGAGAAGGATAATAGCAGAAGAATCTTAATTTTGTAGAACTTGATTCGTTTAAACACAATTTTACTTATTGTATTGTATTAAATGGGCGCACGTGTTAAGAAGTTACAACCAAAAAATATAAATCGATCTTAACAAGACTTTTTAAAAACATTTCTATTTATTGTGCATGATATGTAATACAGCACTGGAGCCCAGAAATAGAAGCTTGTCTTGAGACGATCTTACCGGTAAGAGGGTTACAGTTTTAAAAAGCGGTTCAGGATTGAGGATCTTTCTTTGTCCCCATACTAATGATATCCTACGATAAAGCTTTGGATCATAGTCGCATTTTTAAAGATGTGATAAAAACCGACTGGTAATTTTTCATACAAAAATCTCCCAAAACAGGCATTAATCTCATTTCCTCAAGGGTTGTGGTTATGCATTTCCTCAAGGGTTATGGTTATGGTAGTATTATTGAAAATATGTGACACCAACGATGCTTGATGGAAAATCAAAAAAATTTGATATGACGGCGAATATTAGGTCCATCACATGTACACGAGTGAATTCGCCTGCATGACAAGCATTTTAACCGTGTGTACAGATCCCTTTAAAAAAGTAAGAATCCTGGAAAAACTTGGCACAAGTAACTTTTATAAAAAAAAGAAATTTTTTACATAGGCCCATATAAAACCATGTTCTGAAAACCGCTTTAACCTGCCTTAAGCGTTTGAAAAAGTCGGTATTAAGACAAGGGAGGGTGTATAATTAACCACAGCCTCCATATACATAGGCTTAAGTAAAATAAATCTTTCAAAAATGTTAGTAACGAGAAAAATTATAAACGTAAATCGTAACTTTAATAAAACTGTAAACTCTATTAAATTTCGTTCGAATAGGCTATAGCTTCCTTACAGGATTCATCATCAAAAGGCACTTCAACTCGAAAAATTGTCTTAAAATATAAGTGCCAAAACTACACAACTCTTATGAATGCAAACTGGGGTTTCTAGTTTTCGGGACTTTTTCAATTCCGAAGCACGTATACAAACATTTATTTTATTGGCAAGACATCGTGGAAATTTTATTTAAAGAATAACGATAAAAGATTCTTTGTTTTTATCACATAATGGACAGTTTTACACTAAAAAATCGTTTTTGTACATTTTTGTTATTACAGGCGCGGATCCAGCTTGAGCCTTAGGGGGGGGGGTAATTTTTTAAGATACAAAAAAATTGGTTTTTAATATTATATTAAAAAAAACTCAACAACAAGGTTAAATAAAATATTCAATATAAATTAAAATAAACTAATCTTTTTAAATAAGCAATTTATGATTTCCTTGTGAGGCAAATTTAGATAGTACAGTCTATGTTCAGTTTGTCATTGTTGATCTGAACCATATTTTATTCGACGAAGGGTACGAAATGACCTCTCGCGCGTAGCATTACTGACGAGCAGTGAAACGAAAATTTGAAATATTTTTCTTAGATTTGGGTAGATATCTTCATCACTGTTTATTTAAGCATCTACAACGTTATCTGATAGATTTTCAGATATTTTCCATGTTTGTTGCCAATGCTACAGTTCAGGCTCAAGTTTAGATGTTAGAAGGTGTTTATCTCGAGTTGTGGTTTTAAAAGTTTTGTATCTGCATATGACTCGATTACACTTTTACATACATTTAGGATATCTATTGGAAAAGGTGTTTGAGATCTTCTAAAATAAATTCAATAAGAGGAATGAAACCTACAACTCGGTAGAAATCTTCAACATTTTGGATGTGATTATTTCGTTCAAATATTGTCCTTTAGATTGGAACCTCGATTTGAACGCAAATAACTTTACCTTTTTTAAAAATCACTTTAAATTGTTCTTCGGCTTTATTTCTTTTTTCCTCAAGGCACATGATTAAAGTTTTGATAAGGCTTATTCCTTTTTGAAGATCTAAATCGTGCTTTTGTAAAATGATACTACGCGGCTGTGTTACAATACTTAATATGTTTATTCCGCAAATAAATTCAAAAGTTCTAAGTGAGTTCCTTAATATAAGGCTTTTGATGAAGTAAATCTACCTTTCCACTCAGATATTTTTTCCAAAGCTTCTACTACATTATGATGTATACTTGTTGCAAAGTGCAAAGCTAAGTCGTGACGGTCCACCCATCTTGTCCACCCATTAAGTTTCTAGACCATGTATGGATGAAAATGGGTCTAAAGAAAGAAAAAAAGAAATGATCCATGACTTTTTGGCGGCATATTTTTTTTTGCAAATTAAAAAAAATTCAAGTCGTGGATCATTTCTTTTTTTCTTTCTTTAGTCCCATTTTCATCCATACATGGTCCAGAAACTAAATCCGCTATCATATTAGCGTTACTACAAAATTGCATTTATATATATTCCAGAGCACCGTGTAAAATGCATCTAATTTGCAAAAATCTAAACTTTTTACATACAAAGATGATAAACTTGCCAAAAGATAAAATTTGATTCCCATATTGCCCTATTTTGAACGAAGGGGGACCACCCTATTGCATTTTTGTCAAAACGCGAACTAGCACGAATTTCAAAAAAAGCTGAGACACGTATTTAATTAAATCGACTAAAGATTAAAATATGTTAATTTGGCACTTTTACTACAAGCAACCCCGAACAAAAAATTCAAGAACCGTTTGTTTTTACAGAAAATCCTTAAAAAAAGGACATGGATGATCGTCCTTGGACAAATTGTATATACAGTTGGACGATGTTGGTAAGGAAACAGATTCTTAAATTAACAAAACATGTAAAAATAGACGCTTTTTCAAACTGGTCCAGCTCACGAGAGGTCAAAGCTGGAGCCGAAATATTTAAAATGTCATCTTAAAAAAGTCCAAGGCTCATTTTTAGGAGGGTACATCGAGCACTTTTTTGGTGAGTCGCTCTAGTATTCTTGTATTATCGAAATAAACAAAACATATTTTTATAATTTACGGGGGGGAATTTCCTTATTTCCCCCCCCCCCCCCCCCCTGAATCCTCGGCTGGTTATTAACTATGGTACAAAAGATCTTCCAAAATGACAACAGTTAGTGAAAAACGTGAGAATTTTCATAAAATATACCAAAAAACAAAAAAATTTTTTGGAATGGCAGAAAAAACTTTTTCAATGTCGACCGGTATTAGTGGCTATGTAGATTCAAACTTTTCTCGTCATTAACTATTTTAATTTAATTTTTGTTATATTAAAAATGTTTAATTAAAATACATTTTTCTTTTTTATTTTTACAGAAAAAATTTATAGTCACATTGAAAAACAAAGATACGATGGCTGGTACAATAATTTAGCACACCCCGATTGGGGTTCTGTAGGTAAGTGCTTTAATCTTTTAATAAAATTTTTCTGCGTTTTTAGCTTTCCGGACCTCTTAAATGGTGTGAAATTAATTTTTTAAGTAGGAAATATTAACAACAAAAATTTTAAATGTATTTACATATGTGTTTATATAAGTTTGGTCTATTTCACGGAAAGAATTATTTAGTAAATCACCAGAAAATATGACTTGAACCAATAAAATTTTGCACCATTCTCGTCAAAGCCAAAAAATTTCTTATTGTAAACATATGTGGCTTCGTTGAAGCAAAAAGTGATGACTAGACCTCGGATGGTGCCGTGCAATAAAGCCATAGGAAATAAAGCCATATGGCCTTATTTCTCACTCCATTGAGCAACGCATGTAAGGAGTGAAATAAAGCCATACATGGGCTTAATTCCCATTTTAATTTTGTTTTCTTTTAATATAATTCTAATTTATTTAAAAATGTTTTCGTTGCTTTTCTCTGGGTGTATACATTAAAAATATAACGAAAACACTTTTGGGCGCAAGCATTTTCTCCTCTATGGTATAACAAAAACCGGCTTCGCTAACTAAAAATTATCTGCATAGACGGCCTTCGGCCGGGCGCAAGGATTTTCTCCTCTTTGGTATAACAAACACCATCTTCGGTAACTAAAGCTTCTCTGCATAACAAACGCCGGCTTCGGTAACTAAAGCTTTTCTGGCTTTATTTCCTATGGCTTTATTGCACGGGACCACCCTGGATATTGCTTATTGTTTTATCAGATTGGTACCAAACTTTGCATATAGACGTTTTATCATTCAAATATAAAAAAATATTAAAGTTGTTTTTTATTTGACCTTTCCAATTTAATTATAAAAATAAAATATTTGAGCTCGAGGCCTGGATTGTTCTTTAATTAAAATTCTTCTTTATTTATTTCCAATATTTCGCTACTCATCGAGTAGCATCCTCTGGGAGTATAATGGATTTTAAATAAGCCAAAAATATGCAAAATATATGAAGAATATGCAAAATATATGCAAACGAAAAACAATCACCAACAATTAATCCAAAAATTCGTGAAGGTATTAAATATAAAAACATTTGCACATCAGTGTTACGTCCACACAGCAAGGGCGATATGTCGCGATTTTGTTTGTTGGAGCATTGAGCGAAAATAAACCTTCATGCTCATTTTTATTGTTGTGTCAACATAAATTTTTTATTCCATATTAAGAATCTCTTTTATTCCACAACTATTCCTCTGCAAAAGGTGTTTTAAACTTTTTACTGGTTTCGGCGAGTGAGTAAGTTGTCAGAATATTGTTTGAAATTAAAAAAAAATCAATATGGTTTTCTCCCAAAAAAATCAAAATTTTAATAATGCTGTTGAAACAAAATTATACAATCCATACAACTAAAAATGCTTTTTCTGGCACATAATGTGGTGTAGGACTCACTTTTGACTCTCCCGCAAAATAATAGAACATCAGATAACCCATTATTTTTGGACGACGACGATATGCATTTACTTAAGGTTATCTTTACTTAAGTGAATCTATACAGCTGAACAAAAGGGCTTCATTGGAACCGCCATTACTAGAAATAATACTCCTGAGATATGTGAAAAAGATTAATGATTAAAAGTAAAAGCCCTATTTTGACGCTCAAAGCTTTTGTATTCACCAACATTTTTCTTTAACCCGCACTCGGCTAATATATTGCACAATGCTGTTTAGATAAACTTTCAAGACAAATATCGTCGCAAAATCGTAAACATCTAGGATTGAATGAAGACCCCATGTAATGCCAGCGTTGGTTGGATCCCGTTGCTCAGTGTGAAAATTGCATACTATGTTCAGAATAATATTAGCACTGTTTCTTTATTCTACTTTGGGATCCCTCGGGATCAATAAACATAACAGTTTTTTTTTTTAATTTGAAATGCCAAGCCATATAGAGAGTTTTGCAGGAGTATTGAAGAATTAACCAGAAATTGAGCGTAAATCCCCTTTTACAATGTGGCAAGTGAAAGGCAGACAGGCGAAGTTTGCTGGTAAGGGGGCGACGCTGTATGCGTGACACACTTCACTTCTTTCCTTACTTGCCTACAAACTTGGTATGTCTGCCTTACACGTGTCACATTGTAAAAGGGGACTAACTTACGTAGTTTTTTACGAGATTAATAAAGGCTTAGGAAGGCATTTAAAAAACAAATAAAATGGCGGCTTTTATAGAATTACAGAAAACTGTGCATTTCTAAAGAAAAAGATTGTAAAATAATGAATTTTTATTTAAAATTAAAATACAATAGGAAATGGTGTAGTAATCACTTGCAAGTACTTTTAGCATTCAAATTAAAAGTTAAGTCCTAAATGCCTTTTCTAACAAACAAACTTATGTAATTGGACAGCACTTGCATCATGATTCAAGCAAAATATATGGGATACGTGGAATAAATTGCCCATTGATTTTGAATAATTATTTCACACTTTTGTTTATACTATTTGTTATTAATATTTAAGAATAAATAATGACTTATATTTATAAATAAGCTTAAACTTAGAGCATTACCGTGATTAAATTTGTCGTGACCTAGTTCAGTATATTCGAATAAAAATACAAAAACATGAAATAGAAATTAGCATTCAATAAAATTTCTGTGTTAAAAAACTTTCATTAAAAAACAATTTTTTATTTCTACTTTCAGATAGTCACTTGGTGCGCAAGGCACCGCCCTCATATTCAGATGGCGTTTACGCTATGGCCGGTTCGAATCGACCCTCTACCAGACGACTAAGTCGCCTGTTTATGGGTGGTCGTGATGGTCTCGGCTCAAAATTTAATCGTACTGCCCTACTGGCCTTTTTCGGCCAAGTTGTAGCCAATGAAATTGTTATGGCATCCGAATCGGGATGTCCTATAGAAATGCATCGCATTGAGATTGAGAAATGCGATGAAATGTATGATAAAGAATGTCGTGGTGATAAGTACATACCTTTTCATCGAGCGGCATATGATCGTAGTACGGGACAAAGTCCCAATGCCCCACGAGAACAAATAAATCAAATGACTGCCTGGATAGATGGAAGTTTTATATATAGTACATCGGAGGCATGGCTTAATGCCATGCGTTCATTTCACAATGGCACTTTGCTGACAGATAAAAGTGGTAAGATGCCGGTAAAGAATACAATGAGAGTCCCATTATTTAATAACCCGGTGCCGAGTGTTATGAAAATGTTAAGTCCTGAAAGATTGTTTTGTACGTATTTTACAACTTCTTGTTATGAAGCTGTCTTAATTGTTTAAATTTTTCTTTTAGTATTGGGAGACCCTAGAACAAATCAGAATCCTGCTATGCTTTCCTTTGCGATACTGTTTTTACGCTGGCATAACACTATAGCTCAGCGTATTAAGCGAACACACTCTGATTGGACTGATGAGGATATTTTCCAACGTGCTCGTCGTACCGTGATTGCTACTTTGCAAAATGTTATTATGTATGAATATTTACCGGCATTTTTGGGCTCTGAAGTTCCGCCTTATGAGAACTATAATCGTGATATACATCCTGGCATTGGTCATATATTTCAAGCAGCTGCCTTTCGTTTTGGTCACACAATGATACCTCCGGGCATTTATAGACGAGATGCTAATTGTAATTATAAGAAAACTCCAATGGGCTATCCGGCTATACGTTTATGTTCGACATGGTGGGATTCAAGTGTAAGTGAAAACTACTAACTATTTAGAATTATAGAGAGACTAAAAACAGATATTTCTACCTCAAGTTTGTATTATATTACCTCATAATCTTATCTTCCACTTGTAGGACTTCCTTACCGATACCACAATAGAAGAAATTTTAATGGGTCTATCCTCTCAAATATCAGAACGTGAAGATCCCGTTCTGTGTTCCGATGTGCGTGATAAGCTATTCGGGCCAATGGAATTTACACGCCGTGATTTGGGAGCTTTAAATATTATGCGTGGTCGTGATAATGGTTTGCCCGATTATAACAGTGCCCGAGAGGCGTTCGGTTTAGCTCGACGCAATAATTGGACTGATATAAATCCTGAATTGTTTGCTAAACAACCTGATCTTCTACACATGTTGATCTCAGCTTACGACAACCAATTAAATGACGTCGATGTTTATGTTGGTGGCATGTTGGAGTCGTATGGTCAACCAGGAGAATTATTTACTGCCGTCATTAAAGAACAGTTTCAGCGTTTGAGAGATGCTGATCGTTTTTGGTTTGAAAATGAACGCAATGGTATTTTTACTAGGGAGGAAATAGAAGAAATCCGCAAAATAAAAATGTATGACATAATTGTAAATAGCACAGATATAAATGAAAATGATATACAACAGGATGTGTTTATGTGGCATGAGGGAGACCCTTGCCGCCAGCCGATGCAATTGAATGCTACTGAACTGGAACCATGTACTTATTTGGAAGGTTATGATTACTTTTCGGGTTCGGAATTAATGTTTATTTACGTCTGTGTATTTTTGGGTTTTGTGCCTATTCTGTGTGCCGGAGCTGGATATTGTGTGGTTAAACTACAAAATAGCAAACGGAGAAAGCTAAAAATACGTCAGGAAGCTTTAAGGGCTCCTCAACACAAAGGTTCGGTAGACAAGATGTTGGCCCGTGAATGGTTGCATGCAAACCACAAACGCTTAGTTACCGTTAAGTTTGGGCCCGAGGCCGCCATTTACACAGTAGATCGTAAGGGTGAAAAACTTCGCACTTTCAGCTTGAAAAATGTAGATGTGGTTACAGTGGAGGAATCGGCTCACAATCACATTAAAAAGAAACCTTATATTCTGCTACGAGTCCCCAATGATCATGATTTGGTGTTAGAACTAGAATCGTATGGAGCGCGCCGAAAGTTCGTTAAGAAGCTGGAAGACTTTTTGGTTTTACACAAAAAAGAAATGTCTTTGGTGGAAGTAAATCGTGACATGATGTTAGCAGGAGCTGAAACACGTGAACGAAGGCAAAAACGTTTAGAGTATTTTTTCCGCGAGGCTTATGCTTTGACATTTGGCCTAAGACCGGGAGAAAGAAGGCGTAGGTCAGATGCCTCTACCGATGGCGAGGTTATGACCGTAATGCGCACTTCTTTATCGAAAGCAGAGTTTGCTGCGGCGCTTGGCATGAAACCCAATGATATGTTTGTGCGCAAAATGTTTAATATTGTGGATAAAGATCAGGATGGTCGCATTAGCTTCCAAGAGTTTTTGGAAACAGTAGTGCTTTTCTCACGTGGCAAAACCGATGACAAGCTGCGCATCATTTTTGATATGTGTGATAATGATCGTAATGGTGTCATTGATAAGGAAGAACTAAGTGAAATGATGCGTTCTTTAGTGGAAATTGCTCGCACCACTAGTTTAGGCGATGATCAAGTTACCGAACTAATTGACGGCATGTTCCAGGATGTAGGTCTTGAGCATAAAAATCACCTTACGTACCAGGATTTCAAGTTAATGATGAAAGAATATAAGGGAGACTTTGTGGCGATTGGTTTAGATTGCAAAGGAGCCAAGCAAAACTTCTTGGACACCTCGACGAATGTAGCACGCATGACTTCATTTAATATCGAACCCATGCAAGAGAGACCACGTCATTGGATGCAAGAGAAATGGGACAGCTATATCACGTTTTTGGAAGAGAATCGACAAAATATCTTCTATCTCTTCTTGTTTTATGTCATTACCATTGTTTTGTTTGTGGAACGTTTTATACGTAAGTTAAAGAGAGATTTTTGATTAAAAGTTTCCGACTAATAACTGTCTTGTTTTTTAGATTATTCGTTTATGGCCGAACATACGGACTTGAGACATATTATGGGTGTGGGTATTGCAATCACTCGAGGCTCAGCGGCATCATTATCATTTTGTTATTCGCTACTTTTGCTTACTATGTCCAGGTGTGTAAAACTTTTTTATTGAAAACAAGTAAAAACAAGTAAGAGTGCTATATTCGACTGTGCCGAATCTTATATACCCTTCACCATTTTGCGAGCAGAATACAGAGAAACTAGACAAAAACAAAATAATTTTTACATACACATACATATTTACAATACTAAAAACTTTATTATGTAGAATTTAAATTTAAAAAGCGAAAACAGGTAAATATTTTTTTTTAAATCGTTTTTAAGCATAAAAATATACCCTTTTCCACCTGTGGTGAAGGGTATAAAAAGAGTAATTTTTGGGATTTCAGTATTTTGATTATAACTTAGCCATTTTTTAGCCGATTTGACAGATTTATATACCGACGTGTTTAAGAAGAAATTTGCCAGTTAGTTGGGTTATAAATCTTGGGTTGGGTCATAACTTTTTCGTATCTAAACCGATTTTTCCGAGTTTTTCAGAAAATATTTTTTACTAAAGATTTTCCATCTTTCGATATATAACGGATAACCATAGGTCATATAACAGCCAAAAAAAATCAGGTTTTTATACAATTTTTGATATTTTTTGTACGGGAGGTATCACGCCCACTTCGTGTTTTGATAACCTAAATGTGTGTACCTAATTTGTAAACTTTGGCTCTTGCCGTTCTCCAGATATATAGAAAAATGTTATAAAAATACAACAACAAGGGATTTTTGGAAAAATTAGAGGTAGTCGTGGTTTTTTGCTCATAACTCAGCCATTTTTGGAACGATCTGGCTGAATTTCAATAGCAAGAAATGGTGGACAATATGTGACGGACATGGTTATATCATCTTCTCTCCTCATAAGGACCCACAATATATATACTTTATAGGGTCTTAGATCAATATTGTAGAAATTACAAACGGAATGACAAACTTATATATACCCTTTTCCACCTGAGGTGAAGGGTATAAAAATATATACGGCTGTGCTTCATGCACTTCAACATTTTATTAAAAGCTAACCTGCAAAATCTATTTGCTACATTACCCCCCGTTTCTACAAGTTCGAAAAACTCAATACACTCAAACTTTTTCACTAACATTCGCACAATTTTTGTGCTTTCAGCCAATCGTTTTCCACGATTTTTCGTTGATAATACGTATACGCTACTTGCAAGTAATTACTTGCATGCGGAAACGTATGGTTAGGTGCGTTCGAGCACATTTTGCTGCAATGTTTTTTGTCCCCCCATCTATCTTCTAAACCAATAAACTAGAAAACAAAGTATACCACATTCTTATCTTATCTAAAAAAAAATATTTAAAAAAATTTATTATTCGAAATTAGAACGTTTAATGGGTGAAAATCGTTCATATTTTTGGTACTTAAAAAAAACATTTTCTTCCATTCATTGAAATACTTCACATACGTAATAAATTATGGGCGCCCACTACAATAGGTGCGTTTGAGAACTTTTACAGTAAAATGCAGTAAATGAGTAAACTAAAAAATTTGCTCTCACAAAAAGCTGTCTTACAAAAAAGTACGCGAACGGAAAATTAGTAAAAATTCGTAAAATAAAGGCAACAGCTGATGGCAAATAATTGAAGTGTTGAAAAATGTTTACACTTTTGATTACTTAACTCGTTTTCTTATCGGTACTCCATTAAATACTTTTTAAAACACGAACATTTTTGGAAAATACAAACAAATTATTTAATGTAATCTTTCATATTTGTTTGTTTTGTATTTTATTTGATTTTATAATTTGTAGCGGGTTAAATTATTTAAAAGAACATGAATAATTTTTTTGCCATTGATTACTTAAGTACCCAAATACTTCACACTTTTACAACCCTAAAAAATTAACATAACAAAAAAAAATTAAAAAGTTTGTATTTAGCCAAATAAATGCTTCACAAACAAGTTTACTTAATTAATATTAATTCACTTCTTGTTTTGGTTTAATTTTTATTTCAACTTTTCTTTTATTTAACAATTTTTTCACAATTTGTATGCTTTTTATTTGTTTCTTTTGTTTGTTTACCTTTTGAAACATATTTTTTTTTTGATTTACTAAATTACTGCAAAAATTTTTGCAGTAAAAATTTGTAAATACTTAAACAAGAACTGTCACTTTTCGCTCTCAATTTATGTTCTCATTTACTGCATTTTGTGTACTCGAACGCAATTTCGTAAATGGCAGTAAAGTTTAGTAAAAAATAGTAAAAACTTTTGTGTTCTCGAACGCAACTAATATTGAAATTTGAGATACTTCAATGGGGAGAAAAAAAGTATAAAAAAGGAGAAATATGTGAAATTAGATATCTTTCTTTTACTTTTCCGTTTAACATGTGGTACTTTTTGAGTTTACTATAACACTGAATTTCAAAACATAATATTACAGGTGCCGTAATTTGGCTCCTGCTCGATTTTTTCGAAATTTACAGGCTCTTTTACATTTTGACACATAAAGTTTCTATTATGTTTTTACCTTCTCCTGTAAAGTTGCAATTACGTGAGTTAGGGCCTTTTAAATGAGATCAATTATACGCGCTTTCCCCCTGTGATGAAGGGTATAGAAAGTATTGATTTATTAAAATATTTGGGCTTAAAAGCGTTTACAGGGTTTTATTTAAAAATATTTACAACAGTTGATACTTTTCAGTTCGTTTAAACAAGTTTTTATTAAATGTTTTAGAGAAGAAAATTAAAAATAAAAACCAGTGTTAACAAAAATGTTTCTTTTTAAATTTATTTATTTTCTCTTTTCAGGAATCTCATTACAAAACTCAAAGAATTTCCCATACAACAGTATATTCCTCTAGATTCGCATATACAATTTCATAAAATTGCTGCCTGTACTGCCCTTTTCTTTTCGGTGCTACACACAGTGGGTCATATAGTAAATTTCTATCATGTCTCAACACAATCTCATGAAAATCTTAGATGTCTAACCAGAGAAGTTCATTTTGCATCGGATTATAAGCCGGATATAACATTCTGGTTATTCCAAACAGTGACAGGTAAGTTACATAGAATTCATTAAAAACAAAAATCAATTTAAACATGTTTGTACTTTAAGGAACCACTGGTGTTTTATTGTTCATCATAATGTGCATAATATTTGTATTTGCCCATCCAACTATACGCAAAAAGGCCTATAAATTCTTTTGGAATATGCATACTCTGTATATAGGACTTTACATTTTGAGTCTTATACACGGTTTGGCCCGCCTAACGGGCCCGCCACGCTTCTGGATGTTCTTTCTGGGTCCTGGCATTATTTACACTTTAGATAAAATTGTTTCTTTGCGTACCAAATACATGGCATTAGATGTCATTGAAACTGATCTACTGCCTTCTGATGTTATCAAAATTAAGTTTTATCGTCCGCCAAATCTAAAATATTTATCCGGACAATGGGTGCGTTTATCGTGCACTGCCTTTAGACCTCATGAAATGCATAGTTTTACACTAACCTCGGCTCCTCATGAGAATTTCCTTAGTTGCCACATTAAAGCTCAGGGTCCTTGGACCTGGAAATTGCGTAACTATTTTGATCCTTGCAATTACAATCCCGAAGATCAACCCAAAATACGTATTGAAGGTCCATTTGGTGGTGGCAATCAAGATTGGTATAAATTTGAAGTGGCCGTGATGGTTGGTGGGGGCATTGGTGTAACTCCCTACGCTTCGATCTTAAATGATTTAGTTTTTGGCACCAGTACAAATCGTTATTCTGGTGTGGCTTGTAAAAAAGTCTATTTCTTGTGGATTTGTCCATCGCATAAGCACTTTGAATGGTTTATAGATGTTTTGCGTGATGTGGAGAAAAAGGATGTTACAAATGTCTTGGAAATTCATATATTTATCACGCAGTTTTTTCATAAGTTCGATTTAAGAACAACAATGTTGGTGAGTATCCAGTCTGTGCAAGTCGTCTTAAGTGAAATCAAAAATTAAATTTTAAAAATTGATCGAATTATTTAACAAGATTCTAAAGTAATTTTTCCTCAAAAAATTCGACCCTTATCGTGGTTGGCGAATTTAAAATACGCCTGCGAGTGTTTGGGGATAGATTAAAGGGAATAAGTTCACGTTTACTTTAACTTATTACCAAACAGTCACAGGCATATTTGAAATTCACCAACCACTATAAGGGTGATTAATTTTCCAAACAGCAATTACTTGTAAATGCCAATTATATTACAAATGCCAAGTTAAACATATTTATACTTTGAAGATCCCGATTATTTTTTGATTTCGATTTAAATTTAATTTCAAGCACATGACCGCTAAGGAATTTAGAACATTTTTAAATTTTTGAAACAAAAATATTCAACTTCCTCAAATTTTATTGATTTAATTTTTTAATTTCAGTACATTTGTGAAAATCATTTCCAACGACTTTCTAAAACTTCAATATTCACTGGTCTTAAGGCTGTTAATCATTTTGGTCGACCGGATATGTCAAGTTTCTTGAAATTTGTACAAAAAAAACATTCTTATGTGAGTAGTAGATTGGAAAAAAATAGATATCGTCAGCTCAGAATTGTTTTGGTGCATATGCCAAAAAGTCGGAGTGGAGAAAAACGACGAAGAAGATTTCTCAAAATGTACCCGATAGAATTTTTTTATATTTTTACCACTGCTTTCGGTATATGTTTTGACGAAAAATATAAATTTTTGCGCACGTTCATGAATAAAGTTAGAATTTATGAGTAATTTTTGAAAATGAAAAATATTATTTTGTGCCGCATACACCACTTTTCTAAAAAAAAATAAAAAAAGTGGCGTTTTGTGCTGCATACGTATACTTATTGCGTGAGTGACTGACTCATTCATCATCGTACAGCCTAAACGCCTGAAGCTAAGGACTTGAAATTTGGACGGGAGGTGGATCTTTCCCCAAATCTATCCACTAAGACGGGATTTTTAAAAATTGGAATGTTTAGGGGGTAAAAAAGGGTAAATTCGGAAACCTTTTATCTCCAAAACTAAAAGAGATCCAAAAAAACTGTAATACATATCGTTGTTCTTTTAAAAAATAAGTGGACAGGTGTGTGGTACTTTTTTGCAATTTGGCTTTTTTAGGGTGAAAACGGGTAAAACCTGCATTTTGGTACGTTTTTGTCAGCCCAACTATCTTTTGATCCAAAAAACATAGAAATAAAGTTTATACCACATTCGAAACTTATCAAAAAAATACGAATACAAGTTTGGTACTTTTTCGAAATTCGAACGTTTAAAGGGTGAACATCGTAACTATTTTTGGTACTTTTTTACGGGAAATTTAATATCTTTCTTCAGCTTTTTGGTTCTACAACTGGTATTTTTTAATTATCGTTAATATTTGACCTCAAAACATAAAACTCTACAAGCAATGTCCTGAATGAATGCTTTATATCTCAGAAACCACAAAAAAATTCGCGAAACAGATTTTGGATTCAAAAAGGGGGTATTCAAAATATATATACCCCATACCTAACTCAATTTTTTTTTAAATGGTCGGTAGGTCAAACCAATTCTAAACTGACGATATAACGAAAACATTGGAAAAAGGTTTTGTTTTATGTGAACCTTTCGGCCTTATTGTCTTTGGTATTGTCGTTAACGAGTGAGTCGTTTTTTGTTAAAGATTTAAAAACACAGGTTGTGTTACTTTAATCTATAACAAAGAACGACTCGTTCGTTGACGACAACGCCTTACACAATAAGACCGTTTATTTCGAAAAGTATTATTGATTCTTAAAATACATTTAAATAATAATTATATTCCCTTTTCAGGTCTCAAAAATTGGCGTATTCTCTTGCGGACCTCGGCCTTTAACTAAAAGTGTTATGTCGGCCTGTGATGAGGTCAATAAGACTAGAAAGTTACCATACTTTATTCACCACTTTGAAAACTTCGGTTAAATATTAAACAAATCAATTTTACTAAAGCAAATAAAAAACATTTGTGTAAATCTCTAGAAGATATCCACTGTTAAAAACAAAACACCAGGCATTTAAAACTAAACAATTAATGAATTATTAAAAAGATATCTTTATGTACTTAAATCTGAGTGTTATAAAAACAATTAAACGTATTAAAACAAAAAAAGCAATCAGTGGTGTGCTGGACATCGAACACGTAAAACGCGAGAATTTTAGAAGTTGCTTTTGAATAAGATTTCTGTAATAAAAGAGTTTTATGACAAATATTTCTCTATTAAACAGAATTTTATAACAAAAATTAGAAAAAAGCGTAATTCTTTCGTTTTACGTTTTCGATTTCCAGCACACCCCTGAATGTGAATGAATCTATAGTGAAAAAATTAAATTTTTAGTCAAATTTTATAAAACAAAAAAATTAAAATACAAATTAGAAACATGTATTTATTTAAATATTTTTTATTAATAATTATCATTTTTGTCTTTAGTTTTTGTTCGTTATCAGTGTTTAAATTTTTAAATAAAACAATACTGAACAACTTATTTATTACTTCTTATTTTTAATAAAATTAAGTTAATATTTTAATTAAAATGTTTTATTTATTAAAAAATGGACTGGGCGCACTCTACAGAAACATCCAACTGAAATCCGAAGGCAAGAACTCCAGTGGAACCAGCAAGGCGCCAGAGCTCGGGGAAGACCAAAAGACATGTGTAGGCGCACAATAGAAAAACATATACAACTTGGACATTCTTTCAATCAAGTGAAAAATATAGTAATGGATCAAATAATATATGGAGCCTGGAGGTCCTATGCTCCCCCGGGAGCCAGAGGACTTAAAAAGAAAAAAAAATATTAAAAAACAAACTAAAGTTTAAACAAACTTCGGTAAAACATTTAACAACATAAAAGAATGACAACAATTTCTTAAAAATTCATAAGAAACAAATGCAAAACGTCCATATTGTTTGGGTGTATATGATCTGATGACACTATTTACAATTTCCATAAGAATTACTACTGGAATACGCTTGCGATAATTGTTAGCTGGATTTTTATAACTAAAATTAATTTGAATTAATAATTATGTATTTCCAACAAAATTTAATAACTTGGATAAGAAGCTTACCTTTGAGCCAGAGGACATGATAGAGCTAAGCCCATTAAATATCCAAAATCACGACACAGTGTAAAGACTGGAGTGCTTTCATGTTTTAAATACAAAGGATCGGGGCACCATTTAAACGCCTTTAATTATACAGATAGTGAGTTATAAATATTTTTCTTATTTTTTTTAAAGAATTTAATGTTTATCTAATTGGTCGATTAAGGATGGCAACTAAACTAAAGTTGAGTTGCGAAATCGGTCAACGCCGCTGATCTTAATATAAAAAAAAATGTATTTTATATTTTTTCAGCGGCGTTGCCTGATTAAGCTGCTGGCAACAAAACTGAAGTTCAGTTGCCATCCGTTATCGACCCATTAGATAAATATTAAAAAAAATTACACACGGAATGACAAATTATATATAACTCCATTCACCACTAGTGGTGGAGGGTATACCAATGCATTCTTATCACAATCACATTAGAAAACGCGTCCGAAAAAAACTTCCTGTCTGAAAAAATCTATATATGTATATAAAAATGGTGTAAAACATGTAATGAGAACGGCTGGGACGATTTCTGTAAAATTTTTTGTCAGTTGTTCGTATTTTCGAAAAGAAGGTTTTTACGGAAGAAAATTTTGAAAAGTCGGAATATTTGAAAAATCGAAAATCGAGTTTTTGTATGAAATTTTGTGTGAAATTATTCCTTAATGGCTTTCCAAATCAAACAATAGAAAGTTCTTAGTGTTAATCATGAAAAATTGCGGAAAATGCGAAATGGGGCGAGGAGAAGTTCGCCGGGTCCGCTAGTTGATTATAAATTAGCATTAGCCAACATTAATCTGATAAAAAATAGTGCATCAAACAATCAATTTTACAGGCATAAATTTGTTTAAAACATTTGTATTATATAAAATTCATTTACTAAAACTTAAAATACACATGTAAATTAAATTAAAATTGGACCATAATTGACCGTTGTCTCCATGTGGGAATTATTTTTGAAATTGACGCAATTTTGACCACAAAGTACACAGAAGCGTCACAAGACAGAAGACATTGGGTATCATGCATAAGCACGAGTAAAAGCGCTGAGTTGAGGCAGGTGAGCAATTGCTCGTTAGTCGAGTTCGATCAAACAGCAACAGCTTTTGTGCAATTTCGTATGCATAAAAATGAGTTCAAACCAATTGCATTTACTTGAGCAAAGGGAGATCAAACGTCTAATTGTTATTGAAGTGCAAACATATCGTCAAGTGAAAGTGAAGTAGAATCCAATTATAATCATAATAAAATAGAAACTGACATTTCTAAATTTTTAGAAGAAAAAATAAAACAAAATAAATATTTACTAGAAAAGGGTCAATTACCAAGCATTAAAAATAAAAAAAAAAACAAACAATAGAAACACGTGTAACAGAAATTAAGCAAAAATTTGGCATTGAATTAACACTGAAAAATATAATAAAAAAAGTTAACATGAAATGTTGCATAAACAATAGGTGCGTTTGAGAACTTTTGCAGTAAAATGCAGTAAATGAGTAAAATTAAAAATTTGCTCTCACAAAAAGCTGTCGTACAAAAAAGTACGCAAACGGAAAATTTGTAAAAATTCGTAAAATAAAGGCAACAGCTGATGGCAAATAATTGAAGTGTTGAAAAATGTTTACACTTTTGATTACTTAACTCGTTTTCTTATCGGTACTCGATTAAATACCTTTTATAACACGAACATTTTGGGAAAATACAAACAAATTATTTAATGTAATCTTTCATATTTGTTTGTTTTGTATTTTATTTGATTTTATAATTTGTAGCGGGTTAAATTATTTAAAAGAACATGAATAATTTTTTTGCTATTGATTACTTAAGTACCCAATACTACACACTTTTACAACTCTAAAAAATTAACATAACAAAAAAAAATTTGAAAAGTTTGTATTTAGCCAAATAAATGCTTCACAAACAAGTTTAATTAATTAATATTAATTCACTTTTTGTTTTGATTTAATTTTTATTTCAACTTTTCTTTTATTCAACAATTTTTTCACAATTTGTATGCTTTTTATTTGTTACTTTTGTTTGTTAACCTTTTGAAACATATGTTTTTTTTGATTTACTAAATTTTACTGCAAAAATTTCTGCAGTAAAAATTTGTAAACACTCAGACAAGAACTGTCACTCTTCGCTCTCAATTTATTTATTTACTGCATTTTGTGTACTCGAACGCAATTTCGTAAAATGCGGTAAAGTTTAGTAAAAACTTTTGTGTTCTCGAACGCAACTAATAAAATAGACATGAATAAAACAGCCAATAAAAAAATTATTTTAAAGAACCATTTTGGAATCCAGGGTCTGCACAAAATCTTAAATACAGTCGAATTTTATCAATGTTGTTGAGGGCACCACCACCCCTCAAAAAAAATAATTAGCCAACCAGCAGATGCTACTATCATCAAACCTATGTATTTATCATTTAATTATAAATTATTAAAAAAAAAAAATTAGCAAAAAGTAATTTCAATTTTTAGGAATACAAAATTTTAATTTCAAAAGATTTTGCTATTCGTGCTTAATTCCCAGTTTTTATTATTGATAAAAACACTTGAAATTTATTGTTGATGGGATAAGCTATTCCCATGCGCATTTCACGGGTTGCTAAGGCCAGATCGTCAGGAAACTTCATCCATAAAGATTTTAGAAAAACTAAAGATATTAAACCAAATAAAACAATAAATTTCAAGTGTTTTTATCAATAATAAAAACTGGGAATTAAGCACGAATAGCAAAATCTTTTGAAAATAAAAAAAAATAATAATTAAGAATACAAGCCTGTATAATTTTTTATCCTCACTTGCTAAATTTGTTTTACGCTGTTGATAACATTTTGTAATCCTTTGTGGCACAAAATATTCAGCCATGATTCCTTTTAAGTGTACGCGAGTGAACTATAAGGCAGACTCAACAAAATTTGAGCAAGAGCTCACAAATGAAAGCAACAGCTTGTTTTTATGCATATAAAAATGAGCACAAGCTCATTTAACTTAGTTCAAACTGAGCAAGACGTGATCAAATGTGAGCAGTGAGTAAAAGCAAATAAATCAAGTTTTATTATGCATACGACAAGCACCTTTTACTCAAAAAATCGAGTCCGAGCTCAAGCTCACGTTTTATGCATGAGACCCATTGTGTTTTATATCTATTTCTTTCTTCGAAAACTTCCCTTTTTGAATTTTTTTTGCACCATCTTCTATGTTACATTTTTCGAAAGCTGCCCTGACTCCCAAAACTAATTTGGGCTTTCGTCACCTTTGTATTGCCCTGTGGTTTTCACCTTTTGCGCGAAAAACTTTTTTGTAAACCCTTAAAGGGCCAGAGAAACCAAACAAACGGTTTCAAAAAAAAAAAAAGTAAAAAATCTTGTTTTTGTCATCAAACTGCTTGCACTCTTTCAAATCTTATGTTTTGCATGCCCAATTAAATCTGGAGGTTTTTTTTTTTGTATTTCAATTTGAAAAGAATTCCGTTAAATTTGTTTATTCGAAATAGCCAATAAGTCATTTTCGTTAATCTCGTTAAAATAATTTTAGAATTCCCGTAAATTTTATAACGGAAAATTTTTAGAAATTCCTATTAAATCATCCGGGCGCTAATTCTGGCGGTCGTGATCCAAAACTTTTCCGATTCGAAAGCCATTTTATTTCTAATTCTTTCAGTCGACACTGAACGAATCGAAATTATTTTTTCAGTGTTGTGAAAACTCAAATAAATTCTTTACAACGTTGAAAAAATATTTTCGAAAGAATTAGAAATTAAATTGCTTTCGAATCGAAAAAGTATTTCATCACGACTGTCAAAATTAGATCCCTGGTCTCTGTCGTTTATTTTTGATTTTATTCAAAATCAGAAGAACCCTAAGCAGAACTCGGTATGACTAAATCTGACGTAAACATAAAACAAAATAAACAGAGTTCCTTATTATTGCTTTATTACACTTACCATTCTTACAGACCAAAACGGATCCACATCCATGTTTAACATTCCAAAATACATACTGAAAGGCATCAGTCCGAAGCCTAAAACCAGCAATAAAGCTTTCAGTTTACCCAAATTTAGGAGGGTCGTAGAATAATGTTTAAAAATGTGTATCATACCAGCAGCAAACATAGACCCAATAACACACTGATGTAGAAATTCATATAGGAAATATAAGCGAGTAGACCACATAAAAGCAGAAAATAATGAGACTACGGCATATATCAACAAATACTTGTCAATGAGAACAAAATCAAACGAAGACAAAAAAGATTTTACAAAACTCCAAACTAGAATTAGACAAAATGTGGTAAAAGTGGCAGAGTGAGTAGAAGGAAATCCAGCACTTGTATCGCAACTATAAGTATCTATTTCTAAGTCATTAAAACTGTATTTGTTATTAGCAGAGTTTTCTTTAATCCACCAAATGGGGCGAAATTCGGGAGAGCACCTGAAAAGTAAAAGTTCAGATAATTTAATTTCTCTAAAAAGATGCATACTACTACACCCAACCACTTACCATTTTATTATAGAACAAATGGTGTTGATTAAACTCACTGATGTTACTAGTTGCACCAGCAATTTATGCTTAAAGCTGCCCACCAATGGTATCCAAAAATTTAAAATAAAAAAAGGGTCAAGATAGTAATTTATATGCCTCAGTAGTGGTTCGGCAAATTGGAATCTTGCAGCGAAAAAGGGGTTGTTAGAAATATTAACATAATACTTTGTTTACAATTTAATAATATTATCCAGACTTACTGCTGCTGTATGTTTCTATTAATATTTATTTCATATTCATATAAAGTTGTTAACAAAAAACTCATTATTTAAGTGTTTATTAACTTGTTTCACATTGAAATTATTTTATTTTTACCAATTATCCTTAACATAAGGATATGTTTTTATTTTTGTTTGATGCTGTAAATATATTCCTGTAATAATGTAGTTAGTCATATGGCAAATAATGGCATGCGCATTAAAAATTAAAAAATAGAATAGATTTCTTAAGAAAACTTTGCTAAATTTTGCTATGCAAAAATATAAAAAAAATATTTTTAAGAACCATCGAAAAGGATTTTTAAAATAAAATGTTTTAAATATTTAAACAAAAAAAGGTTTTAAAACATAACATTTTGAAAAAGCATACTTCTAATTCGGTTCGAGTTTGAATATATAAGATAGAATAAGTTTATGAATTTAAACTAATTGGCAGATAACTGCTATAAAATCTTCAATTCAATAACTATACGAAAGCATTTTTTAGCATAAATATTTAAAGAAAAACAATCTTCGAAATAACAAAATAAAATAAAAAACAGAAGAGAAAGATGTTTGCTATGCATAATCTGTTCGAAAGATTATAATTTCAAGAAAACTGTCAAAGTTTGAAGTTTAACACGTTTTTAAAACGAATAGAGCATGTCTCGTATAACATGCAAATATTTTGAAAGTTTTTTTTTTTGAATTAAAATACACAATAAATAACCCCTTAAAAATGTCTGCAAAAAATTCTTAAGGTTTTCAAATATCAAAGAAATTCCCAGTTTCCAAACAAATAGTTTAATTTCGAATAATATTTTTATACTGTTATTAGCAGCCATGTTTGGGAAATTGAATCACGTCAAATTGAAATCAAAAGAGATTTATGTGCAATTAAATTTTTTTTATAAAGTGGCTTTCCCTGATTTTAAAAGTAGCTCTGGTAAAGATAAGTGGCCTTCAAAGTATTAGTCGCAATTTACACTATGGACATTTCTTGCCGGACAGAAACATTTTGTTGGTAAGGGGGCGACGCTGTATGCTTGACTTACTTTACTTCTTGCCTCTCTCGCCAACAAACTTTTTCTGTCCGGCAAGAAATCTCCATAGTGTAAATTGCGACTTAGGTACATATGGGCATTTCCAGCGAAAAGTTTACTTTTTGTAACGTAACGCCAGAAGTATTTTGAATTGTTTCTCAAAGTTTACTTTTTATATATCTTGGTCTAAAGCGCAACTAGCTCTACATTTAGTAACAAATTGGATAACGATTGAACAACATGGTCCAAAAATACAGGCTGACTTCCAAAACGTTAAATGCTTTGTATAAGAACCAGTGTTGCCAGTGAAATTTCAAGAAAGATACATTTTAGTTTCCAAAAAGATACACTTTTTCCCAAAAAGATACATTTTGAAAATAAATTTTGTAACGTTAAACATTTATTAACATAACATTTTTTTTTTAATATTTAATGAATATTGTAAAAAAAAAATGATATCATATCAATTAATTTTTATATATATTTAAGCCATAAATATAAGTTATGAAATTTTTAATCTTTATTTTGGATGCTATCAAAACAAATTCATTTTTGTAAAAATTAATATACGAGTTAAGGCGTTTTTACTAGGGCGATTATATCAAAAAGTTCATTAAAATTTCCTGAAAATAAAAAAAGATGTTAATTTTTCATAGAACAACTTCGCACTACAAGTAGCTACTACGATTTAGGTGGATTGTACGTTGAAACATCCTTAAGGTTTACTTTACCATCTTTAAAGCTGCTATTGTATTAGTATTGAGTCGGTTACGATGATCAGTCTTAATAAATTTTATTTGGCTAAAAATTCTTTCCTCACATGCTTTCGAAAATGAATTTCAAATGTTTAACAAACTACTTTTTTAAAATTTTTAAACATCGGTTCATTAACAACATTTTTTAAATTAATTACTTTTTCCCAATTGCCATCAGCAGCCATGTCAATGTTAAAACAAAGTTTAATGTTTTATTTCTGTACATTTTTCGTACAGATTCAAAAGATACGAAAAATGTCAGGATTATACATGGTACTTGAAGTCATCAAAAGGTCCAAAAAATGTATCTTTCGTATCCTAACGGCAACACTGATAAGAACAAAGTATAATGTTTCATTACATGCAGTCTACAACTGACATGAAATGCTTAACATTAACACTAATATGACGTAAGTGTTAAGTATAGACTCATCATGTTAGAGGTTTTTTCATGTTATAACACGGTTGTTAATGCAAATGTTTTAACAACCCTTTTATAACATTATGTTATAACAGCAAATCATGTCAGTTGTAGACTGGGAGTTACGCCGCAGTACAATATATATGCAATGCAAACCCTTCCAAAACATCAATGGTAAGTATTGGTAACGCAGCAAAAAAGCAATCAGAGCATGGGTTTTTAAGTTGATGCTTTGTGATATTTGACATTTAATTTGCAATTAATACAGATTTATTTTAATATTATGCATTGCATCAATTACATTTCAAAACGTTTAAATAAACAGAACACATAGTTGCATTGTTTCGGTACTTTGTACATGTGCATGGTTAAAATACTGTACTAAAGGTGCCAATCAGACGGGATGTATTTTACATATGAACTGTCAAATTTTCCATCTGTAAAAGTTGTACACATCGTGTGATACATATGAAACTTTGCATGTGTAAAATACATGTGGAAATACATATGTAACTTTTTCGATTAGAACACGCTCTATTTTCCTGTGGCAAATATAAACAAAACAGCTGGTTTGTTTTGAAACGTAAACAATAGTCAGCTTTTGTTTACATTTATAGGTTATGTCATAAGGTGTGATAGCAAAAATTATGAATCGTATGTAAAATGGAAATTTTGACATACATACGGAATTACATATGGGTAAGAAAAGTGACAGTACATACGTAAAATACATCCCGTCTGATAGCACCTTAATAAAACTGTATACAAACTTTGTATTAGTACGTTTTGGAAGTCAGCCACAATCTTATTTGTAATCTGGCGTTACATTAAAAAAAGTAGACTTTTTGCTGAAAATGCCCATATTTACCTTAAAACAAGCAAAGATTTTTAAATTTTATAGCTTGAAAAATAAATCTGTATTAGTCCAAAGTTTACTAAAAAAGATTTTATACAAAACATCTTGCTCAATTCGCAGTCTTATTCAGTTTTGAAATGCAAGTCAAAATCCACTTCCGTTTTTTTTAACGTCACGGCAGCGCAGATTTTTGCTTATATCTGCAAATCCTTAGCGTCGATTACTGTAATTTTTTTTCTGAATACAGTGCTACTTCATTACTTTGTATATATAAAAACCCCTTTTACAAATTTGACTTCTGCATTAAATTTTTTTTACATTTTGTGTTACAAATATCACGACACGTCAAAATGGAAATGCCCATATATAAAAGGGAATATTTTGAGAACCTTAAGCACAGGATAGTTTCAAAATTTGCTCGATTTTAATTTAACTGGGATTCAATTCGCAGAACATGACTGTTTAATATTGTTTCGAATTTGGAAAATTAAAAAAAAAATGTGAAAAAAATATTAGAAGTTTTAAAAATTTGCAATTGAATTGAAAAGTCTTTTAGGGCCATTATTATAACTTGGCGTTAGCTGTTATCCGACAGTTAACAGACGCTTTTTGACAGATAACACATTATTATCTGTCAATTTAATCTTAACTTTAGCTAACTTTAAGTTGTAATAATGGCCCTTAGGAAAAGAAAATTTACGATTAAGATGTTGTTTGAAGAATAGAAACGTTTTAAAAATTATTAAAAAGGAAAACATTCCGCAAGAGCAAAGTATTTTCAAATAAGTTAGATTCTGCTTGTTCCTGGTTATCAAAAGAAAATATTTCCATAGATTATTGTATGAAATTTTAAAGTTTCTAAAACTCTGGATAAAAATATCAATTGTTCTCGTTTAAACATATACATACATACATAATTAAAAAAAAAAACATCATTATTATAAGTGTAAAATTTATTCGTATATAATAAACTTAAAAAAAACTACATAATTAAAAAAAAATTATTCGAAAAAACTTATAATAAATTCTTCATAAACAGTTTTTAAGTAACAACAATCAAGCTCGTTTTAGGATTAATTTAAAAAACAATAACCAAACAAATTCATTCAAAAACACAAAAGCTCTAAAATAAATACCTTCACTTTGAGTTTAAATTTCCAAACAGATATTTTGAAAAAACGGTCAAATCATTTAAATTATTAAACAAGTCGAATTGTATGGACGAATAGCCAAAGCGCATCAAATGATTATTGATAAAGGCACGTTCTGCAGCGATTTCCAAAAGTAGTGTTTTATTGTTTTCAACAGAATGTCGCAGCATGCTTGGCGTAGAAGTGGAAACGCCACTATCCATATGACCACTAAACATTGAATCACTACCAGGAGTAGAGGGATGAAAAAGAGATAATAATTCTTCAGGACTAAAATATTTCGATTCTGTTTCGGGAAAAGATTCATTTGGTGTGCTATTAGGTGTTATTAGGCGACTGCATGAAGAAGGCTGATCGCTGTAATACGACCGATCATGATCAGAGCTTAGACGTTTAAGATTTACAAGTGGATTTAAGCTAAAAGCTTTTTGTATAAGAAAATCACGTCTATTATCACTTGCCATTTGTGTATAGATTAGGCGCTTGGCAATATTAGTATTGCTCTTAATTCGTCGAGTTTTTTCTAAATGTCTTGTCTTTAAGGGCACCAAAAGCTCCTCACTATTAAGACGTTTCAAACGTACAGAAGGCTGAAATTGTGGCTTTAAATAAGTCTTTTTATTTTTTACATTTATATCCGATTCTGTTTTGAACATGATGGGCCTTGGCAGATGTGCGGCTATGCTTTGTTCTTTTTGTAAAGTAGAAAGTTCTAATTTGAATGGTTTTGGAAAATCGTTTTGGAAGGCAGCAGTTTTAGAAGTTTGTTTTTTAACAACTAAGTTTGTTATTTTTTTACGAGTTTTTATATGTGTTTTAGGAAGATCTTTTAAAACAGTGTTCTTTGCTTTAATTTTGTATGAATAGTCCTTTTCACTGTATTTTTTCGATTTGGGGTTGGGCTGAAAATAAAAACCCATTTTTTTAACATAAGGAGATACAAATATTTTATTTTATAATTATTATTATTCAAACACATATAAGTGAATAATTTTAGTATTAAATTACCTTTCTTTTTAGAGGTTTACTACCACACTTTTTTTGCCTTTTTCTACGATTAAGATCTTGTAATGTCTTATTTTTGAAAGGTTTACGCGGTCGACCAATATAACTTTTATAAGTTTTTTTAGTTTTTAGCTCTGATTGCTCAACGGATGCAACCTCATTTTCCGCTGAGGATATTTTTGATGCTGCTGCTTCAGTGGATTGTATTGACAAAGCTGTTTTAACAGTAGTTAGATTAGAATTTACTGAGGAAAGTAAATTGCAACTTAAACAATTTAAATTTAAAGGTTTATATTTTAAAATGTCCTTAAAATGGAAAAATTAATAAACAGGCAAATATTTGTAAAATTAATAAAACAAATTTACCTGATTAGATTGGTTTGATAAAATATTTTCCGATTTAATTGGCAATTCGTTTAAATGAATCTAATAAAGTAAAGACAAGTACATGTTTAGATATTGGTAGAAAATCAGAAAACTTAGCATACCGATGACTTAACGACATCCTGTTTAACCGAGGACTTATTTTCTTTTGTAATTTCTGTCGCATTGGAAGATATAGATGGACTTGTGGTGTCTAATTCTTCATCAATATGTATAAGTTCAGATTTTATTGTTTTATTTATAGAGTCTTCCTGAAAGTTATAATTAAAGTTTTTTAGCTTAAGGCCTAGTTGCTATAGCTTATTTATACATTAATGTATTAACTAAATTTTTTAATAAATAAATATAAATATATGTATAATACAAATAATTAAACTTTCAGTACCTATGACAGCTTCAAAAAAAACGTCAATGATGTTTTTGATAAATAATCAGGTATCCCGTGCAGACAAAGACATTCAGCATGAAGTTATAACAATTGTTAAGGGGTACAATTAACACCAGTTGAACATCATATTTACCAAAATGACAATGCATTCACAGTACTAACATGATAACTCCAATTAGCGATCCTTTGGCTTTTGTTTTCAATGTTACTAGGTACGATACTGATAATTTAAATTTACAATGTAGTCACAATTTTAAATTAAAAATTAATGACCGCCGTTTGACTATTTATTGCGATTAACTTCTCTAAAATACAATAAGTCTAAGCCGCTAGTTTGTCAACTAAATAAAAATATGTACTAGGGCATAATTAATTAAAGAATTAAAAATAAAACACTTTCGAATTTTTGTCAACTCGAAAAATAAATCTTTCGAAAACTAAGGAAATATGTACTCTTAATGAGTTAATGCATAACTTAAGTCATATTTTTGTATAAGTGGTACTGTGATAACAATTCATTTGACGATAAGTCTATTATTAAAAGTGGCCACTGCAGTACATGCAATGTTTATCTTAATCCTTAGAATTGGTTTGGCAGAATGGCATTTAACTTCAACAATGAAACAAATACCAATTTTGAGTTTCTTTAGAAATCTTGTTATAATGGAATAAATACATAGGTATACCTATAAAAAAATGTTGGGATAGACGGATTTTTCAACTAAAGTTTAGAACTTTTTTGTTCCAACTAAATTATTCTTACGTATATGTTAATCAATACTTAAGGTGTTTGTATGTAGGATAAAAAATATGGATATATTTTGAAAACTAATTAATTTACCTTATTATTTTTTTGAGTTAAACTTTGTTTATCAATTGAAACTTTTTTTAAAATTGCAAATGGATTTTTTACTATTTTAAGTTGTTCGATATAATCTTCACATTCATCAGAATTTTCACATTCAAGGAATTCCTTCTTTGGTTTAAAATTTTTTGTTATTGGTTGAACTATATTTTTTGGTTCATTTATTATTAAATCTTTAGTTGTTTCGATTTTTATTGCTGGTTGATTTTCGAAAACTATTTCACAGTTGTTTTCATTAACAATTTTAGATGTGGTGTCAAGACCATGTGTTTCTAATAATTCTTTTTTTAATTCAATATTTGAATAATTGGGACATTGATCTCCTGACGAATTGAATTCTAAATAATCGTCTCCAATATTGGAAAGAGCACCTGTAAGTACAGCATCTGTGCTTTCTTCAAGTGCTGTTTTCAGCAATATTTGGCTTGTGTTTGAACAAACTTCACCTGTATTTTGGTGTTCTAAATCCTGATTTTCTTCAACGATCAACAATTCGCCACGATCTTCGCTATGATCTTCTACTGCCAGTTGTTCAGTTTTAATTTTAGCAAAATCCGCCACTGTTATACTATGTTTTGGGTTTTGATCTAAAATGAGATTTTGTGTAGACATAACTGTTTCTCGATGAACATCATTCATAAATTCATCTTCAGCTGCTTGTGAAGGCACGTTATTTGGATTACATTCAAGTGGTTCACATTGTTGTTGATATCCTTGCAATATTAATCGATTATCATGCGATTTGGCATGTTGTGCACCCATTTTTAAGTTAAACATTTAATTATTTTACAAAATTAATTAGCAAAAAGTTTACACAAGACATCAAAGACTTAAAATTATATATTTTGAGGAAGCATTTAAAATATCTAGCAGCCTCCTAAAATTGTCGATAAAGCAGGTTTAAGAACAATAAATAAATACTATTGTGAATTGTTTTACCGTTAATCAATTTTTGGTAATGCTAACTACTCGTTTTTATTCAAATTTTATTTATTTTAATTTTTAGATATTTAAAAGTTATTAAAAACGGGTCCCAATCCACATTATGAAACATTTGCTAAAAAACTTTCTTTAATTCTCTTTTGAAACTGCATTCAAGCCCATAAAATAAAAATTTTGTTTTACAGCATTGAGTCATTTTCTATGCCTTCTTTCAATAAGTCACAATCCATATTTTAAAAAATCTACTGCAAAACATTTAAGTTTGTTAATGAAAGGGGAAAGACGAATGGAAAAGTGTAATTTGTTTCATGTACAAGTAGTTTTTGTAGGAAAATGACTCATGGCTGTAAAACAAATTTTTTTTCTGTGGGCACCACAGAGCACTCCGATGCGTCACGAGACAGAAAATATTGGGTTTTTTTTTTGTCTTTCTCTTTGAAAGCTGCCCATTTTGCATTTTTTGTTTTGATTACGCAATTTGTGTTGATAGTAGCGGCCTGTTTTTACACATTACCGCTTTACTACCAAAAAACATTTTCTTTCTCTTTCTTCGAAAGCTGCCCTCGCAAATGATTTGGGCATTTTTCATACGTCACTTTTGTCATCACTGTATGCTTTGTGGTGGACACGAATGCAGTTTCATAAGAGAATTGAATATAGTTTTTGCAGCAAATGTTTCATAATATGGATTGGCACTTAACAGTTATAAGACAAACGAATCATATTTAACCATTAATATTGATGAATTTAAGATGGAGGCTTTAGTCACAGATTATAATTTTTTATTTTAAAGTAAAGCGTCCCATACACTTGCAATATTATTGATATCCGCCATATTATTTCCATTTGTCCTTTATTATGCAATAAGTCGCATAATAGTTTCATTCATTCAATAAAAAAATGAACATAACCTAAAAGAATAACATAACCAGCATTGTACAATGTTGCAAGCGCATTTCACTTTCTTTTCGTTGTGCAATAAAAATCAAAAGTCTGTTGATTTAAGGAATATTTTTTCTTGTTATAAATAACAATTTCTTTTACCAAAAACTTTTTTGGTTTTATATAACCATAATATCACACAAGCATTTTATTTTGGTTATAAATAATATTTTTTGGTTAAAATATTCTTTTAAAAAAAATTTGGTTTTTAGGAATGAATTAAATAAGAAGGAAGAAATTGGTTTACATTGCTTTTGGAATCGATAAAACGACACCAATCAGCACTCAAACATACTTAAAACAATTATTAAAACTTATTTTTTCACATACAAAACAAAAAATAATATATGTAGAAAGAATTTGTTTTTCTAATCAAAGAAGATTTACAATAAAGAAGTACATCAAGGCCCATTGAAAAGGTCTGCGCAAGAAGCCTGATGATGATTGTTTTCGTTCTTTTGAGCTTTCAAACGTTGTTTACATACATGTTTTTTCCTTTTGCTTTGTATATGTGGTCGTAAGTTTTTGACAGCTTAAAAGAAAAAGTTTTTTGTTTTTGTACAAGTAAGCAGACCTGATAGATGGGCCTTGAAGTACATATTAATTAATTTTAAATAAAGCTTCTTTCACATTTTCAGTGGTGTTCAAAATACACAAACTCACACATTTTTTATTAAGAAACCGTTTGCAAATTTTGCCCACAACAATGTTACTTATTTATTATTATTTTTTCAAACATTTTGTTGAAATTTTCATTTAAAAATAAATAAAATTATTATTGACGTCATTTTCAATTTCATGTAAATTGTTGCTGAAGTAGAAGTAGACTCAACCTTTTAAAGAACTTTTGTTACATTTTTAAAGAGTTGTGCGAAAGAAAGAATTCCTTCGCACATCGAAAACATGGAATGGTCAATGGATTCCAAAATCGATAGTTTAATTCACCTGTTGTGTTTCTATAGTATGATGTTGGTTTTCACAAAGCTCACTGTCAGTGTTTGGACTGTTTTTATCTTATGAAGAACAACAGCTCCTATATTAAAGTTAGAAATATACCAAGGGTAATAACAGGTAAATACGTAAAACGTGGAAAACTGCAGAGGCATAACTACACACGTATCTACGTACAAAAAAGATAAAGTTTTATTGTGCATGCCCATAATTTATCGATTTCATTTAGATTAAAATTAAGAATAGCCAAAATTTTAATAAAAACAAAAAAATTCGATTGCAGAAACTCGATTTTTTTACAATTCCCTAATCGTAAATAGGCAGTTTTTTAATAGACTTTGTATTAATCAAAAATCTGCTTTTATATATATCAACTTGTTTTATATTCCTTGCAATAAAATCGCTTGAATATCATTACTTGAACAGCTGATTGGATTTTAGTACCTAAACAAACAAATTTCATAGTAGATATAAAATCAAAGATAAACAAATACAAAAATGAGTAAAGTTATTGAAATAATCGATTCCGACGATGATATTAACACGTCCCCAGACACAACATCAAATTCAATCAATAATATGGAACTAGACGACAACCAACAATCCCAATCTAGACGTCGTCGTCGCAAAAGTGTGCTTCATGCAATGACTGATCCAGACATGCAATTTCAAACCATAACTCTTGAAGATGATGACGACGAAGAAGACATAAATAGTACCAATCAATCTAACATTGTTCATAGGCCACAAAACAATACACTTATTGCTGCATCGGCACCATTGCGTACTCTTTTAAAAACACCAAGAGCAACACCAAAAATTCTTGCTCCACGGGCTCCAACTAATGAAGAAATTATAGATGCTAATTTTGAGAAATTCCTTAATGATCCAGAAACTATAAGTGATATGTATGCTATTGCCGAAGAAAGAGCTAGAATTAACCATCTACTTTCACTTAATGGCATGCCTGAGATAAATTTTGCACTCTGCACAAGACCTGATCGCTTGCAATTCCAATTCGACGAACGCTTAAAACAGCGTAAAATGGTTAGCAATTGGGATAGTACACGAATTCAAGACAATCGTCGTAGTTTATTGCAAAAAAATAATGAACAAAAAAATACGTCATAATTTTTTATGAATTTGAGGCTAAAGTAATTAGTTAAGATTAAAAAGTACTATTAAAGATCAATAAATGCAAATTTGTTTTTAACCATAGGTATGCATTACCAAATTTACCTTATACAAATTGAAATTCAAAACTTTAATGAACTAATACCTACGCTATGTTTTTGGTTGCGATCATAATTTTCTTAAACAAAAATTTTTTGTGTTCTTAAAACTCGACACATCAGATTTGTTCACACAATAGTTATGGAATTAAATTTTGAAAATTCAGCAAAACTCGCAACTAAAGGTTATACCTATTGTGAATAAAAACAAGAATAAATCTAGTTTACCTACGCAGAAAAAAAAACAAGTAGGGCGATAGAAAATTTAAAAATGAAAAGAATATAAAGTGAAAAATGGCGCCAACGCATAGTTTTCGAGTATATGGGAAATATTGGTATCATTTTAAAGCCTTATATTTAAGAAACACATGTTTCAGTCAAATTTGGTCAATTTAACTCATACGAAATGGACGCTTTCGTGCGATAGCTAAAAAATAGGTCTGTTTCGTTGATTTAGAAAACCAAACAAATTTTATACACTGAGAATGAGTTCATTTTTAACTTGTTTTGAATGGATCCTACCGCTCTTAAACTTTTAACCCGGTAGGACACTTATATGGCGGCCAGGTGAAACAGTGGACCGATTTTCAATAGTTAATACCTCTAAGATTTGAAAAATATTTGAGTCCCTTTAAAATTTGTAAATTTTTTTACATTTCTTTAGTGAAGAAATAATAATAGAAGATCTGACCACACGATAACATTTTACCAACTAAAAAACAATACAAATTAATTTACTTATTTGCAGACAATGCGAATTCAACTACAGGTGGTGTCGAAACGGCATCTGATTTTGACAGTTCGGGCTTATTTGTTTTGATTTGTTAGTGTTTTGCTAATAATGGTTGACATTTCGAGCTAATGGCAATAACAATTCAATGCAAAACACCGTATGTTGTTTCAGTTGTTTTTGGATTGTTGTAGTTCCGACACCACCTGTAGTTGAATTCGCCTTGGAACTGTCAAACATTCCTAACAAAACATTAAAAAATCAAAAAAAAAAATGGTTCGAACTGTCAAAATCTGATGGCGTTTCGACACCATTTGTTTGGGAATTTGGTTATTTGCAGGGCTGTCAGACTTGGGGATTTATCCCCAAAGTTGGGGATTTTATGCGAGTAAAAAGGACAAAGAAAGTCATTTGGGGATTGGGGATTTTTTTTGGGGATTTAAAAAAAAAATCGGGGATTTTTTGGGGATTTTACACTCTTTTAATATATTTTCCCTTTTATTATTTATGCTTATTTTTCTTTGTCTCGTATTAAAAATATGAAAAAAAGTAGCAAAACTTTTATCTTACTCTTATCAACAACTTATACGGTGTAAAAGGTCCTTATTAAGATTATCATTTTAGTTAAAAGGTAGTGTTAAAGGTACTTTATAAATTTATGTTATTTTTCCTTCAGGGTACAAACAAAATAAAATAAATAATAATTTGGGGATTTCTAATTAAAATTTTTCTTACTATTTTTACTTTTTAAAAAAAAAAAATTTTAAATTTGGTCAGAAAAAAAAACAAACAGAAAAATATTTACTTATTAAGGTTTTTTTTCTTAATTTGGGGATTTTTGGGGATATTTTTTTAATTTGTTGGGGACAAGGGAAAAAAGTACCTGGCAGCCCTGGTTATTTGCAGCTTTTATCAAAACTTTTTTGAACAGGTTGCAAGAAATTCATAAAATTTATTAAAATGATTAAAAGCAAATAAACTTACCTTCGTTAAGTGACAAACAAATAAAACTTTGTTTGAATTAAACTTTACACTTTAAAAAAATATTTTATTAAAACAATTAAAATATTATTAAAAAGAATTTTTTCATTTTTAACCAATTTTTTACTGGTACATACATACATATGTACACAGAGCGAAAAAAAACGTTAAAAAACTGTCAACCAGTGGTAATAAATTGATAACAAACTGTTGTCAATATTTCGACAACATTTGTTGTTAAATTTTAAACAAAATGTTGTCAAATTGGGCCGTTAGATAAAAAACGTACCATTGTTGTCAAATTGATAACACCCTGTTGTCAAATAGGTATCGCCCTGTTGTCATTATAAACAGCGTATACAAGTTATCCCACAATCAACTTTGGTATTCGAAAGTAAAAAGTGAAAAGTTTCAGTGCTGTGATTAAATTAATAAATAAAAATTTAATAAATAAAATAAAAAAAATTTCTAAAATTTGTTTTTGTTTTCAATTTAATTTTCTATGCGAACGTTAACGTGTGACATCGTGGGCCTGGCTGTAAAAGTGTGAATTTTTTATGTATTTTTTTATAAGTATATTATTTAATGTGAAATAAATTAATAAATTTACATTATTCCATTTTTTTACTTGGGTTCAGAATGGGTTATTAAGTACATACTACAATCAGAACAATGTGTTATCGAAAGGACAACCGAATGTTGTCAATATATTAACGGTGTGTTGTCAAAAATGACAACAGCATGTTGTCGGTATGGTACCATTATGGTGATAATATATAACCAATTTGATGTCATATTGAGAACAAATGGTGACAAACTGACAACGAGGTGGTTAAAAAACATTGATACCATCCGTTATCAAATTGAACACAAACGTAGTTGGCTCACTTTTGACAACGGATGGTGTCAATTTTTGGTATTTTTATACCGGATTTTTCCCTCTGTGTATGTATTTTCCACGCACTTTCAAGCAATTATTTTTAATATTTTAAGCAAACTTTTCGCGCACGTCTGCTTGACCACAATATTTTTAAAATAAACTAATAAAGAAAAAATAAAAGCTTTTAAAATTACAACGAAAACTTTTTTAACGAACTATAGCATAAACCGGCGGGAAACTGACACCGCAACAAAAGGAAATTGCAAACTAATTTTCGTAAAAATTGCTTTTTCCCTATGTATTTTTTTTTTTTTTAATTAACATTTTAACACAATACTTTTTTTAATAAACATTAAAATTTAATAAACATATTTTCTCTCTTGATTTCAATTATTTTTATTAATATTTTTCACTTTAAAACGATTGTTTACGATTCGGACAGTGACCAGCCACTCACGCACGTCTGCTTGACCAAAATATTTTAAAAATAAACTAATAAAGAAAAAATAAGCTTTTAAAATTACAACGAAAACTTTTTTTTAACGAACTACCTATAGCATAAACCGGCGGGAAACGGACAACGTAACAAAAGGAAATTGCAAACTAATTTTCGTAAAGTTGCTTTTTTCCCTATGTATTTTTTTGATTCAATTAACACTTTAACACAATACTTTTTTTTAATAAACATTGAAATTTAATAAAAATATTTTCTCTCTTGATTTGAATTATTTTTATAAATATTTTTTCACTTTAAAACGATTATTTACGATTCGGACAGTGACCAGCCACTCACGCACGTCTGCGGATCTCAAAATTTCTCAAGGAACTGATTAGAATACTGAACAATGGAATTAATGCAAATTAAACAGGGATGGAAATGTAAGCAGGAAAGTAATTTTGCGAATACAAATAAATGACATAAAAAGGATTTTATAAACAAATGGTCTAGGAATGAATTTAAAATAAGGAATATAGATGGAGATGGGTAAAGCTTCCAGAATTTTTATTTGGGTGACTAAAGTTTTCGCTGCTTCTTTAATAAACATTGAAATTTAATAAAAATATTTTCTCTCTTGATTTTAATTATTTTTATTAATATTTTTTCACTTTAAAACGATTATTTACGATTCGGACAGTGACCAGCCACTCACGCACGTCTGCGGATCACAAAATTTCTCAAGGAACTGATTAGAATACTGAACAATGGAATTAATGCAAATAAAACAGGAATGGAAATGTAAGCAGGAGAGTTATTTTGCGAATACAAATAAATGGCATAAAAAGGATTTTATAAACTAATGGTCTAGGAATGACTTTAAAATAAGGAATATAGATGGAGATGGGTAAAGCTTCCAGAATTTTTATTTGGGTGACTTAAGTTTTCGCTGCTTCTTTAAAAAATTACACATATTTTTTTCTATTTAATATAAAATAACTGTAAGTTTTTAGTTTTTAATTTTATTTATTTACTTGGACCTGCAGCCAAACAAAAACAACTAATAATTAATATATTTGAACAAGGTCAACCATTAATAAAAACATACTTATAACTGTACAATTTCAATTAAAGTACTGGTCTCAGTAAGAGATGAACATTTAAAAAAATCATCGATGCTTCTACATGCAATGTATCGCATAGGGCACTGCTACACGTTCAATAAATATCGTGATATTTGGATCGCGATCCATTTTAAAATATTAATGGATCACGAGCGTATGCTACATGTTCAATATTTATCGCGTCGGTATTTATGTTATTTTTGTGTTGTGCGGGTCGTTTATCAATGTCGCAAGAAAACCAAAAGAAAGCCTGTTTAGCTATTTTGCTTGCTTTTTTAAAAACCTTTAATAATTTTTGCAGTGCAGTCGCTCTTTTTATTTTGTCGGAATAAGCTTTAGCCGACGAGTCCCACAATTCCGGCAATGCCTTCAAATTAAAAATGAAATCTTTTAAAATAATTTTTTCACTGCTTAATTCCGATTCCACCGGCAGAACCCACTCGATTTGACTGTCTTCTGCCATTACCCTTTATGTCAATAAACTTTACACAGATTTTGTCAATTGTTTAACTTTTTATTTGTTTAATTTTTTCCACTGCGTATTTTATTTCTTTTATTTTGACACTTTTTACTGGCGTATCATGACTATTTAATATCATGAAAGTGCTACACGTTCAATATTTATCACGCGATCCACGATCCGCGATCTGGATTTCATATTTAAGGCCATTCTGCGATATGGATCGCGATCCATCAATATGACATGCTACACGTTCAATAAATATCGTAATACTAGAAATATCACGATATTTATTGAACGTGTAGCAGTGCCCATACAGGCATCGATGTTATATGGATATTTCGCAAAATATAAAAAGCAGGGATTAAGTGACAAAAAGCTTTATTAAGTTTACAAATTTAATATTTTTAATCAGGCTTAAGTTCATCAAATTTAATATGTTCATTAAATTATTTTTATGACAATTACAATTTGGTTTAAGGATTGATGTTTGACTATTGACGTCAGCAGTCATCGATGGCTGCGAGTGTAAGACGGCAAATCCCTCTTAAGAGATCAAGTGGTTTTGATCGAATCATGTCAGGGTAACCAGCCGGCTGGGTTCGAATCTCAAGCCAGCCGCCTGGGTTCGAATCTCAGGTCAGTCAAGAATGAAAAATTATCAAACACAATTTTAATTGATTTTCATGTTGTAAAATTCCTTTCTTCATAAAAATAATTTAATGAAAAAATTAAATTTTATGAACTTAAGCCTGATTAAAAATATTAAAATTTGGATTAAAACCCATAAATAGTTCGACAAAATAACCACAATACTAATTATTGTTTACAAATTTAAAAAATATCTGATTTGATTTTTAGTTAGTTAGTTCAAATAAAGATTTTAATAAAATTAAAAAACGATTTTTATGGAAATTTTTAAAGTTTTTATTGCATTATTTATATTTTTTGTGCATATTTTGGATTTAGGTCACCATCTTGTTACTACATGCTGCGGTGAAAGGGGGGTCAAGGGATACATTTCATTAAAAATTGCAAAATTATCAAATTGGCATCTAATTTCCTCTGCAATGTGTATAGTTTTGGTTTCAAATAGAAAATCTTGTATTTTAAGCAAAGTCCAAAACAATTTTCTTATTGTTTTTAAATTTTGTTTTATAATATGGAAATTTAAAAAATAAATCACTCATAAATGTCAAAATATGCATTTAAAACTGTAAAAATGTATTTTCACCAATATATGTAAAAACAAATCGATGCCATTTTAAGGCAAATTTAATAACTGGTCGACATCGTTGTTAGACTATCGACAAAAAGCATGCAATTGCATGGAAATTGCAACCCTACTGCATCGAAGCTATAAACCTTCTCCGCCTCCTTCGGACATATTTTTATACCAAAGTTTATTTTTCTAAGTTTAAACTTGTTTAAATTCTAGCATTTAACCCGCTACTTTAGTATTACCAAAAAGCTAAAGAAAACTATCAATTTCCCGTATTTCCTTTTTTGGGCACTATATTTTTCCCCCATTAAAGTTTCAAAAATTTCAGTATTGTAGTGGCAGCCCATAATTTAGTACGAATATGTCAATGAATGGAGGAAAATATTTTGTAAAAAAAGTACCAAAAATAGCTACCTTAAATGTTTGAATTTTGAAAAAGTACCAAATTTGTGTTCGTATTTTTTTGATAAGTATCGAATGTGGTATAAACTTTGTTTCTATGTTTATTGGTTAAAAAGATAAATGGGGTGTCAAAAAGGTTCCAAAATTCAGGTTTTACCCGTTTACTCCCTAAAAGAGCCGAATTTCAAACAAGTACCAGACACCTGTCCGATTATTTTTTTTAAAGAACAACAATAGGTATTAAATTTTTTTGTATCTCTTTTAGTTTTGAAGATATAAGGTTACCGAATTTTCCCGTTTTTACCCTTTTTACCACCTAAACATTCGAATTTCCAAAAATCCCGTCTTAGTGGATCGATTTGGGGAGTGACCAATCTATGGTCTAAATTTCAAGTTTCTAGGGTCAGCGATGATGAATGAGTCAGTCAGTCACTCACGCAACTCTTTTTTATATATACATAGATAGAAGATAGATTAATTAATTATTATTTGTATAATTATATGTATATATTGAAGATTCTTTTATTAATATGTGTTGATGAGTTTCGCTCAAAGAACGAAACGGGCAGTGTGCCCTATTTTTATTATTCAATATTTTTTTTTTTTTGAAATTATTAAATTTAAAATAGAATAGACAATTAAAAATTGTCGGTACTTTATTTTTAAAATTTTCATCGAAGAGTCTGACAAGATTCATCAAATGTAGACAAATTACTATTGATATGAAAAAACGTCAAAAAATCAGCTATTTTTTAAATTTGTAAACGTAATAAACCACATTCATGTCCATTATGTAGCAAAAACTAACGATGTATAGAAAACATCGATCTATTTTGTGAAATATCGATATGACATTGATGCCTGTTCGGTGCATCGCATCGAAAAAACATCGAGTTTTTTTTAAATGTCCATCTCTTACCAAATCCAGTACTTTAAATGAAATTGTGCATAGTAGTAAGGGAAATCAGGATGGGTAGTGCAAAGTGTACAAACGACGCAAATGCGTGTAAAAATACACACATTCATTTGCACAGCACAACAACAAAATGTAACTGTTTGCAATTTGCTCTAATTTACTTCGTTTGCACTAAAAAACTATGAGCAAAATTAGTATGTAGTGCATATTTGCTCAGGTGCTAACAAATATAATAATATAAGAAAACTTAAAAATTGAACATTTTCGTGGGTTTTATTATAAAAACGAAAATTAAATTTAAATTATTCAAGAAGAACAAATTTATTTTAATTTGCTTGTGTATAAGTTTAAATAAGTAAAGATTTTTTGCAGTGCTGCCGGAAGTTTTTTGTGTTGCCAAAATTAATTTTTAGAAAAATATCACATTCGCACAAAAAATTAAAGTGGTGTGTTCACGATCAACCATAATATGCATTGTAAATTTACAAATTGCAAATCTGCACAATGAACATCGTGATAACCCTTAGTAATTTAAAATTTAACTAAAATATATGTATGTATAATTTTGTAAAGAAGCAGCGAAAACTTTATCAACCTAACATATATATATATGAATTGTTGCTTTTTTGCATCTTTGCAAAATTCTGGAAGTTTTACCCATCTCTATCTATATTCCTTATTTTAAAGTCATTCCTAGACCATTAGTTTATAAAATCCTTTTTATGTCATTTATTTGTATTCGCAAAATTACATTCCTGTTTACATTTCCATCCCTGTTTTATTTGCATTAATTCCATTGTACAGTATTGTAATCAGGGTTGTCAGATTTTTTTGAGCTCCATCGCCAAGCCGGATGTCAGAAATCGCCAAAAATCGCCAAACGTCGATTTTGTTCAGTTTTTGTACATTTTTTTTTTTTTTTTTAATTAAATTTGCATACAAAAAACGCTAGTATAATTTTTCAATCAAAAGTCGCCAAAAACTGAGAAAAAATACAAAAAAGTCGCCGAAGTAAATTTTGTTTTGTTTCTGTAATTTTTTTTTAAATAACATAAAATGGAGATCATATATGTATTCAGTTAAAAACTTAAATTAAGTACACAAGTCTATAAGATTGTAAACTTCAGCCTCACCGATTTCATTACGGGAGTTTTGACCTACATACTATTAGAATTACATATGTACATACATACTATAAGAATTAACTAGTGACTGAATATAAAATTCACTTAATATGTTTTTTTATATTAGTACAGTACTTTTCGTTTATAGTCACTACCGCTTATAGTCACATTAGTGATATAGTCTGTTTATTTTGCCCCTATAAGTTAATTCAATAAAACGTATTAACGTTATAGTCCATCTAGCGATATAAGCACATTTGCCATATATGCCATCTATCAACAGTCATCAAAGGGATAACTAAAGCAAATTAATGGCGTTATAGTCACATTAGCAATATTTACTGAGTTCTTTTTAGTTTTCGAAACCACAATCCGTTCAAAGGTAGAAAGAATTAAATTGTTTGATTTTGGTCATCAACTCTACTCTTAAAAAATTAGTTCCTGAATTTGGTATCAGTTATGAAATATCTTGTTATAATTTTAACTATTTTTTAGACAGTATACAACTCTGTTGCAAAACAATAAGCCTGATGTCGATGTAATTTATATGAATTTTTTATTTTCTTTATTCACATAACTTGATTATATTCGAATTAGGTTATATGCCTCATTGTGGCATATATGTGCATTAGCCTTATGGTCAAATTAGCGATATAGTCCACGTTTTGTCTGCAACTAAAGGATGTGACTATAAGCGAAAAGTACTGTAATGATAACAAAAAATGACGAGTTGTTAAACAAAATCGCCGAAATAATATAAATGGTAAAAATAGCCAAGTTAATCGCCAGTTATATCAGAAATCGCCATAAAAGTCGCCCGTCGCCAAATGGGAAATCGCATCGCCAAACACGTTTCAAAATCGCCACGTTTGGCGAGAAATCGCCATATCTGATCGATTTTGACCTTATTCGCCAAATTCAATGCCCAAAATCGCCAAAGCCTTTATTTTTAACTTTTTGACAATAAATTATAGATGATTTAAATTATTAAAAATATTATTATAAATCTTAAAAAATAAATTTGTTCCAAGTCGCTTAAATCCACCAACAATTTTAAAAAAGTCGCCATAATATATGTTCTGTTTAGTTTTTATTTAGAACCAAGTAAAAGTGATTAATTTATTAATTTATTTTTTATATGAAAAAAATTTTCCCCTGGATTTTCAATATATTCGTCAGACATTTCAACATAACAAAGAAATTATTAAAATTATGTTTTATATTTGTATGCTCCTGAGTACATCAAACACTTTTTAATGTGATTAAATTTCATATTGTAAAGTTAGGTTCACAATCAAAAAAACATTTTCACTTTGTGTTCATAATAGAACAACAATTTCTTTTGTAACTACAGAACAACAATTTCTTTTGTAACTACACTTTTTTGCATCAAAAAACCGTTTGCAAATTTTAGCCACAACAATATTGTGCATTTATTTTTATTTTTGTAAACATATTGTTAACATTTTTATTCAAAACTAAATAAAATTATTTTGAACGTCAGAAACAATTTCATACAAATTGTTGCTGAAGTTCTAGTTGACTCAACTTTAGTTACATTTTTAAAAAAATTGAATTTACATTTTTGTTCTAAAAATGAAAGGAAAATATATGAAATACTTTGGGAAGAAAAAAGATAGAAGAAAAAACGAAATTGTTTTTTTGATTGTGAACGTAGCTTAAGTCTTTATTGTTTATGTCCCAGTAAAAACTTTGCCTACAAAATAATGTGTGGAGTAATCAGAAAAACATAAAAGCACTACTTACAATGAACCAATGAATTTTACAAGAGATGTCCCAAAATGAACGCATTCAAAAGTAAGTCATTATTTTTATTACCTACATACATCCAGAACAAATTAGTTATAGAAGTTATAGAACAAAGCTACTTAATAATGAGTTAAAGAAGATATTCATTTTGAAAAAGTAAGCGAAGTTTTTACTGTTACATTATTGTACTTATTTTATTGTTTTATAATTTTTAAATAGACAATCCCTTGAAAAGTCGACAAACAATCGACGAAACGTCGGGAACAAAATATTGTAATTAAAAATCGAATTTTATTTACATTGAAGAAACTTAGGCCCTATTAGCTTGACAAAAATAACATTCAAAATCATCACTTTGGCCAAAGAAACAACTACAGCAATTACATAATTTAGTTTCAAATACACACTGACTATAAAAGCCTAAAATTTCATACATAAAATACTAGAATAAAAATAATATGATTTTTTCGTATTGAATTGAACGAGTTTCAAAACAAATGCATGGTTCATTAAAAATAGCCAACAAAATCGCCAACTATTTTAAAATATCGCCATATCGCCAATACCGGCACAATATTAGGTCGCCAATCAAGTTTGAAAATCGCCACGTTTGGCGAGAAATCGCCAAATCTGACAACCCTGTTTGTAATAAGTTCCTTGAAATATATTGTGATCCGCAGACGTGCGTGAGTGGCTGGTCACTGTCCGAATCGTAAACAATCGTATTAAAGTGAAAAAATATTAATAAAAATATTTGAAATCAAGAGAGAAAATATTTTTTTTAAATTTCAATGTTTATTAAATAAAAAGTGTAGTGTTAAAATGTTCATTAAATAAAAAAAAATACATAGGGAAAAAGCAACTTTACGAAAATTAGTTTGCAATTTCCTTTTGTTACGTTGTCCGTTTCCCGCCAGTTTCTGCTATAGTTCGTTAAAAAAGTTTTCGTTGTAATTTCAAAAGCTTTTATTTTTTCTTTATTAGTTTATTGCGCTTAAAATATTTAAATTAATTGCTTGAAAGTTCGTGGAAAATACATACATATGTATGTATGTACCAATAAAAAATTGGTTAAAAATGAAAATAAAATGCTTTTTTAATAATATTTTGATTGTTTTAATAAAATATTTTTTTAAAGTGTAAAATTTAATTAAAACAAAGTTTTATTTACATATGTAAATGTCACTTAACGAAGGTAAGTTTATTTGCTTTTAATAAATTTTATGAATTTCTTGCAACCTGTTTAAAAAAGCTTTGACAAAAGCTGCAAATAACCGAATTCAATAACAGATGGTGTTCCAACGCCATCTGATTTTGACAGTTCTTAATGTTTTGTAAGGAATGGTGGACATTTCGAACCGTAAACACTAAGTCCGAGTTAGACGAGCGAATATTTGGAAGGAAAACATTTGGAATTCTCTTTTGTTTTTTCATTCGCGGTCACACATACGAACATGTTGCCGGAAACATTCTGTTATTTTTGTTGTTTTTTTTTTTCAAAAGCATAGTATATGTCAACAAAAAAAATGAGAACAAAGCCGAGTACCGAACACAAAAGCCATTCTCTCTTTATCCGTTATTTGCTCCCAAACAAATTGTTTCCCTTCCAAATATTTCCCTGTCTAAATGGGCACTAACTGAGCTACCTAAATAAGAGCGGAAGCGTTTTTTGTATGTCAAAACTTCTCATTTCCTTACAATGTATACGAAACAAACCATTAGGATGCGAATTAGAAACCACCCGCCAAGGCCCATCTATCAGGTCTGCTTACTTGTACAAAAACAAAAAACTTTTTCTTTTAAGCTGTCAAAAACTTACTACCACATATACAAAGCAAAAGGAAAAAACGTGTATGTAAACAACTTTTGAAAGCTCAAAAGAACGAAAACAAATCAGGCTTCTTGCGCAGACCTTTTCAATGGGCCTTGCCACCCGCTGATAAATCTTATTTGACAGATCGCTATGTCGGTTTGTTTTATTAAAATTGTATTTTACTTGGTTGCCACACGATCAAAATTTGCCTTTCAATTCCTTTCAATTTGCAATACACTCTCAGTTTTTTACTAACACACTCACACGTTTTAAATTGACCACGAGATGGCTTTCAATTTCACCTTTCCATTTGTTTGGCAATTTACTTTCAATTTAACAGCTGAGTACAAGTTTGTCTCTGTTGTTGTTGACATCTTGTAAGTAAATTGCTTACAAATTGAGTTCAGCCTACGTCACAGCTTTCAATTTATGTAAATTTTGACAAGGGTAAATAAAATTTTCATATTTAAAAAAAAACGCTTGCCGCTTTTGTTTAGGTTGTTCAGGAACAGTGCAATGCAAAAAACCCCAAGTTGTTTCTGTTGTTTTGGATTGTTGTATTTCCGACACCACCTGTATGTGAATTCGCATTGACTGCAGTCAATTAATTTGTATTGTTTTTTAGTTGGTAAAATGTTATTGTGCTGCCAGATCTTCTATTATTATTTCTTCACTAACTTGAGGGTTACACGATCAAGTTTTGGCTATCAAGTTTTAATACACTCACACTTTTTTACCAATACACTCATACTTTTAAAAATTGATACGAACTTGCCTCTAAAATTCTCTTGCCAGTGAGTGTATCAATTTTCGTTCAAGAAAACATCTTATTACAAATCTTTTGAAGTTGTTTTTGTTTTTTTCACAAATATTTTGCCGGCAAAAGCTGAAGTTCTTTTTTTTACAAATTGTTGCGGGAATTTTAAAATTTTAACTAAAAACCTAAAAAAATAGTGAAATATGTTTATTAATAAAATTTATTTATAAAATTAATAAGCAAAATGATGTTCTGCGATTCATAGAGCTGTACAGAAGCCATGAAATTTTATGAATCTTTCATCATATAGGCGAAATGATTTGAAAATAAAAGCCTACGAGTCTATAGCTTCTGAAACAAAAATGCAAGTGGAAGAAGTAAAGAAAAAAATAAAGTCCCTTCGAACAGCATACAGTGCAGAAAAATCAAAAGTGGAAAATAGCAAAACATTTTGAGTTGTTTTCTCGGCGACGACATATTGAAAAAGTAAATTGCTTTCAACTTGCGTGCAGCCTACGTCACAGCTGTCAACTTTTGCATATTTTGACAATCAGTATATGTAAAAGACTATCAAGAAAATCTTGATCGTGTGGCTGCACTGTAAAGATATAAAAAAAAAATATTTAAATTAATTTGATTAAATTAAATTTATTTATTTCCCTTCTGATTGTATAACGAGCAGTTTTTAGAGCATGCAAGTTTTTATAAAAAACATCTTTAGGTATAAAAGAATAATACTTTTGATCAGTATTTAAAACACATTAATTGCTACCAATTTGTTTGCTATAACTTTAACTTCTAATTAAGCCCTTTGACACAGAAGGGTATACATACATTCATATACATAATTTTGTCATTCCGATTTTCTGAAATTTCTGTAATATTGATCTTGGAAGTAAAGATATTTTGGATCCTTATGTGAAGCGAAGTTGATTTAAAGATGTCTGTCTGCCCGTTAAAATGGGTTTTTCGCAGATCTATGATATTGGTTGGAATTTTTCTTTATTGATATTTTGCCAAATCGGTCCACAAATGGCGTAGATATGAGCAAAAAACAACGACGAAATTAGCAAAATCAGTCTATAAATGAAGTAGTTACATTTATAAAAAAATATCTAACTATCTTTTCCGAAAAAATGGAGGACCAAATTCGGCTCAAATATTTTTCAAATCTTAGATGCATTTAATATTGAAATTCGGTCCCCTATTTCACCTGGCCGGCATATAAGTGTCCTACCGAACTAAGGGCTTTAGAGCGAAAGGATCTATACAAACAAGTTTGTATGACATTTGTTTGGTTTTCTAAATCGAAAAAATTGACTTATTATCTCAGCTAGCGCAAATTCAAATATGCTACCTGTATAAAGATTTTGTCACGAAAGCGCCCATACCGTATGAGCTAAATTGTCCAAATTTGGCTGATATATTACTTAAATATAAGGAATAGGTAATTTTAAAAATTAGCCAAGTTGAACTATTATTTCACATTACTCCCACACAAGTGTCCTCCCGGGTTTAGTGTTTTGATAAGACTGGGTCTATATAAAACGAGCTACGTGAATAAAATTGAGCTCACACATTACATTCTGTTCTTTTTCAACCATGGTGACATAGCCGAATACAGCACCTTTACTAGTTTTTCTTAACACTAGAATATTTTTCTAACCCATATGGAATATTTACAAAATAACATAATATTGTAGTTTTTTTTTTGTAGAAAAAATTTGTGGAATTAATTGTCAAAACCTACAAAGTTTTGCGAAAATTAAATTTGCATTAACAAAAATTACAGCTTCTTTTTCGCGATTAAACATTTTATTTTGCCAATTTGAGATAATGAGTCTCAAGACAAAAACAAAATGCCACAGATGTAAAGAAAAATTTAAAAAGGCGACCTCTACGTTCGGCAAATAAAAGAAGAATTCATCTTGCAAAAACACTTTATATTAGGGTGTACGGCGCCTTTTTTTTGTAAGGTGGTACGCTCTACTGCATACCTATGTTTGTCATCATCTAAAAAAACTGTTAAAGCTGCCTATTTTGTTAACGTGTTTAATGAAACCAATTCCCGACTGATTTTCAAAAAAAATATTTACATCTAAATAGTAAAACTCAATCACGTCTTAAAAATTAAAGAAGATATTAAATGATTTTTTCCAAAAATACAAAATATATTTTCTTTTTAATTTGTAACTTTAGAATTATGAACTATTATTTCTCAAAAAAAAAATCTGTGGACAAAACAGAATTGATAGAACAGAACCCCTATACATACATTTATTCACAACGAAATTCTCTTCCCCATGCTGATTTTAAAACTCTTTGGATAAAAAGTTTTTTCTCACCCTCCCTAAGCCTAGGCCCTGCCTCTTATAGATTTCCATTTATCGACATCGATTTAGAAAAACGATAAAAAAATAACATCGTGTGTTTTGGTCGAAACACCCTTTACAATGAGCAAGAATACGAATAAAAATAAAAGGGAAAGTAAAATAATTCAAAGTTTGTTGTACAATCGCGGTGCTACACAAAGCCATAACAATCCTTAAAATAAAATGGGGCCAGTATTTCGTCTTTTCGAGAATTTGAGGACGAAAATAACGTTATTTAATACTTTAGCAGTAGCTATGGTGTCGATTGTTTAGCTGACGTTTTATTTAAATACATGTGTAATGAATTGCAATTAACAAAATAAAAATATTTTTAATTTATGCTCCACGTTGTATTACAAGCAACATTTGAAAAACAGTTGAGAATAACGAGTGAAGGCAAGTTGAAAATAAAGCATTTTTCAGTTGAGAATGTGATGATTTTCAAATCATTATAAAACGTTTATCGTTTGAGAAAAGTGGAAAGGAAAAAGAATCCCGGAAAAATTTTGCTGATCGTTTTTTAAGAAGACCTCTTCAACAGAGCTAATTTGGATGTGGTTTCCGTAACCTAATATTAAGACCTACTTATTACAAATGTTTGCATACTTAACCATAACAGAATTGTTTTCAAATGTAAATAAGAACTTGCATTATTATGAAGTTATTTTTGGATCATTTATGGTACAATCAAGGAAGCGTCTAGTACAATTTTTTAACATTTTTTTTTAATTTTTTCGTATTGCTTCTTTTCATAAGACTACATTCTAATACAATCTATTGAAAAACTATAACAAAATTTTCCTAGAAATTTTCTCGACATTAACGGGTTTTTATGTTTAATCAATCATTTAAAATTTAATCTAAACGGTAAATTTTTGTATTTTAGGGTTTCGAATTTTGCCAAAACTTACTAAAAAAAAAACGGTCTGAAGGTCTAGGTTACTTTTGCTCGGTTAATTAAGTTAGAATATAATTTGTAATTGTTTTTGTAACTCTTATTAATTAATTACTAAAAAGATAAAATTGGCTATTAAAAAATAAATCTAAATTTTTCAATTTATTTTATATCAAGATCTCATTAAAGAACAGGTGTAGAGAATTATGTGAGATTGAGTGAATAAAATTAGCAACATTATAAACAATAGAATTATGATAACAATTTAATTAAATTTTTCTTCTGTTAGAAGGAAATAAATAAGCAATTACCATTAAAGAAAAAATCCTATTTATTTGGAATATGTACGAAACGAGCAAAGTTCAAAAACTTTTAAAAATGTACAAATTAACCCATTAAAGAACAATGAAAATGAGAGTTAATAGTACTCTGAGCTGCTGGTCCGATTTAAAAATATTTCAACAAAATGGAGAATGGGACCTCCTAACGGACATAAGCTATATAAACCTCATATACTCAGAAAATATCATTTATCGTTTAAGAAGAGACCTATTAACGCAATAGTTTCCTTACGTCCACTGACCAAATGCGAAAGTGACTTTTACGTTTGCTACGCTTTATCGGCTAAATAGCTGAACCGCCACCCGAAAAATTAACTTGCCTTGTTATTATAATTAATTGTTGTCCTAAATGTTCTTAATATAATATTTGTTTTTTTTTCAAAGAAAATAGTGTTTTTGAAAACAAGTATCGAGTTTCTATCCTTTAAGTTCTAAGATTTCTAGTTCACAAGACAAATCAATCAAAATCAAATTTTTAAAAGTGATAAAAGTTTTAATAAATTCGAAAATGTTATCAATTTATTGACTTGTTAATGATATTTAATTAAAGAAGGTTAAAATTATTTTTAAAATTCATATATTAAATCTGTTCGTCAATAGTTCTTGTAGTCGAGCATCTTTTTAAAACAAGGAGTCGCAGAACAAAACGTGCCTTTTTGTATTTTTTTAGAAAATGTTTTTTGATATCTTTGCATTAATATGGTTAAGTTAGAGTGGAAAAAATCTTATTTGCATAACTTTTCTCCTGCTCTCACAGGAAAATTGTATCTTCAAAAATTTATGAAGAACCAAATGTGCTTTTTTTCTTTAATTTAAACAAAACGTAGGGTTTTCATAACATGTTTAATCAATTCATAGCATGTTTAATTTTTAAGAATAATTAAACAAAATAAAACGTAATGTTCCTACATTTTGCAAAAATCCCCAAATCCCCGTCCTCATAAATCTGTCCCAAAATTAATGTTGAAGTCCCAAAGTTGGGATCAAATCCTCTTATTTGGCAAGATTGCATACCACAACCTCGTATAACAGAGTTGGCTTAACCACAGCCTCAAATACAGAGTTGCCAATTTAGCGCTTTTTAACTGTTGAAAAGGCGCATATTTTTTCCTTAGCGCTAAATTAGCGCTTTTATTGATACCCAAATTTTGTCTCTTTATTTGCAAACATTTAAATCAAGACACATTAAACCAAAATTTGTTTCCGTTTTTTAAATACATACTTTACTCTGAAATGCATACTATACAAGGAAAGAAGTTTATTTTCTAAAGTAATCCATTAACTTTTTTTGTTCGTATTAAGTAAAACTTTCTTAAATAAAGAAACATTTTCTCATGATCAAAAGTTCACGTGTTTGGTATATGATCAAAAATTTCATTCAGCATTTATTTAATAATAGTCTGATTTTCTTGATATTTTAATAGAATCGAGTTTCTTGCATCAAGAAACAAATGTTACCGATTTCTTTACACTTTTCAGAAAATGCACAATAAAAATTGGTTTGATTCAATTAATTTTTATTAATATCGACATGTTAACATATCAATCAAAAGTTTCTTATTTTTATATTAAGTTTTCTTAAACTACACGTTTTTATGAAAAAATTTCAGACTTACAATAAGAAATTTTTGGCTTGACGAGAATGGTGCAAGATTTTCTTTGTTCAAGACATATTTTCTGGTGATTTCAGGCTAGATTACACTATCTCACAAGTCTTACGTATTCCATAATACTTTGTGAGATAGAAATCTAATGAGTTTTGTTGCGACTGTCAAAAAATCTAATGTAACATGACATTTTGTGTTCACACCATCACGCAAAGTATAAACACTCACACATGAAATAAAATGCAACCCTGATCCAATGAAATGTATTATTGTTTTGAAATTTTTCAAAAAACGATGAAGTCGTATGGGATAGTGTTTGCTAAAAACCGTAAAAATGTGAAACCGCAGTTTCGGTTTTGAAATGATTAAAACCGGTCGGTTTCGGTTCGGTTTTCGGTTTTGAAAATATCAAAGTTAAATTTCATAACCAGTAAAAACTTCGCCTACTTTTTCAAAATGAATAGATTCTTTAACTCTTTATTTAGTAGCTTTCTTCTATAGCTACTTCTATAACAACTTCTATGACTACTTTTTTTCTGCATGTATGCAGGTAAAAAAAATAATGACTTACTTTTGAATGCGTTCACTTTGGGACATCCCTTGTTATCTTATGTTTTTCTGATTACTCAACACATTATTTTGTAGGCGAAGTTTTTACTGGGTAGATAAACATATATATTTTTTTGTATGTTAAGAAATATTTTTGTTTGTTTCAATAAGGTACTTTTATTAACCCTTAATTATATATCTTGGCCTGGCATTTTTTGACCCATTTCCAGTTTTTTTTTTATATAATTATTAAGTATATTAGAACGAAACTTTATGTATTCCCCAATCAAAGTGTTTTTACATGAAAATGAGAAAAAAGTGTTAACGCCACGGGAGTCGCAATTGGCCAAATTAACATTTTGTGAATATTGTATCCACCTGGTACTGACCAGGCCCTGTGTTATAAAGTAAATACAATCAAAATGAAACGTATCAAGAATTATTCTATTTCCCGACAAAATGCTCCTGCTATAGCCAGGCCCAGATGGTAGTTTGTGCCACACAAATTAGGTGTCTACTTAAAAGTTAAAAAGGTAACATTTGTTCTTCTTTGTACTTATTTTGAATTTTAGGAATTTTGAAATAACTTGCCATTGTTGCAGGCTGTTATGTATAAAGTTTTTGTGCATGAAGTTCGATTATTATGTTTAATTTGCAATTTCTTTAAGTATAAATATGTTGTTAAAGTAAAAGCTAAAACCGAAGTTTTTTGTCGGTTTTCGGTTTCGATTTTTAGGCATTTAAAACCGCGGTTTCGATTTCGGTTAAAACCGAACAGCAATTCCTAGTATGGGATGTCAAACTTTTTTCATAATACTTGTCATTTTCGTTACACATTGCATGCACACTATCACACTTTGTTATATTACTTGAGTTTTTGGCATGTATTAATACAAAGTATAATAGTGTAATCTAGCCTTTAGTAAATAATTCTTTCCGGGTATATTTGAAATTATATAACTTTACTCTTCCTGAAATATCAGAAAAGGCTTTTTAAAAATGTTAATGTTTTATTAACACTGCACAGCAAAAAACAAAAAAAAAAAGTCGGGGTAGAGAACTTGATTATGCGATTCTAATTGACTTTAGCGTGCTTAGTCCAAATAGTTATTCACTCACGTCTAGTTAACATTTTGTTTATTGGTCTTCATGATTTCTCGTCTTATTTTATTCAAAATATACCTGGATTTGTGATAATTGATAAAAAAAGTGCACATACTAATTTGCATGGAAAAATGGTCGCCATATGGTCGAAAATAATCATTTGTAAAATATCAAAATCGCACAAATCGTTCTTAAGTTATGATAAAATGTATGTAGCATAAATGCCTTATTTCAGTCAAAATATTAGTCTAGCCGACATTATAGAAAAAAGTGAAAACGGATTGAACGGATTGTTAAATCTTTGTATTTTATATATTTTTATTTCAAACGGCCAGTGTAATTAATTAAACTTGTTTCTAAAGCATTTCATTAAGTTTATTATTTACATTTTATTTAGCGCTTTTTGATTGGGGCCACGGCGCTTTTTAATTAGAAATAGTTCACAACCCTGCTCAAAGATATTTGAATTCAAACTTCGGCTTTTAATTCGTACTGAATTAGGTAAAACATTTTGTACAGTTTGTTTTTACAGAAAGTACTTTTTATAACATTGGGGCAGTATTTTCTATCTAGAATGGTAGTTAAAAAAGTATGTATAATAGTGAAATGTTCATGCCTAGTAAATAAATAACTCAAAAGGTTTCAAAAATATTTTTAATTAACCAAATGTTTGTTAAACTACACTTACAAAAGTAGAAAATAGAACTGCTTTTGGCATTCTACGCGTACATCATACAAAATAAAATAGTGTATCAGATACATCATACGAATTCCTTAAAACATAAAATAGCCTATATGAAGGACTTGCACTTTGAATGACATAATTATGGTCTTAAAGGATGCGTAGAATATAAAAAATTGGTCAATTTAAAGACAAGAAACGGTATAATGTATTCGTCAAAGATCCAAAATGAAGAATTTTTATTTACCGCGATATTGAGGTTTTAATAGACATCCGATTTAAAAAAAAATTTAAACACGATTTTCTCAAAACCTTAAAAAAATTATACGCTATTGTTATATTGAGGTGACGATTTATAACGTTCAACAAAAAAAAAAAAAAAACGATTTAATATGTCAACAATACCTTAAATACTGTGTGATTAAAATGGGTTAATATTGTTGATTGCGATAGGTTTTCCAAAAATCAATTAAACACCTACAATATAATCTATACACTCATAAAACGAATAAAATAATAATATTAAAATGTTCAACAAACATTTCAGTGCTAATCGCTTACAGTTCAATAAATAAAAATAAACAAATACTTGAATTAAATATTTATCACCATGTATGTATTCTACTTCTAGGCCAGAAATCATTCCAATTGTTTTCACTTTTAATTTCGATATTGTTATTGCTTTACAATATATCGCTCTGATTTGTAAACTGAATCGTCAGATGTACTCTGCTTTTAGCGTTTTAGGTATTTTTTTGATTTCACATTTTTTATTCGTGTATTTTTCTTTTTAATTAAGAACTGCTGAGGGTTCTCACAAATACATATCAATTCATTTTTATTAATAAAAACAAAGTTATAGTATAATTTATTTGTGTATAATCACAAATTTTTTTCTATTAATATTTTTTTTGGACTATGACCAAGAAGTGCAAAATAAACCAAAATGTTAATAGATTTGATTTCATTAAAGTTATTAACGTAATAATTTTAAATCACCTTATTACCTCTCTTGTTTAAATATATACATACATATGAACATACAATTTGTATCTTTAATCGAAAAAGTTGTTGCTCTTGATAACAAAAATTGTATGACCACTTAGTGAAAGCATGTGAATTAAGAAGCTTTTAAAAACGATCATGGACTTCAATATATAATCATAGAATCAATTTTCTTACTTTAAGCACTTTGTAAAGGTATAACAACAAGAAAGCCTAAATATGTATAGTATATCTTTGGCGTTAGGCCAAAAGGTGTTAAGTCAGAAACTGTGGTTTTTCGTACTGTTAAATTGAAAAATATTTATTTGGTGTATTTTAAAGCCTTGTTTCTAAAGAGCAGATGATTACACTTAGAAGCAGCTGTGCAAGACAAAAGTTATTGATACCAAATGAAAAAGCAAAAATGAAAATTGAATTAAAGCCAAACAAAAACTTCAAAATGCGTTTTTTTACTTAAGACCTTTATAACTTAACGCAAAGATATAGTAAATTAAGACATTCAGGTATGCGATGGAAAACTATTTTGAAAAAAAAAAAACTATTCGAAACCTATAATAAATACCGCTTTCATTTTCTTTAAAAATAGATTTCTAAGACATTTTTCTTTTTGTCTTATACATATTTTAACACGCTTTTTCGATGGCGTCTTCCTTTCTTTCATGGACATATTTATATGCCAAAGTATATGTTTCGAGGTTTTCACAAAAAAGTACCAACATTTTATAGATTCTCTTTCACTCAGGACCCAGTGCCATAGTTAGAATGGAAAAGTCTCCCCCTTGAAGAGTTATAATTTATAATATTGTATGTCAAAGAATAGAGAAGAATGTTTTGTAAAAAAGTACCAAAAATATGTACGATTTTCACCCCTAAAACGTTTGAATTTCTAAAAAGTACCAAACTTATATTTTTATTTTTTGGATAAGTTACGAATGTGTTATAATTTTTATTTCTATATTTGTTGGTTAAAAAGGAAGGATCCGAATTTCAAAAAGTACCAGACACCTGGCCGCTTTTTTTTTTAATTAACAACGAACATTATTAACATTTTTTTGTTTCTCTTTTAGTTTAGGAGATATGAGGTTCGCAAGGTTATGAGGTTTTAACCTTATCCAGTTTAAATAATCCATTTGATTATAAATACTTTTTTAGTAAACATTTCTGCTCTACGAAAATCTACTTTTTCGGTAGTTGAATAATTTAATATACCGAATCACACACTGAAAGCACCGCAGCAAAATATTTATAACGAAATCATTTACACATGCCACTGCAAGTTCGAAAAACTTAATACACTCAGCATTTTTTGATACATAATACACTCTCATTTTTCGCAATGGCAGCCCAGTTGCAGCAAAAATTGCATGCGAGTGTAAATTTTGCACTTGCACGCCATTTGATGACAAAACGATAAACAATGTTACCATGTTAAAAATTTAATGAAAATTACACTGAGCAACAAAATTCGGGTCATCGCCGCCAGCCTCAACACTTGCAACGAGAAATGAAAATAGACTACTAGTAGAGCCAATCTGCCAAAGGGTTTTGAAAAGTTAGCTTGGGCTCCTGAAATATGGGCCCCTTAAGTTTTTGAATTTTTTGAAAAGGCGTTTGGTATAAGTCAACACACGTTGGCTGGTAAAGGCAACCAAAAATATTTTACAAAAACAAAACACATATTAAATGCTGTGGTCATGCAAACTGCCAAGCAACAACAACACTACTAGTGAGGAGCATTGTTAAAATTTTTTGTTTCCTCATTCCTCATGAGTGAAGAATTGCAAAATTTTTTTACTCCTCACCCTTATGAATGAATTGGCAAAACATTTACAATATATTCATGACTGTTGAAAAAAATATTACACATTTTAAGTTTCTTACTCATGAGGAAATTCATGAATGAGTAAATGTGAACAAACTGTCATATATGACTTTTTCTGAACTCTGCTAATAACCTTTTCATCGAAAGAACTCTTTTTATGGCCAAGTCCCACGACATTAAACTCTCTTTATAAAAGGGTCTCATAATAACAATTGTTGCCATGAATAAACAATTGTTATTATGAGACCCTTTTGTCTATGTTAAGGCCCAACCATAATGAGCTTAAGTTGTATATGTTAATCATATGAGGCAAACCATATTGAACTTAGGGATACTTTTTGTAAAGTTTTATGCAACTGTCATTTGGTTAAGATAAGTGTGAAACTGATCGCACAAGTCGTACGGAATCAAATGTTTTTTGTTTTTATTTTTGCATCTGCATATTATGGTTGGACTTTTGGTGAGTTTGAAAAAAGTTTTTCAAACTGTCACCTGAAAATTGTTTAGCGTTCACCCAGTCATAGCTTACAACCCCAGTTACAAAATGCGCTGGTTATCAGAAATCATTGTGACAGATGAGAGGCAAAGAATTCAAAATCTTGAAATTTGTGCCTTAGAGGAATATTATACAGGTACAGAAACTTTTATGACGGTAAAGGTTCATCGATTTTACTTAACCAAGCCAAACAAGAATGTTAAAAAAAAGCGATGGGTCTAAACGACTTATGTAGATGAAAATATTTTTGCAGAATAGAAACAAATTTAAAATTTCAACACTTGTGCTAATGGAAAATATGTATGTTTGCTCTCAACCGAAAAGAATTTCGGTATCAAATTTAAACGATATTTCAGCGGTATCTGTATTAATAGCGTATCGGTTGCCAACCTTGGATAGGAGGCAACAATGAATTTCGATTTCAATGGATTCAAGTATTTATTCTATAGCGTTTTAAAAAAAATTGAGTGGAAAGGGTTAAATTAAGAAAAGGCGAATTCAGCACAACACAAAAATGGCTAATAAAAATTCTTAAGATTGCTGAAGGTTTACTCGAGGAGTTGTTTTGCTCTAAGTCTGTATGCCATCGTATTCGTAACAACTTTAATCGTGGCGGAAGTAACTGTTTTGAAATAATGTAGTAAATATAAAATATTGTAATATTTATACCCACACCACAAGAATGGAGGAGTATTATGCATTTCTGCTGATGTGTGTAACACCTTAAAATATTGGCCCCACCTTAAAGTATACCGATCGACTCAGAAACACTTTCTGAGTTGATCCAACGATGTTCGTCCGGCTGGATGGCTGTCCATGTAACCTTGTGCGCAAAGTACATGTCGCAATTTTGGATATAATTTAATAAAATTTTGCACACAGTTTCTTATTGGCACAAGAACCAATCCTTACTCGTAGGACCACGAGGGGAGATAGGGGGCAATTTCTGCCTTTTAGAAACTATCAAACCGATTTTAATGAAATTTAAAACATAGATAGATCCCTATTCAAATACTGTGGTGTAGGGTATCATATGGTCGGGCTTGATCGACTATACTTTCTTACTTGTTTAGTTTTGTCTTACATCGACTTAAGCTACTCTTCCATTTGATGTGTGTTTTAAAGGTATAACTTACGTAATCACTCTTCGAAAGCCAGATATGCATACGGGCTTAAAAAACTAAGTGAATTAATTCAAAATATAGATTTAATCCCATTGTGCATTCAAAACTAAATACCGCAAAAGAAATATAAAAATAGAACAACCTTTGATACTTAACAACTAAATGAAAAAGATTAATTCTTAAATTCAGACATTTTTAGCACCACATTTTTATTTAAGTTATTTTCTCGTATATAAAACTTTTTCAATTAATTATTCAAGTATACGCACAATATTCTATTGCTCACAATTTGCATCAGATTGTACGCGTGCTAAAGGCATTTTTATAAAAAAAATGTATTTTCTCTATAAGATCTGGCAGAAAATCTGCTGGCTGACGTTTCTTTGGATACAAAGTCTAAAGTTCAGCTGAAAATGTAGCATGCACATCATGAATGGGTGCGTAATGAATTTAGTTAAAGAGGGTGCCCAAAAATGAATGCAAGATTTGTTGATTTTGCCGCAATTTGTGCAGTTAAGTTTTGAGGTTAGTTAAGAGTTTAGGTTTCTAATTATCATGCACAAAATGCAACACACCAAAACATTTCGGACTTCTGTCCATTGTTTTTGGTTAAATTGAAAGTGCTGATTATGTTTTTTTTCTAGCAACTTTAGGCCGTTTTACACAACGCAACGCTTAAAACTACATTAAAAACAGAAACATAGTCAAAAATATTTTGTAATTTTGCGCTTGCTTTCAACAGAAATTCATATTGGGTTTAAAAATGTTCACTCCCCAAGATAGGCAGTGTTTGAAATTTATATTTTATTTCCCACATGCCTTGTATGCCTACCGGGCATTCCTTTATCCGCAACCTGAGGAACACTGAATGGCACTATGTTTCACTCCGAAAGAAAAAGGAATAAAAAATAAAATAGTGAAGATAATTTATATAGATTCAATAAAAAAAAAAATATTCTTAGGATTAAACGGAAATATGTATATTTAATGCAAATCTTGCATTCGTTTTGGGACACCCTTAATTTCGGTTTTTTTATAAAATTAAAAAAAATATAAAAATAAATTATGTGTGTTACTGAGAGGCTTATAAATTGTATGTTTTTTGTATGAACATACATTATTTACAAGTGGTTTTAATAGTACAGTGGAATTTAAATAATTAAAATTGGAGTAAGCAAGGAAAAAAAATGGCAAAGCGATAAAAAAATTATGAATAGTTCAAGAATTAAAGAATTTAACTTAAGGCATTTTTAGTGTTACTTATGGCTTATATATCACAGATGGTTTAAACGCTGGTTTAGTTGAACTATACTTGTATTTATATGTAGTATAAACTCAACAACTATAAATCAGTCACCCATGTATTATATCTTGTTAAAAAAATAACATGTGGCAGCACTACGATAAATCTTATCAAATTTGTATGGTCTGTATTGGCAGTTTAAACGCCCAGTTTTATGCGTTTAAAGATGGTTAATATTTTTAGTGATATATAGATTTGTTGGTTTAAAACATTTTAAACTAAAAATAGAGCTTAACTTGCTCTGATTTTTTAGCCCTTAGATGAATACGATGCGTGTAGTGTTTAACATACGGGATTTCCCGGGATCCCACACAGTTTTTGGGGAAAAATAATTCAGGAAATTGTGCGGGGATTCCCGGGATTTGTTTATTTACTTATAGCAACTTTACTGCCGATATAAAATTGTTATTACGTGATGTGAAGAAAAATATGCGAATTCAATAAGTAAACGGCAAAATTAACCACACAAATGTATTAGCAAACACACACTTTGTATATATTTTGTGTTCGATAATAAACAACACATTAATATTTCGTACAAATTTAGCCCTAGATACCACAAAAAGTTTAACAAATATCCAGCATGTCTGTGAAACAATAAAATTTTCTAATACTTCTACAAACATTCTACAAAGCCCAATTAACAACTCAAAATATATGTACCAACGTAAAATTTTTGCATGTTTGCCAAGCAATTTGTGTAGTTTATTTTGCCATTAAAGCAATGTTTAATGTTGGATTTTTTAAAATGTTGACCTAGTAAATAAGAGGAGTAAAAATATACACAATTTTAAATTTTTTTTAAGGACCCATTTTTTTATAACATTGAAAAAAAAAGTTGTCCAAGCTGGTTCCATTCAAATAAAATAATTTCGTTTAAAAAAGGAATTATGTACAAGTTTTTGAAGGAAGTGGCGAGAAAACTGAAAGTGCCCAGAGTTTATATAATGTTTTGCTTGACTCTAGACTCTAGAGTCTAGAGACAAACATTCGCTGAAAGGGACTGTGTTTTCTCATTGGCAGGACTCTTCTTGATTAAAATAGACTGTCAAATGTTTCTGTAAATGCTTATTTAGTACTAAAGTTCTATTTTCAAAGAAATATTTTTTAAAAATAATTTAACGTTTAATACATTGATAAACTTATTTATAAGATACTAGCATATACCCGCTACTTCGTTAGCGTCTCCTTTTTCTTCGTGGACATATTTTTATGCCAAAGTTTATTTTTCTAGGTTTAAACTTGTTTAAATTCTAGCATTTGTCCCGCTACTTTAGTATTACCAAAAAGATTTTGAAAACTATCAAATTTCCCGTATTTCCTTTTTTGGGTACTATATTTTCCACCCATTAAAGTGTCAAAAATTTCAGTATTGAAGTGGCAGCCCATAATTTAGTAAGAATATGTTAATGAATGGAGGAAAATGTTTTGTAAAAAAAGTACCAAAAATAGTTACGATTTTCACCCCTTAAATGTTCGAATTTCGAAAAAGTACCAAATTTGTGTTCGTGTTCGTTTGATAAGTATCGTACCGTTTACTCCCTAAAAGGGCCGAATTTCAAAAAAGTACCAGACATCTGTCCGCTTATTTTTCTAAAGAACAACAATAAGCATTAAATTTTTTTTTGTATCTCTTTTAGTTTTGAAGATATAAGGTTACCGAATTTTCCCGTTTTTACCCCCTAAACATTCGAATTTCCAAAAATCCCGTCTTAGTGGAACGATTTGGGAAGTGACCAATCTCTGGTCTAAATTTCAAGTTTCAGCGGTTTGGGCTGTGCGATGATGAATGAGTCAGTCAGTCACTCACGCAACTCTTTTATGTACATATATATGTAGATAGATAGATAAACTTTTATTTATTATTTGTTCAAATAAATTAAATTATGTTATATTTTGCATCGTAATATATTAAGCGGGAAATCCTGGGACTTCGCGTGAATTGAAAAAATAAATCCCGCTTTCCCGGTAAATGAAAAAGTGCTTAAGTGCTTTACACCCATACTCTAATAAAATGTCGTTCGTCACAGTGGCAACTTTTCTTAAGAATGAAAATAAGATTCCGGATGCTACATTTGTTATTTTGTTCCCAAAGCAAAACTAAGACGACTAATGCAATCGAAGAAGACATATTTTTAATTTTTTTTTAAAACATATTAAGGTTTATTTAACCATATTATTGCCACTGGAAATCATATAATGGTTAAATAAGTCCTCCATCACGGATCCACAACAATATTATGATTATGCAAACGCTTTCTGGAAATCTGTATATTATTGCGATTTAGATTCATTTTGAATTTTTATGCTTTCAAGGACATTTACAAACTTTATCAAAAAAAAACCAAGTTCGACAATTTTTTTTCAGAAGTTTGTGGTGGCAGTTCATAATTCAGAAATCACCTATAATAACACATTTTTGCTTTATTTCTTAGCTTAAGGCGCTATTCAGATTGGTCAGTTTGATCAATTGCCACAAATTACTTTGCCAATCAAAACTTATTATAATTCTTATCGGTAAAAAAAATCACAAAAAAAATTTATAAAACAAAGAGCGAGAGAAATTTCTATGAATTATTCGAACTTGTCGGTGAATTTCGTTAACATTTTTTTTATTTTTTTTTCGTTAAACTATAGCTTTTAATAAGCTTTTAACTTTAACAATAATGACTTGACCAAAATAGTAACAGTAAATTTTCGGAAAATCCTTGACATAAAACTACTGTCATTAAGAGAGCGATAAGAAAAACAAAAGAAACGTTCTCTTTATTACCACATGATAAGAGAAATTTCGCAGCATTAAAAGAAGATTCCCAAAACAATTCAAGTAAATTAATTAACTACAACCAACATAAGAACAAAATCCAATTTTGTATTGCTCGTCATCATCTTTATTATCACCATCAGCAAACATCATTATCATCTTCATCAAAGTCATCATCGGTTATAATTTTTAAACATGAATTTATTCAATATTCAACATTCTTTAAGTTTGGACGTTAAAAGTGAACCGATCAAAAGAAATTGAAAAGAAAAAATACTGAGATTTTTGAAAACTTAAGAGATTTTGAAAAAAATTAAAAAAAAAGTGTGGAATAAAAAGATAAATAAAAAAAAATAATATAAAAATATTTAATCTGGCTTAAAACAGTTTGCAAATAGCAAAAAAGTAAACAGAGAAAATTTAAAATAAAGAGCAATTTTGAGATCAAAATACTACTGTGTTTAGGAAAACTAAAGTGTTCCTTATAAATGATTTAAATGAAAGTTAATTAACTAAATAAATTATACCAGCAGTTTTATAAATGTTTTTAAATAATTAAGGTAAGTTTAAATGTTGTAAATTTTCAACGTTTTTTTTTTTTTTATTTAAACTGATAACAAAATTGTGCCTCAATATCGCCAATGTTCTGCTTAAAATGTCACGCATGCAAAGCGTGCCACTTTTTCCCCATTAATTAGCTGAACCAAAACTGTTCTTCTTTTTTTCTCTGAAACCTTACGCAATTATTCATGGTCTTATGATTTTAGGTCCAAAGTTTCAAGAGATTCGCAGCATCATTAAACATGCTTTGTATAAATATGTTTTTTAAATATTTAGTTTTTTCCTTTTTCTTTTAATTAAAATAAATTTCATTTTCGAAAACAAATTTAATGAAATGATCACGTAGTAATTGAGTTAAAAAGAAATCAATGTTATCGCATTCTTCCCCTCTGTTCTGGTTGATCTTGTGGGTGGACCATTGGACTCTATTCGGTTGATAATTTTTTTTTTAATTAGCAAAGGAAAAATTAATAAAAAAAAAATTAAATAAATTGTATAAAATATTTTCAATCCCTGAGTTATCAACAGCAAAAAAAAAAAAATAATAATAAAACAAATTATAATTCTTGTTATTGTTTTTTCAATCCACATATTCAAGTTGAATGAACGGTTTATGGAGACATTTATACAAGAAATCGAAAAACAATTATGGGGTTTTTGACGATAAAAAAGGTGTTACTTTGCACCAAAACACTTGATTGAAGGTCGTAAAGTGGTGCAATTGACAATTCTTAATTAGGAATAAATACTGGAAAGCGCTTAAAGCCTCCCTTGTAACAATTTTCGTTTATTTTGAAATTTTTTTTTTTTTTTAATTTACTCTATGCTACACAGAGGATTCGTTGTTAAAAGTGAGCTAACTGCGTTTGTGTTTAATTTAATAACGGATGCTGTCAATACTTTTTATTTTAATAAGCTCATTATGAGTTTTCACTATGTCACAGTTGTCATTTTGACACCACATTGTTTCTAGTAAAGAATAACCCATTCTGAACTAATAAAGAAACCATATCGAGGGTTATTTTTCAAATAGTGCTATCTGCAAATTTTCAAAAATGTGTTTTTTATAGAAACTAACTGAAGGGTCATCTGTCATTTAAATTTGAAAAAAAATTTTCCCCCAAAACGTTTTTTTCCATAAATATTGTTTATGCTATCGTACACACACGTTCTTTTATCTTTGTAAAAAGTGCTATCTACATAAAAAATATTTCTTCACAGAAAAAATTATTAGTAGTTTTTTATCAATTATTTAAAAAGTACTTAAACTTAATTAATGTAATAATTGAATCAATTATTTTTTTTGTTGAACGAAAATTAAAAATATAATTTAGATTTAATTAACATTTTAGTTGTTTGGAAATAAATTTTAAATTAAAATAAAAAATTATCAGGTATGTGATGGAAATCGATTTTAAAAACGATACGATTTGAAACCGAAAATATCGTTTTCAGTATCTTTTAAAATGTATTTTAAATGCATATTCCTTTTATTATCAGTCTTTATTGTTTCAAATTTTATATTATACACGTTAACTGAAGTGTATTCTGAACGAAAATTTTAGACTTTAATTCAGAAATGGATTTTAAATTAAAATCCTTCGAAATTCATCACACCTTTTAAAAACGTTCGTTTTGAAATCGATCGATTTTCATCACATACCTGTATTTCTTTTAAAATAATATAATTTAAACTTGGAAATTGTCAAAATCAATCAACACATTGTTTGAAACGGCCAAGTTTTTTGATAATTTTCTTAATTAAAATTGAAAATATCATTTATTGAAAAAAAAAATGTTTAATATATATAATTTTTACAATTTTTAGTAATCAATATAATCATTTTGGTAATAGGTGCAAAATCAACAAATGGGTTGCTTGATTCTATGAATTTGGTATAAAATTGGTGATTAAAGAAAATTTGTAATTTTTTCTGTGTTCATATAATAAAATGATAAAAATGGTTATTAGAAAGTAGACATATTATGCATCAAAGGGTTGGGAATTGTGTCTAGGTTTCATAAACTAATATAATTTTAAAATTCGTTGTAGAAATTTTGCAAAATAACTGCAAAAAATTTGTTTATGAGTTTTTGTAAACAATACAAATTTTAATTTATGCAATAAAATCTTTGTTAGCTAATATTATTTAATGAAATATTACAAGTAAATACATTTTTTATTGCTTAATACAAACCAGCTCAAAATTTTATTAAAATTACGAAACGGATGCATTTCCAAAGCATTGAAGTCTCCTTTTTCACAAGAATATCATTATTTTAAGGAAAAAATTTAATAATTTATTGCTTTTCAATAAGCGTTAGTGTAACATTTTAACTTAAATTCGAGTTCTGTTAATATGATTACGCATTTCTTTAAATTTTACTTATAATTTTAATAAAAATTCGTGTAACTAAAACTAAACTCTCAAATAGTTTTCATTACAGCTCATTTTAATTTTTGTTCAAAAAGTGCTATCTGTTTATTTCAATGTTCAAATCGATAAAATTTTACTTGTAAATAGTGCTATCAGACATATAAGCGCGAACATCTGGAATTAAGAAAAAAATTAACATATTTATGATTAAGACGTTGTTTTTTAATAACATTGTTAAATAAAGTTTAGTTAATACTCTAATAATATATTCACACTTGGGTTCTTAAGCGCGTTTAAGCAGCTCGAACGTGATTAAGCTCTAATCACTTCAAAATCGAGATGATTACCCATACATTGAAGTGATTTGTTAATCACTTCAAATTGACATGATTACAACTAAATCACTTCATAAATCACGTAGAATCCACTGAACATACCTCAAATGAAGAATCGCCAACATGATCGTGTACAACCGGCCAAGATTTCTGCTTAATGTTTTTATTTTTTTTCCTTAAATAATTCATACATTTTCACAATTTTATCATTAAAATGATTAAAATAATCTTCTGATAACTTTATAAAAGTGTTTTTATCCATTTTTAATACTTTAAAGAAACATTAATTTGTTTGTAGTTTTTTTGTGTGTTTGTTGTGTGTTTTTTATCTTAATCATCTGTCATCTTAATCATTTCAAATGTAATGTGAACGGCTTTTATTAGCTAAATCAACATTTTGCTTAAACGCGTTTAAAAACCCAAGTGTGAACTTAGCATTAGAGTTATCGAAAAAATCAGGTTTTTCGCTTTCCTGTAAAATTGTGATTTTGCTGATAATACTATTTGAAAAATAACCCTCGATATGGTGTGTATTTATTTATTTTATTTTTTGTTATTTAAAAAAAATTCACATACACCCTTCATGAAAGAAAAAATTACCTTCAAAAGGAAGCTGTGAAAAAGTTTTTTCTGTTTAACGTGCAAAATCGAAAGAATAAAGAACTGAGTTGTTTGCAATGACGTCGTCAATATTGATATTAATTGTTTCATTTCTATATAGACAAATAAATGTTTGATTTTAGTTTTCGAATTAAACTTGAGTCTTTCCTCTGGCGAATTCATTTAATTGAGTGATAACCACTCCATAGACTCGCGAGCCAGTCCATAATCGTATTTTTCACACAGACACGGTCGGCAATTCACATGTATATTACAACTTTGTTCGTTTCAAAACATCAGACTATCATCAGTCTCTGCGACCGCACACAAGCACATAATATCTTTGTGTGCGTGCGTTCGGGGCTTGGTTATCACTGCTTTAAGTCCTGATAAGGAAATACCACTGTTTGATTCTGTTGATTTCAAGAAATCTAGAATTTGTATATAATTTGATAAACATTCAGATTAAGCCTTTCATTAGGAAGGGGCTTCGAGTTTTTTTTTATACACCATTGTCCTTACCTTATGTAAAGTTTCTATAAAAAAAATAAAAGAATTGTAATATAACTTCTTATAAATAATCATAAATACCTTCCACATCTATGGAAACTAGGATTTTTTTGATTCCTTATTGTCATCGTCGTCCTCATTATTATCCATGTTCATGCTTTAGTTTTGTATGTTCCACTAGTTTAATATTAACTTACACAAATTTTCACTTTTTATTTGTTAAGCTGCGAATGCAAATGTAGTTAATTTTACAGCAAATGTATGCTATTTATAATGACAACAGGGCCTTATATACTTGATAACAGGTAGTTGTCCATTTGACAACAATTGTATGTTTAACAACCTTGTTTTCAATTTGATAACGGCTTGTTAAAATTTAGACAACAGATGTTATCGAAATATTGACGAGAATTTGTTATAATTTTGTATCAGTACCGCTCACTTTTGGACTAATGTTATGTATGTATTGATATTGAAGTAATTCATATCTCATATCTCGATTCGAAAGCAATTTTATTTCTAATTATTTCTGTTGATACTTAACGAATCGAAATTATTATTTTATATTTTTAAATATCAGTTTTGTGAAACTCAAATTAATGCTTTACAACACTGAAAAAATAATTCCGATTCGTTTAGTATTGACTGAAATAATTAGATATTAAATAGCTTTCGAATCGAGAAAGTACTTGATCACGACTGCCAGAATCAGGCCACAGGCTTATGTAATTTTCCTATTGCAGACATCTGTTATGTCTTTGAAAAGGGTGTCACGCATCTATATCACCTACGTTTTTCAATAGAGTGTGTATTAGACTGATCGCAATTTTTTTTTTAATATAATTGTTTGCGCTGCTTAAAATATGAGGTTTGGTGTAACAAATCATGATCAAATTTTTCAGGTCAATCCGACGGTGCCTAGCCGTGCCGGGTGGGGCCCAAAGTTCCCCATATTATAAAAAAACATCTTTTCTATCAGATCTTTAAAGTTATACTAGTCGAAAACCAAAGCCAACATAAAGAAAAAAGTTGTAACTTTCTTAAAGTAAATTTTATTGCGTAATTTCGTTTTTTTTAGTTTTTCAATAAGCTAAAGCGTTTTTGAGTTGCGCGAACATATGTTAATCTATATATACAATATATAACTTCTTAGTATGTCAGGATGTTTGCATGTATGTCCTATTCTTTCCGCAACTTTCTGAAGCCATCTGATGACAAAGGAAGCTGCAATTTGGCACACTTGAAGTACTTTCTTTGCGGAAGATCGTAACGAAGCCATATTTTTGATATTCGGCTTCTCAACTAGTATAACTATAAAGATCTGATAGAAAATATGTTTTTTTTATAATATGGGGAACTTTGGGCCCCACCCGGCACGGCACGGCTAGGCACCGTCGGCTTGACTTCTTACACCAAACCTCATATTTAAAGCAGCGCAAACAATTAAATTTAAAAAAAAAATCCCATACAAGATGCGACCAGTCTACTGTGTATTATTAATCTAGTTTTTGTTTTAACAAAAAACAACGTTTACAAATCTTGGACAAATCCCCAAACTTATAAAACCCTTCGTTGGGTGATTTGATACCTTTGGCCTACTTTTATAAGGGTTCGTCAAATCTCTGGTTTATGCTGATAAACCAATAACGATTGATCACTAAGAAGCCAAAAATCGACGCACTATTGATGAAATAAGACCGGCTATGTTCGAAAAAGTGGTAAGAAATCGGATCGACAGATAGGCATTCAATTTCTAAACATTCAAAGCCATGAAATTTGTAAGCTAATAAAGCCAAATGGGTCAAAATTTTTTACTATTCCGTAGAAATTTTAAATAAAAGAATAGTGGCAAATAGTTTTATATAAAAATTTGTTTTATTGGTATATTGAATGTGTATGTTACAACAGTTTAAGCAAATAAAACTATTGGTTAATTAAAATTAGAAAGCTTTAACAAAAATTTGCCATATGGGGGATTCACAAGGTAGTCCTAAAGTTGTAATATCATATGTCTTAAAATAATTACAAGAAATATATATGACTGCTGTGGGCGACCGATTTTAATTTAGATTTTTACTGTACAGTTATGACGAATCCATCAACAGAACATTAAAATTTTATTTTGCTTGAATCATTTTTTTTCTCCAAATAGTAAAATTAAAATAAATGAAGTTTTAAAGTAACTTAAAGCTAGAATATTAAAACAAAAGGCTTAAACTTAAAGTTAAGTTTTATGCAGCTTAAAATTGAAAATTAAAATCTAAAAACCTTAAATTAAAATTTCAAAACTTAAGAACGAAAAGGTTTGAGCAAAAATTCATAAAACATTCAACTTTAAACAAAAATATGAAAACTTAAAACAAAAACTTACAAAATTTTAAAATTTAAAAGAATAAAATAAGAACATTTAAAAAAAATTTTTTTAAGAAACGCTTTTCTTAAAAAAGAACATTTAAAAAAAATTATTATATTAAAGTATAGATTCACACCACACCTTTTGAATGATAATTTGTGATGTAATTAAAAAAATTAGAAAGTTTTAAATTTGACAAATATGAATAAGTTGCACTAAATTATTGCCTCTGAATAGATTAATTGCTCAATATATATATATATATATATATATATATATATATATATTTATATATATATTTTTTTTCATTAAACACAAAAAATGCATATAAAGCTAAAATTATACTTCCTATTTTAATATAATTAAATTAAAGACGTACTACATTAGGGTATCATAAAAAACGAAATTAAATTCACTATCTATTGATAATTTTGAAACAAATTATTCAAATATAAAAATTAATCGATTCAAATAAAAAACGTGTCGTATGAATAGTATTTCAAAATGCGAAAGACTGTATTGTATAAAATGCTTGCATATGCTTAATGTGCATTATAATTTAATTGATGAGAGAATTTTTTGCATGTTTTGCATTTTCGATAGAATTACTGTCGATAACATATTTTGCCCATGCGGAATTAGTAGTGGTGAGCAAAATTTAAGGGATTTGTAATCTCTTGCAAGGTTTTAAGATTGTGTTGTGTTGTGTTTTTTATTTTGTTGAGTTAAAGAATTTCCGATTTTAATGAATGTAATATGAGTTCGTAGAATATAAAATGTTTCATGTTATTTTTTTCTTGGTTTTCCTTAATTACATTAAGCAAATGTTACTTTAGACGACAATGAATCATATGATTCACAAATAGAATAACAGACAGTTGCTTTTTTTGTTTCTTTTTGGCATCCCAAACATCTGGCAGCAAATTCTGTATTCTAACGGCGCCAAAATAATGGACCAGTGCCAATGTAAAAAAAAAAAATAAATCGAAACGCATTTAAATTTTAATGTAAAAATAATTCGTAATGTAATCATAAATTGTGGATAAGAAAGTAAATTTTGATTGATTTAATCAAATCCAATTTTATGCAAAAGTCTCAAGATTTTTATTAAAATGGTTGCGATTTCAAGGGAAACTTAGTTTAAAATTTATGTGAAATTAAAAGGTTAGGTAGAAAGGCAAGTGCGAATTCAATCTTTACACTCTCACCCAGAGACCAATACGGTCCATTGTGACAGAAAATACAGAGTCAAAACATAAAAAATAGTGGGCGATATTATCGGACCAAACAAAAAACACCCTTTTAAACACAATAGCCCTATATTCATATACCCAGTCTCCAGCCGCCTGATATACAGCCAGGTCATGTTCATTATGAATTCCGTCAGATTCTTGAACCCACCGAGCAAATTAAAAAGCTTTTCATACCCTTTACCAGAGGTGGTAGTGCCATATTTAAGTTATTCCGCTTACAATTTGGACAATATTGATCTTCAGCGAGTCAGGGAGTTGATTTAACGCTAACTGTCTGTTGGTTGAAATGGCTTTTCCGAAGACCTCCGATAAAAAGGCGATTTAGCTGTAATATTCCTAGGGGAAAAGGAACTAAAACAAACTAATCACGTTACAATTCTAAAGTGGAAGGGACCGGTTCTAGCCTTGAAATTTTATATGAAGGGGACTTGGCACTTTAACATGGTGATGTCTTAGGAGGGGGTTAGTTGGCACCTTTTTGACACTTTGTTACAGGTCACTGAAATAACCTAATTTAATTTCGGTCATCGTTATTCAGCCAGATCGGCTCACAAATTGCTGAGAGATGATCTCGATTTTAAATTTTCCAGCTTTTTCCAGCTCATGAAGCTTCTTTATTAAACTGTTTTTGCCAAGTGTGGGCAGGCCGTTCTATAGTCCTGCTACCTTGCGGGTTACAGACAATAAATTTATAGGTGACATATCCAGGGGGTCTTCAAAATGCGTGGTCAATATATCACCATTTCCTTCGCGATATCCTGTTTGGCCAAAAAAATATATTATATCCTTCTTAGGCATTTGTTAATGAAAATTCGCAAGGTGGTCACGTCTTTGGCAGCGATATTCCAAATCTCATATCCAAAAAGGAGCACAGATTTCACACACGAATAAAAGATATAACTTTTATGCGAGTAGAGATTGATGGTGACTTCCATACTGTGTTGAGTTTGCCGAAAGCCAGTGAAGCATTCATAGTGCGATTTAAGACATCATTAGAAAAACATCCAGTCAATGGTGCAAAAGTTGTGCACCTACTGGAGTTGAATACCTCGGATAAAGAATGGTCTGTTTAATGCTGCATTCACTCTCATTACTTTCGTCTTATTTATATTCATTTTGTGACCTTTTCTATAGAATACGGTTGGAAAAAAATGAGCAAATTTAGTTCATAAATGACGATGTTTAGGATAAAATAGCTGCCTTTATCTTCAACAAATAATGGTTTTAAAGCAACAGCGCCCATAGCATATAAGCTAAGAGGACAAAAGGTAAATACTTCTACTGTTCATTATTATACCGTAGAAATGTCCCCACAATAGGTTCATTATTTCACCTTGCCCCCATCAGAAAAATAGATTTTTTAATAAATTAACTAAAAAACATCCCCATAGAAACGATTCATGTTGAAACTTCTTTGGAACTACTATATTCCGATCATACACCTACCCTACAATTGTCACTTTAATGAACCCCAATAGAATTGTATCTCGTTCTGGTTACTTAGCGATGTCCGCCATACAAATAAATTGGTTAAAATATAGAAAACATCTTAGTACCGGTTGCATAGAATATATTCCGCTAAGTAAACCGGAGAATGTGGTTCATCAATTGTCAATTTTGACAATTATCTTAACCAAGCTGTTCAACATTCGAGATTAACCCCCAAAATATCCAAAATATTAAAATATTTTCTACAGATGTCGCGTGTCTCTTGACTGAAAAAAGGTGAGTTCGAAGAGAGTGGCAATCGCACAGATCCCCTCAATTTATTGTAAGAGAGCACAAAAAAATAAGAAAGTAACTGCAGTCTCAGAAAACGGCTTTCCTGGAAAATAACTCAAGAAACTTGTTGCAACTCCACAATCAGACTACTCATTATGATGCGCAGCTAGAAATCTCAATAGAACAGTTATCTCTAACCCACCATTTAGAAACTTGAATGACAGTTGGGCAAGAAATGACATTGAAAACGGAAATATGTTTGTTAATCATTTGAAACCCCGTTTTACCCAAAATATATCTATCTCAAGATACAGTAGTCGAGTTTTATCTCAAATCATATTTCCCTATGATTTGAGATAAAAGAAATCAATCCAAAAGGTTATTTTTTATTTAAGCGTCGAGAAAGATCCCTGTATAATGGGTTATATTTATATTATTTTAAAGTTAGTTTTAGATTTGATCTTTTAATGGATATAATAATTCTATTCCTTAAGCCTAGTCGCTATCCGCGCTGGCAAATTCGGTATTTATATGTCTTGGCTCTATTTCATGTAGCACTTAATTGTGTTTGGGTTTTAGTTACATACTAAACAAGGGCATACTGCATTAAATTTAATACAATTTAAAATTGCAGTAATCAATAAACTTTAACACGTAATTAAATTTCTTTACCAGCAAATTTTTACTGATTAATAAAAAAAAAAAACTCAGTAATCAGTAAATCTTTTTCAATAATCAGTGAAAGTTTACTGGTTGAGGTGTCATTTGTAATGAACTTAATAGAAATATAATTTTTATACAAAATTTATTCTAGTAAAACTAGTTTTCGTGATTATGGGAAATTTGTGATCATAGATAAGCACTTTACAGTTTTAATTTCCATTACCGGTAAAAAGTGCGGTGCGAGTGATCACGCATGCTCACAGGTGGAATAAATCTAATCACGTTCAAGAAATTTTTACAATTCTCATGATCACGCTTACTCATGTTAAATTAACATAGTACTAAGGGCTAAATATACCACACAAACGGTTAGAGAAATGTAGGGAAAAAGTATGAAGAATGCTTGTGTCAATATTAAAAATAAGTAATATTCAGAAACATTAGTTGCATAATTTTAGGTTTTCCGAAGATCAAGATCAAACTTGGTCTGAAAGCAGTGTTGCTACGTAATGGAAATCAATATCCGTCCGTACCATAAGCTCATGGGGCAAATATGAAAGAGACCTACGAAAACAAGAGGATACAAAGTAATGTTGCTTTTTATGTAAGTGGGACAGAAGAGCAAAAGCGTGTCATTTCATACAATAAAATTTACCCTAAAGATCACATGCGATTTCGGGAAGCAAACATCGCAAATGAGCGATAAGTTAAAAATCAAAAAAAAATTTCCCTCCACTTTATATCAAATAAGGCTTAATGACAAATTTGGTAAAAAATGTCGGCGTTGAAGTAAGGTTACTATTCAAAGATTGATAAAAATTTTCCACACTCTAAAATACTTAAATTACAGAAAACCCTCTCCTCCATCCGGATCGCAAGGAAATGCGTCTAAATATCACATGGTATGGACTTGAGATTGCCTCTACGATACCATTTCGGGAAAGAACAAATTTAATTTGGAAGCTTCAGATGGCTATAACTTTTACTTCTACGATCATACCAAAGAAGTAACTCCAGTTGGATCAGCTGAATTATTATAATCGGGAGGGTGGTGTAAAGATGTGGGGGCCGTTTCCTACTTTGGAACGTTTTTGCTACAGTTTTTGTCATATGTTTGGCAAAATTGAGGTGCGCATTTCCTTGCGTGCCGGGTGGAGAGCGTTTTTTTTTTTGTAATTTTAGTTTTTTTAAAGTGTGGAGCATTTTTTTAATCTTTAAATAGTAGATAGATAAGCTTGTTTTAACACCAAATTTTTTACTAATGTGGTTACTTTTTTTTATTGATTTTGCCAATTTTCGTCCTTTTTTGCAAGAATGCCTTTGTCAATTTTACAATTTGGGTTTTGTTTCAAATGTATTTTACTTATAGGTTTGTAACTTCTAGTTTTGAGAAACAGAAAAGTTTACAGAAGAAGAATTTAGTTTTTGCCGCTTAAGTTTTTTTTTTTGCAATAAAGACTCGATATGTAAGTGCTTTGTTTAAATAAGAAAAACTAGACGTGATAGAATCAATCGGTGAACCGATTTGGATTCATCATGCTTGGGTCAAGTAAAATCACATAATAAAGTTTTTGCTCCCGACTTTTCTTTTTTAATTAGAGTATTTGGAAATAAAATGTTAATTGAGCATAAAGGACTTACTCTAATAAACAAGAAAAGAACTGATGATGTCGTTTTGAGCTTTGGGCCCGGACGAAAGCTCTGTAGCGCAACAAAGTTGAAAATTTCGAATTTTGCGCTTTAACTTTAATGCAACGACTACTACAACTGCGTATTCTGTTGACACACTTTGAAACTGCCGTTTGAAACTGACGTTGTACTACAGCGACTATACTATTCCCCACTTAACAACTAATTTTTAAAACAGAATTCCAATTTAAACTAAATTAATTTTTTATTAAATTACAGCATGACTTATTATCTTATTGCCTGCAATTTCACAATGCTTATCAGATGTCCTTTTAATTTTCTTGAAAGTTATTCAAATTTTTTTTCTTTATATGGGTTAACTACGTCGATTACGTGCATCTGTGATTTTACAAAACCAAGTATTTCAAAATATTTTAAACAAATTTCATATAGACTATTCCCTCGTTTTAAAATTATCAACAAACTTGTCAAAAATTGACATTTTACTTGCAATTATGTGAGTAAATCAATTTGTAATTCAAATTACAAATTGTAGATCAGGAAATATGAATGTTGCATAAAAAAATGGGTTCTTAATATTGAAAAAAACACGTTAATTAAAAAATAACATCGTAATCAAAAGTTGAAATATAATTTGAGTTCGTTTCTATTTAAAAGCAAGTCAATTGTTTTCAAATATTTGGTTAGCTGACGAATTTATTCATAGACATTTATAATGAATTAATTATTTTAATTATATAAAAATAGAGATTTATTAAAAAACATGCTTTATGACAATGTCGAATGTTGTTTTATTAAGGGTTTCCATGTATTTTTAATTTAGAGTAAGGGTACATTTGTAAATGTGTCGAAGCTGTGCATCACTGCTGCAGTGATGCAAAATTTTGTTGCTGATGCGTGATCACCAGTTGCGTTTGTGATGCTGATGCTTTTTACTGCACAACAGCTGCGCAAATTACGAATTTTGAACACGAGCAAAGCTTTTAAAGTTTTATAAGCGAACATAAAATAATAAAAAAATTTTTATCAACAATAGCGATGGCAAATTTCATTGAAAATATTTAAACAAAAAGTTTTCTTATAAATTACAAGAAAAAGCATCAGAAAAGAAAAATAAAACGATTTATTTTATGTTAAAAATTATTGCATCAGAAAATTAACTGATGCAATAATTGCCAACATTTGCTGCAGAGCTGCGGCATCACTGCATAAAAAACTTTTAACATATGAGAGTAATACCAAGTTTCTTAAGGACCAAACACATTGATCAAAATACTCATCAAGCATTGTGGTAGTATTAGTGAAAATATGTTTGTATGTGTCACAACGTCGATGCGAATATATGACGGCGAATATAACGTCAAGCACACGTACACGATGAATTCGCCGGCTGGACAAGCATTTGCTTAAGACGCTTACAACAGCAGAAAATAAACCTACTTTTCGCATTCAACGCCTCAATGCATCCTCCCCTTTGTGCAGGCAACTTATTAGGTATAACTACACAGATTTCACTTTTTTGACAGCTGCGTTAACAGAAAAATATCACCTTTTCCATATTGCAATTTTTTGCAACTCAACAAGTAAAAAAATGTAAACATTCACTCACAACCTTAAATATTTTTTTTTAAATCGAAAGTTCAAAATTTGAACTTTTTCGCTAAAATTTAAAATGGGCACATAGTGCTTTGTGCCGCTTATTGCATGATAAAGGGGAAAATGGAAATAATAAATGCGAACAACATACATAATAATAATGTACAATAAATTAGGCGCTTTAAACTTGAAGAAATATTTTTTAATACATATTTGAACTATAAAATTATTAGAAGACAATTTTTAAAATAGTCCAGTGAGAAATAACATTTTTCAACTAATTCCCATTCCTGCTCTATCTAAAATTTAAAAAAATGTGGCAATCCTTTTCATAACATTTTTTTCTTCTGCATATTTTAAAGACTAATTAATGTTCTTAATTATAAATATATGTATGTATTTGTTTTTAATATGCATATGTATGTATATGGTGCTTAATTTGTCTTCAATTGATTATTAATTACATATTTAAATTTTATCACAACTGTGGTTCATATTTCTTTTAGAATCTTAAGAATGCAGTTTACATAAATAAAAATTATGGGCAAAATAATTAAAATCGTTAATTTGACATTGAGTTTGTGTTTTGCACGTGCAGAAGAAAATCATATCAAAAGAACAAACTATTAAGCAAATCCGGATTTGATAAAGAACAGATTTCAAAAATGCTTGTGCGCACAAACCAATGGCTCGTCAAGACGGTGTGTGATGTTATAATCGTTCCAAAAAGCATACACTGTCAAGCACATACATAGTTTTGTATGAAAATTCTTGAAAATATTTTTACACTACCGTGTTTTTTTAGTGGTTCTGAAGGGCGATTTAATGACAACAGCGTTCTTGGATAAGATTAATTTCGAAATATGTGTAGGCTTTAACCTTATCAAATTCATAATTTAGTTATTGTTTTTTTTTTGATTATCACGAATTTTTGTGTAAAATACATATCGCTTATTCACTTCAATAGTGTCATAAAATACTATTTTCAGCAGAGCCGTATAAAGTTTTTGATCAAAAGTATCATTTAAACAAAAACATATCGTTTATTTTAAAAGAACCTACGATCTTAACCTTATGACGACCCTTGAAACACTAAATCAAGGCGAATTTAACAAGGTAAGTGCAACTCTACAACTACAAAAGGTCCATGTATTTTGTTTTTTGCAATTTAATCGGCGGCTGTCAAAAATGCTGACAAGGCAAAAATTGATTGAAAAACAAATAAACAATTTTGTTTGGGTTATAAAATAAATTATTTAATTCACTTTAATTAGTCGCAGTTTTTCTACGAAATTTTTTCGGTTATTTTCGCGCAAAACATAAACAAAATTATATTTTGACGTTTCCCTATTTTTTTTTAATTCGCCGTGGAGACAGCTGATGAATGGCTGACGAGTTGAGTTTACCTTGTTGAATTCGCCTTACACTAAATCTATGTTCACATTTTGAGTATTTGTCATGTGGAATATCACTTTATTACCCACATGTGATTTCGTGTGTATGTCAAAGTTTGAGTTTTACAAAAGGTTTTTTATTTACATGTTCACATGTTGGTATGTACGTACATTTGACATAACCTATCAAAAACAAAAAAATATATTTTCAATAATAAATCTGTGTATATTTTATATTTTGTATTATTTATTAACGATTATATCTTATTTTTATTAAAATTTTTATTAATTTTTGCCGCCACAAACAATTTTGTTAATTTTAAACAGCTGATGTCAGATGCTTTGTCACTTGAAACTCGTTCTAAATAAAAAATGTCATACGTACTGTACACAGAGAAATACATAACACATGTTATTGTTTGGAGGGGTTCAGACCATATGTAAAAATTTAACATGTGAAAAAGTGACTATCCACATGACAAATACACATAATGTGAACATATATTGTTATTGAACAAAACGCGTAATAACAATTAGAATAACGGCACATCTTTTATCACAAGCGGTGAATTTTACACGATTTAGAAAGACTTCTTTTGGCATACTTAGTCGGCATTTACACTATGGACATTTATTGCCGTATAGGCGAAGTTTGTAACCGAGGGAGGAATATAGCAAGGTGTGTCACCCATATTGCGTTGCCCTAGCGAACTTCGTCTGTCTGGTAAGAAATGTTCATAGTGTAAGTTGAGACTTAGCTAAATTTTATAATAATTGAGTTATGACACTATAGAAGTATATGAGCGATAAGTTTTTATTTGTATACAGTGAAATTGTATTTTCCTATAAATGGCCCTTCAAATGTTTTATATACCTACACCATAATAGAAGAGAGTGTTTGTGCTTATGTTTGTTACACCTTAGCATATTGGTTCTAGACTCTAGAGCCACCTTTTAGTATACTTATCGTCTCTAAATCACGCGTTAAGTCGATATAACGATATCCGTCCAGCTGTCTCGCCGGAGGAAGATAATTTGTCTAACTGTCACAAGGACCAAGCCTATTGAAATTGGTGAGAATCGGTCTACAATTTCAAAAAGCCCCATTAAGCTTCCTAACGAAATAGTATCTTGGTGCCCATAAACCATCTCTGTGACATTTTGACAAAACATCGTAAGTCAAATTAAAAAAGTTGAAAAAAATGTTGCAAATCATACGAATATTCATTAAAAATCATTTTTGTTTACGTTTTTAAAATTTTGTATTTTGTATTATAATGAAAATTTTCTCTAAACATGGTTTATTTTATTATTTGATAAAAATGATTTTTTCACAATGATTTTTTTTTAAATTCTTTTTGCTATGTTTGTTTTGTCAAAATGCCACAGATCAATGTTGGTATTTTGATTAAAATTGACTCTAACTTATTTTATTGCAATCTAATCATCTTATGCAATTTATTGGAATCGGTATATATTGAGTGCCCCGGTAGGCTAGCTTGTAGTGAGCTAGACCATCGGCGCCGGGGTTGAGGGTTCGATTCCCGCCAGAGACTTTCTTTCTTGCTAAGAGCTTCGCAGGATTAGCTTAGGAAATTAAAAATATTTGACAATACTTTCCATGCAAATAATACTACCCGAAAAAGGCTTTCAATGCCATAACTTTATTTAAAATTGTATTAACATAATTTTGACCATATCTAATATTCGGCGCAAAGAACTTTTATTTGAATCTTTCTGCCTGTTCAACACTTTCGAACGTTAACATTCCCATAGAAAAATTCTATGAAAAACACTCAGTTGAACTGACAATTAACCTCATAACATTATTTTGTTCTGTCATGTCTATGATCTCTAAACTCTGTGGTATAGGGATCACCGACTACATTTTCTTACCTGTTTTTTTAACAGTTTTATAAGTTTTCAAATGATTTTCTTTTGAAGAGTAAAAAAACCCGAAAAAAGTAATTTTTCTTAAAACACATTAAAGCCTTTTAGGTGACAAAAATGAGTTCAATGTTATCTGTAATCAAACATTTTTAGGTCATACGATCAAAATCAATTACAGAACATTGCACTGAACACTTGCCAATATACAATTTACAATATTATTTGTAGGAATGTAAGAAAAATTGGAAGATAAGGCATTATTTTTAACATGTAATACAATGTTTTTTTTTTTTTATTTGATAGTAGTAAAATAAAATGTGAATCTTGCTAAAAATCTGCTAAAAAAAAAAGATTAAAGTGAATTGAATTAAATTAAAACATTTTAAAATAAAATAAAAATAAATGCGCATTTCTTGATAAAAAAAAATTTTTTAATTTATTTAAACTTCAATAGATAAAAATAAAATTGGGTTATAAACGTGTCTAACTTTCAAAAGTACCAACTACATGTATGGGGACTAGGGTTTTTGTTTTCCTGCACTTTTTTTGATTGCCGGGAAAGTGGGAAATAAAAATAATTTTCCCGGGATCCCGGAATTACCTCCCAAAAAGAAATTCAATTTACCGTATTTTAAAATCTATTTTTTATGTTCAGTTTTTAAGCCAGTGATTCACAATCCTCTTTACGATTTGGCAAAAAGTCGTGTGTGCTCATAACATATAATAGTGTCACATGTGATCTGAGTTGCACTTTCTTGTAAATGAGCTGAGTTATATGAGTTTACATCTGTTTTTGTGTGATAATAAGAGCGTTCGAATACTTTTACTGAGCTACCTAAATAAGAGCGGCAAGCGTCTGTTTTATGTCAAAACTTTTCATTTTCATACGCGAATTTAACACCACCCGGCTGGAAAATCTTATTTGATAGATCGCGTGGTCGTTTTATTTTATTGAAAATGTATTGGAAATAGAATTTACATGTTTAAAAAAACGCCTGCCGCTCTTGTTTAGGTAGCTCTGTTAGAGTAAAATGCGGTAAATGAGTAATTACTGAGTAAACTGAAAAATTACTCTCAAAAAAGCTGTGGCCCAAAAAACGGAATGTAGTAAAAATTCGAAAAATTTTGAGAGCAGCTGATAGTAAATAAATTTGGTGTTTATAAAATACTCTTTTGTCTACTTAATTAATTTTCTTATCGGAACTCGATTAAATACATTTTATAACACGAACATTTCAGAAAAATACAAACAAATTTTGGTATGTGTAATCTTTCCGTATTTGTTTTTTTTTTTTAATTTATTTGATTTTGCTAATTGTGCCTGATTAATGTTTTTCAAAAGAACTTGAATACTTTTTTTTGCTATTGATTATTCAAAAAACGATTGCAGTACTTAATTCCCAAATACTTTACACTTTAACAACTACGAAAAACTAAAACAGCAGAAAAGGTTTGAAAGTCGGAAAATATCGATGTAAAATTTAGCCCATTACAGTTTGATAAGACTAGAAATAAAATTTCTCTAAGATCGTTTGAAAATTGACCATAGGCCCTCTATAAAGACCATTCTCGAAAATCAGCTTAAACAAGTTAGAGTTCTATTTCTATATCTATCTTTGATACCCCCCACCGACAGCTGGTATATTTCAGGGCTTTATATGGATTATATGGTAAATTGTGGACGGCTCTTTACGAAATTTTACAGTATGTTTTGTAGTCATATGAAACACCGGAGGACCAAAGAGTGTCTTTCAAGAGTGTGCTTTATATGGGGCCTATGGTAAATTAAATACATAGAACGAATTTATGCAAGATCTTATATAAATATGTGCATTTCGCCTCCTTTTTGCAACAAAATTATAAATTTTTAGGGGTGTTGGTTCAACATTTAGATAGTGAACCTATTTGCTGAATTTCATTCTTAAACTGCTTTGGATAAATAGAAACATTTTGACACCAATATTTTTTTTTGAGTTAATCGAAAGTGAACATGAGTAAATCGACTTAAAATTACTCAAGGACCCAGAATATATATACTTTATGGGGCTTAGATGAATACTAAAAAGTTTCATACGAAATAAGAAACTTGGTATACCCTCTTCACAACTTGTTGTAGAGGGTGCCTCCCAGAAAAAGTGCCCAAAGTGATATATAAAAAATCGCCCAAGCAAAAAAACGACCTAAAGTAAGCGAAGGATGACCCAAAAAATAAAATTGAAATTGAATAAAAATGCTGAAAAAAGGCCAAAAAAATAATGAAAAATCACCCAATTTTTATTTAATAATTCTTCTAAAGTAGTTTTAAACCTTAATATTTATTTAGTTTGGGGTCATATGCCCGAAACTTCAAATCCCGAACCCATAATCTCGAATATCTAAACTTCGACTAGCTAGATAAAACTTTTCTGCCTAGCATGACTTCGGCCGGGCTTAATGATTTACTCCTCTATGGTATAACAAACATCAGCTTCGCTTACTAAAGCTTCTCTACATAGCCGAACTTTGGCCTGGCGTAAGGTCGAATTTAGAGGCGTAAGTTAAAAAAGTCGGTGTATGTTATACCATAGAGAAGAAAATCCATGTGTCCGGCCGAAGTTTGGCTATGTAGAGAAGCATTAGTTAGCGATTCGGGCTTTCCGAATTCGGGATTTTGAATTTGTTCAAAATAAAAAAAAACGAAAAGTCGCCAAAAAATTTTCCCAACTATGTATGCCAAAACCGAATTATTACACAATAATTAAGAAAAATCGCGCAAGCAAGTGGGTGATATTTCCTATGCAAAATCAACCAAATTTGCATGGAAAATTTTAAGGCGATTTTTCATAGATTTCTTTGGGCGATTTTGTTTTCCGCCGTGGAGGGTCTAAAAGGTCTTAAGCCACAACAAATATTAGTATTGTGGTGAACTTTGGTTGGATATAATAACTAAAGATATGACTCCCACATTGAGCTAAAAATTTCCCGGGAATCCCAAAATCAATTCGCGGGAAAGTTGGAATTGAAAACAAACAAAAAAACTCTACTGGGGACCGAAAATCAAATTACTTGACAATTTTTTTTTTCTTTTGAATTAACAAAAGAATTTTAGCAAAATTTCATTCTTCGTTTCGTTTAATTTTTTGCACAGACACGCATTTATAGTGCATTTTGGCGTAGATGATGCAATTTTAAACAAAACTTAAGCATGCAACTGCACTATGTTGTTTTAATTAATAAGTTTAGTTGCTATTACTTAAAAATGCTGTCAGTTTAGTTCTCATAGTAAAAAACTCTCTTACTCTCTCTCAATTGGTTTTTAACATTTTGAAAAGCAGCCATTTAATTTTTAACGAATAACTGTATAATTAAAAAAGCTCTTTTTTGTTGATTAAAGGGAAAATCTCTTAAATTTAAATAAAAAAAGTCTTTAAAGAGTATTTCCTTATAAATCTTAGCACATTAAACGATCTTTAACGAACGTTTTGTATTTCAATTCACTTTAAAGATTAATCGTAATTTCTAATTGATATGATTTTTTCGCCGTAACTAAACCAATTGTTAATCATTCACAAATAAATTGTTTAAACAATTTTGGTAGCAATTCATTCATCTACAAGTCTCAGACCGGTTCGGAGTGTTTCCCAAGACAAGAAAAAAAACCAAGTAAAGCAAATATTGAATAATTAAAAATTTGACGTCGTAGTTATTACCAATAAAATAAAATTGTACTTTGTCCCTTTTAATCCGTTCGTCATAATTTTTTTTTTTTTTTTTTTTTTTTGTTAAACAAAAGAAAGATAGAAACAACGTGTGGCGCTAAGTCATAAAAAAAATTATATATTATTACACACAATTAAAAAAAAATTAAAAACAAATTAAAAAAAGCATTACATTTTAACAATAAATATAAAAAGTAACACAAAATCACATTTAATTAATAAAAAAAAACTATAAACGTGACTTTACAACAATTTAATAATTAGCGTGTGTGAAAAAAGCCTTTTTAGAAGAAAAAATAATCAAATAAAATTTTGCGATTGTTTTATTGCTCATTTTATGCAAAAAAAAAAAAAAAAAACTTAAAATAAAAACTTAACTCGAAAGTGTGCTATTCAGTTGCCATTTGACTTTAAGGCAATTGAAAGAAAGTGATAACAAAGAAATTTAAATTTTCTTTAATATAAATAACACAATAATAATCAAGCTGTTCTAAATAAATGGTAAATAAATCAAAGAAATTATACAAACTTATTAAATTTTAAGGACAGAAAAAAGTGAAAATAAATAATAATTTTTTTCCAAAATGTTAAAAAAAAAATTAAGCAATTTAAAAAATAAGTCTTAATTAAATTGCTAAAATAAAAGTTTTAATTTTTTATACAAAACAATTTTATTTTGTCCTAAATAACAAAAATAATAATATTAATACTTATGTCCTGGAAAAGATTAAAGATACTTACATACAATCAAACAACTAAGAAAGACAATAGACATTAAAAAAATAAAAAAAAATCTAAAACGAAAAAAAATATTAAAATTATGTCTTGTAAAGAAACTAGTAAGAAAGCCATATTTGGCTGTGCTGAATCTTTGACATCCTGCATCGAGAGTTAAAAATATTTAAGGAGTGGGATTTTTGTGAGGCGCAGACCAATCTGCACAAAATTTAATTGTGTGATTTCGATTAGTTGTGTAGGGTATAAAAAACAGCAATGGGAAATTTTTTCAATTTCTTTTGTGAATATCTTGTATGAAAAACATGTAAACATGCTGCATATTTTTTTGGCGCTGGGCAAAAATATCTTCAGGCAGAAACGGTAGTTTTTCGTAATGTTATATTGAAAAATATTTATTTAGTGCACCTATTTCATAGACTTTTTTCCTAAAGAGCAGGGGTCTAATCACCGTATAGGACGATATCGAGCAAAATCAAGGCGAATTCATCCCAGGTAATCTCGGTACTACAACAAGTACAACTCGTAAAATCATTGTACAATGTCAAAAACAGAAATAAAACAAAACAGAAATAAAGATAATAAAAGAGAATAAACAAAATTTTGACATCCAACAGTGATTTTAGCTAATATCAGCAGGGCTTTTAAGACCACCTGTAATAAATTCGCCTTGAGCAAAATTGATCGAAATTATTTATTTTGGTATCATGAAACTCGATATCGAATGAAATGTATTGAGTTTGAAATAATAGCATTCGATATCGAGTAACTCGACAATACATTTATCGAGTTTTCATGCGATACGTCGGTGTCTATCGTATGCAAAACAATTCGATAGTTTATTCGATATGATAGTATCGAATGCGGTGATTAGACCTCAGATGATTACGATTAGAGGCAGTAGTGCTGGATACATAAAAGAACTTGTAGTTATAGGTAACATGTAACACATTTTATGCAGAAAAGAAATCGTCACAAGAGATTTTTGAGAGGAGGTATATATATACAGGACTTATGGTCAATTCTGTACCTACCACCTTAAAATGACACGACGTAGTAGTTGGTATAGAAGTTATTGTTGCCAAATTTTTTATCAATACAAAAATGTTTAAGAAAGTAATGCCATAGAAAGCTGTTTTTCGAGAGTGTTTGTTGTATGTGATTCCAAAAAAGTTTGGTAAAATGAATAAGGTTGCAATATGATATTTTGAGCCAACAATAAAATTCCAATGTGATCTTTTTGTCTCCTCTACTAGAATCCATTATCCAGAGATAATTTTTACACGTTCTCTTTCTTTAAAGGGCATTCCATTCTTTTCTGCCACCCTCGCGCGTTTTTCTTTGTACGCATTGGCTAATGGTTTGTCGTCACATAACTGTACATTTTTATAGTTTGTCGGGTTTCGACATTTAAGATTCGCTTAAGCCCAACGTTTTGCTTCGTTCTGGTAGATAACCAACAAAAACTATTTTTTTAAAATCGAGCCCTTATAGCAAAAATTATGTAACCAACAAAAATAAAATTTTACAGGAGAAGGGTTTTTTAAAATATTTTTGCTTCAAGTTTGGAGTTTCGTTTGAAATTGCTTTTGCTCTTATTTCGTAACGGTACTTCCCAGAGATATGAGAATTTTTGGGCTGATGCAAATGATCAAAAATTATCTATTTTCATTAAAAAATCTAAAATCTAAAATGTTGTTGGTTACATCATTTTTGCTATTAGGGCTCGATATACATATTTAACAGCGGCTGACTTTCAAAGTTTAAGCTTCATACATAAAGGTGTTAATCGATCGATAGATTATGGAGGAGGCTCATCAGGTATGCGTCGTAATTTGTGAAGGCCTCTTTAGTGGAATTGCTTTTGAAGGGGTCACTTAAATATAAATTTAGTTATTTTTTAAACTTCCGTTAAGTAACGTTCACTTTAAAATGTAATAAATAAAAACCGTCTATTTTAACATTTACAAAAAGGGTAGAAACTCCGTTATGTCTTTACAATTTTTTTTAGTGCAAGTAAAGTAGTTGCCAGTAAAGTAAAATGCATCAACCTTGCCCATACAGTTAAATTTTTGAATTAACTTTTTTTATTTCGAAAATACAGATTTCATATAATTAAATTTAAATAAATGTTAAAAAGGAGAAACTTTAGAGGAAATAATAAAAAGAATTTTTGATCTTCGAGTATTTTCTACACATAAATTTTTGCTTGTTCTTATGTTTTATAAATTTTTAATTAGTTTTTATAATTGTAAAATTTTTTCATCTTCTTTCTTTCAGACTATTCAAAAGTATCGGTAATGCAGTAATTATTTCTTTTTAAAAGAAAATCTTGAAAAATTAAATTTGACAACGGAGTGTTTTATAAATAAATCTATGATTATACAAAATCAAAGGACTACAGAGGGATTTTTAATGTTACCCAAAAGATAGTTAAAGAAAATTATAGTTTCATTTAAAAAATAAAAGAAGCATAAAAAAATTATAAATTAACCCTTTAAAATATATAAAGTTCAAACTAAATTTTAGTATAAAAAATATTCATCTTGAAAATACTCAAATAAGTTTTAAAAAAATTAGTTTAAAAAATGTCCAAATATTTAATTACCTTTGCATTGCTGGCCTTTTTGGCTTTGGAAAATAATCACATCTACAATCGTTTACATGCAAAATCCTATCCCAGTGGCACCAACATCAATACAGTGACACATTTTATGCGTCAACATCAGTACCGTCATCAAAGCGCTCATTTGCATAATAAAAACTATCCCATCCATGATCAGCATCAGGCACATCATGCTCGCAAACATATAAAACAATATCAGAAACAGAATTTCGGTAAAAGTCAGAAAGAAGATGAAGCTGAACAGAATTCTAGGCGAGATATGGAGCGTACAAAACGTCATATGGAACAACAACGACAGCATCGTTCGGAACACGATCAACGTTTGCAACAACGTTCCCAAAGGCCAGTCTATAGTGCGGAAACGTTAAAAACAATGCCACGCATTTGGCAACATTTGTCCATGGTCTACGACTATGACTATGCAGATGATAACGATCGCATGTATGGCGATAGTCCTGTGGAGGAGATAGTTTACGAGACTGATGAACGTAATGTTAAAGTAGAAATACCACTGGCAGCAGAAGAAGATGTTGTTCAAAATTCTAAAAATCAAGAGGGAAACATAAGTAGTAATAATAGCACGGATAAGAATGAGGAAGACCATAAACATAATAATACAAATGCAGCACGCTGTCCCAAATGCGAGAGCAATCGCCAAGTGGAACATGTTACAGAGGAGGAGCTAACACGTTTGCGCATTGAATTTGTTAAGCAGCAAATTTTAGAGAAATTAAGACTCAAGGAACGTCCCAATGTTTCAGCAGTGGGCTTACCCAAACCCATTTATGATGGTGTAACCATTGAACAGGAAGAAGACTCTACTGTGAGAAAAGATTTAGATGATTATTATGCGAGAACAAGTAAAAAGTTTATCTTTTTAGAAGTTGGTAAGTTTTATTGTGGATGTTTTTTTTTTAATTTGTTTAAGCGTTTGTATATTCTGTTAAATTTAGAAAAGCATGAATGCCGCAAATTGGGTCCACATCCCTCTATGTGTTTCTCGTTCAAAATCGATGATGCCGATGCGGATGGTTATGATGTAAGCACAGCAGTTTTATGGCTTTTTAAAAATAATTCAAACAAGTTGGTTAAACGCAATGATACTTTACGGACACAAAATACCATTGTTGTGTCCGAAGTACAACAGCAATTAGACTCGAAATATTTTCCTGTTGTTAAGCCCATTGCCATTCAATCGGTAGATGTTCAAGGTAAGTTTATAAATAAATATTTTTCAGTTGAATTTCAGATGTACTGATAGGAAGTTTTGAAATAAAATTTTTTGAAAAAAGTTTCGAACCTTTTTTAAGTTTTTTAGTTACTTGGCCTTTTGTTTTATAATTTTTTCAAGCTCGTGGTCTCTTTTTATTCTTTAAATTCTTAATTTTTCAATCGGCAAGGGCACAACAGTTGAGATTACGTTTCTCCCCTGTTTGTCAACCGATTTGAACAGAAAAAAATACACCATTTGAAATCTCAGGGGTAAAAACGGGTACATTCGGTAACCTCATATCTCCAAAACTTAAAAAGATACAAAAAAATTTAATACTTGTTCATTAGAAAAATAAGCAGACAGCTATCTGGTACTTTTTTGAAATTTTGACCTTTTAGGGAGTAAACTGGTATTTTTTCGAAATTCTAACGTTTAAGAGGTAAAAATCATACCTATTTCTGGTAATTTTTATACCCTCCACCACAATTAGTTGTGAAGAGGGTATATTAAGTTTGTCATTCCGTGTGAAACTTTTTTATTATTCATCTCAGACCCCATAAAGTATATATATTCTGGGTCCTTGAGTAATTCTAAGTCGATTTAGCCATGTCCGTCTGTCTGTCCGTCTGTTGAAAACACGCTCACTTTCGAACAACTCAAAAGAAATTAACAAACTTGGTGCCAAATTGCTTGTAGTTATCCTAAGCAGTTTGGGATTGAAATCCAGCAAAATCGGTTCAGTAGGACCAGAGCTATGAATCAAAATGTGGAACCACCACCTAAAAAAATTGATAATTTTGTTACAAAAAAAAAAACGTAAATGCTGGAACAAGGCACGGAATGAGATAAGATTTTGCAAAAATTTGTTTTATTTGACTGGAAATCACGCTGTTAAATTTCGTGAAGATCCGTCCATAATTTACCCTAAGCCCCATATAAACACTACTCCCGGAAAACAGTTTAGTACGCCTAAAACCGCAAAAAATAACGCTAGCGTAACAAAATTTGGTACGTCACAGTTTTTTAGGACTAAAATAACACTGTGAAATTTCGTGACGATCGGTCCATAATTTACCTTTGGCCCCATATAAACCCTACTACCGGAAAACAGTTTAGTACGCCTAAATCCGTAAAAAATAATGCAATCATAACAAATTTTGGCTCGTCACAGTTTTATAGGACTATAAATGATACTGTGAAATTTCGTGAAGATCGGTACATAATTTACCCTAGGCCCCATAGAAACCCTACTCCCGGATAACAGTTTAGTACACCTAAAACCATAATTAATTATGCTATCATAACAGAAATTGGTACGTCACAGTTTTAAAGGACTAGAAATGACGCTGTGAAATTTGGTGATGGTCGGTCCATAATTTACCCTAGGTTCCATATAAACCCTACTACCGGGAAGGTCCTGAGTGTTTAAGAACCTGTAAGGAGGGAGCTTTTTAGACCTTTTTCGTTCTAAAACTGGTACTTTTTTAATTTTCGTTAATAATGGACCTAAGAACAAACAATTAAACACGCAATGTCCTGAGTAAATAAAAATCCAGTGGAGCGAACTTTTTGGTACTTTTTTATTGTTCTAAAACTGGATTTTTAATTTTTGCTAGTATTGCACCCAGAAACATAAAATCCTTAGTAAATGACAATCTGTAAAGGGGGTATTAGTGCTTTTTTGTTCTTCAACTAGTAGCTTTTGAATTTTTGTTAATGCTGAATCTAGAAACATAAAATTTAACATTTCGACCACTGGCTTTGCAAATTTTTGAAATTTATTTTTGTTATCAAATAAAGAAAACACATTATTGCTCCATTTAAACATGTGTTTTCCGTATTTTGCTCTTAAAAAATGTGGTCATTGAAACAGAAGATAATGTAGAATCGGAATCAAGTCTTCCTGCTTATAGTATCACTCCAAAAGGTTGGTTTTACATCCTCCGGTCATAATCAGGTGCAGCCAATCGGGCATGTTCTGACAATCGCAAAACGCTTAGCATTGGCGATTCTGACTTGAAATCGCATAAAAAATTGTTCTGTTAACCGCAATAGCAAGAACTTTGGCGACTTCAAACAGCAAAAGTATGCTTAAGGGAACAAGAATATTTGTAAAAAACTATGCCAGATCGCAAGCTTAACGCACGAGTTTCAGAACACCATAAAATAAATCTGGCATTTTGCGATTTCAAATCGTGCGATTGTCAGAACATGGCCGAATACCTTGATTCGGCAAAACCCCGGAATTGACGGATCACAGGAGATCCTCAAGATTTCCAGTGATCGCGTCTGAGCAGAGGTCCTATCTGCTAACACGTCACTGAAATGCCTATTGGTTGCGGCCTTCGTTATTATTCATTTTGCGGAAACGGGTTTTCTTTCTTTCAGAAATATTGTCTTGGCGAAAGTTCCGCTTTTGCGGTGAAAATATACTACCCAAAGTTGCTTGAAGGGATATCCTGAAAACCCACTAAAGGGCTTATTTGATTTCGGACTGAGCAATGATTATCTCTAGGTGCTGTTGCTACCCAACATATGCTGCCAGAATTTTTCCAATGCAGAAAAGGTTAAATAGATCGCGCTCCTTAGCAAGGGGCGAGTGTAAAATGTTGACGGATTATGAACTAAAATAACTACCTAGGAGCACTAGTTGATCTCACACTCGGGGGCATTTGGTAATAGTATTGTTCCTAGCCAATGTTAAAGATCCATCATGGAGTAGGCATTAGGGCAGCTATCCATGTGAAGCTTTTTCACAATTGTCTCTATTCAATGCATATTTAAATTTTGTGCCTGCAGTACAGGTCAGAATTTTAAACATAATTTAAAACAAGTAAGAGTGCTAAATTCGGCTATGCTAAATTTTATATACCTTTCACCATGGTGCAAAAAGAACACGTAGTTTTATTAATACCGTTCTTTAGATATAAAAAAATAACTTTGTAATATGCCGTTCTCCTGATATACAGAAAAATTAACAACAACAACAAAGATTTATGTGGAAAATTAAAAACAAACTTAAACGGAGTATATGTGACACAAATATATACCAAACAAGTCCCCGTCATATCTGGGATATTCATATTGAGTTACATGAATATTTGTTGTGCAAACTTCTCCATTTTCGAAATAACGGTATATATCGAAAACAAGAGCTAACCAAAAAAAAACTGTTAAAGCTAGTTTACACTATCTCACAAGTCTAACGTATTCCATAATACTTTGTGAGACAGAAATCTAATGATTTTTGTTGCGACTGTCAAAAAATCTAATTTATCATGACAGTTTGTGTTCACAACATCACACAAAGTATAAACACTCACACATGATCCAATGAAAAGTATTATTGTTTAGACAATTTTCCAAAAACTTTTTCATAATACTTGTCATTTTCGTGACACATTGCATTCACACTATAACACTTTGTCATATTACTTGAGTTTTTGACATGTATTAATACAAATTATTCATCGTACTCGAATTATGTTTATCCGCCGTGTGTCCCGCTTGACCGTTTTTCAACTAGCACAGCGTTATTAATATGATTAACAAATATATATTTTTATGCAACAATTTAAATAAAGGGAGTACCTTTTAAAAGCAGTACATTTTTCTTATCATATTTAGTACAAAATGTTACGGTGGTTCCGAACTATTTCGATTTAGAATATACAAATTAATGTAATTTTGAAAGGATATTTTCTGAAATTAATATAAATACATATGTATAACCAAAACAGGAAATAATTTTAGATAGCCCTACTCTATGTTATGTGGAATTTTGCGGACTTTTTTAAAAGTATAGTAGAACATTTTTTGTTTTTTGGCTTTATAAAAATAAATTATAAAACTCACAAACATTTGTTTTTATCATATTTTTGAAATTTTTTTAAGGAACAGTTTTTTCCATAAAAAACAGTTTTTTTTGCAATTGTCAGTTTTTCTTTAAAAAAATATGGCAACAGTGGGTGCGACGAAGAATTTTTTAAAAAAGTTTTTACCCTACTGAGTATACAATTATAAAAAATAACGGTGCTTTTGCCATACTTTCTAAAAGGCGGTTTTTCTTATATGAGATGTTCTTATATCCGTTATCTACTGTATGTACATAAATGAGCCGTTTATTTTGAAAGTGGCATAAGTCATTTCGGTTTTTAAGTCGAGATATTTAAGGGTTTGCATTTTAACATGTTTAAAAATATGGATGCTAACTTTCGAGAAGATTCACTTGTATTTGATACATCATGATAATGATATTTTTCTCAGTATTTATTATTATTATTATTTATTATTATTATTTATTATTAACTCGATTTTTTTTTTTTGAAAAAGTGACTAATGCCACTTTCAAAATAAACGGCTCAAATATTAATGGACAATTTATTAATTGTTAAGCAGTAATTTTTTAGGCCCTAAGCACAATTTTTTTTTACAATTTTGTTGTAAATAACTCGTTATATTGTTATCAGCTATCTAACCTTTAACATTTATTATGAATTCTTCAAAAATTCCAGCCGCAATATTTAATTTTTTTTTTCAATTATGTTGCCCACTATCGGTAAAGAAAAAAAAAACATCTCAGAATTTCGCAATTTTTTGCATAAAAGTTTCTTTCATGCCCCATGAACCCTTTTTCGAAATAATCTTCATTTCCCTTCTAAGTAAGATTAATTTAAACTGCTCTATCTCTTTTTGCAGTGTTCTTTCTGTTTACTTTTTGTTTAATTATTTAAATTATAATCGAAATATTTAAAAATATATTTGTTAAGGTATAATTTTTAACGAAGTATCCAGAATATGGCTGTATTTTAACCAAATGGTCTATCGCCAATATGATCGAGAAAGAATTGTGTGATCTTTTTATGAGAGTGCAAATTTTTAACCCATTAATATTTTTGTGCTGATGTTTGTAACACCTTGAAATATTGGCCCTAGCATACTGATCGGCTCGGAATCACTTTTTGAGCCGATCTAACAATGTCCTACCATCTGGCTGGCTGTCTGTCCATGTTAACCTCGTGCGCTAAGAACAGGTCGTTATTAGGAATTATCAGAGCTACCAAGCCTATTGAAAATGGAGAGGATTGGCCCATAATTTCACATAACCTTCCGGAATAGTATTTATGACCTTAAACCAGAATAGAGTCTTTGTGACCATAAATCCTAATGGTCTTGGATTAAATTTATTCCAAGCATATTTAATTGCAAGCTATATCATTTTACCGAATTTTTTGGAATCCGTTCATATATAAAATTCTCTCCCGAAAATAGCTTTTTGTGTCATAACTTCCATATAAATGTTGGTATTGACATGATATTTCGTGACAGTGACTTTGACTATGGCTACTATGCCGTGTCCATTGGTAGGTCCAAAATGAAACATACATACAACGCCCTCTCTAATATTACTTTTAGCCAAAAAATCTCATTTGGATGATGATATCTGAATAATATTCAAAGAACTTTTACATGAGTCTCAACATAATAAAACAATTTTGTTCTGACGGGTTCAAGATTGCCCATGGGTCCCAAAAAAGGGAACGCACTCGAAAATTTTTCTCTAATTTCCATGGTGTAGGTTATCAGATGGTCGGGCTTGACCGACTTTACTTTCTTACTTGTTTTTTTTTTATAAAGCGAACATATACATGAACACATCATCATAATTTTTTTTAAATATTTAATTAAAAAAAAAAAAATGGTTATAGAAAATTTTGGTGTAGTTGACAACCACGAGTGGATCGGTCATAAATCTTCAAAATTATATTTAAAGAATTTTAATAGATTATGGGAAATATTGTATATGTAGGAGTTTATAATCACAGGGTTTTATTATTTTTAAGCGTGATTCAAAAAGGCCATCATCATCTTGACAAAGAAAAAACAATTTTTGAAATAAACAAAAACAGTTTTGTTTATGAAAAAAATTCTTTAAAAAATACAAAAAATATTCCCCTATAAATCAAAATGCTTTTTAATTAACACATACAACTAGAAATTATCAATTTCAGATTATTTTTTTTATAAATAAATCATGACTTAATTAAACATTTCGAAACCCCTTTTAAACGATTCGAAATATTTTAAAACTTTTTAATTATTTTTTGTTTTTGTCAAACACAATTTTTGCTTAAAATTATTATTTTATTCGCAATATTTTTACAGATGAATGGATGAAAATCGATATTGAATGGCCGATAAAACGTTGGTTTGGCAACCATGATCTTAGTCATCTCATCCAAATTACCTGTCAGTCATGTGACATTGAGTCGATGGAACATATAATATCAACCGATAAAGATTATCGGCCCTTTATAATGGTCGATACCCAAAATCGTAGGAGGCAACCACGTCAAAAACGTGAAATCAATTGTACAAATGGTGTCACCGAATGTTGCCGTGAGAAATTGTATATTTCGTTCGACGATATAGGCTGGGGCGATTGGATCATACAGCCTAGAGGCTATGATGCCTATTTTTGTCGTGGTTCCTGTGGCATGGTGGCCAGTATTTCAGAGTCTCTTTCTCATCACAATTCAATTTTGCAGGTACAACACATAATTTTTATGTTTATGATTTGTGGATAACTTTTCTCTCTTTTTCTAACAGAAATATTTAAATAAACCAGGCAGACGGCGAAAAAATCTAGAATTAGTACCCTGCTGTACTGCCAAACAATATTCGTCATTACAATTAGTATTTATGGACACCAATAATACCGCCACCCAAAAAACATTCCCCAATATGGTGGTGGAATCTTGTGGTTGCAGATAGTTTTAGCTGGCTCACTTACAATAATCTAGTTTTAAGGATTGTTTATTATTAAAAGTAATTGCATCTTCATAATTGTCCACTCTCCACATTTAGCCTATCCCCATTCCAATTAAGCATAAACTCTTCCAAAAAACGAACAACTCTTTCATTTCTTTTTCTATTTATAAAATAGTTTAAAAACTTAATTAACTGCCATTTTTTATAGTTTAATAAGTAATTATTTTATTGTTTTAACTAGTTTTTATTAATTTTATATTTTTTAAATTTTAATATTGTACTTAAGTTAGGATTTATTTATTTATATAGTGTAAATTATTAAGGGCATTCACAAACTGTAAATATTAAATTTTAGTTAGTAAATTTTGTAAATATGGCATTTTTGTAGTTAAATTTTGTTTTTATACAATTTTTTATTTTTTTTAAATGTCAAATTTTAAAAAAAAAAAAAAAAAAAAAAAAAAAATTACTAAATGAATAAATTTTTTAAAATTATATAAAAATATTTAAAAAAACAAGAAAAGTTACACCCATAAAACTTGCGCCTTATTAATTTGAAAAAATTATAAAAAAGTCAATTTGGACAGGGAAAACGCACTTCACTGCTAATGAGGGTTATTCAGCCATGTTCTGGAAATCGAATTCGAGCGAAATTGAAATCAAACAAATTTTGAGCACGTACCTCGTACTTTGGGAACCAGTTATCATTACCAGGACTATACTTTAAATTAAAAAAAAAAAATTGTATTGAAATTTGATTCGTCTAAAAAAAATTTAATTATAAACCTGAATCCCAACGAGTTTTCGTGACTAAATTGGTATTGCTGCGAAGGATTTTGAAAGAGTGCTGTTCCGTTTAAACCAATTTCCGGTTATGATAGACTCCTGTCAAATTTGAATTCAATATTAATTCTTTGTCCTTCACCTAAAATTTCATATGTATCGAGCCCTATATTACGAATGTTATAATCATTGAATGTGCTGGTGTCTTATTATTGAGAGTTCTGCTGTAAACAAAAGTTCGAAATTCAACAAACGTTAAACAAACATATGTAACGGGTAAGTTAATAATAATATTCTCTCATTTTGAATTAAGTCAATTCCAATGACTTTGACTTAATGACAAACTTTCATATAATTGATGCTAATGTGTCCTTTCTCCGATGTTACTGCGTCATCGCACTGAGGACATGTTCGTCATTTCTGTGATGCCGATGTGTCATCCAATTGATGACATAGTTTCATTTCAAGGTTGACATCACCATGATGAAAAGTGTCATGGGGTCAAAAACGAAGACACTTCACTTTTGGTAAAAATTTTTTCAATTAATTCAATAATGCTGTTTCTAACAATTTTTTTAATTGTTCCAATTAATTTCCCTTAATTGAAAATAAAAATTATAATGTTTGTGTGTATATTTGCAAATATAAAACAATACACACAAACTTTAAAATATTTAACATTTTCAAAAAATTTTTTAATTGTTTTAATTAACTGTTTTAATTGAAAAAAATATTTTAATTTGTGTTTACGTTTTATTTAGCCTCTTTTGCTGGTGGTAACATTTCAATTAAACCTATTGATTGAAACTGAACAGCAAGAAAAGCTCAAACTTACAAACGTGTTAATTGATATTATCAATTTATTTGCTGGCGGAAAATCAGTACAGAGTTTAATTAATAGTACAAATTTCTAACAAATACGTTAATTGAAATTGGTTTTTCATTTTTTCTGTGTTGTCATAGTACTGATGTCAAAATACATCAGTGTTATTACGCCTTTTCTATCAATGTAAGTGACTTTTTATCAAAAATGGTTTTTATACCCACACCACAATAGTGGATTTGTGCTGATGTGTGTAACGCCTTAAAATAGTGGTCCTTGACCCACCTTAAAATATACCGATCTACTCAGAATCAGTTTCTGAGTCGAACTAACGATGTCCGTCCGGCTGGCTGGCTGTCCATGTAACCTTGTGCGCAAAATACAGGACGCAATTTTGGAGATAATTTGATAAAATTCTTATTGGTACAAGGACCAAGCCTATTGAAAATGGGCCGAATCGTAGGACCACGAGGGAAGATAGGGGGAAATTTCTTTCTCTCAGAAAATATCAAACCGATTTTAATGAAATTTAAAACATAGACACATTAGCTATACAGTTTTTCAAAAATAGGACCACAAGGGGAGGTAGGGGGGAATTTCTGCCTCTCACAAACTTTCAAACCGATTTTCATGACACATAAGCATGATGTGTTTTTAAATACTGTGGTGTAGGGTGTCATATGGTCGGGCTTGACCGACTATACTTTCTTACTTGTTCTTCTTGCAAATAAGTTATAAGTATTCGTTGCAATTACGAACAAATTCATAGACTTTGAATGTGTACCGTTGCGAAGAGCCCATCTAAATCCAAATTAGGTATTGCATTTCTTAAGAAAAAATAATAAAAACCCTTCTGTAAAACTTGTCGCTTACGACCCAATAAAAAATGGAGCTTCCAACGAAGCTGGTTTGTAAGGAAGAAACATAAATGTTTCGCTTACCATTGCGCTTACGTAAGCAATACATTTTTGACACAAAAAGCGCAGCATTCAGCGCATATAAAAATTGTTGGATGCAACGATCAGCCTTAGAAACTGAATGTATTGATACAGTTATTTTTTAGTATTCTCCCTTGCAAACCTGCTTCGTAGTAAGGGAATGCCGTAGCACTTGAAATGTTATTTTTGTTATAAAATTTGTTGAGAGTTATTTCACTTACTTTACTGCATTTCTCTATCTCTTATTGCGTAGCGCATAATTGTACCATTAGTGCTTCGCAAAATGATAAATTTTTTTATTGGGGATATAATCGCAAATTGGGCTCGTTAATAAATAAGAGTGCTATGCCGAATCTTATATGCCCTTCGCTATGGTGCGATAAGAACAGAAAATTATATAAATACAATGTTTAAGATAAACTGCGCGTCATCAGGTTAGCGCCTCTATGATCTTATTGTATTTGCTCTTGTTGGTGGGAATATATTAATAGATCCATTTTGATAAAATGGACTACTCCATGGACTGGTCCGATGTAATGCAAGCATGGACCATGTCATTGTTAAAAAGTGTTTGTAGTGAGACCACATGTCTTTCAAAACTAATCCTCTTGAGTATACCATGGAAAAGTTTTAAAACTACTCCTTTGTAGTCCAAAGCTGGTTTATATGGTCCTCCCCTAGGACATCGTAATGTTAAATAAACCATGTTTTTTCCATAAGTTTGGGTTACTTTTGGACTACTCCTAGTCCCTTGTGGGCTACTCTTTACACGCGTGTTTGGACTGGTCCTACTATTTGCAGGGGTGTTTATTCTATGAGAGACTGGGGAAGAGTACTTCGTGTATTCTGCAATTCTGTTTAGTTTTGTAATTCTCAAACTTTTCAACTTGAAGTTGCCTGTAGGTGTATTTGTATTTATATATAAAATATAGTAAGGAAAATAGTAAAAATAAGATGAAAATACAAAAATTGCAAAACTAAAATTTCATAATCTTTACACTGAAGCAATTTCAAAGCAGAATTTTTAAAACTTGCAGCAACAAAAATTACAAGTCGGGACGATGACTTACATAGTTTTTTTTGTTGATCAAGTGGTCTTTTGTTATTAATATGGCTTAAGGAAAATCACTTTTTGTAAAAGAGAAAGCGATAATTGAAGCTTACGAGTATTTAAAGCTGTGAATAAGCAAAATATTGAACAAAATTGATTAAAGTCGTAAAATTACAACGGCATTTTAATTTTAATCATTCTTTACAAAAAACCTAGATTAGAAAATTGTATTGCCATATTAATTTTGTTGTTTTTTTTAGCTGCATGAGAACTTTCGATATCGATAATTATGGTTTGATAGCTTAGAATGTCAAACTGTGTTGACATTTCTGGTCAGTAAGGTTTGGCAACTTATCATGAATCGTTTAACGCCAGAACAACATTTCCAAATTGTAGAAATTTACTTAGAAAAAAAAATATATGTTCGCGAAGTCCATAGAGCACTTTGTACATTTTACGAAGCTCATTTCTGATTTAATGGCTACGTAAATAGCAAAGCTGCCTTATTTAAGCGAAGACGATCCTCAAGCCGTTAACGAATAACCAAGAGATAACCAAATTAAGAACCCAGCGGGAAAATAAGGAATTGCTTACATAAATAACTAAAAAAAATAATGTATTATTTTCGAAAGATTAATAATGCATTCATTCATTGGAATCTAGAAGGTAATTTTATTTATACAATAACTATAAATTGATTAGCACTTATATTCCCACATTTGCAGAACAAGAAATGTACATATTTCTTCTGTTCGTAATAATGATCCGTTTTTTTTTTCTGTTCGTGACAATTATTCGAGTTTTTTAAAATGATTTAGTTCATTCGCAGTATACATTAACATAATTTATTACAATCCCAGGACATGTTCTGTGTTAAGAGTAATGAATTCTGGAATCAAATATTAATGAAGATACGTATTACATTCTCATTTCCTATTGATAACATTTTCCTGCTGGGAATGATTCACCAAAGGAGAGCGAAGTGATTGGATAAATACTAAGTTACACTAAAAAAATGCTCTTAGAATTATGGAACACATTATAGAACTGCCCAGTAAAAAATGTGCTCCAAAGGTTTTATATATGAATTCATACCTCAAATTGCTTCAAACCTGCTGATGGGATGCCTGATTTTTATATGGGGTGTTCCAGGTTTGGAGGACGCTTATTTCTACTGACAATAAGCGCTTCTTTTAACATGCAAACAAATCACTCCTAAAGTGCTTTTTTAATGGCTAACTATATTAACATATTCATTAATAGTGGTATTCACACCAAACTTGTTAATTTGTTACTCGGTAGTTTGTTAATTTGTTAAAGTTACCAACTGTGAACGACCCTCTCTTTAAAACTTTGTTAGTCTGGTAACTTTCGTAGTAAAACAACTAATTTATTGTTCTGACACAATTTATTATTCTGGAAAAAATAAAACATGCCACGAGAAAGTGTAAAAAAACCATTGTAAGCCATTTAATTACTCATGCTTTGACATAAATAACGTTTGCTGACGGTAAGTAGTGAGTTACCAACTAACAACTATTTTATCAGGGGTGCCGTGTCGTTAATTTGTTAAATGTTAATCCGGTAGCGCGTTAAATATACAAAAACAAAATGCGTCTCAAAAAGTAACGATTAACGACTAACAAACTAACAAGCTCGGTGTGAATACCGCTAATGTTTTGCTTTTTCTTGTTTAAATGCCTTTTTTAATAATTTTCGCAAATCATAATATACTATTTTTATTTTTTCGTTTTAAGTCTTAAAATTTAAGACCTTCTTCGTTTTCAGCACTAAAATAGCAGCTTTCTTGTATATTTTTTTCTTAATCATTTACTGCTGTATAAGAGCTCTCTTACTGAAGCGAACGATTATGCGCTTTTTCTCTTAAGTGCTTCAAAAACCCCAAATTTTTTTTACTGGGTGGTTTCAAAAGTAAAGATTTTTGAAAAAACTTCCAGAAAAAATTATTTTAATAAATACATACTATTTAAAAGAAATATCTCCAGTAACTCGAGTAATTATACCCACAAAATCATAAGTGGAGGTGGTATTATACCTTTGTGCTTATGTGTGCAACACATAAAAATACTGATTCTAGCTAGACTCACTTTTAAAAATACCTATCGATCTAACTATGTCCTTCCGTTTGGCTGGCTGGTTATCTGTGCGCATATTTGCCAGATAAAATTGGTTGAAAATCGTAAAATTTTGAGGAAAAAAAACCGTTTTTGCTTTTTAGTTTTCCATTAACATTCATGTATTTGATTCATGAGTAATCGATTGAAATCGATATTCAGTTTTCTCAGTAAATTGTGAATAAAATCAAAAGTTGTGCACCGATTACAATGAAACAATCCGAATTTCATTCGAAATTATGTTAAGCTAAATGTTTTAAGACCAAAACTGTGATTTTTTAACAAAAAATTTGTTTTTTTCCAAATTTTCCTTTTTTCTCAAAAATTCAGCGATTTCTCTGAAACTACTACGCAAATATAAAAAACAATATGTAAACACGGCTTAAAGATAACGTTCTTGCCGAGTTTCGGATTTTTTTTTTTAACTGAATATGGGAAGCCGTTTTCAAGTTATTCCAATATAGTGAAAGTGTCTTATTTTGGACATAACGGTACATCTCAAAAAGATGATAGAAAAAAATTAAGATTTGATTTGAAATCAGCGACCTCAATTTAGTAAAATTTCCAGAGCGCAACAAAAAATTTAAATTTGTTGTGCAGTGTAATATGTATATAGAATTAAAAACTATTGTAAATTTATGCAAAACGCAAAGTAGTCTTATGGCGATTTCTTTTCTGAGAAAAATGTTAAATTAATGTTACATGTTCTACATTTTTGTGTTCGTTTGTACAAAAAATACAACTGTGGGAAAAATTTCAAGTTCTTCTGTGAATATGTTGATGAAAAACATGGACAACATGTTACATATTTTACCCTTACTTTTACTTAAGGTGTTCATATTGCCCTGTTCTACAACTTTGGTACTTACTACTTTGTTTGTACAACAAATGTTTTATTTTGTTTGTCATAATTAATACCGCTCATAATCTTGTTAACAAATTGTTTTAAAACAAAATATAAAAATATTTACACATGAAAATCAAAAATGTGTATTTATATTATTATCGTTTTAATTTTTATAAGCCTTTAGTGATGTTAACATTTGTTTCCAACCAGTAATAGCGTGCAAAAACCGCTTAAATAGCTTTTAAAAGCGCTCATTAAGTACATTAATGATGAAAGTTTAATAGATGCAAATAAAAGCACTAATTGTGTTCTATTGAAATTGCACAACATGTAACACTTCAAGTGATTATAGGTAACATTAGAAAATGTTACATGTAACATATTTTTCTCAGAAAAGAAATCGCCATTAGTCAAAGATATATTAAGCATAAATCATGGTGGAATAAGCAGGTGGCATCGTTACGGCAACAAATACAACATAACAACAAAAATGGAAACTATATCACCGTTTACGTCAAAAAATACTTTAAACAAAAATCAAAGCGTGCCGCTGAACGTGATGAAATAAATAAATTTTTAGCCAATTTTTATTTAATTATGGTTAATATTTTATTTATTTTAATTTAAAATGATCGAAAACTTTAATAAAATACAATAATCACAGCACAAAACGTGGACTTTTTGTAAACAAAGCAAGAGCAAAAAATCGTCATCTGGCGTAGTGCTGCCACCTGTTTATTTCACCATGGCATAAATCGTCAAACAGAACTTGAAAATTACTGTCAATCAAATGAATAAAAGTATTTTAGAAACTAAAATAATATATAGGATTATTTTAAAAACTTTTGTAAATTTATACAAAATTTAATATTTGAAAAATCGTACATTTTAGGTTATAAATTGTCCAATGGTCCACAGTTCATTTTCTCATCTAAACATCGTTAAAATTACGATAAATCGTCAAATCTGGTAATACTTTGATAAAATTTTGTGCATATGCTCTAATAGTGGGAGGGACGCAGCCTTTTGTAAGAATCGGTCTAAACAGAGTCTTTGTGCCCATAAGCCATCACTTTTCAATTTCGATACTTTATTTAACAAGTTTGGCACCCTACCGGTAAAGCTAATTTCATTACGCTGAATTCAATGGTGCTAGTCCTTTTTTTGAAGATAGCACTAGTATTTGTGATATCTGCGATTAAAGATTTCAATACTTTTTTTTTTACTTTTGGTATCATTATTTAATTTAAATCAATACAACTCTGTTAAATAAAATTTTTTCGCGATTTTTTAAACAAAAAAATTTGTTTAACTCCATCGAATACATTGTTAAAGCGAATTTCTGTAATTACTGTGGTGTAGGGTGTCAAACTATCTATTATTTCTAAACTATCTTCTATTTTTTCGCTGACTGCTTGTAAAAAAAAAAATTAACACGCTTATGACGTTGATGAAATTTAACTCCGTCAAAAGGTTATTAATTTTGCAATAACAAACATCATTGTTAATTAATTTTCATTTTAGAGAACTTTTTGATTACGTTAGTTAAATTTTACACTCAATTGTCGCCTTTGGTAAAATTGAAGAAACATTTAAAATGTTTGTCTGCACTATGGGAAGATTTTTAACAAACATTTAAAAAAGGACTTAATTAATTTTTAAATAAAAAAACTTTCATGTTGTTTTTTTTTAATTATTTTTTTTCTCTTTATTTAATGTTTAATGACTTAAATAGATAATGTTTTCCTTTTTTAATGTTTTTTTTTTTCTTTTTAATTAGTTTTCATTCAAATTTTTTTTCTTATTTTTTTCATTAATAATGATAATTAGCAAATAATGATTTTGTTATGTTTAATATTTTAATAATTATAATAATAATAATAATTATTAATTGATTTTTCTTTTGGTTTTTTAAATAGTAATTTTTGGAAATATTTACTTAAAGTATTTTTTTTTTTTTTGATTTTTGAAAAAGAAAAAAATAAACACTTTTAAAGTATTAAACAATTTCCATTTTATAAATTTCATTAACTATTTTACAATAATGCATGGAATTTAATTTTTATTTTCTTCTTATTTCATTAGTTTATTAAAAAAGGATTTTTGTTAATTATGTTTGTAGTATTTAATGATTTTTTAATATTGAAATCGATTCTCTTTTTCTGTTGTATATAGTGAGTGAAAGGTTATTGAATGAGTAATGATGAGTTTTAAGAGTTTTTCTCTAAATATTTTTGCTTAAATACAGAAAGAAATTTTAAAAGTTATAAAAATTAAAACTAAAATAGAAATAAAACTATTTGATATTGAAAAATTCATAAAAGAATTGAAAATTTTTGAAAAGGTTTTCGACTTTTTTAAAAAAAATAAAGCACTCTGAACAACAAATTTAAATAAGCTCTCTATCGTTCTTTACATTAGTCCAAGGCGAATTCATATAGGTTAACTCATCAGAGAAAGATATGCTAGCTTTCTCTTTTTTTTTATGTAGGTATATGTATTCTAAATGTCAAACTTCAAACAAACAAAATTGACAAAGGGCAAACCACGATTTATAGCTCTCTCTGCGGTGACCTATATTAATTCGCCTTACATTAATTAGTCCTGAAGTGAATTGGCGCAAATGATTGGCACGACTTTACGATATCTTAAACAATTTGTTAGATCAAGGATGGCTTAAGTTTATAATGCAATCGCTTATATTTTCAATATGGTTTCTAATATCCTGGTCTCACTTCATTCCCGGAAGCGCATAAAATGTAATTTCAAGATTATTGACAATCAATGGCAATTTTATGCAATAAAATGTAATTAAATTGCATTTAATGCATTATGTCTCCTCTGCTTTTTAACAACGTTCTTGATGCAGTAATGAAGACGGCAACGGAAAGTTCTACCTGGCCTATACGGGCGGCTAGGGGACTTAGATTAGGTCGATGACATCTCTCAGATTTTAAAAGTACTAAAACCAAGGCGAATTGACTAGAAGGTGGGGTCAAGTCAACATATGGTGTTTTTTTTCGGTGGTCGACTTGTCAAAGTTTGTATACAAACTAGTTTTTTATGTAAACAAACCTGTTTTTTTACTAGCAATATTTTTGACAACCCGACCACAGAAGCATTGTAGTTGTAGAGTTGACCTCACCTTCTAGTCAATTCGCCTTGACTAAAACTATGCGTATTAACACCGAAAACAGGCAGTCTTTTGAAACAAACGGAACCTTGCTTGAAGATATAAGCAGCTTCTGTTATCTCGGCAGCATCATCAACAACAATGATGGATCTAACGCGGATATCGTCAACCTCATCAATTGTGCACGACGGTCTTCTGGTCTTTTTCGCCCTTTCCGGGAGGCTACTCATATTTCTACGAGAACAAAAATCAGGCTATTTAACTGCAACATGGAATGCAGCTCCTCGCGACATGAGAGAACTTCAAGTTTTTGTCAAAAGATTTCTGAGATGCGGCCAGGTTTGATTACCAATTACGATCTGTGGACAGCCACAAATAACGTAAATGGTATCACACTACGTAAGCCACTAGTGACATTACACGTAGAATTTAGATATATTTAAATATACGTTGAAATTTTCCTGGATGTTGTAGAAATCGGATGAATTATTAAAGGCCTAGTTACTCTTGCGTGGCGAATCAGCTGTTCCATTTTCTTACCAAGCTAATGTATAAATAGATTCTCTTACATGCATATAAGAGACGTTGCGTTACAGATGAACCTGATAAAATTAAAATTTTTCTTCGTTTCACGTATCAGTTTCATGTTTGTTTATAATTATTGATAAAGCAAACACTCCATCGACGCACACGAAGTATTTTTTATATTTTTATACAAAACGTAAAACTATTTATAAATTATTTAACAAATGTTCTGTTTTCTTTTTAACGCATTTCAACACGTTGGCTGATTTCTAGTACCAACCATTGAAGTCGACCGAAACGTTAACGTGCACGCCACATTTACGTATGAGCACCGAGGCATTATGCCTTAAGTACCGGTTCACACACGTCAAGTTGACTCGTCATGTCATGAGCTTTAAGGAGCGTATAGACGACATGTTTTTGTCATCTGACATGTCAAATTTCCCACTGCAAAACACATACATGTCGTGTGTTACCTTTTTAACTTTGCTTCTGTAAAAGTCAGACGCATAGTCATCTGACAAAATTTCAATTACAGTGTGCTCTATTTTCTTCTGACAAACCATCTGATATCAGAAATCTATGCCGGGAAGAAACTGGCAGCGGCGTCAACTATTGACGGAATCATTAGCCGGCTGAAGTTAATATTTTACAATACCAAAATATGTATGCTCATCTCACCATTGAATATAATTTATGTAAATATATACATAAAAACCGTTTCATTTTAAAATTCTAAATTGGTATCTTTAACATAAAAGAAAAAAATGTTAAGATGGCTAAATTATTTTAGGGCGCAAATAAATATTTTCGTGGCGGCAGCAAGCTATTTTGAAACCGAGAACTACTTTGGTTTCTGCAATAACAATGCGAAAAAAAACAGAGACAATGTCAGAAGCAAATTACATGTACGTTTGTGACCGAATATTATAAACCTTATGTAAAACAGCAATTTTGACAGACATGAACAATTACATCTGACTTGAAAATTTGACATGTCAGATGACAAATACATGTCGTGTACGGGTGCCTTTAGGAAGAGAAGGGAAAAGAGAATGCCATTTCTTTTCCCCTCTCTCCTAAAAACTCAAGACTTGAAGAGTCAAACTTGACGTGTGTGAACCGGCAGTAAATCTTTTAAAGTATTATCCAGTTTATAATGATTTTAGGGGTTTGTTCTCGTTCGGAGAGTTTTGAAAAAAAAGAAATAGAAATTTAATATTTTTTTTACAAATTATAGAAATTAAAAAATATCAAATAGTTTCATTCCAATAGATCAAGCAATTAAGGTCTTAAGAATTTGAATTCTTTTTTTTTCTCTAGATAATTATAGTTAATTTTGATTTTAGGGATTTACTTTTTGTTTAAGTCTTATGTAAATTTTTCTTCTTTTTAATATTGAGTTTGTATAATAATTTCATTTTTGTTAAATTTTTTTTGTTGTATCTTTTTAAATTGCTTTCCAAAAGTTTTTCTTATATTTTCTTATTTTTGGTTTTTTTTTTGTTATAAATTTTAATGTGAGTTTAATGTAGTTTTAAACATTTATACTGGACATGTATATTGTATATTTAACATTTTAGTAAAGTTTCTTCGTTTTTTTTTCAATATTATTTATGGAAAAGAATTAACAAATTGAAACATTTTGAAATTATAAAAACTTATTTATTTAGCAATTTTTTTTTTAATAATTAACTACAATCTGAATAATGAAATGTTTAAGGAGGAAAAAAAAATATCGTATTGTTTTATTTAATTTTATAAATGTGTATGTATGTGTGGTTTTTTTTAATAACTTTTTTGTTTTAATTGTTTAACGATTATATGAGAGGAAAGAAGTTAATTTGAATGAAAATTGTATGTTTTATGTGGAGTTTTCAAGGGGGGTTTTTTTTTAGTTAATACTTTCCTTCAAATTGTTAGTGTTTGGTTGTTAATTTTTTTGTCATTTTGTTTTTTGTTAAGTATTTATAACTAATTGTATACAAATATTTTGTATAATAAAATATATATTTATTAAAAAATAGTTTTTTTTTTTGTTTTTTGTTTTAAAAAATCCTTAATAAACAGTTTTATGCATCCTTTTTTGTGTGTGTTATTTTTAGTTTTGTTTTTTAATACAATTTTTCAAAACATACAATACATACAATATAACAAATTCAGATATTTCTGTCTGGATCTAGTAGCTAGATCTTCATCTTAAAATCTATTAAATTTTATATATGTATATGTATGTATATATTTATATAAAAAGACTAACTGGACTCAGACACTCGTTAGGTCAAACATTCAATATAATAAATTGCACTTTCACAATCATTCTAACACCCACCCAACCACTCAGCCATTCTTTTCACACTTTATTTTACAAACTTTATAGATACAGTCATTTTATGTTTAATTAATTAAATATTATTCGTTTATTAATTTGTCTGTTTTTATTTTCTATAATTAACCTGGCTTTAAACTGTATTTAACCTAAAGAATTTATAACTAATTTCCATTCACCAAATCACTCTCACAAACACTCAGGAATCAATGCATATAAATCACCAGCATACCATTTTATGGAACTAATTCAGGTTAAATTACTCTAAGAAATGATGAGAAGATTTCTCCAAAATAAGTTGCATTTTTCTTTTAGGTCTTTTCGGTTGTTTTATTCTGGCTTTAGCCCTTGTGTTAATACCCGGGTACCGTGGTACCCACCTAGGTATATTGACATGAAAAAAATTAATTGAGAATTAAAATTTTTAAACAAGCTTCTGGTTCGTCATTATTTAACTCAAAAGAACGCGAAATCAAGTTCTGGATTTTTTGATGCTTTCATATTTAAAAAAAATTTGCTTAAACTTTAACCATCGCAACATGCGCACCCCGGTACCCAATACAATACAATACACTTTATGGGATAACACAGACACGTTTGAACTGCTCAAAAAATTCAATAAACTAAATTCTGTACCCGGGTACACAAGGGTTAGTTGGTCGACAAGTCAAAAACACAAACAAGTATTGACATGCCGAAAGTGAATTCGCCTTGTTTTGGATCTTCATTTGTTTATGATTTTGTTGAAAAATACATTTATATGACTTTAATGAGAATTTCCTTTAAAAATGTAGGTACTATTTCTCGCAAGAGCAGAATTACTCTCTTAAAAACTTGTATAAAAGCTTTCTCTAAATGCATTAAAAAAGTATTCTTTAAATACTTTTTCAAAGTCAATTTCGATTTTCTACAAGTCTCTTTTGTAACTTCTTTTATAATTATCTTATAAAATTTTCCAAATCCAACCTTTAATAGGGTACAAACTATCGATCATGAGTGACAATTTTAATCAAATTTTCGCTTGCTCGATAGTGTGGCCGCTAATATTTCACTGTCACTCAAGTTCGATAGTGTTTAGCCCACTTAAAAGCTTATTTCAAAAACATTTTTTGAACTTAAATGACAATTTCTTTTTAAATATGTTTAAAAATCATCTAAAAGCTTAACCAAAGGCTTTTTGATATTTTATCAAAAACTTGTTTAATGCTTATTTTTACATCACTGCTATTCAAGGCTTTTAAGTACATACTACATAGCTTATTTAAAGCTTTTGTTAATAGAGTTTTCTAAGGAATATTAAGAAGAAGAAAATTTCGTAGCACTTTATGAAATTATTGCCCTTTACTCGGCCCTCTTTAACTGAAACCAATCTAATCTATTTTTGATTTTTTTAAGCTTAATATTTACCCCCATATTCATAAAAAATATTTTGACCTATAAAAGGTTTATTCAACAAATTTTCATAGAAAATTCGATTCATAAACCCCTTATAACCCTTCGTCAGAAGCTCAACATATTAAAAGCTTTATTTAATTTGCTTCTAAAGTATCAAGCTTTGGTCAAAAGCTTTTTTAAAGCATTTTTAAGAGTGTTATTATTTGAATATATGTATTAGAGTTGTCAATTATTTGCCTTTTACCTTTGTTCGAATAATTCAAATAATTGTTTTTGTTCGTTCGATCGATAAGAATAACGAATAAAAAAATTATTTGTAGAAAAAACTACTTATTGAAATAAGATTTTTCAATCCATTCATCTACAACTATTACTACGTTTATACGCACCACTTATTCGCAAATAAAGATATTGCAAGTAGAGAATATTGCCGCATAAACAGTGAATTAAATTTTTATTTGCGAAAAGCTAACTCATGAAAACAATTCCTGATTAACGAGACTATTTGCAAATAAGATTTTAAGCATTGCCACACTTTTAACCGTTTTTATTTCGATGTGGCACATTCATATGACAACAAAAGTAAAATTAAATCAAAAATGTGCAAATAAATTTAAAAATACACAATAATTTTTGATCTTTTTCATTTTAAAAATAAAAAGTTTATATACATACAGTGCTAATAAATGAACAAATTTTCCATCTGGCATCACTTTAAAATAAGAATTTTTATTTAGAAATACCCATATAAACAGTAAGTTAGTTAATCGCAAATAATTTTTATTCGTGAATAGGCTACAAATAAACGTAGTATATGACTTCCTCATTTTTTGATCCGTACAGGTTTTCTTCTTAACTCCATATCGTTGTTTTTATTTGAAGAAACCGTAAAACCCTTAATTCTTAAATAGTCCGATATTACTTTGAATTTTCAAAAGGCGTTTGCAGCCTACCATCTTCAGCCAAACTTCTTGTTTTGGACATTTTTTGATATAGTATTTTTTTTTTTTTTAGTTTTTTGTTTATTTCTAGATTTTCACCCGAAAGTGAAAAATGCCCTCTTGAAATACTATGAGTACTCAACACTGTTTTTGCTTACTACAATATTTTTTTACTTCTCCTACATTTTGTATAAAATCACTAAAAACGTATGAGAATAAATCAAATTCTAAAGGCCCAAATACATTGATCAAAATACTCATCAAGCATTGTGGTAGTATTAGTAAAAATATGTTTGTATGTGTCACACCGACGATGCTGGATGGAAAATCAAATAATTTAGATATGACGGCGAATATTACGTCAAGCACACGTACACGATGAATTCGCCGGCTGGACAAGCATTTGACAAGTGTATTTGGGCCTTAAGCTTTTATTCAATTTATGTTTTAATAAAAAAATAATTTTTTCGATTAATCGACATTAATTTATTTATTTATTCGTTATCCGAAAATCGCCTTTTAAAAATTACTCGAACAAGAGTTTGTTTTTGTTTGATCGATTAATCGAATTATTCTTAATCGGTTGACAACTCTAATATGTATGTAAGTATGTATATTTACAACTTTGACTAGTTACTTGTTAAAAAAAAGTATTCAAAGTTCCTTTCGAAAGCTGTTTAAATAATTCTGAGAATTCTGTTTATGTCTTTTTTAAACATTTTTTAATTGAAGAAAAAGTTTTTTCTTAAGATTTTCTTAATTTTAATTTAAAATTTTGTGGCAAATTCTTGCTTAAAAATTTGTAACATCTTTTTCTCAAGATTTTTTAAAGCTTTGTTCAAAGCTTTACACAAAACTATATGTAATGCGGCCCTATGCTCCCCAGAGAAGTAAAAGGAACAAATATATATATATATATTATATAATATATATATATATGTATATGTAAAGCATTTTTGAAAATGTTTGTCTTAAACATTAGATACCTTACCCAGCGGTAAATATTGAAAGGACCGCAAGTGGCAGGCCTTTTTGAAGGCCTCTATACTCCTTTCTAAAAGATTCGCTTCGCATGATATCCTGGCTTCAGAAGTATGCCTTCTAGAAGGTATAAACTTCTTTTTAGAAGACCTTCTGAAATATTCAGTACACATTCGCTACTCTCTTCTTTGAGAAGGGAAAAAGGAAGGTGTTCAGTTTTATTTACTTTTTATTTTTAGTGACCTTCCTTACTCCCTTCTTTGGGAAGGGATTGAAGTTGTTTTTAATGGAAGTGTGGAAGGCCTTGCGCCCAATGACAACCTGTGAAAAAAATAAATAAATATGGAATGCGGCGAGAAGGGCTTCTGACTGCAAAATAAGGCCTTATATTAGGCCTCTTTACTCATTCTAGTTACCGCTGGGTTATTCATAAATAAACAATATTTAATGTTTGGAAAAGGTCTATAAAACAAATTTTCTAAGAAAAATGAATCTTTTAAATACCTAAAATATTTTTAATGCACTAGAGGGAAGACAATTGGTTGAATTTTTTAAAGTTTTATTTAAGGATTCTTCTCAAAGCTTAATTGAAAATCATATTTTACAAAACTTAATATAAATAAATAAAGTAAAAGCTTATATAATAAGCTTTTTTAAAATTACCTTATTGGAGTTTTCCCCTTATGAAAAAAGTTAAAGTTCACATTAGTTAACCAACATATTAAAACCCATTTCGTTTTGCATAAGGGGGTTATTAATATTTAAAATTAAATGAAAAACTTTTGAAGCTTAAAGTTTAATTCAACAACTTTACCGAGAGGTAAACACAACATATTTCTGGAGAAATTTTCACCATTTTATTATGTTCTAATAATCAAAACTACACCAACAACAATTATGTACCTAATTGTTTTGTAACTACATAAATGGAAATAAGAATTTCTTTAATAGAATTAGTCCACAAAAAATTATCAAATATCAATAAAATTAGTAACAGAATCCCGCTTGTAAATGGTGTAGTTAAAATCTTTAATGCTATTTTTTAAAAATAAATGAACTATTTACAAAAATTAAAACAAATGTGTTCTTTAACTAAACAACTGCAGCAAATTGTTTGCTAGTGTTTAATTTTTGTTTGAAAGTTGTTTTGTAAGAAAAAAGTTTATTGGAGAAGCTATTGCAGGTAAAACCGTTTCTGAAGTTTTTGTTTTATGTCAAAGATTTAAAAATTGTGGTATACTTCACGGATTTGCAAGTTATTAATTGATATGATAGCGCATATTGGTCCGTTTTTTCGAGTATAAGGAAATTTGAATTAAATGTGGTTAATTTTATATTACTCTTCACCACAGCAAAAACGTATTCCTTTCAGTCAGATTTGAAGTCAAGAAAAGTAGATTTTTAAACGAACTTTTCTATTAAAGAGACATTCGTATTACGAATTTGTATACAATTCAGCCTTTTATTTTTGTCCAGCAGTGTTGCCAGAATTTGATAAGAGAAAATGGCTAAATTTAAGAAGAAAAATATTACTAAAACATGGCTTAAACTTTTTTTTAATGAAAAACATAGAAAACTGAAATTATACTTGTTTAAGATTATGCGTTTTATGCGATTATGTCCCTGCAACAATATCTTAATTTTCTTGTGTTTTTGTGGCAAGCCACAAGCTACAATTTGGTGTTAAAGTCTTAAATACAAATTTAACTATTCAATTTCAAATAAATTTTATGCAACATATTGAAGGAGAACACCATGATTTTACATTTCGAGGAACATTGTTTAGCCCTCAAACGTCTCTACACATTTTGCCACCAATCTTTTGTTTCATGAAATATTTCTGTGCGACAAGACGCATATGCTAAAACAGGTATAGCATTGCAGCCACACGGTCAAGATTTTCTTGATAGTCTTTTACATCCCAATAAAAAATGGAGCTTCCAACGAAGCAGGTTTGTAAGGGGGAAACATAAAAGTTTCGCTTACCATTGCGCTTACGGAAGACATGAATTTTATATGGCGAGTTCCCACTTTGAAGCAATACATTTTTGACACATAAAGCGTATTATTCAGCGCACATAAAAATTGTTGGATGTAACGATCAGCTTTACACACTGAATGTTTTGATACAGTTATTTTTTAGTGCTCTCCCTTACAAACCTGCTTCGTGGTAAGGGAATGCCGTAGCACTTTAAATGTTTTTTTTTTTTTTAATAAAAGTTGTTGAGAGTTCTTTCACTTACTTTACTGCATTTCTGTATGTCTTATTGCGTAGAGCATAATTGTGCGCTTATTTTTTTAAATGTACCTTTAGTGCTTCGCAAAATTATGAAATTTTTTATTGGGATATGTATACTGTTTGTTAAAATATGCAAAAATTGACAGCTGTGACGTAGGCTGCACGCAAGTTGAAAGCAGTTACTTTAAAGATGTCATCAAGAAAACCATTTATAAAGACAAACATGTAATCGGCTGTTAAATTGAAACTTAAATTGGCAAACAAATGGAAGGGTAAAATTGAAAGCCATCTCGTAGTCAAAAAAAGTGTGAATGTGTTAGTAAAAAAGTGAGAGTGTATTGCAAATTGAAAGGAATTGAAAGGCAAAACTTGATCGTGTGGCTGCTATGTTTAGTCTGTGTTCATACGACTCATGTCTTATTAACAAGATTGCTACTTTATAGGCGAGAGGGACGAGGGGAAAAGAAACGAGTACACAGATGCATGTACTGACTTTACGTTTTGCTTTCTAATTCGTTGTTTAATTTTGTTTTTGTTTTCAATATCAAATAAAACAAAATAAAAAACATGTCGTCAACATGACATGAATCATTTAAACGCCAATTGATGTTCAAAGAAGAAAAAGGAAGAATCTTGTCAATAAGACATGAGCCGTATGAACTCAGACCAAGAAAAAAATTTGTTACAAAAATATATCCATAAATAAAATATTTTATTTTGATACGTATTTAATGAATTAGACCGTCGATAAGTACGATGTTGTTACTGTTGAATGTGGCCAATTCTTGTTGATACAATTTATTACAGAAATATATTTAGTTAAAAAGGGGAAAAGGTTGCCTCAAAATAAAAAAAACGTCGCAAAATTAGATGAGTTTAAAAAGTCCTTCAAAAAGTCGCAAAAAAAAAAAACGTTCGAGTTGCGAATTTAGCGACGAGCGGCAACCCATATTGCAATACATATTGCAAATAAACCGATTTTTGCCAAAAGTAACCAAAACGGCAGTGCTATAATAACTTCTAACTTAAGCATCCTAAAAGTTTGCCATTCAAATATAATCATTAAAAGAAACTGTTTATCCTGCAATTTTAATAAGTTTAAAACAATAAATAACTAAATGCATGACTAATTTAAAGTCAAAATAAAATTTTGAAACGAAAATTATTCGAAATTTGTTTTCTAAATTCAGTTATAATACAGAGTTATACAATTTACTATTTTTTTTTAGTAATAAATGGAATTAATAATTAATTCATTGCACATTACTTAGAAGCTAAATATTTCTTTTTTTATGTTTAGATTTTTAGTTATTTTAATGAATAATTTAAAGTTTAATAGTTTTGTGTTTTCCTTCATTTAAATACATAATAAAAGTTGTTTTTTTTTAAGTACAATATTAATTTAATGGAAGACATTCTTTTTATACAAGTTTTAAGACACAGAAAATGTTTTTAATTTTTTTGTGTAAATCTTTAGTGTGTGTGTGTTTTTTTTTTTTGTTTTTGTTTAAATAGTTTTTCTTTTGGTTTAAGTTTAATTAAAAATAAATTTATTTATTTTAAAATTCAAATAACAAGAAAAACATTGACTAAAAATGGAAAGTAAAAGTTGTAAAAAGCATTTTAATTTTTTTTTTAAGAAAAATTAACAATTTCAAAAATAATAACATTAATATTTAATTAAATATAATTTAAAAATAAAAAAATTTATATTAACAAGAAAAGATACGTTTCTTTAATTTTTTCCCCCATTTACATTTTGTTTATTTTCTGAATTTTTAAAAATTCCCTTTTATAATTTTCTTGTTTAATTTTGTTGTTTTTTTTAAATTTGTTTGTTTGTTATTCAAATGTTTGGGTATTTAATTTTTCTGTTTAATCTAAAAAATAATTATTTTAGTATATTAGTGGGAGTATACAATTTTTTTAATTCTTTTTATTAAACCTTTAATTAAGGTAAAATTTATAAAAAAATAAAATATTTTTCTTATATTTTCATCTCTTTTTTATAATAATAATTGAAATATTTTCGTTATTACTGAATTTATTTATTTTTAAGGTATTGCTTGTCTTGAAACACAGTGTAAGAAATTTGGAAATTTTCATTGCAAAAGTCAATAATTCACCAGAATTGAGAAGGGCAAATTAAGCTTTTTTCCCTTAAGTTTAAAGGCCCAACCATAATATGCATAGCATTGCTTGCAAAAAGTCTCCCAAATGTGTTTAAAAAACAAAAATAATATAAACAAACATTTGATTCCGTACGGAATGTGCGATCAGTTTCGCACTTTGCTTAAGTAAATGACAGTTTCATAAAATTTAACAAAAAGTTCCCTTAAGTTCATTATGGTCTGCCTCATATAATTTACATGCATTCGTACATTTGCTTAAGCCAACATAAGCACATTATGGTTGGGGTTAAAATTGACAAAAAAAAAAACAAGTCCGACACTTAAAAGCTTTTTTAAATCAAATCCACAGCCCTATGAAGTCCTGGAATTTGAAGTATTTTCGTTTTGTATTAAGTAAATGATTAACTACTCTTTTGTTAGGAATGGTAATTTTAGTTTCTAATTATATAAAACTCAACGCAACGCCAAAGAATTACATTAAAAGCAAAAACAAAGTCATAAATATTTTGTAATTTTGTTGTTGCTTACAGAAATTCATGTACCGGTTTATAATATTCAGCGCCAAAAGTTTGAGATGTTAAAAGGCAATGTGAATTTCGTAAGAAAGCAACAACAAAATTACAAAATATGTATGACTTTGTTTTTGTTTTCAATTTAATTCTTTGGCGTTGCTTTGCGTTTTACATAATTAGGGCCTTCGATTTTTAAATGATATTGTCTTCATATCGAAAAAGTAAGAAAGTATAGTCTTTCAAATTTTTGAGAGTATACCCTATTTTTGATTCTTGACCATGGGACAAGCCAGAACAAAATTACATTATGAAATTAAGGGTCATGTTAAAATTTCTTTGTGACGAATATATCTTTGCTTTGAGGCCTCGAATTTATCGATCCGATGCCGTTCTTACCAAATCGGTCTCTGCCCGTTCACTTCTTGAAAAATTTGGAGAAAGATCCACCTGGTACAAAAATTAAATGGGTTAAGAATCAACTAAAAGTTGAACCAGATTTTTATTGTCAAATCATCTTCAGTGATGAGCCTTCTCAGTAAAAAATGTGCTGAAAAATGAGCAGCTTTTAACATGAAAATGAAAAATAAGTGCTTACAAGCCTGGGATGCATGACGTTGCTATGGGGAGTTCCCGGTTTGGAGGACTACTTTCTGTTGACATTAAGCGCTTTTTTAACCAAAAAAAAAAAAAAAATGCGATTTTCTTCCTTTTCTCTTATTATGAATTTTTGTGCTTGCGGAAAACCATTATAACCGCTCGTTGTTATTCATTTTGTTGTCAGCACTAAAAAATAAGCTTTTTTCTATAATTTTTCTCATAAGCCAGTGAATGCTTATGAGAAATAATAGCTATTTTATTGGAGGGCATTTAAATGCGCTTTTCGCTTAACCCTGGATAGTTACTGTTCGTCGAATCGACGAAGCTCTTTTACTTTTTATCTTATAACTTTTCTATGAGTGTTCAAATAACGCCTTTTTTGTCAATAACGTTAGCTGATGCCGAAAGCTTGTAGTGAGTGGACGTACTGGATCCTTATTTTTTTAAAGTTGAAATTTGGAGGTGTGAGTTTTTGTGTCAATTTTTTTTTTTTTTTTTTTTTTGAATTTTAAATATTACTTCTGTCAACAGCTACGCCATATAACTAACAATGGACGTACTGGATCCTCATTTTTTTAAAGTTGAAATTTAGAGGTGTGAGTTTTTGTGTCAATTTTTTTTTTTTTTTTTTGAATTTTAAATATTACTTCTGTCAACAGCTACGCCATATAACTAACAATGGACGTACATCCATTGTTGAGTTTTTGCGTCTATTTTTTTTTTTTTTTTTTTTTAATTTTAAATATTACTTCTGTCAACAGCTACGCCATATAACTTACAATAAAGATCGAAAACCCAAAAACCAACGACAGTATCTGAAAAATCTTCATTTATTTCATTATTTGACTGATCATCTTTAAAGGCTGAGAAAGAAAAAAGTATTTTTTTACCTTTTTAGTTTTTGTTTTTTTTTTTAAGTTAATTAATTTGAAAAACAAAATAAAAAGAGTTCAAATTCGTATCGAATTTTATAGGGCAAAAAATTTTTATTTTTCAGAACACAATCCTTATGAGGCTCCATTACAACCCGAAAAAACAACTGTTTGGTTCGCTTTACATGCCGAAGGCGTCATCGGCCTATTTGTCTTTAAATCCGAAACGTTTGGTGACCGAATTATCGCAAGAAATGGACCTGTAAATTGGCCACCTCTTTCGTATGATTAGACACTTAAGGACAGTGATAGCCACTCCATAGCCTCGCGAAGCAGTCAATAATCGACACGGTCGGCAATTCACATGTATGCAACAACTTTGTTCGTTTTAAAACATCCCTGCAAATAATAGGACCAGTCCAAACACGCGTGTAAAGGTATCCACAAGGGACCAGGACCAGTCCAAAACTAACCCAAACGTATGAAAAAAACCTGGTCTATTTTACATTACGATGTCCTAGGAGAGGACCATATAACCCACCTTTGGACCACTAAGGAGTAGTTTTAAAACTACTCCATGGTATACTCAAGAGGATTAGTTTTGAAGTCGTTTAAAAACGAAAGCATGTCGTTAAAAAACGAAGACATGTCGTCTCACTACAAACACTTTTCAACAATGACATGGTCCATGCTTGCATGACATCGGACCAGTCCATGGAGTAGTCCATTTTATCAAAATGGATCAGGTGGTCCAATTTTATTTGCATGGATCATACTATCATCAGTCTCTGCGACCGCACACAAGCACATAATATCTTTGTGTGCGTGCGTTCGGGGCTTTGTTATCACTGCTTTAGGACAATTTTTTGTAGAGGAACGTCAAGTATCTGGTCTTTGCTGATAAGCCAGTGACGATTAGTCATTTAAAAGCCAACATTCGACGCAAGAAATAAGAACTGGTATGCTCGGAAAGGTGGACTGACAGGTTGGCGTTCAAAAGGCGCAGTTGCAGTGGCTACATGGCAGAAATTTGTAAGCTTGTAAACCTAAAATTGTTGTTTTATTTTAAAAGATAAGTTTGAGGCCTCTAAATTTTGAACACTGCTTTGAATGTTTCTGAAGTATAAATTGTATCTGTGTTGCCAGAAATAGGGAAAAATCCTAATACTTAAATAGGGTGAAAAAAAATTAAAAAACGGATGCAAGTTATTTTATTAAATATTTAAATAAGTGAGAGTGAAATTTTTTACACTGTGCTAATAATTTTCATTAAAATGTTGTCAGTATTTGTTTAAAATTGTATTATAAAAAAAATAATAAAAGAAAATTATTTTCAATAGAGATTATGTTTTTGTTTTCTTCTTGGTTTTTTTTTTTTGATATGAAAATTTTCAGTTAGATTCAGTAAGTCTTTTAAATTTTTTTGGTTTTTGGTATTTATATCGATAATTTGCGTTATTGATGTTTAATTTTTTTTTTTTTTTGTAAATTTTTCTTAAAAAAGGAGTCGTGTTTTTTTAAATTAAAACATTTACATTTTTTTTTCTTTTTCGCTTAATTGTGCGTTTTTTTTTTAGTAAATTCAGTGCAAAATTAATTCAAAAAAATCTTTTTTTATTTTGGTAATTTTTTTCTTTTTTCTTTTAAAATTTTTGGCTAATTAAAAATTAAGGGAAAAAATTAAATGCTTTTTAGTTTTTGATATTCTTCATTTTGACTACTTTTAGGTTTGTCTGTGTTTTATGTTTTAATGAGATTTTTTTATTTTTTATGAATTTATTGTAAAAATAAAATGTTTTTGTTTTTAGTTTTTTTATGTTTTCAATGAAATAATCGGTAGGAATTTCTGTATTTTCTGCATTTTTAATTTATTTATTATTTTTTTTTTTTTTTTTTTTGTTATTATTTTTTTAAAAGTTCAACACTATTTACACAAAAAAAAAGTTTTAATCTTGGATTATTTACTTATTTATTTTTTGTTAATTCTGTTTAATGTTTTAAATTAAATTTTTATAATCTTTTTTTTTTCTTCTTAATAGTTTTATTTTTTTAATTACCAATAATAACTTTTTTATTCATTCGTTTTAACTACTTTTATGACATTAAGACTAACTTTAAATTTTTTGAGATTTAAGTTTAATTTTTCCTTTAATTTAAATAATTTAGTTTTTGTTTTGCTTCTTAAAACATAACATTTTTTTATACCAACAATATATTTTTTGTTTAACTTTTACTAAATTGTTTTTGTTGTTTATAAAAAAAGAAAAAAAAACTTAATTATAAGAAAATAAATAAGGTCTCCTAGAAATTATTGTCTACGCTAAAATAAAAAGTTTATATTTAGGCTTATCTTAACCCATAAAGGGAAGGAAGAGAAATAGTTTTTAAATTGATCTAAAAATAGGAAGACCTGGAATATACTGAAAATCTCTAGTTTTCATTATATTTTTATTATCGCAAATTTTTATAGAGGTGTTAAGAAAATGGGAAATAAGTTAATCTAAAGTATTTAAACAGATATTGATCCTTTCCATTGTTAGGACTTTAAAGAGAAACGGCTAAGATTTACCCCTTGATTTTAAAGTAGCTTATCGTCGATGATGGCAAGTTTAAAACGAAAAACTATACATGTTATATCGATTTTGTATAAAGTAAATCATTTAAATCCAAATAATAAAAATGTGTGTAAGCCTAATTTAAGAAATCCTTAAGACTTGTTATTCAATCGCAGTATTACTGCTCCAAAGTCTTTTCAAACTCCCTCTCCATGAGAACAGCCCTTGACTGCTGGACAAAAAAGGCGTTGGGGTGCCTCTGCTCTCCTCGGCTATTGATAATGCTAGTAACAGATGGGCCGCATACATTGGATGCAGGAGTGTCAGGCAATTGTAGCCCCATTGACGGCGGGAGAACCATGTCTCTCCTATCCACACTGTCTTTTAGGTAGGCATACACAGCTTACTGCCGCAGCTGCGATAACGAAAATGTGTAGGAGGACGCATAACACCTTATCTGTCCTTCACTGGCGCTAAGGCAACTGTCCGAAATAGCATCCGCTACAGCTGCTTCCACGCTTGCACTTTAATTTAAATCTAGATCATTCTCAGCAAGAATATTCATGGCCTGCGAAATCAAGTGCATTAGAAATTATTTTTTCCCATGTTCTCTGAGTTTCACGCATAAAATTGGGCGTTTAAACTACCAATACAGACCATATGAATTTGATAAGATTTATCGTAGTGCTGCCACATGTTATTTTTTTAACCACATATAATACATGGGACTCTGATTTACAATTGTTGAGTTTAAACTATATATAAATTCAAGTTTAGTTCAACTAAAGCAGCTTTTAAACCATTATTGATTTATTAGCCATTAGTGTATTTTAAACACATTTGTAAACAGTTTACATCGATCGCTGCAAATAAATACATTAAATGTTGTTAAAGGATACTTTACACTATCACGCAAGTATTGACGAATATGCTTCCCTGATCTAAATATTGTTTCAAAACCGAAAACAAACACCCCTTTTTAAACAACAACTCTCTATAAAGAGCAATAACTTTTTATCCGATTTCGAATTCGTTTATAAAAACAACTTTTCAATCGTTTCAAACGAGTACTAAAATCGTAATACACAGTACAAATTTTTCGAACTCGGAAATTATTTTACGCGGTAATCCCCCTGTGGGTAAAGAAATATAAAACTTTAATGCAAAGTAATTTCTAAAGCAAAGCAAAAAAAGTTATTGCCTTTTTAAAGGGGGAAAAATTGAAAAATTATGGTTTAAATTGTATGGATGATAAAAATATTTTGTATTCGTACAAAATAATTTAGATTTTAAACGTATATTGAATCTTAATTTTTAAACAAGTTTTACTTCAAATAGATTTCAAATGCAATTGAAATTATTATGAATACGGCAGTTATAATTTCGACATATTTGTCCTTAATGGGTTAAGATTTTCTTTAAAAATATTTTTTTTCTAATTTTTTTTTTAATTTAACTAATTTCTAATTGAACTAAATTAATTTAAAAATTAATTAGCATTAAACTAATTTATCAATTATACTTTCTTTGTTTTTGTCTTTTATATTTTGTAAGTTTGTAGGTACAATTACATTATTTTACTTAATCAATTATTTTCATTGTTTTGTTGTTGTTGTTTAATTAAATTTTAAATTTCTAACAAAATCTTGGTTGCTGTTGTTGCTGTCGTTTTACTAAATCAAGGCCCATCTATCAGGTCTGCTTACTTGTACAAAAACAAAACACGATTCTTTTTAGTTTTCAAAAATTTACTACCACATATACAAAGCAAAAGGAAAAAAAGTGTATATGTGGCATACCATAAACGTAAACAAACGTATGCATGCACATGTAAGCAAAATGTAAACAACTTTTGACAACTAAAAAGAACATAAAGAATGATCATCAGGCTTCTTACGCAGACCTTTTCAATGGGCCTTGTACTAAATAAATTCTCTTGTCATTAATTGTTAAATTTAAATTTTTTTTTTTTTTTTTTTTGTTTTCAATTTTTAATACACTCTGTCTAATTTTAATATTAATTCATTGTGAATGAATAATAAAAAAAATATACTCTTAGTTAAACTCCGAAAAAAAACATGACGTCCCTTACACTTTACTGTGTTCAATTTTTTTCTCTGCTACACTTGCAGAAAAAATTGTAATAGTTTGTAAAAACAATTCATACACATACATTTTTAACTACAGTAATAATTATAATTATTTCAAAAAACTATTATTTTTTTTTTTGCTTTTTTTTTTTGTTTTAGTTAAAAAATTATGAAAAATAAATCTAATTTTTTTTTGCTTTTACTAAATTTGGTTTTGGTTTTTCTTTTCTCTAAGTGTGGTTCATGAGTGTTGCCTTTTGTTTTGATGTTTTATTAATAAAACGAAGAAGAAGAAAAAAAAAACAAAATGGAGTCATATTTTTGGTGTCTGCGTATGTATGAGTGTGGCTGTCTGCTTATTTAGTTGACTTAATAAAATTTAATTCATTTAGTATCACGCGCTAGTCAGCAATAAAGTCACTATGATCATGACTACGTGAGCGATTAAAATGGAAGAGGGATTTAGGAGCAAATTTGTACCCCGGCCACATTGTTGTATTTCAATTTCTTCCGGATGATAATTAATGCATTTTCTAGGTCTTCGTCGTTTTTGGGTTTCTTGTGATTGGCGGCGGGTACTGCACGCTCCTGGGGAGGGGTGAATAAACGAGTTTAATTATTGTGATAAAATTACAAAAAAAAAATATATAAATAAATACTTACCCACAATACCTGACTCCTCCATTGGTTCTATATCCAGTTGTTTCGAACCACAAGGACACAAAGTGTCCACAACTAAGAGTATTAGATTACTGTGGGGTATCTTTTGAACACTAAATGGACGTTCGCAGCCCGAAACATGGCAATTCGTTAGTTTACCCTAGAACAGAAAAGTGTAGACATGTTTCCGACTTTAGTTTTTCTATAAAATCTTCGAAACTTTACCTTCAAGGGATTATTTTGGCCGCCCTGGTTTAATCTCTCTGGTTGTAGCATGTATAGATCGGTGCGTAAGTCACAACGGCGGGCATTATTTGGGTCGGGACTAGAGCGAGGGCCAGAATGAGGCTTATGTTGTTTAGGAGCGGGTGTGGTATATTCCTGTAAATTAAAATTTAAGTATTTAAGTAAAGTTATCTTATTGTGAAAAACAAAAGTATTACCACATCGGCGGTGGTAAACATTTCATCCATTTCCTCATCTATAGGCGAACTGTAGTCATCCTCAAATGGTTCATAATCATCCGGATAGGTGGGTTCTTCGAAGCCTTCTTCGTTGTAGCTGTAGTCGTCTTGTGGCCAGGCCTTAATCGGTGTTGATAACATCGATAGCCAAGTGCTACTTAGTGAGATAATATACTTAAATAGCCAAGAAGCGGCTCGGTGAGGTCGTATCATAGCACCATCAGCTGTATAGGGGTTATCGGCATTGGAACATACACCTTGATAATCATTGACCGTCACACGCTTGTAAATACGATCTTGCACTAGGGAATCCATTATTGTGCCATCAATTTGGCCGAAAAATTTGCCAGTATGTTCGGGCTCCTCGGAAATAATGACAAAGCCACTGTTATCCAACACATAACAATCCAAATTATCGGAAGCACATGTACGTTTGCAGCCAGTCATGCCCGTGCACTAGAAAATAATTTTGGTTTTCAATTTCAAAAAATTCTTTTAAGGACCCTAAAAACTCTCGAAGCTTTTACTTACAGCCGATGTAATACTTATAAAGTGTTTAGCCAAAGAATCGTGTTGAAATTGTAAACCCACCACGGCAGCGGGAGCTTTATGGCCCCGATGCTCAACAAATATAGCATGTGATGCTGTCACTAATGTAGCATTAGTTTTGGTGTTATAACCCGAGCCGAAGGGAACACTGTAAACAAAGCTATCTTGTTCGACGGTATGCTGATCTATAGCCCTTTTGTACCAAGACATATCCATAGCCCGGGCATTATCTTCACTAAAATGTCTTTTAAACAAAACAAAAAAATTAAATATATAATTTTAGTTGTTTTTATTCCGTATAAATGTGAAATTAAAGAAACTTACGGATCTGGTGAGTCTTCGGCGGGTTTAATATGATCAATCCATCTTAAGAGCCCAGATCGTGTTGCTACATATGATGTAGTGACTACAAACTTCTGGTAGCCTTGCCTGTAAATTAAGAATTTAAGAATTAATATTGGAACTATATGCAGGCTTCCATACGTCAAGTGGAGTTTTTGCGCATTTCGAAGATTAAACTAGCAAATTACAGTACAAAAGGCAATTTTTTTTACTAATTTTAACAGTTTCTTAAAGTTTTTATCTTGGGAGCCCAATTTTAATAATTCTCTACAGTAAATTTTATGTCAAGATGGACTGAACGATTTGTTTGCAAGTTTGGCGGTAAAGCATTTATAAAGTTTTTTTTTCGAATTTTGACTTAATTTAATTCGACGGGTATAATAAAAGCAAAGGTGTAACATCTGGGGATAAAAAAAACGTACACATGTATCTGGGGTTCATTTTTTTTGAAATAAAGATTTCAGCTCTATTGCCCTTTAATACGATTTCAAATTATAACATTCAGCCATGTCACAGAGTACAATTCCGCCCGGAAACGGAATTCATTCCTTTTTTTGGTGCTTCAGAAAATGATTAAAAAATGTTCGGGATGAAACCATTTTTGTTTTCATGAACGGAATGGGACGTTTCTGTATCTAAAAGGCAAAAAAACTATCAAATTACACTTTCTATCAATGAACAAATATGTTTTCTTCGATTCCGAACGGAATTGTACTCTGTTACATAGCTGATTATTTATATTAGCAATTATTAGCTATGGATCTTTGCAATTTTAAAATAAAAATAGAGGGATTTTGTGCGTAAACTTTCTAGCCTCTTATTAAAGGATTTGCATCGTTCAAAACAAATAGTTAATAGAAGGTAAAGGCTTTAATTTATAAGGAGGCTGAACTAATACTTCTCATCTGCTGTTTTCCATATAGTTTTCACTGTAACTGTAACGTGAAAAAACTATTGCTTTGTATCTCTTTTTGTTTCTCTTCAAGTGCTCTCTGAAAACGTTTTAGTTGCTGAATTATCGTAATAGATAATTGTTCATCCCAATTACGAGTTGATTTTAAAAGAATCTTTTTTTTTTTTTTTTTGATAGTGATAAAGCTGAAATTTTGACCTGCCAAATCGGCGCTGTATTCTTAATGGTTCAGTTTAATTGCCGTGCCTTAAAAAGCTTTAAACTTAAGAAATATTTGGCAGCTGTGCCTAAAACGAAACTCTGTAAGCTCTTCTTATTATTGTCATTGATCTTTATTTAGTAATGCCTCTAGTTCTAAATTATTTTGTGACCTTGCCGGGATTTCATCGTATTTGATATAAAAATGTCAATCTTTAAGGACGGGTTTTTGAGATGGGGATTAAGTTTAAACTTAGTTTAACGTTCTCTGCAACTCGGGGTTTCCGGTAAAATTTGATTTTTTGTTCTATTATTTCATTAAAGACCCAAATTTTAAGCAAGACTGCGCTGTTCCGGCAACATTTTGTTTTCAAACTTGGTATTGGCGGCACAAATCAGTTTTAAGATTAACTAAACCTAGTTAAACTGAGATCTCAAAAACCCAGCCTAATGGCGATTTCTTTTCTGAGAAAAATGTTGCATTAATGTTACATGTTCTACATTTTTGTGTTCGTTTGTACATAAAATACAACTGTGGGAAAAATTTTCAAGTTCTTTTGTGAATATGTTGATAAAAAACATGCAAAACATGTTGCATGTTTTACCCTTACTTTTACTTAAGGTGTTCATACTGCCCTGTCTTACAACTTTGGTACTTACTACTTTGTTTGTACAACCAATCTTTTATTTTGCTTGTTATAACTCATACAGCTCATAATTTTGTAAAAAAAATTATTTTAAAAGAAAATATAAATATATTTACACATTAAAATCAAAAAAAGTCTATTTATATTATAATCGTTTAAATTTTTCTAAGCCATTAGTGATGTCAATATTTGTTTTCAAGCCATAATTGCGTTCAGAAACCGCTCAAATAGCATTAAAAATCGCTCATGAAGTACATTAATTATGAAAGTGTAATAGTTGTAAATAAAAGCAGCTAATTGTGTTCTATTAAAATTGCACAACATGTAACACTTCCAGTGATTATAGGTAACATTAGAAAATGTTACATGTATATACTGTAGCATATTGTTTTCAGAAAAGAAATCGCCATAAGTCATCTAAAATAATCTCAGCGAGATCATATTCTCCATTAACTTTTAAAAGAATATAACTTCAGTAACAATTTAAATTTTTTTTTTATTTTAACTTAAGAACAACAAGTTTTCGGCAACAAGTCATAGTTATATCGCCAGTGCAGTTTTGGAGCCTAATCCAAAAGTCATCGGTGAACCAAAAGTTTCGTATAGGAAGGCGAGATTATCCTAAATCAGCTCCAGAGTATTTTGTCTTCACTAGCAAACGTCTGAGTTTTATCCATCGAGTCACGCCGACTTTTTTTGAAACTATACCAGATAAACACGTTAACGGTTTTAGGTTAAAAACGATTCCAAATGGTTAATGTTGAAAGCCGCAAAAAGCTAGTAGCCTATTCGAGATGAAATGTAAACCGCACGCCCCGTTTTTCTCTTAAAACAACGATAAAGTCGCACAAGGTGTTACCCCGCCCAGAGCAGTTTTACAAAAGCGCAGTAAACACAATTCGTTGCGAAATATTTATTATTGACAGATGTTAAAATATTTTGAAAAACAAAAACCTTTTGAATAACACATGATTCCATCAAATTCAATTCTTTTAGTACATACTAATGAAAGTTCGATAAGCATCCAAAGCCTTCTTTCTGGAAGCAACTTAAGTAACTGACGGATTTGTTTTGTTTTTAATACTAATTAATTTTAATACGTTTGTATAAAAAGAAAAATAAAATTATATCAAAATATGTATTAATCGCCAAAAGCTTAATTTTAGGAACTATTTCGTTTTGTTATAAGTGAAAAAAGGATAGTATTTATAAATTATTTGAACTAAACTTATTTTCCTCTGCAAAATGTGCATCATCAGGGTTATTGTGGTAAAAATATTATTTAGAAAATGAATTTTTCTGGAGCTCTAGTTAAAATTATGACACGATTTTTATAAGGCTTAACACGGAATTTAATAAAAATAAATGATGTTGACATACCGAACTTTATTGTTTACATCGCGATTTGTTTTTTTAAGAAATTGCGATCCAACCGTTTTGACTAAGTTTTGATGGAATATATTTCTGGCTTAAGATAAATACTTGGTTTAAGAGTAGCTTTTCCTGTGAGGTTAATGCATTTAAAGATTTAAAGGGTTTTTTACTAAGCGATGATAGCACTGTGTTAAACTTCATCGTTCTAAATATAAATGACCAATCTGGCCTATTTTTGATTACAACTAATTTGTGGGAAATTTATTATGCTTAATCTAAGTCTAAGAATTTTACAAGGAATCATAGAACGATTTATGTATCAATTTTAAAGTGAACACAAACGAATTTACAAAAAAATATAATCATTTTAACAAATAGAAACTGGGAATTATTTCCTTTCGTAGGTTAATTTATATTATATTCAACATAACTGAAATTTAGCTCATAGAATAAATTCGAAAAATAAAAATGTTGAATATAAAGCTGCGTTCACAATCAAAAAAACAGTTTCACTTGGTGTTCATAATAGAGCAACAATTTCTTTTGTAACTACACACATTTTGCATCAAGAAACCGTTTGCAAATTTTAGCCACAAAAATATTATGCATTTATTTTTATTTTTGTAAGCATTTTGTTAAAAACTAAATAAAATTATTTTAAACGTCAGAAGCAATTTCATACAAATTGTTGCTGAAGTTCTAGTTGACTCCACTTTAATTACATTTTTAAAAAAATTTTAGTTACAATTTTGTTTTAAAAATGAAAGGAAAATATATAAAATACTTTGGGAACAAAAAAGATAGAAGAAAAAACGAAATTGTTTTTTTGATTGTGAACGTAGCTTAATAGAATCATTTTATTTATCGCAGTTTTAACTAATTTAAAAAGACAGACAGACAGACAGCTATATAATACATGACGTCTTAGAGTTTTATAAGAATCAAGTGCCCGATTTGGTTAACAAAATTGATAACTTTTGGATTTAAAAAATTCGATTTTCAGAGCATGAAATCGAAATCAGACAAATTTTGAAAACGATTCTATTTTGAATACTCAATTCGTGCTTTGAGTACTGCTTATCTTTACTGCACTCACTTAAAATCGCAAAAAATTATGGTAATTTTTTTAAAAAATAAACAAAAAACTTCCATAAAATTGATTTTATTCGATTTCGTTTTTCAAAACATGGCCGATAATTTCATTATCAGTTTGATTATTTTTTAAAACCTGATGACTGTAATTAAATCTTTATGGATTAAGAAACTGTTCAATAGTTAAATAAATCTCTCACTGAATTGAAATTTTGAGAATTAATATCGGGTTATTTTTTAGCTATTATCTTTTTTGGCAACACTGGTTTAAACAGCTGACGCACGTTTCGTGGTTTGTTTCACTGTCAAACATCTCCAGTTTGGTCCAAGGCGAATTCATAAAGGTGACATTTTCGATTCATCTATTTATTGTTTATTTTTTTGTGTGTATACTGAATGTCAAGCTTTATTTACACTTTGTGAAAAAATTAATTCAATAAAAATGTAAAAATTTGAAAAAAAAACTTATTTAAATTTTATAAAATAAAAAAAGTGAATATAAAATATAAACACAAGAAATTAAAAATCCGTAAGGAATAAGTGGGGCCACACATAATTTGCAATTGAGGACTTTCTAAAGCAATTGTGTATATTTAATTAACAAACAAATTTTCTTTTTTGTATTTTCAACAAATATTTTTGACATTCACTCTAACTTTTTACAAAAACAAAATACATAGTATTTTTCAATAGAAAGGGATAGGTAGCATAGCTCTATCTCATGATGCGGTCACCTTTATAAATTCGCCTTGGTTTGGTCTATAATTTAACCATGAATCGTCTTACAAACGAACAACGCTTGCAAATTATCGAATTTTATTATCAAAAAGCGTGCTCTGTTAAAAAGTTCATCGCGCGCTTCTTCCATTTTATGGTCAGTTTAATCGACCCACTGAAGCGGCTATTCGGTAGGTTAATAAGCAGAATTGTCGATTTTGGAGTGAAGATCAGCCAGAAGCATTGCAAGAGCTACCAATGCATCCAGAAAAAGTCACAGTTTGGTGCGGTTTATGGGCTGGTGGCATCATTGGACCGTACTTCTTTAAAGATAATGCGAATCGTAACGTAAATGGTGAGCGCTACCGTGAGATGATATACTTTTTTTTGCCTAAAATGCAAGAGCTTGACTTGCATGACATGTGGTTTCAACAAGACGGTGCCACATGCCACACAGCACGCTTAACAATGGACTTAATGAGAGGCGAGTTTAGTGAACATTTTATTTCACGTTCGGGACCGGTCAATTGGCCGCCTAGATCGTTCGATTTAACGCCTTTAGACTATTTTTTGTGGGGCTATGTCAAAGCTTATGACTATACACACATGCCCGCTTCAATTGACGCATTGGAAGACAACATTGAAGTATTTATTCATGAGATACCGGCCGAAATGTTGGAAAGAGTATGCCAAAATTGGACTAAGCGGATGGACCATTTGAGGAGCAGTCACGGTCAACATTTGCATGAAATAATCTTCAAACATTAAACTATATGGACCGGACCGTACTATCGATTCAAATAAATATTCCATGCATTTTTCTGAATTTTATGTGTTTCGGTATTGGATTTAAAAAATTGCTACTTATCGAAGAAACTAAATATTATTTAGCACATACATAATATGTTATTACGTTAATAATTCAAAATTAAAAGGATCGTTCTCGATAATGGTATGGTTCTTTAAGCTACGTTCACAATGGGAGAAACAATTTCGTTTTTTCTTCTATCTTCTTTCTTCCTAAAGTATTTCATAAACATATTTTCCTTAAATCTTTTAAACAAAAATGAACCTAAAGTTTTATTAAAAATTTGAGTCAACTGGAACTTCAACAACAATTTGTATGAAACTGTTTCTGAAGCTTAAAATAATTTTATTTAGTTTTGAATGAAAATTTTAACAAAATGTTGCAACAAATAATAATAAATACGATATCGATCAAATCAATCTATAAAAATTTTAGTACGGGCATACATATTTACATACATAACTGCCGTATTTATAACAAATTAAAGAAGTTTAATATGTGTGTTTTTAGGCAAATTTTCCAAACAAATTTTTTTATAATACATTTTAATTTTTTATAAATTAATTAACAAATATGTACTCCACACTCACAATATAATTACAGTAACGGACTGTAGTTTATTTAAGAATTATTCCGTTTCTTTGTTTTTCAATAAATAAACATTTAAAATTCCAAGCAAATTTATTTTTAACTTATTCTTACAGTTATTGATAAAACTAAGTGCATATTAATACGGATTTTCAGTTGCAGTTAATATTTTCCATTAAACGAAAATGTAATTTAAAGTAACGAAAAGGTCATTTAATTTTTATTGTCAAAAATTCAACCGCGAATTCCGTAAAAACAAATTAATATTCAGTTATTTAATATAAATTAACTGTCAAAAAATTAACTACATATTCCGTAAAAATTAATGAACATTCAGTTATTTTATATAATTTAACTACCAAAAATAAATTTGTACTTTTCTATAAAAAACGATTTGCTTGTTTTGTGGAAAACAATTCCCAGTTTCTATTTGTTAAAAAAATTTAGTTTAAGACATCAAATTTTTAAAGCAAAAATTTGCGAAGCCATTTCGTTCACTCTGCTGGTGTCTTATAATTGAGAGTTCTTCTGTACACAAAGGGGTTATTACAACAAAAGTAAAACAAACGTGTGTAACGGTATAAAGGTCCCATTAGCCGACCGTAAATGTAGAAATGTAAATGTAATGTAAACAGCTGATCGTTTCTGTTATATGGAAAGCAATGCAAATGCTTAACTGACTGTAATGTCACTTAACCGTAACGTGCCAACCTGTAGAAAATAGAATTTCATTACGAGGTTACGTGACAGTTGTAGATAGTGATGGGCTGCTTATATTTTAAATGCAATGCGGGTTAAATCACTCTTTTTGTTTGGTACTTTTTCAGTTATAATATCTGTGGACTTTTGACAAAATAAGTTACAATCCATATATATTTTCATTTATAAAAATATATGTTTTGATGTATAAAATTAACAAATGTATACATATCCACAAACAAACAAAGTCTGGTTTTTAGTGGTATCAAAACCTTGTTTAGGTGTATGCACATTTTGAAATTAATGTAAGAACATGTGTACGAATATGATATAATACATATTTGTTTTTTGTAAATCTGTAATATTATTATCAAATATTAAATTATTTATTTATTTATACATGCAAGAAATACAGTTTTTATACTATTTAAATCACTTGGTACTTTCTCTGCAAAGCGGTCACCATTTCAAAATTTTTAATTCTCATCACTGTGTGTGTTGTTTTATGTATACTAATGCTTTTTTGTTTTTGGTTGTTACATGTTCTATAAGTGCACAAACGAGCTTACAGTACGTTACGGTACTTTACATTGCATTTAATTACATTTACGGTCGGCTAAAGCGGCCTTAAGTAAAAAATAATATTCTCTCTCTCATTAGAAAAACAAGCGGACAGGTGTCTGTCTGGTATATTTAAGAAGTTCGGCTCTTTTGTGGAATAAACAAAAATTAGAGAATTTAATAAAATAACTGAATATTTCTTTGTTTTTACGGAATATTCTCAGTTAATTTTTTGATGGTTAATTTATATAAAATAACTGAAAATTCATTTGTTTTTACGGAACGTGGAGTTGAATTTTTGACAGTAAAAATTAAATGAACTTTTCGTTAAAAATAAATGAAAAATAAGTAGACCGGGTTTTAAGTGAATTTTCATTTATTTTATATTACAATTTCAGTTAATTTTACGTACAGAATATTGTGAGTGCAGTTTAATAATCAACATACATATGAGAAAAAAAAAAATCATCAAATCATATTTTGGTCAAATAGGATAAAATCAGCATTTTGCCAACGCTGATCCAGATAAGGCCATATGGCAGGTACTCATGTAAATCTGTTTCCACAATTGTGCAAAAACAATTGTATTTTTAAGGTTTATGAAATAAAATTTTGGATTTCTGGGAAAAAATTAGAGATAGTCGTGTTTATTTTGCTCATAAGCGGAAAGACAAATTTACATACATATACCCTTTCTACCCGTGGTGAAGAGAATTAAAAGTAACTCCGGAGTAATAAAATTTTCAGAACAACAAAGGATACAAAGACTTAGTAAAATATTCCAATTCGTTTTCCATTAAAAACTAAAATCGTAATAGATAATACCCAAAGCCGAGTTGATTTTTAAATTTTTCCTAAGAATTTCATCATTTAGCAGGATTTCGAATTTTTAAGCAACTAGCCGACTTTTTACATACGACGAATGTTAAAGTATTATCCAATTAAATTAAAAATTTTACTTTAACTCAAGCTGCATATCCGCCAACAAAGTTGTGCAAGCGGGGAGAATGTTTTATAAAAGAAATATTTTTGCTAAAAAATTTACCTTTTCAAAATTGCCATTAAAGTGGCGATTGGACTATATAAATTTTCAAATATTTTGTGAAAAATTTTAATTTTTGTGTTAAAATATTAAAAGTTTTATGTTTTGTAACGAATGTTGATATATTAAAATAATTTTTTTGCATTAAAGTATTAAAATCAAATAAAAGATTGCATTTAAAGAAATGAAATTAAAAAAAAGAATTAAGTAAAGGAAAATATAAGATAGAAATGGTGCTTAATAAAATGTGATAAAACTTAGGAATTGGTTTTCAAAAATTAATTGAAAATAGATCGTGGTGCTTCAAGGTGCATTATTTTGAAAGTTAAAATAAAACAAAAAAAAAAAAAAAAATAATTCAAACCACTTTGTTTTCTAGAAAAACCTACTTTTTATCTTCTTTGCCATTAGTGGAACCAGTAGAGTTACGATCCAAGCCATCCGTAACCATGGCATCTCGCACTAAGCTTTGTAACAAGGTTCGATCGCAATAGTATGGCTCTGCTTTGCGAGAACCCTGAACATTCATGTGTTGGGCAAAATGACCCACTGGTGTTGCACCATGCAAACTATGATGAGGTTGGGGGGATTTTGGTCTTACCTTTAATTAAGAATGGCGAAATAGAAATACAATTAGTATACTACTTTATTTTCATATTTGAAAACAGAAACAGGAGTTTCTATGTAGAGTTTTATGTTAAGTTTGCTTACCGACATCCATTTCCAACCAGGTCTTCCAGCTCTAGATAAAAAGTGCAACACCTGTTCTTCGGGTGAGCCAAAACTTGGCTCTTGATCTCTAGAACCCGAATATTCACCCGAACTTTCACGTTCCTTTTCTAAATCGCTAACACTGTTGTATTCACAATAAACCCAATCGGGATGGACACGCCAGTTTTCTCCCTTAAAATATTCAGTTACTAGAAAATAACACAAAAATATAAAAATTATCATCGGCTTAAGAGCTTAATAGAAAAGACTTACCATTCTTTCGGGAATGTCTTATTTCCTGTTGGGAGACCAATTCATGGCTGCCATATTTTTCAGGTAATACAACAGCGAGCGTAAAAGGTGTATCCTCAATGGGACCATAAAAATATCTGTCACAGGGCAATAAAAAAAGTTTTATTAAAAATTTTAATACTTTATTTAAGAGTTTTCCGAAATCAACGAACAAAACTTAATAAAAGAAGCGACTTAAAGATTCCTTCTTACCTTTGAGTTCGTGCGCTAACACGTTTCATATCATCGAAATGATTTAAAATAGTGAATTCTGTTTCACCCTCTTTGGGCATAATCATATCACTGCGCATCTGTGAAGAATTAAAATAGCACAAATTAATTTAATTTTTCCTTTAATCCTTATTCAAATCTAAAACTTACATCATACAATAGATTTTTATTCATTTCGACAATTTCATGATCGTTGCCAATTTCGGTTTCCGGCAATTCCAACTCCGTTATGTCGACCGATGTGTAACGTGGTCTCAACTGATCTATATACTGATTACCATCACTTAGCGGGCGTAAGTCGGGATGATAGAGTACACGACCATTATTATCAACGATAAACGAATACCCATTCGGTCCTAATTTATGTTGCGGTATCATTTTACGTATCTCCTCTACGGGGACATCTGTGCCGACAACACCCAATAAATTTGCTACACGTACCGAATGGTTGCGTCTATCGAAGACCGGAGTTGAAACTGTCGTCACCAAACGTCTTTGATACTCGGAATCACGAGCAAGACCGCCAGACTTCCCAGCCGTAAAAACTGGACTCCAATGTACGGGATGGTCAGCTTGATACATAATCATTGGTCTGGCCATAACTAAAGCGTAGTCCATTACCTTTCGTCTCGCATCTTCTAAATCGGTAATTTGGACAAAGAATCCCTTATTCGAGCAGGCCATTTCGTGTAGATTACTGCGACTTCCCGAATCAGAGCCAATTAAATATGTAAAAATGCGTACTGGCATATGAGGCCAATTGTATTGTTTTATGATCTCTTTGTGAGATTCAGAGGAACTTTCGGTTAATAACATGATGGCTTGATTACACTGACTTCCCTCGCCAGATTGGTTGTACTGAAAAGAAATAATAATGAATTTAGTATTAATAATCTCAGAAGTCTTCTTTTCTCTCTGTTGGATGACACCTATAGGGCGGCCAGGTTAAATCGTGGGGTATCCGTCCCTTTTTCAATACTAAATAAATTTGTTTTTTTCAATAAAAAAAAATTTGTAGCATCTTTTTTAGTCTCTTTTTTAAGGTTATAACAGTGCCACGGACCCATTTACAGTAGCAAACGAAATTCAGGATATATAACTCTAAAGTTTTATTCACCGATTTCGTATTTCCTGACTTTTTCCTTTCCCGCGACCATAAAAAATTTTCTCTTTAATTCCTGCGAATTTTTTTGTAAAGAATAATTTATGTTTATCAAATTCAGGATATGTGATTCTTTATGGTAATTTTATACAAAAAAATGTGTCCTATCATAAAATTCGGAATTCCATAGAATGGGGGTTCCAAAGTGTCGAGCTGCAGGCAACTGAACGGTTCACAGGTTACGAATAGTGAACGGCCTTTAAGATCCAATTTGACTGACATATCCAAAATGTCATGGGCATACAAACAAAATTTAATTGGTTTGTATAATTATTGTAATGATGATGTTATGCTCAGTATCCTTTAATCAAATACAGTGTTGCCTATAAGATTTGTTTTAACAGCTGTTTTGAACGGTAAAGTTTTATTTAATTTGAGCTTTAGATACAAAGGTTTGCTGTGATTAAACAGTTGCTTACAAATAAGCTGTCTTGAACAATCAGCGGATGTGTGTCTTATGAGCCACATCGACAAGGTGAAGAGGTACCACCTTTTAATTTGTGCCTGTCCACAAATCTGACTAGTTTCACGATCTAACCTCAAGGCGGTCTAACTAGTGGGTGGCAATGAATGCGTTTACCAATTGCCTCTGTGAATGATACACTCGTCCCTTGCTTAGCAGCCGGAGGTATCTAACCTCCGGTGCTTTGGGAATTACCATTAACATGTGTTGATTAGAAACATTACCTAGAAAATTTCGCCAAGAGGCCGAAATTTCTCACAAGTTTTGCAAATCAGCCTTAAAAGTAGCCCTTTAAAGATCTCCCTTCCCGCGGCTTTGGATATAAATCACAACCTCAACATGATTCCTAAAAGTATCTGTTCGTGAGAAAAGTAAAACTGTTTGCACAAGCTATCTTTCCGAAAGGCAAAATGCATTTCTTTTTTAGGAAAATGTGTCCGGCGGCCTTAAACAATAGTCGGGCCGTTGCTATGCCACCGGGGGCCACTGACTCCAGTGGTATAAGATAGGATATCTGGTCAGCCGCGACCTCAATGAGATCTGTCAATTTTAAATTCTGCCGAATTTCAGGTATTAGCTGCACATGGCTTCCCAAGATGAAGTATTCATTGTGCCTTTCCACAGTTATATTTCGTTTCTTTGCCTAGTTGGTACTGCTGCAAGCGGAAATATGTACTTATATTAAGCGGTTGTCTATAAAAATGTGAGCTGAGAAATTTTGTGTGAAGGATTAGACGCAGCTTTGTCATTAGACATGTTGCTGTAGAAGAATCAGTTGCTTATCCAAAAATCAACGATTAACTTCTATCTAAAACCACTTTTGTCCAACATTCAAAATATTTAATAAAAGATTTTTCCTATTATATTTACCTTGTGTAACAAGCTAAAGGCGTATTCCAAGCCTGCTGTAAAATTAGCAGTATCTTGTAGTTTAATGGCCTTAACGGCCGATTTTATTTCTTGAACGTTATCGGGTGTAGCCCGAACCATACGATCTTTAAAACAGGGCACTGGGGCTTTAATAACATCAGCAAATGTTATTAAATTAACAAAATCATTCTCCCCTAAAGTATCCAAAATGCTAAAGGCTGTCTCCATCGCCAACTCGAATGACTTCTCCGACATGCTTGAAGAAGAGTCCAATAAAATCATCTGTAAAAAAATTATTAATAAAAATTAATAACTGTAAGATAAAAATAATTTATAGGAAAACTTACTATATCCTTGGGTGATGAGGCCGCCTGCACAAACCAATTCTGCGTACGAAAATCATGTATTTGCTTACTTCCCTTTGAACCCTCCGGTGGCCAGGCGGTACCGGGAAAGCGACGCAGAAATCCGGATGTTGAGCCAAAATACTGCCACGACAAAGCCGGATCTCGCTCCAAGTTGTTCTGGAACAGTGGATCCAAATGTGAACTCCACTGTAGTGCTGCCTTAACGTCTCCCTCATCCAATGAGACACCATTAGGCACCAGAATCGAACTTAGACTGAGATTAACGGGTAGTCGCTCAAAACGTCGCATAAAACGAATATCCATATGTCTAGCTCCATCGGCCAATTTGCCATCGGCATTATATTCGTTAATGCGTCGTGCATCGTAATGTTGATTATTTGCGGTGGCCGAATGAGAGCTTTGCGTATCCAATTCCGATAAAGCGGCCTGTTCTGCCGAGTCCATAATGCGCTACAACGAGAGAGAAAAGTGTTTTAAATGTTAATATTTATTTCAAAAATAGTTCATACAAGTAAAATTTAATGTGAACATTAGAATTGTTATCGTTGTTATATCTTTAAGTAGTTAATTTGTTCATGTGCAAAATACATAAATCCAAAAAAAAACTTTGCCTTCAACTCCTTGTGGAGTTCCATTTCTCTTTATACAATTAATCCAACCTATTTTTGCATTTGTTGTTGTGGTTGTGTTATGTGTAGTTGTAGTAGTCGTAGTTCAAATAGAACTTGTCTTGGTTTTTTTTTCTGTGAGTTTTCAAATTGTACAAAGCTTTTGCCGAGATCCACAAGAATATGTACATATCGTCAACTTAAATGCAAGCGGACGTAACTGCACAATAATTCGAAATCCAGTTTTTGATTTTTAATTTTTTTTTATCAAACTACATATTTCAACAAACCTCAAGACCTCTGCGATCAAAAACGCCAACTTTATTAAATAAATTTAAACGCCAAAATTACTTTATTATTATTTATTTTGTAACGTTTTTTGCTTCTCCTATAATAAAGAATTAAAAGTGAAGTTACGTTCTTTTTGCATTTAAGTGGACGATATGTACATATTCTTGTATCAGAAATTGTTGGTACTCGTTGTTTAATCTAACACAGTACAACACATGATTTCGGGACTCAATTCTGATAATTGCTTATGAAAGTGGACCCAAAAAGAAGAACTTCTGCATCATTAGTTTGGTCATGGTAGCTCAATAAATAATTTAAAAATTAATTTGAAGTTAGTAAATATCGTATAGGGGAATTTGTCACGTTTTAGGCTCTTTTGTTTGTCATAACTCGAAAACCACTAATCCGAATAAGCTAAAACAAATTTAAAAAAATTAAGAATTACAAATCCTTTGTTCATACATAAGCAACAGTAGTTTCGCAGTTATAAATAAATGTATGAAAAAAAATATTTCCTGCCCAAAAAATTTAAATTTTTTATTTTTAATTCATAAAAAATCCAAAACGGTAAAAAAAAACATTGATGACTTTTTTATTGATTCTTTATTTTGCATGAAAATAAACATTCCGATTCATTTTCAGAAAATATGCAATTTTATATGCAACCTATGCATGGAAACAACATTTAGAACATTTTCAATTATTGTCACTATAATAATATTTGTGAAAGATTCGCTTTTCATTAATTTTCGTATATCCGGTCCATTGAGAATACCTGTTTGAAATATAAAAAAAAAAACATTTACGAAATAATTATTGGTAATGCGAATATATCGAAGTATCCAGACTCGGAGGTTTAGGTGTATCGGTACCAGCAGCGCGTTCAACTGGAAGTGTGGCAGTAAAAGCAGCAATGTATTCTTTTGTTTTCTGTTTAATCCAGGACGAGAATTTATGCATGCGTAGCACCTGGATTCATCATGTCCAGTTAGGTATTCCACCCAAATTATTGGCTTCGTAAAAGAAAACTGTCCACCTTTTCCATGTATCCACATTATAAGGGTATTATAACAATTTTTGCACACTGTGGCGTAAAATTTGCACTACTTAAATCTGCTTCATCAAAATAGTGACAATACGCTGTTTAATCAATTTTTTCGATCCAGTTAGCCTCTTTTTGGGACGATATGGCCACAAACGTAACAAAAATTATCCAATTGTGGGCACTTGTTTGTTTCCATATTTGGAAAATATATTATATGTTTTGTTGTTATTCACTTTTAAAAACCGGAGAAAAATTCACTTGTACTTCTCGCGTTCGTCGACTCTTGTTAAATGACAAAAATAGATCAAAGAGCGCCTATAAATACTACAAATATTTCAATATTTTACCGGCAGGTACTTATGAAATATGTTTTCGAAACGTTCCAAAACATGAGCACTCATAAATGTGGGTGCAATTTCTGTTAAAAAATCATGCTGGTAACTAACGGAAAAACCCAAATAATTAAAAAAGGGCACCTTTCTTTTTATCCTTTTTATTGTCCACTCACATTAATAAAAGCTTATTACTTTGCTACCGCAATCATAAAAATCTAATAACTTTTGTTAATTACTTTTTTTTAATTCTGATTATCATAAAAAAGTCATCAATGTTTTTTCCAAGGCCCATCTATCAGGTCTGCTTACTTGTACAAAAACAAAAAACTTTTTCTTTTAAGCTGTCAAAAACTTACTAAAAAATATACAAAGCAAAAGGAAAAAACGTGTATGTAAACAACTTTTAAAAGCTCAAAAGAACGAAAACAATGATCATCAGGCTTCTTGCGCAGACCTTTTCAATGGGCCTTGGTTTTTTCCAAAGAATTTTTTGGATATCTCGAGCAAATTTTTGAAATTCATACCTTTAATTAAATGTGAATAAAAGCGAAACGCGTTCATCGATTTTCATGATTTATATGTCATTTTGTTCATAGGTTATGTGACTTTAAGTGAAAGTAATAGGGCCTTACACTTTTTTTTACCGTTTTGGATTTTTTATGAATTAAAAATTTAAATTTTTTGTTTCAGCTTATTCGCACTAGTGGTGCTCGAGTTATGACAAACAAAAGAGCCTAAAACGTGACAAATCGTATAGGGGAAGATATTTACTAACTTCAAATTAATTTTTAAATTATTTATTGAGCTACCATGACCAAACTAATGATGCAGAAGTTCTTCTTTTTGGGTCTTCTTTCATAACCAATTATCAGAATTGAGTCCCGAATCAATCACCTGAAAAATGTTGTACTGTAAATTCTGAATATTTTGGATGGAATTTAAGAAAGAATAAATAAAATTTATTTTGTTTTAGAGAATTTCCTAACAGTTAAAAGGGCTAAGAGATTTCGAATAACTAGATATTTACCCCAAGCTATATAAAACTAAAAATAGTTGGATTAGTTTATACAAAAGTTTTGATTTATAAAATCCAGACAAAATATCTCATCTTACAGGAAACTAATGAAGACCCACTTTGTCATAATAGTGCTTATGTAATTCCAGAAACGTTTTGAGAGCCCAACCCCAGTACAAGCAAAATTTGACATAGTTTTTGTAAATCTCAATACAAAAATTAGAGCATTGTCAAAAATTTTATTGTGTATAATTGATTATAAAGAGGGGCTGAAAAAAATTATTATTATTTTCTTTTGGTTATATATAACCATAACTTCAACCAAGAAAATTGTTTGGTTACAAATACACCTGTACATTATAAAAAGTAATTTATTTTTCGGTTACATTTATCCATAATAAACAAATAACAATGTTGAGTCGGTCACAATATTGAGAGACAAATTTTCAAGAGCGTACCTTATTTGGGTCCAATGGGCAGGCTTAATGCTTAGGACAATAAGAACCTTTGTACCAATTTTCATTAATTTATCTACAAAATTGTGACCTGTACTTTAGTTTACATTTACAGCCGGCCAGCCTGACGGATGTATCGATTCAAAAAGTGATACACACCAATTTTTGTCTTCTTAAATAATTCTTCACTGATGATTGTTTCAGTGTATATTTCAACCAAGACATCCCTTTGGTAATAGTAATAGTTATTTATAACCAACACATAATGTTTAATGCAATGGATATTTAAATAAAAAAAAAACAAATATTTCTTAAGATACGGTCACATTTATTAAACATTTGACCAAATAAGCATCACCACTACTTTTGTTAATACTTAGTGAGATATAAAATAGTCTTATGGCCATTTTCTCAATGTATCGACAAACTGTCTGTTACTTAATGTTAACATAAATTTATTGGACCGATAAACTGTCCGTTAACGATTTTGGGTTTCTCAATATACCGAAAAAAAACAAAGTTTTCAGCTGGCAACGCCACTCAAAATAGATTTAAAAGATGGGAGTCAGCTGATTGAATTTATCTATACGGCAAATAAAGGGAAAATAAATAATTGGCAGATGAGTGCCGGTTAGCTTTGCGATTAAAACGAAGCAAATGATACATTGAAAAAACCAAATTTCTTTAATGTGCAGTTTTTCGTTGGGAAAAAAGATAATCGCCTAATGAGAAAATGGCCATTAATATCACAAAATAAAGCAAATTGTACTGCAAAACTTAGCAAAAAACTGTTTTATGTAAGATGCGGTGTTATAATCCAAGTTAATGCTCGAATTAAAGAAAGTTATATATTAGATTGTCTGCTGGTCACGTCTTTTCCGCCAAATATTTGTCTAGTGTGACCGTAGCTTTACTTTAATTGGTCATGATAACTAAAATGAAATAAATTTAATTTTAATTGTTGATTAAAAACTTTATCTTAAATTCATCAATAGTAATTGTTAAATATGATTTTTTCGCCGTTTTTCTATAACTTATAGGGCCCCTGATTATAAATATTTGAAATTCCCAAATCTTTAAAGTAAAAAATTTTCACTATTTCTATTTCAGCCCAAATCTACATCCACTTTTTAATCTGCTTCATAAAAAAAAGAAGAAAAACAAATAGAAATCCAACAGAAAGTAGAACAAATATGAAGAAAGCAGCTTCGGTGCATCCTTTATTAACGGTTTTGGAATATGGTGTCATAATAACAAGGCGCCTGCACATGTAAAATACAACAGCAAATATTAATTTAAAACTCAAACAGGCACACAAAAATATACATAGATAGAAACACACAGAGACACAACGTTTTTATTATGAATGATGGAAATGGGGAATAAGGAACAACAAGGAAGAAAGGATGTCTTAAAAAAACATTTGTTTAGCAAATTATTTGTTAAAGAGAAAATGGACGAAGTGTTATTGGAAATGAGATGGAATTGTTAATATTTAATTTTTATTAAAGGGCTGAAAAGTAGGGCTGATAATGAAGACCTTCCCAGGAAAAACTTTCTGGTTTTTAGTAATAGATGGTAGTTATTTCATACGTTACCTGGTAAGTAGTTGTCATTACAATTGTCATTATTCTGAAAACTTCAATAGGTATTACTTCTGTTATTTACACTACTTAATATTTGCTTACTAATAATCAGTTCAATAACTTCTTATTAGTGGTGTTGTTTTCAGTACTGAATATTTACTTACTGTTAACGTACTTATTAGGGCTATTAACTAGTGTTTTTTTTGGCTTCTAGTAAGTATATGTGACGCGCAAAATAGAAAGGGTTTTGTCAATTTAAAGATTTAAATACGTGTATCTTTGGTGTACCATCACTGAGCGTCTCATTTGAAAGCGACACATCTCAACCTTGTTGGTGAACCTTGAAAACGCGCGTAGGTCGTCCCTACCTCTTGTTTTGTTTAGTTGATTTTTACTGTTCCCTTTACCATACTGGTCGCTTTCTCTATGCGCTGTCACATATTGTTAGTACTTATTTACAATTCAACTTACTCGTAGTTAAATAATAACTAGATTTTTTGACTTCTAGCAAGTGCATTTGAAAGTACTGAATTCTGTGGACACCTCGAACAAAAATAAGTAGTTATTCAGCCGATAAATAAGTAGTGTTTTTTTTTTGTCCAACACTATTTGCTAACTTACCATGTAAGTAAAGTTTTTGCTGAGTAACTCATAAACATACATATTTGTTATTTTTTTTTTTTTATATATATTTTTTATTTATTCAATAACTTATGGGTTTTCAATTGCCTCAAAGAGCAACAAATCTACTCAAAAAATCGAAAAATTCGGAAAAGTTTGCAAAAATAGGAAAAATTAGCGAAAATTTTTTGTATTGCAAACAAGCCATAAAATTGATTAAAAGTCTCTTAACCTAAAAGAAATGGCGAAAATTCGGTAAAAATTGCCAATTTAGCGGAAATTCCCAAAAATTTGGTAACAGCGGTATAATAGCAAAGCCTTTTATTTATTAAAAATTGTGAAAGTTTTAATAAATCGGAAAACCTTCAGGAACAAACGCTCCTACCGAAAATATTGCTTTAATTCGAGAACAATTGCCATATTTGAAACAAACCCTAACATTTATTTGAAGTCGCTAAATCGGCAAAAAAAAAGACAAACTTTTTGTTAGGTTCTAAAAACAGGAAACAAATATTTTTTTTTGTTTGTTTTTAAAAAACATTGTCTTATTATTTTCTTTAAAATGGAAAATGCTGCTTGACCCGTTTTTAATTGAAATACCTTTTATGACAACTTTTTCTTGAAAATCCCCTCTTTGTGACCCTTCTCAAAACTTTCCAATGGTAACCCTGATCCCAAGATATTTTAAGTACGATATTAAGTTTAATACATTTAGCATATTTAGTTAGAATTAAAAAGTTGGGTGTTTTATACTTCGGGCACCAGGATAATTTTCAGAAAACTTCTATATTTAAGGATGGAGTTTTGAAGTTTTAAAGCACTTATAAATTGGCCCAACTGCTCACACACTTTCTACTTCACAGTAACAACTACAACAATTGCTACTAAAATCTTTTGAAAAGATTTTCAACACCATAGAATTTTATAATCTTCGCTGCAGAACTGACAAGCAGACGTACGTATTTAAATAAAAGGTACCTTTTGCATGTTTTGAAGGAATAAAAAAAACGAATGTCGACTAAAAACAAAACGTAAATACACGTACACCTGTACAGCACAAGAAAGTGCTGTGTGTGCAGGTGTATGCTATTGTGTATGAGTGAGTGCATGTAAAAATAATAAAGAGGAGATTAACTAGAAGAAGATTTAGACATTTTCAATTTCAAAGTAAATACGAGTACATTGACAACAACAACAACAAAAACAACTAAAGTAATAGCAAAAACAAATATTAAGTATTAGCAGTCTTTGACACGGCATCTTTTTTATTATTAGTATTTTTAGTACTTCAAGCATCTATAGTAATTTCTTACAACAAAATGTCATAATCTTAATTAATACTCAGGAACTGCAAAAATAAAAACAACAACTATGTACATGATTACACTTATATTAATGCTCATCTTAACTCAAATAAACACAAACAGACACACACACTCACACATGCTTACACACATCCTTGAATCTCAGTATTAAGTTTAACGGTTTAACAGAAGAGAGTGAGATAAAATAAAAAAACGAAAAGTTATTAAAATATTTCAGAGCTTAAAGGATGGGATTTTTTGTTTTATTGAAGCAACTGGAAATACTATACATATCGTCGTTCCGGAGTTATCTTGTCGTATATCACAAAATCGAAAAAAATGAGATAAGACCGTTTCCTGCGGTAAATTTTACAGATCTATCGATCTGCGCAATCCTCACGTCTCTATCTCTTATGGTTAATGAGATATTACGAACCCATTTTGTTGTATATCCACTTTTGCGAAAAAATTAATGCGTTATAATACCGTATGTAGCATAATTGTGGATATACGACAAAAATCGTATGAAAACTTTCAATTACAAAAATCTTGCGTTATCTTGTTGTATGTGAACAAAGTATATTAGGCATATTACAAAAAGAGACTATTTTATTAATATTGCTGTTATTTTAACATTTTTCGTTTTATATGTAAAGATATTTTTCGGACGTAGTACACAACGGCTATTTATATTGATGGAATTATTGCTGTAATGCTTAAATTCATTTTATTGTTAAGCAATTAAAGTTTAAATATTCAGGGTGGTCCAACCATAATGCACATTGTTAATTGTAAATAAAACAAAAAGTTTTTAGAGAATTCTCTAAATATTTTTTATTATTATAGAAGGATCTATGACAAATATGTGTGAGACAAAATATCAACCATATGCTCGTCTTGGCTTCGGTTATATACCTCTGTCCTATGGTCCATATTTTCAATGGCTCTGAGACATTATTGAGGTTCAATGTAGTTAATGTGTCAAATTATCGAATCATTATTGAATTGTTCTTGGCTTATTGACGTACACTTTTTATTTTTAATATTACCAAAGAAAGAAGGCCAACGGTTTCAAATCATATGATCGTGACGTCCAATTAACATGGCCATTCTTTTAGAACTTCTTATCCTCCAGGTACATATCCTCCATTTCTGGCAAAAAGAAATCCGTTATCAGCTCGCGATAGCGAACACCATACCTCATTTTCGAAAAATAAGGTCCGATGATGCCGCCTGGCCATAAACCGCACCAAGCATGCATGCACAGGCGTTTTCACATTTCCTACAGAGTTGGTTTGCTAAAATTGGTGCAAAATTATCCCGATTGTGGACACATTTGATCGATTATGCTGCCCAAAAAAATCAAGATGTGCACAAAATGTTTTTTTTATTTGACCGCCCATTTTTGTAAAAGGCTTCAGCAATCTTAGCTCGCTGCTCAATGCTGCACCTCTCCATGCATGAATTTGGCACTGATACCAAGAAATGTCAAATTAAGTTGGACAAAAATTTGACGTTACGGTGTGACTCACAGTTAACCTCGTGCATTATGGAAAGACCACATTTAAGTAATAATAAACCTTAAAATTATTCATACATAAGGAAATTCGATAATCACCCCTATCGTGAATAACAAGTGGAATTTTTGTTCCCATAAAATGTTCATTCCCCTCGAAGGGAAAAAAGCAATCGTGAATTTCATGTGAAAAATTTTCCACTCTATCAGTTCCAGTGAATGTAAAAAAAGAAGAAAGATTAAGAAAATTAAAAAATCAATGAAATTTTTGCTCAAAATATACAAGTATATATTTTAAAGAAAAGTTAAAATAATAAAGCAAAATATTTTGTACTGGAGGGATAGTATGATTACAACGTTAGTTTTTTGCACTTTTTAAATTTAATGTAGTAAAATATTTTCCAAAATTCTGCCACCAAGTCAAGCGAAAGCTTCACAAATCCGCAGGCAATCGACCTGTTGTTTTGCATTTTGTTGAGCAATATATGGGTTTGTGCCTTATTAACTTTATTAACCCTTAATAATCGATTTATAGGAGGAGTCACTTACATACGTGTTCTGTTCCCTAGCAAAAATAAAGTGAGAAAATCTAAGGGAAATGTGAACAAATTACTAGGGAAAACATTTCTCACGATAAGGGGAATTTTTTCCCGTGAACATTTTTTCACGTTATTATTCTCCTTGAATTACATTTTTTGATGGGAGTTGTTCATGATCGCAAAGGGGAAAAATCACGAGGGAAAAATTATTCACGATAGGGGTGAATATAAAAACTATAACTATACGTAAATACATTTGTCACTTGCATAAATTTTCGTTTCGAAAATTATTATAACTTAATTTTCAATATTGGTAAAACACGTGAATGTAGGTTTTTAATACCTTATTTTGACTTATATCATACAAACTAAAAAATATTTCGCAAAAAGTGGCGTATACGACAAAATTTAAAATTTTTTTCGGACGTGACAATCGCTATAACTTGAAAATTTATTTCCATGATTTTGGATATTTTTACATAAATCGATAAAGAACTTCAAACACAATATCTGACAAAAATATTGGACGACTTTTTTCACGTACATTTTTGCGTATAAAAATTTGAACCTTAAGATTCGATTTCCCAAAAAAAAATTTTTGTGATATACGGCAAGATAACTTCGGCACGACGATATGTACATATGTATATTAATTTCTTTGCTACTGCAAATTTTTTAATAATAAATTTTTTATTTTAATTATTTCAAAATAAACACTTTTATTCCAACAAAGCATACTAAAGGCGTGGTACATGATTTATGGGTTTAAATACAAAACTCCATCTTTTGGAGACATTTTTTATTGTTGCGGCAAACAGCGTTTTTGAGTTAGAGACACAAGATTATTTCCACAACTTCCACTATGACGATATGAGTACGTAAAGCTTTCCCAGCAAACGTTATATAAGGCATTTGAAAAATTTGATTTTAAATCTACAGAAAGACGACAAAAATGTCTAACAAGATTATGTTCACAACTTAAACTACGACGATACGAGTACATAAAGCTAAACTAATAACCTGTATATTGAAAACGGAGCACATACACCATACGGTAATGGGCTTTCTATTGAAATTTTAAAAATATTCATAGAGGAATTGGATAAAATAGTTCCCTTTCATCTGCCGTATTACTGTAGTGTTCTGCAGGCCGAAAACTCAGCTAAGGTATTATCGCATATCGATGGATAAATGTTTATTAACTGATAGAAAGGCTGAAATTTCATCTGTAGCTGTTGCCTATACGACATCTTGGTTAGCTGCAAAATGTCAGATGGCTTTCAATGATATTGCGAAGCATTCGAAAGTAACGTTAATGTTGGTTCCAGAGCATGCGCATTGCCAAGGCAAGCAAATAGTAGTAGACGAGCTTGCCAAACGAGGTGGCCGTCTAGATTACACAGTTATTGATCAACTCAACAGTTATTGATCAAGTGAACAGTTGGGGTGGATTCGCAAAACCACCTACTCCGTATCCAGGTCTTTGTGATCTGGCAAGCATGACTGAAATAGCAGCTTTGAGCTGAGGTTCAATAGGGACTAGATTAGAAAAGTGGTCTCTGTGATAACTGGGCATTGGCTGGGATTTCAGTTATTACGAATGTGATGATGATGAGTTTGGCCTAAAACGTTCCCCAACGTAACGATAAAAGCGGCAGGAGCCGGCGAAATCAATCTGAACAAAACTTCCCGGTGATGCAAGGCATCTTAATATTTTAGAAACAAGGACTGTTGCGGCAGCAACTGGAGCCAAGTGTTACGGCAGTAACACTATAATGGTTAGAAATAATAAAACTAAACACAATTTGTCTTCATGAGGTAAATCGTTTATTTAAATACATTTGATCATGAAGTTTAACAATGTGTTTGATAATGTGTGTTCGTATGTGTGCGTTTTATTATCTGTAGTAAAAATTAAAATCGACATTTTAATTACATCGTACAGATTCATTACAACAATTAACTTACTAATTTCTATCCTGGCTTAAATACGTATTATTTCCACTAATAACTAAATTCTTTAAGATTCGACTTCCTTTTATCAATATGTCTTCCTTAGTTCAAATCAATATGTCTTCCTTTTAGTTAAAATCAATATGTCTTCCTTTTACAATAGGTTACTACTTCGTGAGCTTAAAATACGAACCACGTTAATTTAAGAAACGAGATCAACACAGGGTTGACATTACTAATCACAATAACGAGACCAACACAGAGTTGATATGCTAATTAACAAATAGTCTGGCACAATTCAAAAGTTGACAAAACTTACAGTTAAATTCAAATATTCAAAATATACACTTAAAATACGTAAAATGTTGATTTAATCCGCAACATCCCGCCGCCCGTGAGTCGATCTGGTAGACTCACCTCTAACATCTAAAACGGCTTACTTTGATGCAGGTCTTGTTAGCTTTCCTACTGATGTCCTTACCACTGGCGTTTGAAACGTATTTGCACAGCCAAGCAAAAAATGATTTGGGGTAAGAGGCTCTTGATCTGAGCTGTCAATGGAAATATGTGTTAATGGTCGCGAATTGACTAGGTTTTCAGCTTCTATTAGCAGACATACAAAGGTTTCTACCTGAGGCGATTTCAGCGATTCTTTCAGCGTAAACGCTAACACTCTTTTCACTGATCGCACCATACGTTCCCATGCGCCTCCAGCCGAGGGGTTCGCAGGGGTGTTAAATAACCATTCAATGCCGCGTCCACTGCAGTCGTTAGCTATTTTTGTATTATCAATGATAAGCTCCTCTTTACTCGCTCCAATAAAGTTGGTACCTCTATCGCTTCGTATGCGTACTGGACAGCCTCTACGGTTTACAAAGTTACGTATACATAAAATTACTGCGTCTGTAGACAAATCTTTTGCAACTTCTAAATGAATCGCCCTTACAGTCAAGCATGTAAAAAGGGCCACCCACCGCTTTTCACTTCTTCGCCCTACTGACACCAAATATGGACCCAAATAATCCACACCAGTATACGAAAATGGTCTTACATACGGAGAAAGCCGGTCAATAGGATGTTGGCCCATCAGAGGGGTTTTTGGGACTGCGTCTTTGTTTTTACATAATTGACACTTTGCCTTGGCAGATCTTATCAATTGCCTAAGGCCCGGAATCCAGAATTTCAAACGAATGGCAGCACGTACTGACTCTTGATTTTGATGCTTAAAATCTTCATGGTACTTTCTTATTATCAGGTTTGTTAGTTCGTGGCCTTTGGGCAGAATTATAGGTTCTCTTGTACAATTCGAAAGACAGATAGCTCGCTCAATTCGTCCAGAAAGCCTTATTAAGCCGTCATCGCCTAAACAAGGTGTAAGTTTATAAATGGCACTTGTTTTTAATACTGGTTTGTTAAGTCTCAATCGTTCGTATTCATCGAAAAAACTTACACGTTGGACAGTTTTACATAGAAATAATTCTGCTTTTTTAAGTTCTACAACGCTTAAATATGGTTGAAATTTTAGGTCAGGGCATTTCTGGCTCTTTAACCGCATTCTAAAAAATTTTGTTGCTCGCATAACCCAACTCATAACTCTTAAGAGTTTACTATAACTTGAAAAATTATTAAACTTAATAATTGAGATATCATTTACTACAGATATGAACTTAGATCTTCTCTCAGATTTACAATCATATTTAGATACATCATCTGGTAACATTGGCCAATGTTCTTCACTAAGTCTTAAAAACCCGGGTCCGCTATACCAGCACGATGTTGTGGGCCTTTTTAATCGCGTCGCCTCATCTGCCGGATTCTGAGTACCGGGAACCCATCGCCATTGATCCAGATTTGAAAATTCTAATATTTCGGTAATCCGATGGGCCACAAATTGTTTGTAGATTCTGGAATCTGATCTTATCCATTTAATGACAGTTTTGGAGTCTGACCAAAATATTACATTCCTAGGCTTTATGTCGTGACTTAAAATTATTGCTCTCGATAGCCTTATACCAAGTACTGCGGCTTGAAGTTCAAGCCGCGGGATTGACAGTGGCTTTATTGGGGCACATCTTGATTTTCCAGCTACAAATGTAACATCTACAGCGCTTGTACTACTTATGCACCAATAAGCAACGGCTGCAAAGGCCACCTCGCTGGCATCCACAAAGATATGTAAATCAACTACGGTCATAGGTTCACACAAGGCAGTACTATAACACCTAGGAATTCTTATGTGTTGTACACTTTCAAGTTCTTTGTACCATTTAAACCATTTTCGATATACTTCATCAGGAATTGGAGAGCTCCAATCCATTTTGTACCTCCATAATTCTTGTAATAACACCTTAGATACTATCATAACGTTGGCTAAGAATCCAAAAGGATCAAATATGGACATAGTAAGACTTAGTACTTCCCGTTTTGTGGGCTTGCGATTTCCGCTTAGGACTTCTTCTGGCACCTTGTTAAATTTTAAAACAAAACAAAATTTGTCTTCTGACGGCAACCAATACATTCCCAAAATATTTTCAGATATCGTCAAGCCACTGCTTAAGTTTGTTGAATATAATTTATTCGCATCAGGTATACCATCATTCATTACCTGACAAAACTGTTTTGAATTGGACACAAATCCCCTTAACTTAAAGTTCGCTTGCTGATGAATAGTAACTACATCTCTACTAACGACTATCGCTTCATCAACAGTGTCAAAGGAGTCCACATAGTCATCAACATAATGACAATCAACAATTGCTCTTGCAGCCCTAGGGTGCGTATTCTCAAATTGCATTGCGTTAAAATTTTTAACATACTGCGCTGAGCAAGGAGAACAGGCTGAACCAAAAATCATCACCTGCATCACATATACATCCGGCGACCTTGAAGTATCACCATCACGCCATAAAAAACGTTGGGCAATCTGATCCTGCTTTCGAATCATAACCTGGTGGAACATTTCTTTTATATCCGCGCAAACTCCGATTTTTCGTTGACGAAACTTGAAAAGTATGGATATTAAAGATTTAGGCTGATATTGGCTAGGACCCTTCATCAGCCTTGAATTAAAAGATTCACCACCTATACAAGCGGCTGCGTCAAACACAAGGCGACGTTTATTTCCTTTATTAACATTATTTATTACAAAATGCGGTAAATACCATATACAATGATCTTTACATGCTACCTCTACCGGCAATAACTTTCTAGCATACGATTTTGAGACATAATCCCTTATTTTGGTCTTGTACCAGTTGGCCAAATCTTCGTTGTTACTCATCTTGGCTTCTAGGCCCTGCAAACGTTTCATCGCAACATTGTAGCTATCAATGTGATCAAATTCATCCTTTTTCCATAGGAGGCCAGTCTCAAATTGTAGACCATTTTTTTTGGTAGTACGCTGAAGAATTTCTTCTGCTCTTTTATCATCGTTTGAAATCAATAATTTTGTATTTTGTACGCCAAAGTTTTCGATTGTAAAGAAATCTTCAATTTGTTGATGAATGTCGTCTAAAACCTGCACATCGATTCTGCATACAGTTGCCTCGGTTGAGTCTTCGTTTGCACCAAACATAATATTACCTAATTTAGTCTTGTGTACTGCAAAGCTTTCGTCCAAATTAACTACCTCAAATGGCCTTACGAGTCTTACATGGGGCAAACCGATTAACAATTTTGGCATGGCATTAAAATAGCTCATTATTTGTATTTTATTTAGAATCGGAAATTTATTCTTAAAATTTTCAAAATTAAGACTTTGTGGCGGCAATTTCAAATTTTCAGTTGTCCATACATTTTTCATATTAAAACAAGTATCACTTTCTTGTGTACCACTTATTTCCAAATTAACTTTTTTTGATACTTCATTTGTAGTTTTACCTCCAATCCATCCGAGGCATAAGTTGGATTTTAAACCCTTTAAACCTATTTTATTGGCAACTTCTTCTTCTAGAAGTGATATTTTTGAGCCTTCGTCTATGAAGGCCACAACGTCAGTAGAACCCTTTGGTCCTCTTAATTTAACAGGCAAAAATTTAAATAAGGTTTCTTTATTAACAGAATTATCAACAATTGCATTAACAGCATTGTTTTCGTTATCAACGTTTATCGCCATTGTGTCATCCCTAATTACCTCTTTGTTATTATTGGCATATGTTTTGCTTTTGTTTACGTTTTCACAAAGTTTGTTCTTAGTATTTTTGTGAAGCAGTCTGCTGTGGTATTTGGTACAATTAAACAAACCACATTGGCGTTTTGTTTGACACTTCAATAAATTGTTTCCAGCTAGCAAACAACAAAAACAAAGATTTTTATCTTTCACAAACTTCCATCTATCAGCCGTTGTTAGCTCTCTAAAATTGCTGCACTGGTACAACTTGTGACTTTGCTGGCAGAGTACACATTTAGTAAGTCGATGTTCCGTAGTTATTGTAAATGATGGGTTCATTTTTTCTTTCTTATTACAGTAAACCTCAGCTTTCTCTGTTTCAGCGGCAAGAGCGACATAAGTAGCTACTTCCTGTAACCATATGCTAAGTTGTCGTACAGTGGGGTATTGGCCAAGATTCGTCACAGAATATCTCATCCATTCCTCTTTTTTTGATGGCGGCAGTTTGTTTATCAATTCGTCAATGAGGGTTGGATTCGATAAATGAGGCGTTGCACCTGCGTTCTCTAAGAAAACTGTAAGGTTAGAAACCATTGTGCTTAAATTAACCAACTCATACATTTTTCTTCCAGATATTTGTGGAAATGCACGGACTTTGGCTATTTGACTACGTATAAGCACTTGTGGGCGACCATAATGAAACTCCAACGTATTCATCACCTGCCAGACGCTGTCCGGGTGAATTAAAAAAGTTTCAACCTTTGTTTTTGCTTCTCCTTTTAGTGCTTTTTGGAGTCTCATTAAATTTTCCAAATTCGTGTAATTGTAAATTCTTGTTGTTTCAATATATGCGACATTAAACATTGGCCAGTGTTCTGGCTGGCCAGAGAATTCCGGCAATTCTTGTAGCTTACGTAATTCACGATACACTTGCCTTTCTACAGCCTGTGGTGTAGAAACAGTCGCACCAAAATTCTGCGAATGTGATGGCAAATAACTAGATGTAACAATTGGCGACATTCGTGGGGCTGTATTATTGAACGTTTGTGTTGGTTGAGGGTGTATAAAGGTGGTTGATTGTGACGACAGTAAGGGCATTGATACTGTAGTTTGCACATGTTGATGTGCGGCAGTGTTTGGCAAATAATATGTATATGGTGTTTTATACTCACTTGAAAAAAATTGTTGTTGCATCGGCGGCAGTGATGCTGGCATTACTGGTGGCGATCTTACTTGGTAGTTGGCTGCGGCAGGCAGTGCAGCTGGTGTATTTGTTTGGCAGTTCGCTACGGCGGGCATTGTAGCTGATGAGTATATTTTATTGTTTGCTATGGCAGGCAATGTAGCCATTGTGTTCGGTTGTTGCACTTGCGTAGATACAACTGAATTATTATACTTCTCTAAAAGAACCTTTAAAGATGCCTTAAGTTGCAGGATTTCTTCCCTCAGTTCGGCTGTTGTTGGCTGTTCCATTATCGTCATTTCACCTTCACTGCAGCTCTCTGACGATTCGGCAATATTACTTTTTGTGGCTTTACTATCATCGGCGTCACACATCTTTTTTGTTAGCAATCGTTCACTTCTTCGGGGCATACAATTTAATTAGTGGCAAATGGCGGCACAAATATAAATTAATAATAAAATTTGTTGCGGCAGCAACTGGAGCCAAGTGTTACGGCAGTAACACTATAATGGTTATAAATAATAAAACTAAACACAATTTGTCTTCATGAGGTAAATCGTTTATTTAAATACATTTGATCATGAAGTTTAACAATGTGTTTGATAATGTGTGTTCGTATGTGTGCGTTTTATTATCTGTAGTAAAAATTAAAATCGACATTTTAATTACATCGTACAGATTCATTACAACAATTAACTTACTAATTTCTATCCTGGCTTAAATACGTATTATTTCCACTAATAACTAAATTCTTTAAGATTCGACTTCCTTTTATCAATATGTCTTCCTTAGTTCAAATCAATATGTCTTCCTTTTAGTTAAAATCAATATGTCTTCCTTTTACAATAGGTTACTACTTCGTGAGCTTAAAATACGAACCACGTTAATTTAAGAAACGAGATCAACACAGGGTTGACATTACTAATCACAATAACGAGACCAACACAGAGTTGATATGCTAATTAACAAATAGTCTGGCACAATTCAAAAGTTGACAAAACTTACAGTTAAATTCAAATATTCAAAATATACACTTAAAATACGTAAAATGTTGATTTAATCCGCAACAAGGACTATTTAGGGTAGCGGAAAACTAACGAACGTTATTTTGCTAGGGAAAGAACTTCCCTACTAAAATAAATTTGTATATGTATTTAATCCTGGTGTCCCTTAGAGTCTAAATGTTTTCGAGAATAATGTATCATTATTATAAAAATTGGAAATTTTTTTAAATGCGACGAGATTTTTGCTAAGACAGCATTGTCTAAGATGAAGTGCGGCTTAGTTACCAACTTGCTCTGCCACTTTTCTACCCTATTGAGCCAGACAACGGACAGATTTTAAGTCATCCATTGCAAAACCAAGAGATTTCTCATAAACAATTTTATTTTAACCCTTCTGCATCCCTTGGATATGTGCCCTTCCTATGATCCTTTGGGTCAATATGACCCAACAATAAAATGTTAACAGCATTTCATATTTAAGTGTAATAAAAACAAAAGCGATTCTATTGATTATTTGACCGAAAAAATTATTGATCGATGATTCTGAATGAAGATGAACTCAATTCAATAGAAAACAAATTTTAAAGTGGAATTAAACTTGCAATATCGCATGTTGGGTCATATTGACCCAAAGGATATTAAATGTGTGTAAATCGTGTTTTTTTGGAGGGGGAAGGAAAAACTAAAATTTTATTATTTTCATTTAAATTTATAATTTTTGTCCCTGTAATGGATAAATTAAAGTTTCACGTCCATATCTTATATTAAAAGGGACAAATTTTGCGTTTGAAAACCAAAATTGGGTCAAATTGACCCAAGGAGTGCAGAAGGGTTAAAAGTTTTTAGTCTTCAGTGTGTTTATTACAATAGAAAATAAAATTCCTTTTTTAACCATTTTATCCCATAATTCGCTTACTCTACTGAAATGTAATTTATTTACTTGCTGCCTTTCTTTCCCAGGACCAGCATTCAGGGGATGACCCCTACTAATGCTTTGCATTGTGTGGGAGCTAGAAAAAAAGGTTATGGGAAGGAGGATAGAAGGAGTCCTGCTTGTTAACATTAGACTTGAACTTATTCATGTTCAGGGTGAGAGGGAAGGCTTCAGCAATAAAATTATACCGCATACGAACAGTCCGGTAAAAAAACCAATCTTCCCTCTAATGCGTTGTACAATGCACTGGCTAGTCGACCACAAAAATATGGGCTCTGGAGGAAAAACGTGTAATACAAACAAAAGTACGAGTTTTGGATTCCAATTCCCTAATTTCATCAGAACACATCCTATTGTGGTAACGTTAAAACAGGCAAGTACAACCCACGTTGCGACGGTGCTCAAGGGAGTCAATATAATTGCATAGCCTACGTTCACCAATGTTAACCTTCGCTCTTTCCTGCACGCCGTCGAGAAGCTCCAAAATAGACTTTAAAGTACCGGCCCACACATGAGATTTGTTTTCTATTCGCGGTCGGATAAAGGGGGTATAAAAAATAAGGAGATCAAATAAAATTAAGTATATCTTACACCGTTTTAAAAAACCTTAATGCTTTTTTCGACACCTGTTTTTTTTTATTTGTTTTGTTAAATCTCTTAGCTAATCTCGAAAGAAACGAGAGTATCTGGCGGGAATCGAACCCACAACCCCCCACCATGTCCAGAACATCAAGAGATTCTGATTCCTCAATAGTTACGCCACCCATATATACAGATGAGGCACTTTGTTCTCTCGCGCGATTTTGCGACAGCATGCAACATTGGGTATTTCGGACATTAAAATCGACCCTATTCACACGATCCCATTCCGAGAATATGTCAAGGTTTCGCCAAATCTTACCATTCATATTCTGCCTCATAGCACCAACATCGGATACGCTTGATCTTTAATCAAATGAATATGAATAGCAAAGATTGTTGGCTTTATAGTTTTTGCACGCACCGCTACAACCAAGTACTATAGCGCAAGAGTAGTGTTAACTCCTCATTATCTCATAATAAGTAGTCTGGGGTTACACCACTTCTGCACTGATAGCCTCATATGTACTTGTTGCAGTGATGTTATACGTAGGGAAAAATCCCTATTGGTAGAGACTTTCTTCTAAAAAAAATAGCCGTAGGGAAAAAAGGACAGATTTTTTGAAATCATTAAAATGTAGGGACTTTTGAATAATGTAGCGAACATAGAATACAAATAAAATTGTTAATACGACAACATTTAAAATTGCTTAATTTCTTTGAGTCGTCGCTTGCCGTCATTTCAGCTTTGATTTTAACGTTAATATGAAAAAATCGCTTTTACAAGAATGGAGATCTTTTGAAATCAATTTTCCAGAACAATAAATACGCAATTAGTTAAAGATGGGTATCAAAAAGTTTTGAATTAAGGTCACCAAAATTAAAATTTTGAATGAAGATAACTTTGAATTCTCACTGCCACATGCCAATACAAATAGCGAAATGATTTTTTATATCATCACTGATGTGTTGGCGCAAAGGAAAGAAATGAGTCATAAGATTTTATCTTCAATTTGCATAATCCGCTCTTTTACAAGACGAGTGTAAAAATTGTATTACCTTCCAGTGTACCAAAACTTATTTAAATAAAAATGGTATCCTTACACTTGTACAAATTGATACGGGCAACCAATTTATTTTTCTAGTATCCAAACTAAATCCAATAGAACATAATGTGATTTTAAGTGAATTTCTATCACTTTTTCGAATATAAAGAATACACTCGTTGTGAATCCAATGAATCACATCAAATAATCATTTGTGATTTTCTGATCCCAATTTAGTTGTAGTTTTTATAATAATTTTATTTTTGGTATTATTTTTCAATCGTAAATTATATACATATATACTTATGTAGTTTTTGATAATATTTTAAATCATTTTTTACCGTCATATTTTTGAATTTTTTCTCTGATAAAAGCAGCACCATTATGGCTTTTGATGTTTTGAACAAATTTTATTTTAGAACCAAACAAAAGTTATCGGGTTCTCGTTCTCGTGTTCATTTTTTGATTTTCATTAATTGAAAACAATTTTTGGGCTTCATTGATCAAGTGATAAATCAGTTTTTAATCATCAAAAGTGATCTGAGAATACTCATTTAGGTTATTTTTACAAAAAAGACCGCTGAAATGCTTGCTGGGAACAACTTTAAATAAAATGTATATTAGACTGGTCGCATCTTGTATGGGATTTTTTTTTTTTTTTTAAATTTAAATGTTTGCGCTGCTTTAAATATGAGGTTTGGTGTAAGAAAGCAAGTCCTAATTTTTCAGCTCAATCCGACGGTGCCTAGTCGTGCCAAGTGGGGCCCAAAGTTCCCCATATGATAAAAAAAACATCTATTTAATAAGATACTAGATGAAAAGCCGGTCTTTAAGACCGAAAATCGAAAATCTGGCTTCGTTACGATCTTCCGCAGAGAAAATACTTTAAGTATGCCAAATTTCAGCTTCCTATGTCATCAGATGGCTTCAGAAAGTTGCGGACAGAATAGGACATACATGCAAACATCCTTACATACTAAGAAATTATATATTGTATAGATAGATTAAAGTTTTTGCAGTTTAATATTTTAGTATGATACGAACGAAAGATTTTTAACTAATTTTAACTAATTCGGGGTCGCTGAATCCAGTGGTGCTAGCCGTTTTTTTAGGTTAGCTTTAGTTTTCGAGATATACCGTTATTTCAAAAATTAAGGATGTTGCACAACATATGTTCGCGCAACTCAAAAACGCTTTAGCTAATTGAAAAACTAAAAAAATCGAAATTCGGCAATAGAATTTACTTTAAGAAAGTTAAAAATTTTTTCTTCATATTGGCTCTGGTTTTCGAGATATACCGTTATTTCGAAAATTAGGGAGGTTGCACAACATATGTTCGCGTAACTCAAAAACGCTTTAGTTTATTGAAAAACAAAAAAAAACCGAAATTCCGCAATAAAATCGGAGCTGAAAAATTAGGACTTGATTTCTTACACCAAACCTCATATTTTAAGCAGCGCAAACATGTAAATTTAAAAAAAAAAAAAAATGCGACCAGTCTAATGTATATACATTAATACAAATGATCTTATTTGTATTTATATTTAATCAGTTAAAACTTGTAGGGATTTTTGTAGAGACAAATCTTTTAACGCGTAGGGCAAAATAGGGATTTTTTACGGGCTGCGTAAGGAATTTTCAAAAAAGTTTATAACATCACTGACTTGTTGTTTGCTGCTTTTATGTCTGATTAAAACGTATTACAAAAAGTACACAGAGTACTAGCTTGTACCCTGTTTGGATTTAATTTTAAGAGGCTAAAAGTTTAAGCATTAACATAAATAAACTTTTTAAATTCTAAGGTTTATATGGGTATGACTAAAAAGTACTCGAAATTCCCCTTATTATATTCATCGGAACTATTACAATTATTAAAAAAATTATTAAAAAAAAAAAATAAATAATAAAATAAAAAGTACCTGAAAACTATAAATATGAATACGCTAAAGTGTTAAAGTGTTTTCCACTAAATACCGCATTTGAATTAAGAAGAAATAATAAGAATAAAGTCAAATATCAGCTGCAAGAAGTGCAATTCATATTAAAAAAAAACTAGCAAAAAAAATGGTTTTTTTCGTTTCGTATTTAAATTTTCAACAACTAAAACAGAATGGAAATGATTTTTGAAATTAAAACATGGATTTATGTTCACTGTTGTCATCTTTAAAACTTCACCAATAACAGACTGGATGGATGAACGACTGGGTGGTTGACAGTTGGCAGGTGGTTGGTCGCAAGAGTAGTGCATGATTAGATGGTTGGTCGGAAATGATGATGACTGACAGAATGACTAAATAAATGAGTAAATGTTTTTCATATTTTTTTGTTCGTTTGTTGAATGTATAATTTAAAGGTTTTGTCGTGTGTCGTCTCCTTACCAGAAAGAGAGTTAATTTTCACAAGAAACGGGGAAAAAGCAGGTTCTTGTCAACAAACTACTTATAAAGTGGTAAATACTCGTAAATATGCAAACAAAAATACTACTGACAAATTGTAGCTCTTCATATGTACATATGTACTACATCAAAAAACTTATGCGGCTATACGAGAGCAATTTTAAAAGTCGCTTAAAATTTAAAAAAAAATATGTTTAGAATCTATAATGGAACTCATTTGGAAATTGTACTTTAAAAGTTGTTGCAAATTATATCGTTAGACACAATTATTAAATCAATTTATTTACCCGTTTTTAAGGTCGATTAACCATATAATTCGTTCTTTAAAAGCCTTTAAATTTGAAATTGTGCTTAGTTATTTGATTTTCAATTTTGGATACAACAAGTTTTAATATCATATTAATTCAATATCAATTATCAATAAAACTCAATAAGTTAAAAAATATATATACAATTTAATGCAAAATAATATAAGTAATACCGCATTTAGATCTATGCAATTAACGCCGAGTTTTCTTTCTATATTCTTTTAAAGTAGTTTCTACGAAACTCTTTTCACATTAACATTTACATTTTTACATACACCCCGTTTTCTTCCCTACACGTCTTGCTAACAAACAAAAAGTTGCTTGCGAAAGTTGCGGCGTTAATATGGTCTAAATGAAAATAACATTAAGGCCCGTTTTAACAACTTGCCGATAGCTAAGGGTAGGATTTTATAGGCCGCATTAAGAGTTCCATTATTACAACATCACTTTAACCTACCGGGTAAAATGAATCTTCCTTGAACTTATCGCTCACTAAGGGTTAAAGCAAAATTGTAATATTGGAACAGATTTTAAGCGACCGATAAAATCCTACTTAAGCTATCGTTAAGTAATGTAATAGTAACGATTGACGTTTATAGCAGAATAAGCTCGGTCAAATTGTTAAAGTAAATATTTTAATTTATTTGCGTTGCCAATAGTTCGCAAGTTTAGGAGAATTTTGTTCCGGAGACAGATGGATAGTTAGTATTAAATATTGTCTCTCAGACGCCGTATTTTGAGGTCGACTTTACATGATGCCATTTCCTCTTGAAGACCTCATAAGTCTCGGCCGATATTTTGGCTGATGTTGCAAATGTATGCAGAAAAACTAAGGTTTTAAGCTTTACGTTATTAAAGGTAACAAATAAAGATGCGATTGGCGTGTACTGAGAAACATGCTCAAATCTCCTTAAGGTTAGTTGGACCCAAAGATCCATGGTAATAACATGGAGTTCAACTAAACAGAACCACCACCGCCGAATCGACCTGAGCTTTTGACAAACCTTTAATAATTAAAATATCCAATTTCGAATAACGAATAACTCGAACAATGTATGTCAATTAATCGATTAAAATAAATGTCTTAGAAAATTCTACTTTTTTAATGTAAAAATATTTTTTTTAGATTTCTTACCTTGAAACTAAATTACATGTTGTTACCTTTTGCATTTATTTTCATTACTCATACTTTTAAACACTTTTTAGTCCATTTTTAGATTTGAGCGTGTTTTACAATTTATGTAAATCACTATTAACAGGGTTAAAAAAACTGTCGAACAAAAATCGAACTCGCTTTTTGAGTTGGTAAAAGCAAAAGTTTTCCAAAAAAATGTCTATATAAGTTATCAGCCAAGTTTTAAAAACCGAAAACACATGAGGGAAATTAAAACCAAACTTATTTAAAAAACTATCCTGGTTAAAGTTTATAAAAAAAACTCTTAATTATAGTACATACGTTGAATTGTTATCTTTACCAGAACTTCTCTTACAAATTCAACTGAGAGTCTCCATCGACTTCAGTTTAATTTCGCTAGATTTCCAGGAATAATAAGTTGGCTTAAAATGTTTTTAATAACTGGCTGACACCTCTCTTTTTCTGTTTATTAATAAATGAAAGTATGAGTTTTTTCCCATTGGATAAAATTATGTGAATTCTTCGAGTAATTCGAGTAAAACCTTTATTCGATTAATTGAGCAATTTTAAAATTCAAAAATCGATTAATTCCTTACTCGAACAAAACCAAAAGTCGAATAATTGGATACTCTAATGTCTACTTATAAGACAGAGTCCAGTGACAACAGAGAAGATTTCAGATGAATTTTCAGATTTTAGCCAAAAGTAATCTTATTTTTGGTGGTGTGCAAAACTGTGTAGCCCATAAACACCTTAGCATACTATACCCTCTTCAACATGATTCGTTGATATGATCTGACCAAGTTAGTGTCGTGTTGAAAAACTCGCCAAGATTTCTGGCAGAGCTTACAATTTTAATTTTGTTCCTACCCAGGAAAACTTAAGTTCTGGATTAAATTTTGACAGAACTTTTGAAAATTACAAAACATTTTGACTTTTTAGAGTTAATTCGTAAGCAAAAACTTTAAACACGCTTATCTCGAAATGGAATTGACTTTAGTCTCTATTGAAATAAATGAGCGATATTGTTGTGTTTGAGTGTAAAAGCCAGGATTTACTTTAGGCAAGGGGATATTAACGAAAGATTCGTTTAGTAAATTGACAGGGTTGTATCAACAGCCCTGTTGAATTTAATGGAATAATAGACAGATTAATCGTGTTTAAATTTTGTCAACAGCGTTCCCAGCTAGTCGATACTACTCCCAATATTCGGAAGTATCTCTATTTCCAATTTATGGCTTGTTAGATTTTTTGTATTTCTAAAGAATCTGGTCAAATCGCTCCAAAAGTGATTCTGAGTGTTTTGATATAAAAAAAGTTTGGTTTTTGATATACCAACCACTCTTGGTGGTGCAAATAGAAATGCACACAAAAAAATCAATATTGGTGACCTCTGTTTTAGAAGGCCATTTAATACTACACTTTTACAAAAATTACTTAATAGTTGTGTTCATTCACATTTGTTCTAGCTGGCAAACATGTCCTTACATGTCTCTAGCAATCAAAACTCAGACAAACAAGAGGTTATTGTTACAGAAACACTCGTACATAGAAGGACTCCAAAGTGTCTAAATGTGTAAATGTATGGGTGTGTTCTGTAAAAGATTAGAAAAAAAGTACAAGAAACAGAATATGAAACCATGAATTACATTGTAATTTTTTAACACTTTACCTACAACAAACACCAGCAGCAACAAAATGAATAACAACAGTGTGTTGTGTGTATTTGAATATCCGAACACATACAACTGCAGTCATCACCCCGCAAATAATAGGACCAGTCCAAACACGCGTGTAAAGAGTAGTCCACAAGGGACCAGGACTAGTCCACAAGTAACCCAAACGTATGGAAAAAACCTGGTCTATTTAACATTACGATGTCCTAGGAGAGGACCATATAACCCACCTTTGGACCACTAAGGAGTAGTTTTAAAACTACTCCATGGTATATAACCCACCTTTGGACCAGTAAGGAGTAGTTTTAAAACTACTCCATGGTATACTCAAGAGGATTAGTTTTGAAGTCGTTTAAACACGAAAGCATGTCGTTAAAAAACGAAGACATGTCGTCTCACTACAAACACTTTTTAACAATGGCATGGTCCATGCTTGCATTACATCGGACTAGTCCATGGAGTAGTTCATTTTATCAAAATGGGTCAGGTGGTCCAATTTTATTTGCAGGGCAAATATACACACATACTAGTCGGTCCAAAAATGGAAAGGAAGGGGAAGTCTTGCAAACGTTTATTGTATTTTTCTGTTGTTTTGTTTATCATTCCTTCAAATTGTCTTTTCGTCATATTTTCTATGTCTATGTATGTCTTCTTTTGATATGTTTTTTTTTTTTTGTACATTTTTTGTTTCAACCTCTTGACATTTGTTTTTTTTTTTTTTTTTGCTCTTATTTCCCTGCTGTTTTTGTACATTTAGCGGACATTTATTTTACATTTGCATGAATTTAAAGCGTTATTTTTCTTGTTGCTGCTACTTATGCTTCTTGTTGTTGTTGTTCTTGTCGTTGTCTGCAATACTGGTTGTAATAAGTATGAGTTGTAAATAGTGAATAACAGAATACATAATTGTGTCTACAAGACGCAACTTTAAAATAACAAGTTCATATGCGTCATATTAACAGAAGAATAAATTTACGAAGAAGAGCTGGTGGAATAAAAATGATTTAAAGACAAACTATAAGCGGTTGAAACGACCATGTGAGACCTCTAATATATGATATGCCATATAAATGAAATTATTTAGCTGCTAAATATAATGAAAATTCGAAAATTTTAAAGATTTTAAAGTTGAATGTTAAAAAATATACTTTGCAGTACGATCAATTTTGTTTTTTGACATTACAATACTGATCACTTTATGTATGTAATGCCTCTTTCAGACTTTGCGACATTACCCTGCAACAATATTCGTATTTTGTTTTGGTGTTCTTTCGAAAACTTGCAAACGTTCAGACGTTACCTTTCAAAAATTTTTACGCTGGCTATTTCATACTTCTTAGAAGCAGCAGAGAAGCGAAAGCCATTGAAGTGAATTTTTATTTTAAATAAATAATAATAATTTATTAACTTAACATTATCCCTTATAAGTAAATAATTTAAATGATTATTTTTAAGAAAAAAATTTACGATCAAAGTGCTTCTGTTACTCCCTAACATGAAGGAAGGTTGTACTGTAACGATCTTAAAATGTGTTAACGATTATTATTATCGAAAATTTTCCGAGTAGAAGAAATGCTTGAAAATGCATATTTTTATTACGAAATCAGTTATTAAATTGTTTTGAAGCAGAGTGGAAAAAATAGTGCTTCCAAGAGGGAATACGCCATTAGTAAGCAGGTTTGTAAGGGAAAATGGTGCTTCTCCCCCTTACAAAACCGGCTTTCAGTAAAATCCAATTTTCATTTTGCACCACCAATGACTTCTAAATAATTTGGACGATTTTTTCTTTAAAATGATCGCCATGGTCCAACTTAGATTTATAAATGAAAATTTTTCCCCGCCCACTTTTTACGTCCAATTTTTTCGAATTACCTAAAATCAGAAAACGGCTCAATCGATTTGTCAAATTTTTCTTTCAAATGTTCGTATTAATCCATTTTAAGTTTTCATCGAAAGACAAATTTACCACGCCTACTTTTACGCCCACTTTTTCTATTAAGCGCATAACTTGAGAACGGCTTGAGCGATTTGGACGATTTTTTCTTAAAAATGATTGCCATGGTTCAACTTAGGTTATTACGGAGAGAAAATTTTGCCCCGCCCACTTTTTTCGATTTACCTAAAATCAAAAAACGGATCCATCGATTTGACTAATTTTTCTTTTAAATTATAGTATTAATCCATTTTACGTTTTCATCGAAAGAAAAATGTACCACGCCTACTTTTACGCCCACTTGAGAACGGCTTGACCGATTTGGACGATTTTTTCTTTAAAATTATCTTCATGGTCCAACTTAGGTTTTTACGGAAAGAAAATTTTGCCACGCCCACTTTTTTCGACTTACCTAAAATCAGAAATCGGCTCCATCGATTTGACTAATTTTTCTTTCAAATGTTTGTATCTTTTTAACGGATTTTTGGATTTGGACAGGACAACGTCTGTCGGGTCAGCTAGTTTACTATAAAAAACCAAAATGAAACACAAAAAATTGAAAACTATAAGTTTCTGTCTTAAAAGATAGTAAAAAATTAATCCATCTGTTCCCTGAAAGATGCAATACTAACCTTCCTTAACGATGGCCAATACCTTGAATATTATAACTAAATATTAAGAACTATTATATGAAAATTTTGTTACATGTAGAACTTTGGTCCGAAACTATTACATAATTCTTATACTTGTTTTTACAAGAGTCGTAAAACGTAAATGTCAGTAGTTCTTAAAAAAAACTACAATTTCTAAAAACACATACACGACAACTTCCACCAAGCCAGTAAACACAATTTAAGAAAATTTATCTTAATACATATTAAAAATTATATCAAACCTTTATTCGAATTAGCAAACGCTTTGCTTTATTTTATGCTTTGGAATAAAATCTCAAAAAAGTGCCTCATGTTGACATTATAAATCAATTCAGTAAAGCAGTGTGTGACACTATTCAGAAAAGGGAGTGCAACGAAAAATTATGAATGCATTACATATCTTATACAAAAGTAAACTAACTCTCCCAGAAGCAGCGAAAACTAAACGAATGGTATGAATGGCTTTAATACTGACTGAATACATGTCTGTATATGTGATAACTTTACACAAAAATAGCAACGATTACAGAACGAATGGTTTATCTATTTTATTGTGATTAATTGATTAATTTCCCATCATTTGCAATAAGTTGCTAAGCTTCTGTGTTTACTGGAAATCAAATTTGAGGAGTTAAGTTTAAATATAACAAATTTGGAAAACGATCCTGTTTGGAAAGTTATTCCTTTTTATATACTTCTTTCTTTAAATACAAGTTATCTTTATCAGAGCTACTCTTAAAATCAGGAAAAACTACGGTCATTTTTAAAAGAATTGAACTTTAAACTCTCTAACGATTTCAATTTCTCTCGATTTCGTTGTCACATTAAACGATAGAAAATAATTTGATATAACATTTAATATCAAACCAAAAAAGCGTATTTTATCCAAAAAAAAATATTTTAGTTATGTTTGCTGGGTTAATAAATTTTAAAGTGCATACAAATGTATGCATGTATGTATACGAAATCATGAATGAACGAAAGAAAGAAAAATTGAAATGTTGTTCGAGTTCAATGTTTTAGTTCTGGCTTAAAGGTTCATAAATGACAACAACATTTCATTATTACTTACATTACATATCGTCATGCTTGTACTCGCTCTTATAAGCAGTAAACTTTTTTAGTGCTAAAATAAAAATTAGGCTGACTTCCAAAACGTACTAATACAAAGTTTGTATACAGTTTTACTACTGTATTTTAACGATACACATGTACAAAGTACCGAAACAATGCAACTATGTGTTCTGTTTATTTAAACATTTTGAAATGTAAGTGATGCAATGCATAATATTAAAATAAATCTGTATTGCTTGCAAATTAAATGTCAAATATTACAAAGCATCAACTTTGAAACCGATGCTCTGATTGCTTTTTTACTGCGTTACTAATACTTACCATTGATTTTTTGGAAGGGTTTGCATTGCATATATATTGTACTCCGGCGTAATGAAACATTATACTTTGTTCCTATACATAGCATTTGACGTTTTGGAAGTCAGCCTTACATTTACTTTTACCTGGTACTTCAATCAATATTTGTTTACGCTTAAAGGTCACTTAAGCGAAAGATTTGTTAGAATAGAAGCGAACAAATTTGGAAATGTTTAATAAAATTTATCAATGTTTTTTTTTATAGAAGGGGTCATTTTCTTTTTATGCACTTCACCACAGGTGAACTCTGTCATTTCGTTGTTAATTTCTACAATATTGATCTTAAGTCCCATATTGTTAAATATACGGGGTCCTTATGAGTAGCGAATTTGATTTAAAGATGTCCCTCTGACCGTGTGTATGTTTAAGTGGGGCTTCCGAAGACCCCAGAAATTATAGGGTCTTGGTTGCTATAAAAAGGGCCAAATTAGATAGAAAGTACCACGCGGCCATCAAACATTTAAAAGTGCCACAATTTGCCACAAATCACTGCCACAGACCTTTAAATAACACAAGCCTTATTTTTCAACTCAATCAATAATCAAGTATAAGTTCTGCTCAGGCATCTAAAGGTAGAAGTACATAACACGCGTTAATTCGTCGACGTTTTTCGTGCGTTTAAAAACTTAAGCGCATAAAAAATTGCAAGTTACACAACGCGCATTACAAAAGCCATTCCTGTCAGCTATTTTTTAATTGTTTACTTATTTGTGCATTGAAACCCGATTCGAAAGTATATTAAGAATTTATTATTTTATTGAATTTATTCTTTTTATATAAATATTGTATGTTTTTTAAGCTTTTCAATAAGTTTTTCTTTCATGATTCACAAATTTGTTAAATTATTTAATTATTATTGTCAGCTGATTACTTGTCAAAAAAACACAACGCGTTAAAAAGTTCAAAGTTAACCAACTTTCTGGCGCAAACGCGTCAAAATATTTTGCATGTAGCTTGTTCTATGAAAAAACACTAGTTTATAACTTTTTTTGACAGAAGTCTACAGAGCGCGCGCACTAACGCGTGTTATGTACTTTTACCTTAAGACTTTTGTCCGCGTTAATAAATAAAATACAATATAAATAAAATCGCCAAATCTTTGAATTTTTTATACACGTGTAATACCGAAAAATTTTGGATTCGGAGTCGAAAGTTCTTGTAGGTACTTCGACTCCGGCCAAAACACCGCGACTTCGACACCACAACTCCGACTTCACAGCCCTGCATACAACAAACAAAATCGTTCTATCCTTGTTTGAAAACCCCGATAACAGTTTGTTTTAACAAACCGCATTTGATTTTTCAAACCGGCTAACAACGTTGTTGTTGTAACCAAACAAAACTTATTGTATCAATTATTTGGTTAAAATTACAGTTTTTATATGACCGCTGATCCATTTGACCAACACTTGACATTTTGGTTTTCAATTATTGCCCACACAATTACCATTCAATGAAACAATAAACGAAACCATTTAATGTTTATCCTTCTACTCCCACCCAGTCCATCGGTTTCATCCAACGAGGCAATACAAATGAATGCATGTAATGCGATCGCTTTGGAAGTTTGTTATTTATAAAAAAAAAAATTACTGTATCATTAATGGTGTAGACTTACATATATGGTCATTTACTTTTATTTAAAATTTTTTTTTTAATACTTCACAAAAAAAAAATTAAACAAATTTCTCTGTGGTATGAAACGCTTCTTAAATAGGTACACACACATTTCCAGACTCATGCAATTTATCGTCCGGCAATTTACCAATTTGTTTGTATAGTTATTTTGTACTTCTCACAAAGGCTGCATTTGGTATGTTTTTTTTTATATTAATTTCCATTGCATACTTTTATGTATGTTGGTGAACGACTTAATGCAGTTGCTGTCATACATACTTTCAACTAACAACCAATGCTGGAGTATCGGCAATTTGCACTCATGTCGAACATGAAAATAATGAAAAACAATTCGTGCGTAAACTGTTGATGCCTACACACACACTTTACATTACAACCTTTTTGGATAGACGTCTGGGTGGACTCACATCACATCAATACGAAAGCACGTTTCGTTCCACTAAGAATGTACATGTGTGTGTGTGTTTGTCTATATAAGGATGTTGACCAAATCCGACCAGACAAGTCCAGACCATAAGGCAATCAGTTCTTAATAACAATACAAAATTTAAAAAAGAATGCTTAACCAGACCAAGAGTCGTCGTTCGTGGGATGTTTAACTTATAAAAGAAGCCAAAATCATGACGACTTAAAAATGTCCAGGAATGTCGAAACTTCAGTTTTAAGGGGTTGAAAAGAAAAATAAATTTGTTGAATTTTCAGAGGTTTTAATTTCTTTTTTTTTTGCTTATTTTTTCGAGGATACTATTCGGATCCGGACTCAAGCAATATTGATAAATAAATCGGAATACAATTTGGGTCTAATAACTAACGGGTGTGTTCTGACACTCGCGACTTGTAACTGTCTTATCGAATGTGAACCAATTTACACTACAACGAAATCTAGAGATGTCGAGTAAAATCTAGCTGTTTTTGACTAAATTTCCCATACAAAACTAAATCTCCGTTGTGACTAGATTTTGACGAAATATACTCTAAATCTGGTAATACTTATGGCCAATTTTTAGTTCTGGTATTATATCACATATTTAAGATCGTTTTAAGTACAAAATTCTGTTCTTCACTAAATTTTAGTTGTACATAACATAACAAGATTGCCTCAGTATTACAACAATACTACAACAGGCAAAGCAATAACCCTGCAGATAACGAGACTAGTCCATACATGCATGTAAAGAGTAGTCCATAAAGGAGTAGGAGTACTCCAAAACTACTCCAAATATATGGGTAAAAGGTGGTCCATTTAACATTACGATGTCCTAGGAGGGGACCATATAACCCACCGAAGTAGTCCCTAAACTACTTAATGGAGTACTAGTTAGTTAGGGTTAGTTTTGAAAGTACTCCATGTTACTACAGTATGGAGTACACTAAAGGGGTAGTTTAAACATTTTTCTTTTTCGTTTTTTACTAATCGCCTTTTATGGTGTGTACTGTAGTTTATTATTGCTATTATTAAATATATTTACTTGCTATTTTTAATTTATTTACCTTTTTCCACAAATTTCACAAACTTTCACTTTTAAATAAACAATTAACAATGGAAACCATCAGGGCTACCAATGTGTTATACTGTAAACTATAGAAAAGTATACATCATGCAGTTGTTGGCAGCACTGCATGTTAATTTCTTATAACATGGTCCCTACTACAGTACATTGGACCATGTTGTAAGTAGTCCATTAAAGGCACAATGGACCACGTAGTCCAATATTATCTGTAGGGAACAGTCAGGGGTTTTTTGAGACCACCTTGCAAATAAATACACTTTTCTATGATATTTTTTTTTTGTATTTCGTAGTGCTACCATACTACTTATAATCTAAGTTAAATAAGACTATTCAAATAAAACTGAAAAATCAATCTTAGTTCAATACCATCAATTGAAGCACAGCCGCGAATAACGTTTTAAGTTACAAAATAATAATTTTTGAGGAGAGCAAAAAAAAGTTTTTTGACAAGCAGCATTATTTGTTTTAAAAATTTTTTTTTCTATTATTTAAAATAGTGATAATAAAAACTTTAATGCAAAAGGCTTTTAAAACATTATTCCGCACTGCAAAACCATTTCGGTTTCATCATTATGTTAGTAACTTGCAATGTTCTTCCACTGGCTGACACTTTGTACGCCATTTTGAAGGCGTTAAGGTGCATAGTTTTGGTTGATTTGATGTTTAAACTGTGTAAGAGAGTAAAGTCAACGTTTATCTGCAAAAAAACAGTTTTTGCAAAATGTGGCGTTTACAACGTTTTTCGCGGCTGTGCTTCAATTGTTTCGTGTGTTCGGTGAATGGTCTGAAAATCAACTGAAATTGAAACAAATTTTTATCGCCAAATATTATAAACAAACAGAATTGTCGTTTTTGGAGAGAGCATTATCCTCATAAGGAAAAAAATCACTGTTTGCCGCAGATAGCATGCCGAAGAAGTCATCGGCCCATTTGTGATTAAATCAAAAAGTGGTGTCAAAATTACAAAGATTAAACAAACGAATATTGGTTTAAGAGCTGATTTGCGTTTAGGACTTGGTGAGGAACTTTAAACTGTCAACGAGTCTCTATCTGTACTTTTACTATTCAAAAGAGTGACATTAAGGTAAAAGTTTTCTAGTTTTGGATTACAAGTAAGTAGTCAACGATCCAAGCAGTCATGTACTACAATTTTCATGGTGTGCCAATCAATATAAAAAAAACTCTACAAAAAATTGTCGAATTGAGAAAACTTGTGCCCCTACTCATCAATATATTTCCCATTTCGGAAAGACTTCAGACGTACATACGTGTTATAACGCAGATATTGCAACGTCACTCACTTTAATGAATTGAATGAGATTGAAGAGGACATTGCTTGGTTAGTTGGAATTGTTCAAACAAAAACAAAAGAGGTGAGTGTGTAAAGAAAAATAAAAAAGTGCAGTGTTGTATGCAACATCCATTTAAATTCTGAAACGCTCGAGTACACAAGTCCGAGACAAAGAAACATGAAAAAACCCCAACTTATTTGTTCACCTTGGGTTACACAATTGGGTGTATGTAAAAATCACACTTTAACACATGTTCAATTTTGTTATAAAAATTTGCTGTTGCCATTTTCTTTTGCTGATATTTTTTTTCCTTTTCGTCTTTGTAAGTGAAATGTGGTAAGTAATTTCTAACTGTAACTTTTGTACGAGATGGTCGGGTTTCCTTTTCCCCTGGCATGTGTGTATTTTCTATTTACTACCATTTTTTCACATTTTCTGTACATTTTTCTTTGGCATTTTTTTTTTTTTGTTAAGTGATACTTGAACACTTTTACTGGTGTCAATTTGTTTGTACTATTTTTACACATGAATACAATTTTTGCCACAGAATGAAAAAGCTTAAAGACAACAAACTTGACACAACTCCAACACACAAACACACACACGCACTAGAAGAAGAAATTTTTAACCTTAACTTTTATTTTTAAATATACTTTTTTTTTGCAGATATTTTCAAGTTAATAAAATCTCTCAATTGTCCGTAAATATTAATTTCTTTCTTAAAAATTTCTTCATGGTGTTTTTTGGTTCAATCAATTTTAAATTCCATCACTGTCACTTGAGCTTGATGGCCTTTTAGCAGAAGTGTCCTAATGGAAACCAAAGACTTTGTTAGTTTTGCAGCAGGCAAAATATGAAAAAATACGATTCCTAGTTTGTACTTATAGTTAATAGATTTGGCAGGCATTACGGTGAGAAGAAATATTCTTGATAAATATTCTAAAGTAAAGACACTTATGCTGACAGGAACAGTCAACTGTATGGAACCCAGTTAACAAGCAGTCACACTTTATGTATAAATATCCCAGCAAACACAAATTAAACGTCTTATATGGGCATTTCCGTCAAAAGGTCCACCGTGACCGAAAATTTAAAAGTTATTAAAAGCTGATTATTTTACGATATTGTTATAGAGAAATATTTAGATTTTACTAATTTTATAAATTTACCCATAAAAGTGTTGACTTAGATGAAAAATCAGACTGCAATGTTGTGCAAACGAAATTTCTTATATGTGAGAATGTTTTCTTTAATATTTATATTTCTTAAAAGAGGTGATATTTGATAAAAATTAATCCAAAAAAATTTTCTTACAGGGTCTGTAATCTAAGGAAGAGTTCAAAGAGAAATATGTTATTCGGATTAACGGTAAATGTCACGTATTGACCCAGATTTTGGCTTAAAACAAAGAAAATACAGAAGATTTTGGAATCAAACCAAGACATTTTAATGTTACATTGCTACGTAAAATTCTGAAAGTAGTTTGACTCAAAAATTGTGCCAGGTTTCGCTGAATTACGCCTTTTTATACATGGCCAAAAAAACTACTTATGTTTTTTTCACGTTCGAACCGCTACTTCTTTTGCCATTATCTTTGACCTAGAATCGCGCCCTCCATAAACTTTAGCATAGATAACAGTGCTTTCTTAGTGCTATAATTTAAGGGTTAAGAAAACGAAAAAATATTTTTTGTTTAAAATGTTATTGCATTTTGATTGTACGACTGTCACGTTCAACACTTTGGAATTACCCATATAAGACTTATTAACATGGAGTGAAATTTGACGTGTACTTTTTGTATGGATCGCTTAATAATTAACCAAAGGCCTCACATAAAAATCAGTCGCGAGAAACACGTTATCCCTAACAAATATCGATATTGTCATCAAACTTATTAGTAGCAAATTTTATAAAATTGGATTAAATTTCATAAGATCATAATGAATAATTTCATTATCATGAACATTGTTGCATATCGGGTTTCTTTTAACTTTTTTACTTATTTCAATACTTCAAAAAAATATATTATTCTAATTCTTGATGGAGCGTATAAAAAAATTCGGTACAGCTGACTAAAGCATTTTTCCTTGCCAATGATTATATATTAATTCTTAAATCATTATCAAACCATTGCTAACGACTGTAAATGGATTTAATTTTTAATCTTTCTCAATGTGTGTTTGCTGGGATTATATGCGGCTTCACATTTCTTATTCTTATTTCTCTCTTTTTAGTTATTTTATCTTGATTTACAATTTACCAGCTACATTTTATATGCTGATGTTAAAAAGAAGTGCTTTAACTGACTGAGTACCATTTAACACAACTATGAAATATTCAATTGAGCAGTGAAATCAAATGCAACAGTGTTGACAACACAAACACTTGAATACAGTCATAATCAATACTTTTATAGAGGCCGGCTCTCAGCAGAGGAGATGTAGCTTTTGCAAACAAATGCTTGAATAGTTTAAATCTGTAAAAGCGTCTAGAGCAGAGTCCGGCAAACACATACGAGTATTTGTAAGAAAAGAATAGAAGTGTTGCCAAATAGATTTCTTGATTGCATAAATTTATGAAAAAATTAGTGCCAAATTCGCTAAATTAAACATATTCTGTAAAAGTGAATTATTTTATTTAATTGTGTCACATGCTTAAATGGTAACATTAAAAACAAGAAACAAGAGATAGGACGGACAACCGTCTTGTGTTAAAGCTTAAGCTAGACTGATTGGTTTTATCAGTGTTGCCACTTCGTGGGTAATTCCCAAATTACGCCCAATTATTGCTGTCGTGGGATGAGCGTGAGTAACTTTATTTACGTGTAGATCAGATGTAATAAGAAATTAGGATAAGTATTTCATCGTTTTATATAGATTTGCAAATGCTTGAAAGGTATCCAAACTTAAACATTATATTCTCAATGTTATAAAAAGTAATAACATTTATTTTAATTCTTTAATTTTGTAATGCTAAGTTTTTGAGAGCTTTTAACACCGTTTCCATTCTTTAAACTAATTTGCTTATTAGAATCTTTTGTCTGAAACCATTGCAGGATTTTAATTTGCAAAAGAAGGTAAACAAAGGAACGGCAATGGAGTTACTACGTCTATATGTTTATGAATCAGGGCTGGGAAAGTGGGTTTTTTTCATGGGTTTTATGAGTTTTTTTTGGGTTTTGTTGTTTTTCGTGTAATGGTATAATAATAATTGGTCAAAGCAATGTTGCCAACTCAGCTCTTTTCGGTATAGATTTTGCAAGAAAATATTTATTATTTTTTTATGGCATCATCATCAAATGGATGGTCAAAAGAAAAGCTAGGCTTAAATAAGTCCTTACATATATGCCTCAACTGCCAAGTGATTACTTTTTGAACTTTTATGCCCAAATAAGATCGGAACATATAAATGAATTTGACAATGATATTCATAGAATTTTAAATAACGTTCAGTTGTATAAAGAAGCTTTGAATCTCCAACAAATGTTACTCAAATTTCTAAATGCTGTACAAAGTGACTCCGCTACAATTGCAACTGGCATTGTGTCATGTCTCTGTAACGGCTGAAGGTTGCATTTTAATGTAAATGGGAGTGGAGAGGATTTTACATCAAAATGCAACCGTGCAAACTGCTAGAATAAATTTTTTTTGACAGTTTGCACAGCTGTTCAGGGGGTATAAGGGACTGGCGGGGAAGGAAAAAAAGATGGCGGAAACGGTAGGAAAAAGGCGGGAAAATATGACAGGGAGAAGAAGAGGAAAAAGAGAGGGAGAAGTTTTTTTTTGAGTCGGGAGAACGGAAAGAAACAGTTTTTGCTTTTTGAGAAAAGAAAAGATATTTTTTGTGGTGTTGAAAGAAAGTGCTAAAAGTGGAAAAATAAAGAAAATTTTTAATTTTAAATAAATGGTTGAAATATAAAAACAAAGAAAAAAAAACCAATAAATAAATTTAACATTTAAAATAAAAAAAAAGGGGAAGAAGGTTTATTAATTGATTAATACAGGCGTAATCATTCGCACCCATTCACATCATACATACATACTACACTCACCTATCATACCCACATACATCATACACATCGTCATCATACACATCGTGATCATACATTCATACATCATACTGATAATCATCCTCCGAGGAGCCATTATTCATACCTACACTCTTCACCATACCCTCACCACCATCTATCACACATCGGGATTCATCCCTGCAGGTAACCTCACCCCCATACATTAACGTTTGGCACACCACCGACCTATAGACGGAAGGGACATAGTCCGGACCGACTGGGAAAAAGCGGATTATTGGTAATCCCACCCGTGGATAACTTCAACATACCAGACCGAGCTCGGACAAGGTTTTTTTGCGGCGGTTTGCGCGCTTTGGGGTAGGGGATAACTTTAATTTGGCTTTGATCCTAGGGGTTTGTTTGAACGAACAGAGAGGACAGATTTCGTGGACTCTATATACAGGAGTGAGTTTTTCGAGGGGATGGAAATGTCCTGAATGAGGGAAGATTGGAAATGGATATGGAGTAGAAATTGAAACAGGTAAGTGAGCCAAATTTAAACTTGTAGAGGTAGCATATCTTTAGGGGGCAAATCCGCACATTGGCCAAGGATTTGCCAAGGTAGTGGGAGGGCAGGCCCGGCAGCAAAGCATCAGCTGCCCGCCAAGGAAGTGATAGGTCGGGATAATCGGGAATTAAATTATTGCAGGGAATTGGAAACATTTTAGGTGGTTAGTTTTTTTCTTTTTGTTGGCGAATAGTTTTTTTATCTACATTTTACCTTTTGTTAAAATTTCTCTTTGAGTAGACTAGCTGTCTTGTTATGTTACTAGTTTTATTTATCAATAATTTGTTTTATTAAAGTTTTTTGAATACATTATTAATTTTTTTTTTTGGACAATGATTTGTGGATGAATGGGATGGCGAATTCACGCCTCTACCGGCCTAGCCTGGCAAGATTTTAAAACCTTAGCGTTGCCATCCTAGTCATCCACGGGTTACCACTAAAAGTCATTGACAATTGATGTAATTTGTTGCACAATGATATTCTACTGTCAAAACGGAATTTTGTTGAAACGCGTACTTACTCCAACTCATTATTTGGCGAATGTGATGCATCCCAAGTATGTACATAAGTATGTATGTATAGAAACTAATTTGTCAAGAAAACGTAGATAGCAGAAGAATGGACAAGTCAAAAGCACCTCTCATTTCTTGCACCCTGTTTGGCATTTAAAATTTAAGTTGCAGAATATTTTTCACAATAACGGTATTCAGTTCAGATTTTATTTGATTGAAAAAGCACACAAGGAAAAGTATTTACACTAAAAGCTACAATTTAAACAGCCCTAAACCAAGTGTAAACAATCAAGTTTAAAAGTTAAAACATTGCAGTTTTTTTCCATTTAACATTATTTTCATATTTATAATCTATTTCCATTAAAGACGTAATAATAATATGACAGGCTGTTTTACTTTATTTGACACGTCAAATATGTACAAAATCACACTTTTAAATTATAATAGAGACATTAAACATGAGTGCAATTTTCCATTTTCCTTTTTTTGCAATCAAAAAAATCAGAACTGAACAATAATGGTCAAAAATTCAAAATTTTTACCAGCAAACTTTTACGATTTTTTCGCTTCAGTAATATATTGCCCTGCTAGTTCAGCATCAATTGAAAACATTTTTTCCCTCTAATTTTGGATTGGAAAAAGCATTAGCTCTTATTAAAATGTGTCGACGTTTTAAGTATAGGATTTTAACTTCAATTTCGGCCTTTTCAAAATTAAATTCAAGTTTTAAAAAAACAAATTCAGAATTTTTGTAATCCAATTGAGTATTTTACGAATCATATTTCGCATGTTTCACATCAAATTCATTTTAAAAAGCCTGATTTTGAATTTTAAAATGAATTAGATTTAGAAAAGGCCGAATTTGAAGTTAAATACCTTTAAGTGGGAAACTATTTATGTTTTAATTAATAAATAGAGAAAAGCCCACTAACGTTAAATCAACATACGGAAAAATGGGCATATAAACACTTTATATAAAATGATTTTTCCTGATCTCTTTTAAATGACTTATTTGTTTTTTTTGTAAAAGTTTTTTTTGTGTAATTTTATCAAGTAATTTTGTTTCTTCTAAACTTGAGATGAAACAAAATTGACATAAATTTTGATAATTTATTGGACGGATCATGGAAGACTTAAGGGACATTTCGATTGATAAGTACGGGTTTAAAATAAAATTTACACGCACTAAACTTTTCTTTCAACATTTTTACAAAAAATGCAAATCTAATTTTTTTTGCCGTTCTTTTTGTTCTTTTTCTTTGTATGTATTGGTTTTTACAACAAAAAATTTTGAATAAAAATTAGTTTTTCGTTAAATGTATTGGTGTTTGCTCTTCCATAAGGAATTTGTGGGCACCCCTGATCTAAAGTGTAATTTCAAACTTTGCCGGTGGTAACACTGAGTTCATTCAATATCTTAGAATTGGTGAGGTCTTTTTGTCGATTAAATAGAAGTTGCTTGAACGTAATGGCTTTTTATCTAGAGCTAGTACCAAAGTTTGCCATGGTGTTGGCACTTTCTGTATAATTCTGCTATCTACCAGAATTAAGCTACATATTCACACTATGAAGGTTTTCTTTCAAAAAGTCTAGGTTTATTGGTGAGAGGGGAAGAGAACATGCTATGATTACCTCCCCTCTCACCAATAAACCTATCTTTCATAATGTGAACCCAGACTTTATTGCCAATTAACAACTCGTTAACATTTCATTGTCATTCATTTCAAAGCGTTTAATACTGGTAATACCCATGTCAAGCATAACGTTTAATTCATACAACAACTAAAGCATTTTTTTCGAAGGCAAAGAGTTTTTTAAAACTTTTTTAGTCATTAAAAATTTCAAGTAAAATTTAATGTAAAATTGCACTTTTTACACAATTTTGTGTTTTTTCATGCAAAAACGATAAGCATAAAAGTGTTATTAACAACACATAACTGTAAATGACATAGTTTAATGGACTTTTGTAATACAAAAAATAGAGCCCCTCTCGATATATCCTTCTTAATCATTAATGTTGACACTCTATTTATGTGTTGCTGTGTGTGTGTGTGTGTGTGTGTAATTTTAACTTCTTTAATGCAACTTCAACTAGAAAAAATGAGTTTATGTATAACATTTACTGTTAGAATCTGTCTGTTGAAGTGTCTTTGTGTTCGCAAAAAGAGCTCCATTCTCACTCCCATCAAACATTATAAATTTTACTGACAAGACACCAATTTACTGACACTTTTTTCACTACTATTCCACAAGTACAAAACATGAAGGCAGTAAAGAAACTAAATATTTGTGAAAAGTGTCAAAGAATAAATCGGCTGTATTAAATACTCGTTTAAGGGTAAACCGATTAAGTGCATTTTATGGTTATCGTATACAGTCGGGCCTCGATTATCCGTGATCCGGTTACCCGGTAACCCCGATTAACCGTGATGGCCAAAGATCTGTCTATTGTTTTTTGTTTGCAATGTTTTAAAATTAAAAAACTGTATAATCAAAATTGTTATTCGATTAACCGTGAAAATCGATTATCCGTAACGCTTATGGTCCCGACCATCACGGACAATCGAGGCCCGACTGTATATTGAATAGTAAAATTAGATCAGTTGTTATGAGCAGTATTCGACTTTAGAGTTTTTATGTATAAAACTTGAGTGCGCTGAAAATAAAACAAGTTAGAGTGCTATATTCGGCTGTGCCGAATCTTTGATACCCTCCACCGACAGTTCGAATGTTTAAAAAGTAATATCTGTACGATGTCTATTTATTATTATTATCTTAAACTGTGACGATTTGTTATTAATTATGGTTTAAGGCGACTAAACTGTTTTCCAGTAGTAGGGTTTATATGGGGCCTAGGGTAAATTATGGACCGACCATCACGAAATTTCACAGCGTCATGTCTAGTCCTTTAAAACTGTTACGTACCAATTTCTGTTATGATAGCATTATTAATTATGGTTTTAGGTGTACTTAACTGTTTTCCGGGAGTAGGGTTTCTATGGGGCCTAGGGTAAATTATGTACCGATCTTCACGAAATTTCACAGTATCATTTATAGTCCTACAAAAATGTGACGAGCCAAAATTTGTTATGATTGCATTATTTTTTACGGTTTTAGGCGTACTAAACTGTTTTCCGGTAGTAGGGTTTATATGGGGCCTAAGGTAAATTATGGACCGATCGTCACGAAATTTCACAGTGTTATTTATAGTCCTAAAAAACTGTGACGTACCAAATTTTGTTACGCTAGCGTTATTTTTCACGGTTTTAGGCGTACTAAACTGTTTTCCGGGAGTAGTGTTTATATAGGGCTTAGGGTAAATTACAAACGGATCTTCACGAAATTTAGCAGCGTGATTTCCAGTTAAATAAAACAAATTTTCGCAAAATCTTATCTCATTCCGTGCCTTGTTCCACCATTTATGTTTTTTTTGTAACAAATTTATCAATTTTTTTAGGTGGTGGTTCCACATTTTGATTCATAGCTCTGGTCCTACTGAACCGATTTTGCTGGATTTCAATCCCAAACTGCTTAGGATAACTACAAACAATTTGGCACCAAGTTTGTTAATTTCTTTTGAGTTGTTCGAAAGTGAGCGTGTTTTCAACAGACGGACAGACAGACGGACATGGCTAAATCGACTTAGAATTACTCAAGGACCCAGAATACATATACTTTATGGGGTCTGAGATGAATAATAAAAATGTTTCACACGGAATGACAAACTTAATATGCCCTCTTCACAACTAATTGTGGTGAAGGGTATAAAAAGGCGGAAAAATATGAAGTTTGTTATAAAAATACTTTTAAATGATGCACTTCATAAGGGATACCCTTAAGACAACTTCTATTTATTTAGAGTTTTAAATTAATATATTTCTATAAAGCGCTAATTAAATTAAATGTTGAAAAATTCATTTATCTTAGAGTTAACTAGAGTAAGAGAGAAGTTTTGATAATTTCTTTATAATTTTTTTTTTTTTTTTTTGTTTAAGGAAGCTTTAGAAATATATTTTTAATATTTGAGCCAGTACACCCTGTCCCAGTATATATTCCTTATATGGGGTTTTATTAAGGAAATGTTTGGAGAATTTTATGGAGTTATTTTGAATGTTTTGGGGATTTTGAGAACTTATCATTTTACATTTGTTTTCTAGGGTTATTTAAAATGTATTATCATTTTAGTGGTTTGTAATATTTACAATATAAACAAATTAAGTTAAGAAAAATGTACATTAAAAACAAATTCGTGTGTAACCTGTTTGAACAAGACAATTTAATTTACTCTTCCTTTACAAATTGCCGGTTAGCTTATCCTACCTCATATCTTAAACCAAATTATGAAAATTATGTTATCTTGTATTTTGAACCTTCATATCATCGTCAAAGTTGCTAGCAGACATCTAACCCTGTTTTCCATTAACCTAGGGCAATGGCAAAAATTATATCTGCAGAAGTCCGGGATGCCTCTGTTTCTTTAATTAAACATGTACCTGATAAGTCAATGTCCTGTGATAGCACGTATTATGATTCTCAGGCTACTCCTCCTCTTCCCTTGAGGCAGCTAAAGTTGTCTTCGTCTTCTTTAAGGTGACATTGCATTAGGTATCGGACAGTAAAGAGACTATGATAATAAGCCGAGTTGAAAACAAACATAAAGTACACAAAGTTCTGAAATATTAAAGCTAAAGTTGAACATTTCCGCTATTTAGTTGTGACAATTAGCGAAGACGGAAAAGCGGAAAGAAATTTGAATCGCAGTTTAGTCACAGCTGCCAATCTATACTTCAATTAAAGCTAAAATGTTATTGGTAAAAGAAAAGTCTACAAGCGTATAATACTCGCAATATAAAACTCCAAGAATAATGGGCGCTTGCCAAAAGCTGCCGAAACGAGTATTAGAAAACGATTGGTACAAAAACCAGAGGAAGAAAAAAAGTAGCTTAGTAAGACCTCATCAACAAGATTCTCACTGAACAAATAGTCGAGCCTAAAACATCCAAAACAACGGCACGAAAAAGATTTGAAATAGAGAAGTCTCTGCATAAACCTCAACACTTCATAGGTGAAAAGGGTCCGGAATAAATAAGTAAGTAAATAAGTAAATAGACGAAACTGAACAAAAAAATATTTTACTACAACCCGCTAGATCTCCTTTATAAATAGAATTTGACCAGAAACTTAAGCGATAATCCATTTTTTATTAAATTTTCCAAAATTTATTGCAGTGGCATATTATTTTATGACTATTAGTTATAACAAAATACCTTTTCGTCTATTTTGCCATAAATACATTTTATAGATTACAATTTTAATGTTTAGGAGTTTTATATAATTTCAAAGAGGCTTTAAGATTTTTAATTTATTTATTGTATTTACTTTTCCTGAAATATTAAACATGAAAAACTTTAGGCCTTTAAAACAAAATATACACTTCCAAAAAAGGAGGGTGTTTCAAAGAAAGCAAAATGATTGAAATTGAGTGAACAGAATTCCTCGCACCTTAAATACAGTTTCTCACAAAAGAAGCTGTTAACGTTAAAAAAAAAACACTGAGATATTCATAAAAGTAGAGATACACTTAAATAAATAAATAAAAAATATTAAGCAGACCTAAAAAAGATACAAATCTTTTCAGTGGATACGTTTGCATTACAGGAGCAGCGAGAGTGTGTGTTTAAATTTTTCTTCATGTATGAGTGTATGATAAACAGTTTAGGGTATAAAATACAGCCGTAAAATTTATAGTTACTCTTTAAAACCCGGAAGCAATCTATCAATATTGTGTTTTTTTTTCTATTTGTAAAAAAAAATATGAAATATACAGTACTGTCTATTTAAACGGCCAGGAGAGATTTAGAAAATTTTTTTGCAAATAAATAGCACTGCACAACAATATCTATATTATTGTTTGCATCTAACAAGGGAAATTCTGACATTGGAGACCAATAAATATATCGACCCCTATGCGCGAAATTAACGTATATGGCTATTTCCAAAAAAACGTCAACCACAAAAAATGGAAAAAAAAATTTTCTTTTCAAGATTAATTTAGATAATTGCTTATATTTTTTTAATATATGCATATAAATTAATTGATTCAAAAAAAAAGATAGATGGTAAACGAAGTACTACAACTTTTAGCACATACTTGTGTATATTAGAAAATATGCATTTGGAACAACAATACTCTAATCTAAGGCATATTTATGATCTGAAAAACATTTTTTATTAAGTTTCTTATATAAAGGATTATAAATAGAAACATAAAAAAATTTTAAATCATGGTGGAAAAATTGTCCCGTTTACAATGTCCCGTTTACAATTTCTTTAACAATTTATTTAAAAAAATGTAATTCACATTTTATTTTGAAATCGAAACCATTTGTAGGGCACATTAGTACGCAACATTTTAAAATTAATCCCAATAAAATATTGTGTCAGGTTTCGCAGAAATCACTGTTTAAACGGTTACCCCTTAAAACCCACTTCCGTTTTTTGTCCCGTTTACAATCACTGGTTTTTTGCAATTATCTCGGAAGCCACGACAGTAAGCGAAAAATTTAATTTGCGGAAATTAAAGAGCTAATTGAGAGTTAAAAGAATCATTAATTTAAAAAATTAAAATCAGGTTATTTTTTACAGTTTTGTCAATATAAACGTGTGCGAATGTCCCGTTTACAATCTTGGAAGTGCCCATATGCCAATTTTTTTTAAACTGAATTTTTTATGCAATCGTGTTCCAAATTCAAAGAGATGTCACCTGACAAAATATTGTAGGTGAATTTCACTTCGGTGCTCCAAAAATTGAATGTATATTTTCATTTTGATATTGCAAGCGAAAGCAAAGAAAAGTTGAAAAATGGCTGTCCTGTCAAATTGGGTTTTTGTAACATACGATAATTTTGCGCAAAGGGGTCGATATATATAGACATACCTGTACCGCATTTTGAAATTTTATGTCGGGAAGTGAATTTTGGGGGAGTTTACATTCCTTAGTTAAGAAAAATTCTTTTTATGAATCGGCGTGGAAAACGACGATTTCTTACATTTTAGGTAAATCTCTAATGTATTTGGAAGATTTTTGTAAATGCACATTTTTCGAAATGGTCACCTCTCACAAAATTAATACTAATGAAATTGTTCTAAGCATATTATGGTTACTTTAAGTAAATTAACCAACCATATTATGGCTTAGTCACAATGGGTGCTTCCGATCATGTTTTGGACAATAATCACAATAAAATGTTTACCACTAACAATTGTATGGATGCTTATTACCATTAACATATTCCTCTTTTCCAAGAGCAAAATTTTTAGATTAGGTCAAAAAAATATTCAAGAGCACGAGTTGTTTCAGTTTCTATCAGGGACCGAAAATAACTGTTATGTTTTTATTTCAGAGCAAAAAGGTAAGGCAAAAATGCCCTTTATCTGCATTTCGTAACTTTTATATTTTATTGGTTACCGGAACTAATTAATTGAGAAAATAAAAATTTTGGTTATAAAAAACCATTATATCAACCAAACAAATTTTTTGGTTAAAAATAACCATTATCGAAAAAATTGATATTTTTTGGTGATCATGTATGAAAAAATTTCAAAGGTTTATTGTTGTCACCAAGTTTGTATATACATACATGTATACATACATATCGTTTGCTAAAATGCAAAAAGACGTAACTAACAAAAAATTCCAAATCGTGTTTTCGATTGATTATTATAAATGCCATTAAACTACATGTCTTCACAAAATTTTACACTTCTGGGATAAAAAATTGCGCTTTTATTAACAAAAAACAAAGGGACGTAACTACAAGTGAGTTTATTTTATAAATGAAAAACTACGTAATTACTCATTTATTTTTCAACAAAATATAATGAAATGGTTTCCTTTGAAAACTGTTTAAAGAATTCCATGGATGACCCATTAGCGCATGTTTTCTGACATGTTTATAGTTTTCATTTAATAAAGTTTTTTGCTTCTCCTGTAAAATTATATTTTTGTTAGTTACGTTCTTTTGCATTTTAGCTAACGATATGTACATTGTATATTGTTTTGGTATCAAACTCAAATATACAATATCTTTACCGTAGTAACCAAACAAATTTTTTTTTTTATAATGGTTATTTTCAACCTAAATTTTTTTTGGTTGAAATAATAATTATTTTTGACCAAAAAATTTTTTGGTTTTTATTACGATTTTTTATAACCAAAAAAAATAAATTTCTCATTTCAATTGGTTGAAATAACCAAAAGAAAATATAAATCTTGTATCAGTAACAATTGTTAAATCTGATTTTTTTAACGTTTATCTTATAACTGTTACGTCCCTGGTTTCTATTATTAAAAATATATAAAATCAAAAATATATTATTTAATACTTCTATTAATATTTTTTATTTTGTTTTGATTTTTTTGATAGCCAGTTCAGATAAGCTAACTATAAGTGTTATCAAAATTGGAGAAGATAGTACAATTTTGCTTTTTCGCAGCATGTTTCAGAATTAAACGACCTGTTCCGCTCTCAAAATTTTGTATGGCAAAACATGTTGTTTTTTTTTAACGTTTATCTTATAACTGTTACGTCCCTGGTTTCTATTATTAAAAATATATAAAATCAAAAATATATTATTTAATACTTTTATTAATATTTTTTATTTTGTTTTGATTTTTTTGATAGCCAGTTCAGATAAGCTAACGATAAGTGTTATCAAAATTGGAGAAGATAGTACAATTTTGCTTTTTCGCAGCATGTTTCAAAATTAAACGACCTGTTCCGCTCTCAAAATTTTGTATGGCAAAACATGTTGTTTCAATCATATTTAGGGCGCGAAAAAGGAATGGGAGAGCGAAACACGAATATTACTGTCCGTGTGAAAATGGTAGAAGCCAACTGGGCAATGTTACCACCAGCATAATTCAAAATTACACTTGAGATGAAGCAAAATTACCCGATTTAAATAAAATTACACCTGATAAACAATTGAAGGTCTATTTAATAAAAAGACATTTACAAAGTAGCAAAAACACAGCAAACTCATTGAAAGAAGATCAATATTAGTCAAACTGTTAAGATTCTTATTGTAATTTTAAATAAATTCACAAAATTAACATAAAAGACTTAAAACAATTAATAAAACATAAAATAAAACTCCTAAAATAATGAGTTTGACTTCCATATTTGGTTGCATATATCTACGAATATGCTCATTTCAAGTCCTTTATAATGGGTGTTTTTTAGCCCCATAGACCTTACGAAAGGTTAGCTGTCAAACGAACTGTCATACTGCTTTCACTTTTTGCTCAGGCACACATCATGAATAGATTCATGCTTGAACAACGACACCAAATTATCAAAATTTGTTTTGAAATTCAGCCATCGTTTTTCGGAACTTATAAGCGAGTTCGTGATTAAACTGGCGCAACTTTTTTTCACAAATGATAGCAATGTGTTGACTTAGAGAAAATAAACTGTCAATAAGACTTCAGGGCATTCATAATTTTATTCGTGACATGCAGCCAGCAATGCTCGAAGAGGAGAAACAAAATTGGACATCTGCAATGCGTTTCGTCAAGGACAAGCGCAGTGCCTAATTGTTTGAAATCAGTTTCAAAAGGTAATGCCGTGTATCAATCTGCGATCAAAATTAATTTTATTTTCTGTTGTTTCATGGCCTTACAAATACCCTTTATCCCTAATTTAGTAAACAAAATGCCTGCAGGGTTTTATACAACTGTCCCTATCGTAATTCATTTTTAAATCTGTAAAGGGCGTTAAATATTCTTCAAACTAAAGCATTAAAAAGTTGCAAGATAAAAATAAAATTAATTAAAATTAAAAATTGTTAACATATCTTTCCCCATGGTTGTTTTTAGTTTGAATAACTTTTTTCTATAAACTTGATGTTCTTAATCACTACGATAGGCATCTTTATCCAAATCTAAGGGTTCATCTTGCGACATTCATTACCAAACTTTTGAAAATATATTTTTAATGATTGAAGTCTTTTCATAAAAAGAAACCGGGACTTTGGTTCAGAAGGCATTTTTAAGCAACAGTATTTAAAAAGAAATAAATGTCATCACTGAAATCGAATCTGGATTTTATTTGGGTATCTTAAGTAAGTATTTAAAATTACACCTGAATTACACCTAAGAGAAATAACCCACGCTCCACCCACAACAGTAAATATACCTAATTCGGGTAATAACCCACAAAGTGGCAACACTGCAACTGGGACGAATATTCGTCGTCAGATATAAAATATAGTACGTCGTGCGTAACGAACTCTGCGACAGTGTAACCACCAGCAAAATTCAAAATTACACTTAAGATGAAGCAAAACACAGAAAAAAATTACGACAAATCAATTTTCATATTGAACACCATATTCGTCAATACAATTAATTTTTTAATTGAAAAGGCACCAACAACCGAATTAGTTTATTTTTTAAAAAAATTTTGTTAATTCAAATTGTTGATATTTAACAAATGTTTTTAACAACGAAGTTGTAATATCGAATAAAATATTTGTTAACAATTATATATAAATTTTAATTACGAGTTAACAAAATGTTAACAAAATATTCTGTTAATAATTAGTTGTATGCCTTTTGTAAGAATGAAATGCATTTAAAATATTTGTTTAATTTTTTTTTATTGAAATTTGTTTAAAACTGCATCACAAACACTATAAACAGGGAAACCAGAAATATGCAATTGCATGTTCTTCCTTGTGCGACTAATGAAGACAGAAACAATATATTTATCCGTTTTAGAGCTTATTATGAATTTTGGCATCGATTTGTTAGTGCATATTTTTGCATATTTTACCGTTTGCAGCATATTTTAGTTAAAAGAGCCTTTTTGCAGCATTTTTTTAGGTTAATAGTGCATATTTTGCCTTTCTAATGCATATTTTGATACATATTCAATTATTTTAGATGCCTACAATAGCTTTCGCAGCAAATAAATTTTTTTTTTTTCGAAAATCTGTTACTTCAATTTCGACATCTACATTTAATTTTTACTCTTAAGTTGTAAGACAAAGCAGGTTGTCATTAAGGATAAATGCTATGCGATTTATATCTAGACCAATCTTTTAGTATTCCGACCGACTCAGAGTCACTTTTTAAAGTGATCTAACGATGTCCATCCGTCCGTCCGCCTGGCTGGTTGTCTGCCCATGTTAGCCTTGTGCGCAGAGTACAAGTTCCAATTTTGTAGATAATTTGATCAAATATGAACGAAGTCTATGCAAATGGTGAGAGTCGGTCTATAATTTCACATCCAAATTAGACTCTTTGTGTACGCAAGCTCGATAATTATGTACCATCATATTTAAATTAAATTCGTGCCAAAAAATTTTACTTCAAAATAAATTATTTTCGAATCGGTTCACATTAATTCCTTTTAAATGTTAACATTTGTTAACAATTTAACGACCGTACCTAAAATCCCTTTAAGACAAAAACCCATATGGATGTTAATATCTAGATATATTCGGCGCAAATATCTCTTATATGAATTTTAACCTTGTTTAGGTTTTTTTTTTTTAAATTTTGTTATTAAATTGTTGAATATTGTGGCTTCAAATGAGCAGTTTTTAATTTTTGGGGCATATTTTTAACATTTTTCAGGGCATATTTTCCAGTTATTACTGCATATTTAATGCGCATAAAACGTGTTTTTTAGAGCATATTTCTGGTTTCCCTGACTATAAATCAGTGCTCGGAAATAAACACTAAATATCGTTTCTTAATGTTCGGTTCGGTAGATTTGTGGAAAACACAAACGCTAAAAGTGTTTGTGTAGAAAATCATTAAAGAAAAATAACGTTTCCTTGTTAGTCATCTTTCGAACACAATAATATTACTTTTTTTATCAAACTCAACAAAAGATGTGAACATTTAATTCCGTTCGGGTTTTTTTGAAATTCCACAAACTTCAATGTGTTCGGTTCGGCTCGTTAATGTTCGTCCCTTTTGGCTGGTAAAAAAAACCAAACATTTTTTACAAAAACAAAATACACAAACGAAAAAAACATTATAGAACATTAAAATATAATGTTTGTCTACAGTATCACTACAATTGTTCTGTTTTTAAACGAAGAACCAATAAAATTTTGATATTGGATTTAAAATTTTTTTGACATAAAATAATTTTTTATGTTTTGATTTTTTAACTGAAACAAATTGTCAATACGACAATTTACAAATATGTTAATTAAGAAAATTGTTAAATAAATTTTAAAAATTTTAAAATATTTTCTTTAATTACTTAATAACTATTGTTATTTTTTTCTGTGTATCATATAAACGTTTTATTTTGTAAATAATTTTTACAAAAAGAAAAACATAAGCAATTCATTAATATAATAATAATTATAAATAATTCATTAATATAATAACTTGACCCCAGCGCTATCTACCGGGTCAAAATCTTATCAGGAAAATTTTATCAGGTTTTGTTTATTAAAAATATTTTGTGAATTTCAGCCAAATCTTACCATAAATAAAAAAATTTTTTATATATCACGACTACAGCGCCACTAATCAGGATTTTGTGTTAATACCCGGGTACCATGGTACCCACTTACGTCTATTAACATAAAAAAAAAAATGTATTAAGAATTTGTATTTTTAAACAAGCTTCTGGATCGTCGTTATTAAACTTAAAAGAAATCGAATTTAGATTCTAGATTTATTTTTTTGCTCCTTTGATACTCAAAAAAATTAGCTTAAGCTTTAACCATCGGTTAAACGGTCTAACGGTTATTGAGTTTTAGGAGCACATACACGGCACAAACGTTTTTGTAAATATATATAGATAAAATGAATTTAAAAATAAAAAAGGTAAATTAATAAAAAATAAAACTTAAATTATGAGTTCTAAAACCACATTTCGTTGCGTATATCTAAGGCAGAGGGTTACCATCGAGCTCTACAAATTGTGTGAACGAGAGGACATTATCAAACACAAAAGGGCTCAACGCAGAACGTGCTGCTAAAAGACGACATCAGATGCTCTAGACGAAGAGTACGGCCAAGAACGAACCCTTATAAAAATTTTGCGGAAATTACATAAAATGTTTTTGTCCTACTGAAGAAGGAAAATTTGGAACACCAGTTGAAATTTTAAAGAAGCGGATATATGATATTTGGTCAAAATTAAACTAGTCATTAAATTTATCATGTTCTTTCTGCACGAGTGGCTGCTAAGAAGTTCTGAAGGTTTGATATATCCTCAATGCTGGCAGTTTTGTAGTAAAATAAACCTAAATAAAATTAGTATAACGTTTAACAGCAAAAGAAAAGGCAGTGGAATAAAAAAAAAATTTCAATCGGCCGTTAAGCGAGAGCTCACAATTAATATCATCTTTTATCCTTATTTCTACCACCATTATGTCATTGGGTCACATTATTTAATTTTATGCAGCCCACTACAAAACTTCAAAATAAAGGATGATATGAAGACAAGGAAAATAATATTCATAAAAAACACTTATCCCTCTCCCTTAAATCATTATGTAGACACCGTATACAATAAACCACTCTTCATCCCTCTTTAATAAATCCTTCCCCTCTACCACGTTTTATTCCATTTACTTTGGCAGGCTGTTTTTATTTCTCTGGAATGAATGAAGAACCAACGAATATTTCGTGTGAAAATTTGCCGTAGGCACCTTTTTCCGTATTAAAATTTTCCTACATTTTATATTTTATTGATTTCAATTTTATTTTAATTTAAATTTCCCCACGGCCATTGAAAAAAAGTTTTTTGGCGCTTTTTTTCGTTTCAATTTCATTTACAAGTAAATTTTCGCTTGTTTTTCGTTTATTCTTTTTTGTTGTTTTGTTTCCTGTTGAATATTTTTATTTTCTTTTTTTAGCCGAATAATTGCTATGGAAATTGTTTTACAGCTTTTGAAGATTCTTTATAATATTAAAGTTTTTTGTTGATTTTTTCTTTTAAATTTTTTTTTTTTGAATTTAGTTGAAAATATAAGTAAGAAACATCTCTATGTACTTACCATCACTGCATTGCGTTTAAAGTCCATAAAGTTTTTCACTTCTGCTGCCAGTTCACGCAAAAGTATGATGCCATCCTTTCGTTTAACCTCGATATCGTTGTCTTTGTAACGCTGCAATTATAAGAGAGAGAGAGGGAGAGATGTTTAATTAATTATTTATTAAGTTTATTGAGTTAATTGGTTACAAGTTGTGTACTTAATGTAATTGGATTGGAAATATTAAAACAAATGTTTGAAAATATGACTTATGTGCTGTTTCCAGGTGACAGGCAGTTGATTGTGTAGAAAAATTTATATGAAAATCACTCGGTTTTTTTGAGTGCTTTTTATATAAATTTTACTACAAAATCAATTGCTTATCACCTGGAAACAACACATTAGTTTCTTTAAACTTTGTTAGACACAATTTTAAAGGGCCACTGAGCATTGGCCTTTGAACCTTAAAGAAAACTGCTAACACAAGAAAATATAACGGGTGTTTCTGTTTGTGACAAATAGAACTTCCGTAAGGGACGGCTGTTAAACAAGCTGTCATAGTAATGAAGTGTGTTTGACTTTTTCAGTATACTTTGGCAAATCACCATGCTAAGACTTACACCAGAACCACGTTCACAAATCGTGGAAATTTATTTTCAAAATTCGCGCTCTGTTTGCCAAACATAAAGAGCACCTCGTTTATGGTGCACATAATCATCCATTTAGGCAGCTTATACTATTGATCAAATAATGATCACTTTAACTCTTTTGGTTAATATTTATCTAAATCGAGCCTATGCAGTGCGTACAGAAGAAGCCATTCCGGCTGTAGACGTGAGTGCAACAGAGGGCTCAAACTTAGCAACCTGATGCCGTTTTCAGCAACTCGGTCCCTGCCCATCCACAGCTTTGAAAATTTTGAGGAAAGATCAGGAAATACATCCATAAAGGATCCAACTGCTGAATTGTTTGCTATTGAAATTCAGCAAGATCGGTCCACAAGTGGCTGAGATATGAGTAAAAAACCACGACTGCCTCAAATTTTTTTCCTTTAAAGGTCCAATTAGACGTGACATTACCATACCAACACTGTATTACCAAAACGACATAAACATACCATACAAACCAATTTTGGTTTCTACGGTCATACAGTGGCTATAGTAATACAGTGTTGGTAATGTGGTTTTTTTTTTTTGTTGTTTTTTTATACCCTTCACTACAACCCTGCAAATAAAATTGGACCACCTGATCCATTTTGATAAAATGGACTACTCCATGGACTGGTCCGATGTAATGCAAGCATGGACCATGTCATTGTTAAAAAGTGTTTGTAGTGAGACGACATGTCTTCGTTTTTTAACGACATGCTTTCGTTTTTAAACGACTTCAAAACTAATCCTCTTGAGTATACCATGGAGTAGTTTTAAAACTACTCCTAAGTGGTCCAAAGGTGGGTTATATGGTCCTCTCTTAGGACATCGTAATGTTAAATAGACCAGGTTTTTTCCATACGTTTGGGTTAGTTTTGGACTAGTCCTGGTCCCTTGTGGACTACTCTTTACACGCGTGTTTGGACTGGTCCTATTATTTGCAGGGAAGTGGTGGATTTTATTTGTAATGTGTTTAATATTACGCATACGCATACCCATACACATTAATGCATGTATATTAGGGTGGAGTGAAAAAAGTCAAAATTTTTTTTCGAAAACGGGTACCCTTCAATGTCTGTGTATGAGCCTTAGTAACAATTCTGTAAAATATTAATTTTTTACGACGTCGTCTTGAGTCTGCACATTTGAATTAAAGTTTGAACATTTTTGAAATTTTTTACATTTTTCCCAAATTTTTTTTAAGTACTTGAAAGAAAAATAAATCAGACGGGTAGTAACCGAAAAGTTGAACAAGGTCTTTAATAAAGGTTAAATTTTTTAAAAACATTTTTGGGTCGTGGTTAAAGTCTGCGCATTAGGCCTAAAGTTCGCCAAATCGTCCGAAATTTCCGATATTTAAAATTTTTTACATAATCACACAGAAAAAATTTTTTTCTGGGCAGTAAACGGCCCTCTCAGATTACATTGGTCGTGTTTTGACAGCGGGAGTGATAATTGGTGTGTTATATCTAGTCGTCTACTTATAAACGTTCTATACGTTCTACGGTTCTAGTACAGTGTGTCACTGCGCTTTGTGTGTTTATAACTGAGTTATGGCGTTCCCTAGGACTCGTTACAAAGATTTACCTCATCCTATCCTAGGCAATGGTCAAAATATGGCCGAGTCTTTGCTTCCTACCCGTAGAGATGTGTTAAAATACTACATTTATGTTTGGAACAAAGAAAAAATTAAGCAAAATGGCAAAAACCCTAGTTTTTTGAAGTGTCCAAAATTGTTGTTGATAAGTTAAACTTCATGTGCGGAAAAGCTTCGACCTCTAAAACTATTACAGATTTGTTAAAAAAAGAAGTTGATTTAGTTCAAACACTCAACAAAACGTACAAACGTGATCAAGATAAGCACAGTTTCAAAAAAAAAACTAGTCGAATTTAACAATAGGGTTGAGGCTTTATTCGATGTTAGTGCATGTAAATGTAAAGATTTTCAGGTTTGTAAATGTCACCCCGCTAAGAAGGTTCCAATACTTGAACTCAAATTCTTGACCGATCAAAGAACTGTTCGGAAAATGTCGATTGGAAGTGTTGATATTAAAGTGACATCAGCAAATAAAAAGAAAATAGCAAGGAAAATGATAGAAGAAGAAAGATTGTGCAAGAAACGTTGTGAAGGATATCAAATTGGCTTGTATAAAGAAAATGATGAAGCAATGGACATAATTATACCACTTCAAGAAATGGGTTGTATTCCAAAAGATGTAGTGGCTTTTTTAGAGGAACCAGTTTCCGGCCCATCCTCAGCTACTACCATAAATACTCAAACTAGGTTAAAAATGCCATCGTTATCTCGAGTTTGTGATAGGTATGGCGTACCTGATCGCGCAGCAGAAGCTTTAGCCTCTGCTCTTTTACACGATGTACAGTCTACTCAATCTTTAGAAATTGCTATAAATGACGTTGTGGTAGACAGGAGTAAAGTAAGACGCGAATCAAATCTCGGCATGAAGTAATAAATAAGGAAACAAAGGTAGAAATACAGGCCTTATACTTTGACGGTAGAATTGATGATACACTTCGTATTCACAAGACAGGCGATAAGAAAATGCACAGAGAAACTGTCAAAGAAGATCACATTTCACTCATACAGGAGCCTAAATCGAGATTCATCGGTTACACAGTTCCATTGTCTGGGAAAGCCATTGACATTGCTAATTCTATCGTCCCTTACTTTTCTGAGCACAATCTTACAATGTCGGAAATAGTTTGCATTGTTTGTGATGGATGCCCTACAAACACAGGCAAATATAGTGGTGTAATTCGCTCACTGGAAGATAAACTTGAAAGACCTCTGCAGTGGGTTATTTGCCAATTGCATACAAATGAACTTCCACTACGACATTTAGTACAAAAGCTGGATGTATCTACAAGCGTACCAAAAGGATTTGTTGGACCTGTCGGTAAAAGTTTAGCAACATGTCATTTAATGAAAGTAGTTCAGTTTGAACCCATTGAGTTTATTACTAATATAATCGATCGTGGTGATGAAAAGGGTTTGAGTACTGACCAACAATACCTTTATGATATTTGCAAAGCTGTTTCGAGTGGAAAAATATCTCAACAATTAGAAAACAGAAGACCAGGAAAACTTTCCCATGCGAGATGGTTGACTACAGCTAATAGAATTTTAAGATTATACGTAGCTACAAAAATTCCATCGCCTTCATTAAAAGAGCTGGCAACCTTCATCATGAAAGTTTATGCACCTAGCTGTTTCAGGATCAAGTGTAATCCAAACGTTTGTAGCGGCGCTCAAAACTTGTGGGAAACCATAAAGAGTTGCAATTGCCTATCTGAGGGGAATCGGAAAATTGTATACAAATGTATACAAGACAATGGATACTTTGCTCATCATGAAAACATACTCATAGCTATGTTGGATGATAAGAGAGAAAATATAAAGAAACTGGCTGTAAGACGTATCATCAAGGCTCGGTCTAGTAAACAAGCCAGTAAACCACTAAGACGGTTTGAAATCTCTAAAATAAATTTTGGAGCATCTGAGTATGTCAATATGATTGCATGGAATGATGTGGAAATGACAGAACCACCTCTCACAAGTCATTTGACAAATCAGGATTTGCAAAGGTTACTGGAAACCGAGAGTATAAACATAGCTTCGGAGTGCACTCTTTTTGAGCTACCATCACACACTCAAGCGATAGAAAGAGCCGTCAAAGAAGTCACTGCTTCCTCAAAATTGATCTGTGATCAAAAGAAAAGAGAAAGCTTAATCAAAACTAGAATGTTTGATAGAAATATTCGTCCAATATATGACACAAAGAAACAATTTACCTGTTGAAGACTTTTCTTAAAGATATATATAAATGCTCTCATGGTTGGGTGGTTGGGAGGGCGTGGGTGGGACTTGAAGTGCAACCACCTCCCCGTGGTGAGTGCTGGGTAGTTTAATATGAACTAGCGAAGAGTTGCACAATACAAAGTTGATTAACGAGAGCTATATAGACAAGTTTTATAAACATTAAAAGAGGATATCAAAAATTATAAAACGTAAAAAATATCAGAAATTTACTAATATTTGGATAACGTTAAGCATCATGTGCACACACAAACCACGCCCTAAACATTTTTTGAAACACCCTGTCATTATTCAAGGCCTTGCTCAATTATTTAGTGATTACCCGTTAGGATTTTTTTGTTTCATGTACTAAAATAAAAATTGGGAAAACTTTTAGTCAAATGTGCAGACTGAAGACAACGTCGTAAAAAATTAATATTTTACAGAATTGTTACTAAGGCTCATACACAGCCATTGAAGGATACCCGTTTTCGAAAAAAAAATTTTGGCTTTTTTCACTCCACCCTAATGTATATGATATGCCGCTCAAATAAAGAAACAAACTCATAAACTCAATATATATTAATTTAACGCTTCTTTAGTAAAAGCATTCGTAGCCGAGTTGTTAAGTTCTCTCCTGAGACTGATGATATTGCCAGTTCGAATCCCGAAAATTTTTTTTATTTAATTTTTTTTATGTTCTAAAAAACGATTTTAAGATTATAAAACGAATTTCAAACATCAACTTTGACAAAAGAGGAAACGGCCAGGTACATATATAATTTTTTTGTTTTTTTTATATTCTTCGGCATGACGAAATAAAAAGTTGGCGTGGCTCAATTCATATTTATTTATACCTATCTAAAGAACGTTATTTATGTGTATAACTTTTTGTTCTTATCTCATCATGTTGAAGGGTATATAAGATTCGGCATAGCCGAATATAGCACTCTTACTTGTTTTATTTTAAAGCATTATATCAAAAAGTAATTTCAATTTTTGGGAATACAAAATTTTAATTTCAAAAGATTTTGTTATTCGTGCTTAATTCCCAGTTTTTATTCTTGATAAAAACACTTGAAATTTATTGTTGATGGGATAAGCTATTCCTATGCATTTCACTGGTTGCTTAGGCCAGATCATCAGGAAACTTCATCCATAAAGATTTTAGAAAAACTAAAGATATTAAACCAAATAAAACTGTTAAACGTATAAGACTTATAGCAACAGTTTTACTTGTAATAATATCAAAGCTTTAACAAAACACATCAACAATAAAAAAGTGGGTTTATCTCATCTTACATTCCCCACTACAATTAGTTGAAATTCTCTCAACTTTAGTTTTTCTAAAATCTTTATGGATGAAGTTTCCTGATGATCTGGCCTAAGCAACCAGTGAAATGCATAGGAATAGCTTATCCCATCAACAATAAATTTCAAGTGTGTTTATCAAGAATAAAAACTGGGAATTAAGCACGAATAACAAAATCTTTTAAATCATTATATTTAAAAAACTAAGCGAATTTTTCTAAAAGACTGAATATGCATTTAATCAAGTTTCTTTTTAGGCATTTCTCGTTTAAAAGCACCAAAAGACATGCAGATAATGAAATGAAACTAAAGATCTGAATTCACTTCCCTAGAAAATCATACGATTCACTCACAAAAAAATGTCTGCAAAATCTGTTGTTAATGCAACACTGTCACACAAAAAATATCCAAAATCATATGATTCGGCCAACTTGCAAGAAAATGCCACTCTGATCGCATAGAATATATCATTTTATGAGCATTTTCATAAACATTTGTAAGTCGGACAGACTTGTCACTCTATCATACTTTATGAGCACACACGATTTTTTGAATAAATCGTATGACAGAATAGGATAGTGAATCGCCAGCTGAAGCGATAAAAAAATATTAAATTTCTGGTAGAATTTACACATTTATGCGACTTGTACACGAATAAAAAACCAAAGCTGTCTATCTTAAAGCCTCTGCTATGTATCTATATTTGTAAATTTAACTGTAGACCCTTGGCCCCTGATGTGTACCTCACATATTCACTATATTTGTATTTCTCTCTCTCTCCGTCACCCTTCCACTTATATGTACGTACGAGACACATCTGAGTAGTTGCTATTATTTTTTTTTGGCAATTAATTTCTTGTTGGTTTTATTTTTAGTCGTGCTCATACAATTTTCAGACGGACAAGGTAACATGAAGGTATCCGGCATACTAGGGCTCCAACGTAGACAAAACCAACTATTGCTGTTTTCAAAATCAAAAGAGAATCATTTATAATCCAAGTACATTTGCATGTATGTGTGTCTGTGTGTGTGTGTGTTGGTGTACTAGCCATTGAAAGGAATAATATGGAATTCAATAAGTGTATGGAAGGATATAAGAGGGGGTACATGTGGTTCGTGGCGGGACAACAAATAAAAGCAAATCGTAAATCAACGTAAGCCATACAAGAATGTTTTTTTTTTTTTTTGTCTATGCGTTTTTGTTTTATTTGGTGATGGGTAAGTTTTACAACAAATACAAATATTTTTCATTCGTAATATTTTTTTTCTTAGAGTAAGAAGGATGCAAATGATTACAACCTCTGTTGCTACCGTATGCCGGAAACTACTATAAACCCTGGCAGATATTCATTTTAACACACACTTTTCCACTACAAGTTTTATGAGAGTTTTGACTTAAAACTTAATGTTTTGCATACAAACAAATGAAAGATATTTATGTATGTATGTCTTTCTTTCTCCCTTATCTATGTAAATATTTACGTCTGGCCCTGTCATTTAACCAGGACCATCCATGTTTTATTAAAACAAACTTAAGTTAATGCATTTTTGTCTATACAAACAAACAAAATTAAATTTCAGACGGTTGAAAATCCAAAACAATTAAAATCTAGTTATTGCTTAATTTCGAGTTCATAATAAAACAATGTTGAAAACCTTCACTTCATCTGGACAAAAAAATAAATAATTCAAATTCATCCTCTGAAAGTACGCTAAGACAAAAGGGCGTTTTTTTAAACCTACAGATCTTGAGATGTGTCAAATCTAACGACCTTGCAGGCCAATTGACAGGTTCATTTCTTGAAATTAACTTATCGCCAAATTTTGATTTAGATGGTTTCAGTCACCGAATGACACGTAGCGCTATTCTGTTATTCCGCATATCGACCGGATCCATGTCAAAATAAATCTCTGATCATGGGGCGGTAACGATCTTCATTGATCGTAACGCGAGCTCCAGCTTTCCGATGATACCACCAGCTTGTAAACCGCTCCAAGCGTTGCAGTGTTCTTGATGTAAGAGTCCGTAGGGTATTTTGTGAATTCGTCTCACTCTATATGCGGCAATTTTGATAATTAACAAACCCGTTAAGCGAAAAAATAAAAATTGTGAACTGTGTTTGTTATTAAATTATAAAATCTTGTGTTCATTTATTTATTTGCCGAAGAAGAACGCAATATTTATATAAAACGAAAAATCTAAAAATATTATTGTATTTTTACATTTTTTCTTTAAGTGTAATTTTAGGCTTTTTCAGTCTCTGGTGAAGCAATGAAACGCATAAATTATTTTATTGTTTTAAATTTAAAATACAATATGAAATGCTGTACATATAAGGCAAAGTGTATAGTAAAGTTGTTTCTGAGAATTAGAAACAGTAAACACAAGCCCAGTGTGCAAAAGTTTTTTTTAAGTAAGTGTTTTGTGGTAAAACTAAAAAGTTAAAGCAGGTTGCGGTCAAAGAAGCGGATAAAAAGCCAAACATGCTGGTGGGGACGTATACGTATGCACTTTAAATTTATGGCAAACTCATCCACCCACTTTTATGTCATAATTAAATTGCAGCCGTTTTTAGAATCTAGAAAGTATTTTAATTAAAATTCGTTAAATTGTTTGCTGGAAAAATTAATTTGAATTTAAATTTTCTCACAAATATTAAATTTTGTACAAAATTCCCAATTAATTAGTAAGTTTTGTATAACATTTCATATAAAATATTTAATTTTAATATGAAATTTAATATAAAATAGTAAATTTTCTACTAAATTTCCTAAAAAATAGTAAAATTTTTAGAAAGTTAATTTTCTACACAATTTACTTTAATATACATAAAATAGTATATTTTATATTAAGTTTTCTATAAAAAAAGTCTATTTGTATTAAGTTTCCTATAAAATATTCTATTTTGTACAAAGTTTCCTATAAAATAGCCCATTTTGTACAAAGTTTTCTATAACATATTATATTCTGTACAAAGTTTCCTATAAATTAGTCCATTTTGTACAAAGTTATCTATAAGATATTCCATTTTGTTCAAAGTTTTCTATAAAATAGTCCGTTTTATATAAAGTTTCCTATAAAATTTTCTATTCTGTACAAAGTTTCTTATAAATTAGTCCATATTGTACAAACTTTTCTATAAAATAGTCGATTTTGAACCAAATTTCCTATTAAAAAATCCATTTTGTACAAAGTTCGTATAAAATAGTTTATTTTGTACAAAACTTCCTATAAAATAAATTATTTTTGAACAAAATTTCCTATAAAATATTTTATTTTTTTACAAAGTTTCCTATAAAACGTTAATTTTTCACAAAATTTTCTATAAAAAAGTTAATGTACAAAATTTCCTAAAATAGTTTATTTTGTACAAAATAATTAGTTTTGTACAAAATTTCTTAAAAAATAGTTTATTTTCTACAAAATGACCTACAAAATAGTTAATTTTTTAAAAAATTTCCTATAAAACAAATAATTTTGTACAAAATTTCCTATAAAGTAGTTTATTTTGTACAACATTTCCTAAAATAGTTAATTTTGTACAAAATTTCCTATCAAATAGTTTATTTTCTACAAAATTACCTACAAAATACGTTATTTTGTACAAAAGTCCTATAAAATGTTAATTTTCTACAAAATTTCCTATAAAATAGTTAATTTTGTACAAAATGTCCTATAAAATAGTTTATCACGTACAAAATTTGCTGTAAAATAGGTAATTTTGTACAAAATTTCCTTTAAAATAGTTAATTTTGTACAAAACTTCCTATAAAATAGTTTATTTTGTACAAAATTTCCTGTAAAATAGTTAATTTTGTACAAAATTTCCTGTAAAATAGTTAATTTTGTACAAAATTTCCTATAAAATAGTTAATTTTGTACAAAATGTCCTATAAAATAGTTTATTTTGTACAAAATTTGCTGTAAAATAGGAAATTTTATACAAAATTTCCTTTGAAATAGTTTATTTTCTACAAAATTACCTACAAAATTGGGTATTTTGTACAAAAGTCCTATAAAATGTTAATGTTCTACAAAATTTCCTATAAAATAGTTAATTTTGTACAAAATGTCCTATAAAATAGTTTATCACGTACAAAATTTGCTGTAAAATAGGTAATTTTGTACAAAATTTCCTTTAAAATAGTTAATTTTGTACAAAATTTCCTGTAAAATAGTTAATTTTGTACAAAATTTCCTAAAAAATAGTTAATTTTGTACAAGATGTCCTATAAAATAGTTTATTTTGTACAAAATTTCCTGTAAAATAGTTAATTTTGTACAAAATTTCCTATAAAATAGTTAATTTTGTACAAAATGTCCTATAAAATAGTTTATTTTGTACAAAATTTGCTGTAAAATAGGAAATTTTATACAAAATTTCCTTTGAAATAGTTTATTTTCTACAAAATTACCTACAAAATTGGTTATTTTGTACAAAAGTCCTATAAAATGTTAATTTTCTACAAAATTTCCTATAAAATAGTTAATTTTGTACAAAATGTCCTATAAAATAGTTTATTTTGTACAAAATTTCCTGTAAAATAGTTAATTTTGTACAAAATTTCCTGTAAAATAGTACAAAATTTCCTATAAAATAGTTAATTTTGTACAAAATATCCTATAAAATAGTTTATTTTGTGCAAAATTTCCTTTGAAATAGTTTATTATCTACAAAATGACCTATTAAATAGTAAATTTTTTACAACATTTTCTATAGAGAAAGGTATAACGTTAAATCAACTAAATGTTATTTAAGGACTAAAATTGTCTATACAAATTTGCTGGCTCATATTTTCTGTAGGTTGCTACGATATTTTCAAAACATGCTCTTAAACACGATATTTTACGGCTTCTATGAATAGCAAAAACAACTGCTTTTTCTTCGCTTTTTGTTCTGGTTATATCTTATTTTTTTTAGTTGGGGGGTTTTTTTCTTAATAAAAATATGCAAGTGGCTTATGTGTAACATCAGTATTAGCATCAGCAACATTTTTGACATTGTCTTTTTTTTTTTTTTGTGCCCCATACCAGAAAACATGAACGTGCTGGGAATTTTATTAATTTTATTTCACTCATAGATACGTAGGATAAATAAAAAAAAAACGAAAAAAAAATAAAAAAAAACGCACAGGAAACATGAATAAAGCAAACTCGTGCTGAACTTTGTTTAGCACACTGCTTTCTCTTTGAACAAAATTGGAAAATATTAAAAGGAGTGGTCGCCGGTTAATAATATAGTTTGCAAGTTATGCGAAAATTACAGTTTTATGAAAAATCGGACCGAGGTCATATGTGCCTCCCATATATCCTACTGCTAAAACTACGTTGACAGTATAAAACAATAAAACTTTTAAGCTACTGTCAAAAATTAACGGAAAGTTGAGTTGAGAAAAACAAAAACAAATTTCAAAAACATCTGATTCCGTACGGAATGTGCGATCAGTTTCTCACTTTGCTCAAGTAAATGACAGTTTCATAAAACTTAGCAAAAATTTCCTTTAGTTCAATATCGCTTAAACCTGGCTTTGCACATTCTCGTTGTGCCCTTAGGCCTTCAGATTTGATTGTAACTGCGTATATATTATTATGTGTTTACCTCCTGTTATTTTCTTTATAACCTTTGGTTTTTTATTAAAAAAATAAAAATACAACCACACTTATTCACTTAATCATGGGATCTATACTTCATAAAAATTCAAATTAAACTCTGCTAACAGCGCTAATAAGTTCACAGAAAACTGATATCTCTTAACAAAGTGTTATATGGAGAATCAAGTTGTTTGTTTCTGTATTGAGACAAGCGGTCTTTACGTCCCCTTCGCTTTTTAATACCTCGAATATAATAAAACTACAAAACAAGTCTTTTATCGCCTTAGCAACGTGTAAAAATCTACACTATACCGACATCTGAATAAAAATTATTGAATTAAAACGTCCAAATTTTCTAGTTCCGGACTATCACATCGCCAACACCAATCGATCTTGAAATATGAAGCCGAAAATGAAATTAGATTAGACACGCCCTTCGAAAACCTAATGATGGCATTGCACGAAACGTAATCTAATGGAACCCTCAAGGAATCCGTAACATAATTTTTATTGACAAGTCCATGAGTCCCAAATTGGGTAAATTCTCGAAAATTTTTCCCTTAATTCTTGTGTGTAGGTGATCGGTCAAGCCCGTAATGTAAGACTATACTTTCTTACATTTTTTTCTTATTTTTTTTCTCTGCGAAACACAGCACTGTGAGTCGGGCTGGTGGTATATTGCGTTTTAGTATTGTATACGTTGTATTCTATTTTCCAATATCATCGTAGTTTGTTTTCTTGCTTAAGGAGATATAAGCATGTAGGCGTATTTGATGTAGTTTATTGTCCTTATAGTCGTAGTGCATGTACTAAACGGAAAATAGAAAAGTTATTCTAAAAAATTCCAGTTTTTTTTAGCAAGAAAGTTCAAAAAAATATGAAAATCGTTGTTTGTTTATGGCTGTTTTAAGTTCGAAGTATACCAAAACAGACGACACCTGAGAAATGTTTGCGGATAATTATGTACCTCCATTGGAAAACCCAAAATGTTTCAGTGATTTTAGCTCCCACGTTTAGGGATTTTAATTTTGATTTTTCTTAAGCTTCAGAACGTATAATTAACTCTTACCGAAGCCTTTAAATTATTAAGAATAAGTAAGCTTTATTAAAAATTAGGTTTATTAATTAATACAAGATATATTAAGTGCCACTATAAACTTTAAGCTTTTTTTCTTTTGACATACAAACTTTTTCTTACAAACAACAATATTAACGACCTTCTAATAAACTTAAATACAGAAATTAGAGCATAAAAACAATAACCTGCTTTAAAAAAAAAAATAATGCTATATTCAAACTTAAGAATTTCATCATGTTTTAGTATGCGTACGAGTTGTTATGCACACACACACAGACACTCACAACCAAACCGAAGGAAAATAGGAGTAACAAAATAAAACGAAATAAATAAATATGGAACAGCTCATTACTTTTTCTGCATACTAAATACTCAAAACATTTTTTTTATTAAAAACAAATACAATATTTCTTTAACTCGTTACTGGTTAAAAAAAAAACTGGCAAAACAAACTTTCAGAAAAACTAAAGACTATGAAAAAACCCAAAGTAGGAAAAAAGTACAACAGGATACAGGAACATGTTCTTTTAAATGGTGCCACATTTATTATTTCATTTGTTTTACATGTTACACTCGTATTATTACAACAAACATTCTTTCGCATTTTGTTTCATTTTACTCTTTCTCTTATACATACAAACATTTACATTTAGTTCTACCTTTTATTTTTTATTCTCATCACCATCTTCGTCGTGATGTTTGCTTTTGGTGTTGTTTTTGGGTATTTTTATTTTCTCTACCTCATCTCGAGTTTCTTACTTTTTGTGAGTTTTCCTTGGAAATGGTAATACAAATACTTTCACACACACACATACACATACCATAATGAAGGATTCGGTTTATTGTTATTCAGGCACACACATTCTCATAAATATAATTGTCTGTTAGTTGGTGTGAGTTATTTAAAAACAAAAAAAAAACAATATTGAAGGACAACTGTCAAATGAAAAATTGTGTCAGTCGAAGCGTGAACAATAAAATATGCTCCAGCTTTTTTCTTTCAGAGTGAGTACTACTTAATGCTAAAAGGTTTCGAGAAATTTTAAGCGGGTGCTTTTTTGTTGATCTACCTTTTCAAAAATTTCAGACAACATTAAATTTTTACTTATTTATTAGTTGGTGATGAGCTGTTAGCAGACGACTGTTTGTCTGAGTTGCAAGAATCGCTGCTATAAGTGATAAAATATATATTTGATGTCTCGTACTCGTTTATTAACAAGGTTTTTGAATAGAGGCCGAATCCGATTCTTGAAATTGCAGGTGCTATGGCCTTATCTCATGGAGGATCTTAACCACTGGGTTGCAAACAACGCATTTACCAACAACCTCCGAGGGTAAGAGGCACCATCACAACCAGGTCGCAATTTGAGTGCATAATCCGGCGAAACTGTACACTCGACCCTAGCTTCGCAGCTGGAGATATCTAGCCTTCGCTGCTTTTGGAAAAATGCCAGCCGTTCTGTTAAATAGAGCAAATGCTCCCTCAGGATTACCTTTCCTATAAGTGATGAAAACTCAGATCCCACTAAAGTATTTTCAGGATCACCCTTCCAACGATTTTGTGTAGTAAACCCCCACCACAACGTGATCACCGAAAGTATCCTGTCAGCAGACAGGCGAAACTTCCGCAAACACAATGTCCCTTAAAGACATGAAGCATTCCCCGCAAGAAGCATACTAAGAGAGACCACATTCAATAGTCCAGTGTATTACAGATTGATTTTGGTTGCAAAAAAACAAATAGGCGAAAACTATTACTTTTAAAAAATCTAATGATGCAGTTCTATAGAAGAACATGTAAATCAATTAAAATGGATAAGCATTCACCACAAATTTTGATCCACCAAGTGGAATAACATTTGGTTTAAAGATTGATGTTTGACTATTGACTGTTAGCCGTCTTCAATGGCGCTGAGTGTTTAACGGCAAACCCCCTTGAAGAGATTGTGTGGTTACAATTGAAGCATAACAGGGCAACCTTTCCGTACAAACCTGGGTTCGATTCCCGGTTTAGTCAAGAAAGGAAAAATTATCAATTAATTTCATGATGTAAAATTCCTTTTTTCATAAATACAATTTAATGAAAATTCAATTAAATTCAAATGATTAAAAATACTTAAGTTTGGATTAAAAACCATGAAAAGTTCAATAAAATATCCACAAACTAATCATTGAAAACTGTTTCCGTGAAGTTGCTTTAATATTTAACTGATGAAAATTTCATGCAACGCAGCTTTTGCGCGTAAGAGATTTTCACTGCCAAAATTTTAATGACGTTTTTTTTTTTTGATATTGTTACGAAAGTAACTATAGTTAAGAATTAGTTGTAATTATATGTTAATAATTAGTTGCATTTATTAGTTATCTTGTATTTATTAGTTGTCTTGTATGCATAAGTGATTCTATTAGTTTACATTGTTATTAAAAATTGTTATACATCATTATACATACTTCAACCCCAATGTACAAAATGCTCTAGTAGAAAATTTGATGTTAAAAAGTCCGTTAAAAGAGCTATTGTATCAGTGATGCGACCATAAATGTCAATAATAATAACATAGTAGTCGTTAAGCTTAAAAATCATAACATAACCAATGAATTAGTCGTTAACATCAAATAGTAAAAGTTCGAATATACCGGAAACATTCTGTAGCTTTCTAGAATAATGTTATTGAGTATAAATGCTTGCGAAATGGCGTTGCCAAATGAGTTTCACTTTAAGCGTTTAAGTGTGCAGATCTTTAATAGAGGTCGCAATAATAAATTACAATTGTTGAAGTGACAAAGTATTAAATAAAGTTGTGCCAATTGAAACAGTTTTTAAAGTGTTGTGTTTTATTTGAATTGCAATAAACGAACTCGAAACGGTTTATTATAAAGGAAATAAACCAAAACGTTTTTGAAAGGCAATAACGCAACAATATGTTCCACAAAGGAACTTGAATGATAATAATAATAATGGAAACATTCCAAAACTTCTTGAGGCATGTACATATTTTTTCTAAAATTACAAAAATACAAACTTGTTTTGCCTCTGTTGTTATTGCCCTATTATTTCTCAAGGCAAATCGTTACACGATTCAAGCATAAATATCATAATATGTGTCTAGCCCACCAAGTTTTTAAGCCGTTAATGCATTTTTCGCATAAATCATCGCTTTTATATATTACGGAAACGCTTCGAAGTTAATTTACTTACTTTTCTTCTCTGAAAACGTGTGAAATATGGTATCACCAGAGTTAAACAAAAAGTAAGGTAAGGCACGATAGTGTACCTTACCGTATTTTGCCATGAACGGAACGCATTCTTATTATATACATAAATAAATTTTTTGTTCGTGCACACAATCAAAATATGGTACAGTACTATTGTGAGCTGACGAACCGAAATACACACTAGGGCTTCCAATCGTGAAATCCCGATTTTTTTATATTCTTGATCTTTAATACAACTCAACTCTAGTTCAGTTGAAATGTTGTTTTTGTATTATGGTTTACAATTCTGTGTTAGTGCGGTTAACAAAACCATCAAAAATTTACAACTCATCACTAGCAGTTGTTTAATTTCAACTCAACTGAGTTGAGTTTCAAACTATAATAGCGGCAAAAATAATAAAAAAATTACACTTCTCCGGAAAGATCTGAGTTTTATACAACGTTAAACTAAGTTTAAACTTAATTCACATCTCAGAAACCCGGCCTGAGAAAACTTAAAAAATATTTGGACAATTTTAAAATTCATTTAAAAATTTTAAAAAACAATTGGAAATGGTGTAATTTTTTTTAACAATAATTAAATATGGATTAAAATAAGATTTTTACGTTGTTTTGTTACGTTTTTTATTACATGGTCGTTATGAAATTTGATAAATTAATAATTTAAGTTTGTTTTTATATATTTTTACAAATAAATACGTTCATACAGTTTAAAAAGTTTATTTATATTGTGTTTTAAAAATCCCATGAATCCCACCATTCAAAATATCCCGAAAATCCCGGGATCCCGAAGTCGGAATCCCGAAATATTTTCTCTAATCCCGAGATTCAGAAAAACCAATCCCGATTGGAAGCCCTAATACACACTAAGATAACGTACCGTTCTTGTGTTAGTGTATGTGTTATTTTTTTAGCGTACGCGTTCACAAACCCAAAAAAAGTTTTAATTTATGTTTTAGAAAACTTCACTACTTTAGTGTACAGTTTTTTTTCGTATTCTGGGTAGCACTTACTTAGGTTACTGTAATGTTCAACTACTCTGCATAAACTGCTCGATGTTTCAATAAAAAATTTTATACATTTTTCAAAGTTTTAAAAAGAGCTTAGTTGCCAAATCGTCTTCTTTTGCGACCAAACTTTTTTGATTGCTGGGCTAAATAGAACAGTCGCAAATACAACTCAGAAAAAAAAACAACAAATAACCATTTTGCTAAAATACGACACACAAACACACTTTCATATAAAGTTTAATTTTTATAAATTCATCTCACATACATACTTCCTTGAAACATGGCAGAACAAAAAAAAATAAAATAAAAAAATGCAGCAGTTCGCTTCTCATTGCTGACAAAATTATGTCAGATGTTTCAGTTTCTGTCTTTTTTTTTTGCCTTTTTTGTCATCTTTTTTACTCGAGCATGAATCAAGAAGTATGAAGTACAAATATGTATGAGTTGTTAACACACTCACTTCCTTTTTGTATTCAATGTGAAAAAAACAGAAACAGCAAAAAACAATAAAAAATTGTTTTCCATCATGAAAACCGAAAATGTTTTTCTTGTTAGTCTGAACAGAAAAAAAAAATTCAAAAATATTAACACACACATAGACTTTTTAAAAGACATTTATGAGAAGTTAAAGTTGTACTTTTTGTTGAAAGGTTTTCATAAAAAAAAAAAAAACAATATTTTGTGGTCACATAGCCAAGGATCATTTCGGGTGTTGTTTTTTAGGGATAACGTAAAAAAAAACCTTAATTTAAAACAAGAAAGAAAGTATAGTCGACCAATCCGATCATTTGATGCCCTACATCATAGTGCATAAAGATACATTTGATCACTGTTCGAAAATAAACAGTACATTATTAAGCGTTCGGCTCACACACTTTAGAACGATATCTATTTTTTTAGTGATTATGTAGACGAACAGAACTCTTAATACCGTTCGTAACTATTTTCAAGAAAGAACCGAACATTATTTCATGTTCTGTTCTTCGTTAAAAATCAGGGGGCAAATTATGGCAGTCGTGATCGAATACTCTTTCGATTTGAAAGCGTTTTTAGTTCTAATTCTTTCTGTTCATACTGAACGGATCGAAATTATTTCTTTAGTGTTGTAAAACATTTATTTGAGTGTTCATAACACTAAAAAAATAATTAGGATACGTTCAGTATCGACTAAAATAAAATTGCTTTCGAATCGAAAAAGTATTCGATCACGACTGCCATAATTTGCCCCCAGAACAATTGTAGTGATGCTGTAGACAAACATTATATTTTAATGTTCTATAATGTTTGTTTTTTTACATTGATAAAGAAAGGAACAAACAAAAAATTTTAGCAACGACCGCAGCACGAACAGCTGTGTATTGTGCATATGTTTTGTTTGTTTTTATAAATTATTTTGCTGGCTTTTTGTTTTTTTTTCGTATGTGTATTTTGTTTTTGTAAAAAATGTTTGGTTTTATTTTACCAGCCAAAAGCGACGAACTTTAATGAGCCGAACCAAACACATTGAAGTTTGTGGTTTTTACAAAAACCGAACGGAATTAAATGTTCTCATCTTTTATTGAGTTGGATAAAAACAGTATTATTTTTGTGTTCGAAAGATGACAAACAGGGAAACGTTAGTTTTTAATGATTTTCTACACAAAAACTATTAGCGCACTGATAGAAAAGGCGTCATAACGCTGATGTATTTTGACATCAGTACAATGACAAGTGTCTTCGTTTTTGACCCCATGACACTTTCATTATGGTGATGTCAACCTTAACATCACTTGGCCAAAGGGTCAAAATAAAATTATGTCATCAATGGGATGACACATCGGCATCACATGTCCTCAGTGCCATGGCGCAGTAACATCGGAGAAATAACATATTAGCATCAATTTAATGACAGTTTGTCATTAAGTCAAAGTCATTGGAATTGACTTAAGTGAAAGTGAGAGAATATTATTATTAACTTTCCCGTTACATATGTTTGTTTCACGTTGTTGAATTTCGAACACTCAATAATAAGACACCAGCACCATGCCCTATATGGTTTTCGTAATCATTCTACTTTAAAAATTTGATGTATTTAACTAAATTATTTAGAAAAATAGAATATAGGAATTTTTGCTTCTTATTATACATTGTAATTATGAAAATAATGTTAATAATATACAAAATGTGACTTCGAATTGATGTCATAATAGTCATAAAATAGATGACACGTAAAAAATGACAAAATTGTACGAAGACGTTAGTCATTGGATTGATGTTACATTTTGCATCATTGATGCCATTTGTAGTAACATTGATGTCACAATTCTGATGTTAGGGCATCATCAATATGAAGATGCATTTTTCTATCAGTGCGTTTGTGTTTTCCACAAATCTACCGAACCGAACACTAAGGAACGTATTAAGTGTTTATTTTCAAACAGTGCATTTGATACATTTTCCAGAGTGTTCCCTATTTGGGACCCATGTCCAATCAAGGAGCCGGCAAAGCTAATTTATGTTATCTAGTTAATTCATGATTCATGTAAAAGTTGTTTGTGCCGAATATTATTTAGATATTTTCATCTATATTATGGTTTATTTCGGACCTACCAACAACATTTTGTCATGACATCGTAAAAGTTATTATCTCCAATTTTTTTTTATATTAAAGCCAACATTTATAAGGAAGTTATCGCATTAGGAGCTATTTTCGGGAGTAGTATTTGTATGGAAATATGGACCGATTCCAATAAAATATGGTCAGATGATTTTGATTGCAATAAATTTAGTTTGGGCCAAATTTTATCTTAATAAGACGGTGAATGGGCACAAAAACTCTATTCCGGAAAGAAGCTTGTACGTGGGCTATGTAAAATTACGGACCGATTTGCCCCATTTTCAAACGGCTTAGTCCTTGTGCGAAATAGAGCCTATGTACCAAATTATCTCTAAAATGATTATCATCCAAATCGGAAAACACGTTCTCAAGTTACGATGAAATGTATTAGCATAACCGCCTTATTTTTTTTTTTTTTTTTTTAATTTAATTTATTTATTATGATTGATTTTCTAATACAACAAGACATATATCTTATTAATTACAGTATTAGAATCAGAAAAGTCAAAATTATTTAAAATGAAAAATGCAATAGTGGACAATATTGATTAACAAAATTAAATTAATTAACAAATTATATAAATTAAATTGACATAACTAATCACAAGGTGAATGAAGTTGTTATATTAACAGAGTTGTAAAAGAAAAATAAATGAAAAATATAAAAAAAGAAATAAAAAATATAAAAAAAAGAAATAAAAAATATAAAAAAAAAGAAATAAAAATATAAAAAATATAAAAAAAAGAAATAAAAATATAAAAAAGAAATAAAAATATAAACGAAAAAATATAATAATACATATAAAAAAATTTTTTAGTCATTTAAATAATCGTTAAGTAATTTCCTAAATTTTATTGCGTTGTCGGTGCTTTGAAGATAATTAGGGAGTTGATTCCAGAGACGTATATTCATGATAAAGAATTGGCATTCTGACGCATGATTTCGATGTCGTAATTGAATAATGTATCGGCCTCTTTGGGATCTTGCAAATTTCAGGCGATCATATAAGTATTCCGGTTCTTTTTTTACAATAATATTATGAAGGAAAATTAAGCATTTCATATTCAAAAACTTATTAAAAGGCAATTGCATAAAACGTCTTGAAAAAGGTGTGACCCTGTCAAATTTTTTTAAACCGTAAACATAGCGGACGATATTATTGTATGTTGTGTTTAGTTTGCGCATATCACATGAAGAGCAGCCTGAAAAAATTTCGGACCCATATGACAATGTGGGAAGTAGATATGTTTTAGCCAACAGCGTCCTTATACTAAGGGGAGTAAAATATTGAGTGGCCCATAAACTGCGAAGCTTACTATATACCCTACCACAGGCCTGACTTATATGGTCCGACCAAGTTAGGGTCCAGTTAAACGTCACACCTAAATTTCTTGCCGTGTTTACCTGCTTCCGGTCTAATGCTATTTTTACAAATGATAAGAAAATTTGACTTATTTGGGTTAATTTTTAAACCATTAGCAGAAGCCCAGATAAAGATTTTTTCTAAATCAGAGTTAAGTTCGTTTACCTTAGAAACAATTGAGTCTTTGGTACTACTGAGATATAATTGAATATCGTCAGCATACATTTGTATGTTTGAAAAGCTAAGTTGTTGTGGGAGATCATTTGCGTAAAGAGAGTACAATAAAGGTCCAAGGATGGAGCCTTGGGGTACTCCTCTGGTGACAGAAAAAGAACGTGATATTTGATCGTTATTAACGACAGATTGAGTTCTGTCTGCAAGATAGGACTGAATTAGTCCTGTAGCTTGTACAGAAAACCCGAATTGCTTAAATAATTTCATGCTAAGAATTGAGTGGTGAACAGTGTCAAATGCCTTAGAATGGTCCAGTAGCACCAAAAACGAAAGTTTACCTTCATCCAAGTTTTCTCTGATGTCTTCAACTACATCTGAAAGTGCTTTTATACAGCTATGTCGGGGTCTGAAACCAGATTGGCGACTGGTCAACAGATTATTTTCATTTACATAGGTGTAAATATTAGTATGCAGGAGACGTTCAAAAACCTTAGAAAAGTAGGGTAAAATAGCAATTGGACGATATTCATTTCCAGGTTTTGGGACAGGGACAATTTTGGCATGCTTCCATAATTTTGGAAATATACCAGTCATAATAATACAGTTAAAGATATGTGTAATGTATTGAATTATCCATGGTAAGATAATCTTTACAAATCTTGGATCTAGGCCATCCAAACCAATCGAGTTGGATTTCATCTTATAAAAGGCTTCAACAACGTCAAAAATATGAACAGTTTGGAAATAAAATTGCATGAGGGAGCCAGGAATATTGGAATTTTCATTATAAAAGTCAGCATTGGCTTTAGGTTGTGGTATATTAACAAAATTTTCGTTGATAAGATTTACATCAACATCTAACGGTCTACGGAGACTTTTTCCAATTCCGATCTCCTTAATGCATTTCCACTTTTTCTTACTGTCCGTAGCTGAATTAAATTTGTTACTGTAATACGCAGTTTTATCCCGTTTTATCTTCTTAACAACAGCTTTTCTTGCCTTGCGAAATTCAGAAAAGTATTCAAGAGTTTTGTAACGTTTCCACAAATTATAGCTTCGATCGCGTTGTAATATTAATGCTTTGGCCTCATTGGTAAACCATGGTCTAACGCCTTCCCGTAATCTTTTTGTTGATATAGGTACCCTGTCATTGTATATCTTTACAATGGTGTCATTCAAAAACATTAGTTTTTCATTTACGCTATGTATATGGTATACCAAATCCCAATTGGTTTGTTCAATGTCATGATATAGGCATTGGTAATCGATATTTTTGAAATTACGATATGTAAAGTTTTGAGCTGGTTTTCCAGTCATAAAATTATAAGAAATAAAAATGGCATCGTGTTTCGAAAAAGACGTTGCAGATAATTGTTCATAATGCATTACATTATGTATTTGGTTGACAAAAAATAAATCTAACAGGGTAGATGAAGTGGTTGTAAAATGAGTAGGCCTAGAATTATTAACCGGTGATAAACCAAAAGTTGACATGTTTTCAGTTAGCTCATTTGTAACAAGTATGTTACTATTAAAATCGCCTACTATGATAACGTCAGAAAATCTTACCGACAGAATTTCTAATTTATCAGTGAGATTGTCTAATCTAATATTTTTATTTGGCCTGTATACGCATCCTAGTAGCATTTTATTATGATGACAATTCAATTCTATAAAAATATATTCAGTTTGATTTCCCTCACAAGAGCACATCACGAGTTTACTAGAAATATGGCTCTTGATGTATATAGCAACACCACCTCCATTCCCTGACCTGTCAGATCTAAAGAGACGATAGCCTTCCACACCAAGTACACCATCACTTATTTCCTTGTTAAACCATGTCTCCGAGACACATATGGCATCAATGTCAGAGCTTTCAAATAAATAACGAAACTCATCGATTTTAGGTAACAAACTCTGCGCATTTATATGAAATATACTAAATGTGTTGCTATGTTTTGCCAATATTCTAACCATGAAAAAGTTACCTTCTCTGGAATCAAGTTGATTACCCAAATGGCTTGTCATACTCACAATTTAAGACAAAATTCAGCACCACGCAATATGAAGAAGGAAATTTAAAATTTTTAGAGTTAAAAATAGTAATAAAAATTGTTAACATAACATAAGTTTTTAACATTAAATTTGTAGTTATTTTAATTAAGAATTTAATGAAAAAATTATAATTCTTAAAAACATAAAACAAAAAGATAAATTTGTGTTTAACGAAAAAGCTTGTTTAAATCTTCCAAAAATTCCACGAGGATGGGCTCGTCAGAATCAATCTTTTTGACGTACACAAGTCCACGTAGAGTGAAAGTAGATTTAATGTTCTGATTTGATTTTTTCATATTTAAAGCAGCTTTAAATATTTTATGGTTGTTGGGGGTTAAATCCTCATTTACGTAAATGTTCACATTACTTTCGTATCCTGCATGCCTGAGATTCAGGTTGGCGCGATTTTCTCTGCGAAATTTGGAAATAGATTTTAACAAAAAATTTTTCTCAAACGGCGAATGAAGCTTAACAACGATAGTCTCTTCCTTTGGATTGTATGCTTTATTATTTTTATAAATTTTTTTCAGTCTATAAATGTTATCCACTCGGGGTGTTTGGATTTTTATATTATTACAAATATTATCAAAAACAGTTTGTAAATTTTCATTTTCATAGAAGGGTATACCAGTAATTCGAATATTACTGGCAACGACCGAGTTCTCTTGCTTGTTAATTTTCCTTTTCAGCTCTACCATTTCTTTTTCTATTTCTTTAATTTGAATACTCTTTATTTCTAATTGTTCGACTCTTTCAATAATAGAGTTCATTTGATTTTTGAGATCAGATATTTTAATTTCCATTACAGAGAGTATTCTTTCTTCACTTTCTAGTATTAACTTCTTAATGTATTCAAAATGTTTCTCTTCACTTTCCATAATTGAATTTTTTATTACCGCTGATGTGGTGTTCTCACTCTCTCTTATGGCATATTTAATTTTTTCAGTTGTTATGTATTCACTTTCTTTGATCAGCTCTTTAAAAAAAGCTTTATCACCACTAGTTAATCGCGGCACTTTATTATATTTTTCGATCGAAGAGTTTTGATTTGAATCCTGATGTGATTCCCGTGCTCTTTTTGATGACGATTCACTTCTGGTTTCCATATTTGTTATTGTTTATTATTGTTAAGCGATTATGTTTGTTTGTTTGATTTTTTATTTTGTTGTAGTTGTTATTATTATCTTTTGTTATGTTTTTATATTCTAACTTGCAATTTTGTTTGTTTTGTTTATTATTATTTTGTTTCTGTTGTTAATGATGTAAAAATATGTATACAAGTAGAATATTTTATTTTCAAAAGTTTGTTGTTATTGTTAAATTTTATATTTTCTGATTATGCTTTGGTTGTTTTCAGTTTATTTTGCTTTTAAGAGAATTTTTGTTTGTTTATGATTTTAATTTAATTTGTTGTGCAGTTTTTTAGATTTATTTCTATAGATTTTTTATAAGATTTAGGATTTTTACAGGTTTTTATTTGTTTGTAAATTTTAATTGTTTGTAAAACTAGTTGTATTAATTTTTCATAATTTTCAATTTTTTTTTGCAGACCAGTGCTATTTAACAAAGAATTTTGTAGTAAATATTCATTATGTTTAAAAAGGAGTCGCTAAGTTCATAACTATAGCCGCAGTAAAGGCGAGAAAATAAAAGTTGCTACTAATCTAAAATTATGTATAAATACGGCATCAGTTATGAGTCTAAGTTCAGGCATTTACAAATGCAGATCACAATTGCAAGTTGTGAATTGTTTGTTATCCAAAAGTATATAAAGGTTGTGAAAGTGAATAAGTGTGAACTCACGATTTATTTTAACGAAAAAAAGTTATTTAAAGGTAATTATGTAAATTTAAATTTCTAAAGGCTTCTATAGTAAATTAATTTATTTATAAGCGTGTGCGTGTATGTATTTGTAATTTACCTACATCAATCATTTCCGGTTTATCCAAAAAATTATTTGAACTGCTACTCAAACTACAGCAGCAATAACAACAACTAATGTAACGAATAAAATGAAAGAAAGAAAAAAAGTACAAATCTTAGCTTTCAAAAACTGTCATCGTTAAAACATAAAATTATTATTTTTATAACAGCCTTTAAATGTATGTATGTATGTGTGTGTGTGTGTGTTTGCGTGTTATTTGCATTTTTTGTACTCTTTTTGCTCTTCACTCCCCTTTTACCAATCCATCCGTCTGTCTGTCAAACTGTATAAAAACCGTAGCGTTTGTGTAATTTTTTTTTTTTTTTTTTAATTACATGTAATTAATTGTGACAAGTGACATTTCTGTCAGATTGACTGTTACAGTTTTTCCCTTCAATATGCGTGCGTGTAATTGTGATGGCATTTGTTTCAGTGCGTTGTCTCTGTGTTAGTTAATTTGTTACGATTTTATGCTGCTCCTAAATGAATTTTTACAATTTGTGTCAAATATTTTTTTGTTGTAAATTTTGTTCACAATTTTCCCTTTTAATTTGCAATTGTTTTTGGTTTTTTTTTTCTCTCGCAACAATTGCAAATCAACCCAATTAAATGAATGATGAAATGTGAAATGTTCGATAACTTTGAAAAGTATTTCAAACTGACGCAAAATCATGCAACATTTTTTTTAGTAAATGGAGCAGTGTTGTCAACTTAGCTTTTAGTGGTTTAATTGGGCCATTCTATTTTTCTCTTTAGCCATAAAGAAAACCAATTTAGCAGTTTTTTCAGTGATTTATTTGTCGCGAAAACATTTTTCAAGTTTAAAAACAAATTTACAAAAGATGTTTAAAAAAAACTATAACAAAGAAAAACGCATAATTTTTCGTAATTCTATAACCCAAACGACAAATCAAAATCTGGGAAGAATTTCCTACAAGAAATTTCCTATTTTTTAAAAACAAGTAAGAATGATATTTTCGGCTATGCGGAATCTTATATACCCTTCACCATAATACATTATACAAATACCATTCTTTAGATGTACCACGCCCACTTATTTAATCCCGCCCCCATTTCGTCGGAAGTTGTGTATTGATGCTTCTACCAAATATGGAAATTTTGGCTCCTGCCGTTCTCCATATAAGCAAAAATTTCTTTGTATGAAACGCGCCACACCCGATTCTCCAATCCCGTCTACATTTCATCGGATGTTGTGTATTGATAATCAAGATGCTTGGACCTAAGTTGGAAGCTTGCATTATACAGATATACAGAAATCTCTAATGTCTTTGATGGAAAGTGTCACGCCCACTTCACCAATCCCGCCCATATCTAAGATGATTATACCAAATTTGACAAACAATTTGGACAACAAGGGAATTATGTGTAAAATTAGCGGCTGTTTTGATTTTTCTAATATCTCAGTCATTCATCTGGCTGAATTTCAATATATACCCTTTTACCTTTAGTGGAGGGTATTTTATCACTTTTTCAAACAAGTTTTAGCCAGCCTTAAATTAAAATTTAGCCATTCTTGGACGTAAAGTTGACAGCACTAAGACGGCATTGATATCTTTTAACTTCTAAAACCCCTTTAACTTGAAATATTCAAAAGACAATGTACTTATCTGGTTTTTTTTTCTTCTCTAAATTAAAAAGAAATAGGGAAGAGAAACAAAATTTTGCAATATGGCATAATCGTGATTATTAGAATAAGTTTTTACATACACAAAAAAATATAAAATATGCAAGAAAAAGCTTTAAAAACCAGAGAAATATGGAAAGAAAATTAAATTTTTTTTTAAATATAGAAATGTAAGAAAAGATAAACTCACAGTTTATTGTTGGTGTTTTTTGATTGTTACATGTAACACTTTGAGTGTTTTTAGATCTTATTCTCTTTAAGGTTTTATTTGTATTATATTTTTGGCTTTTCAAAAAACGTTGGAAAAGGTTTACAGATGATCTGCCTAAAGCAACCAGTGAAATACGCATAGAATCTAGTTTTCCCTCAATAATAAATGTCAGTGTATTTGTCAAAAATAAAAAAATCGAAAAAGCACGTCCCTGCGGGAAATTTGTGTCAATTGGTCCAACAGACTGGTCCTGGGAGTTGTGAAAATAGAACAAGTACGAAAAGAAAGAACTCATGGCCAGTGAAAGGAGAACCAATCATGTAACTGGTTTATGCAGAACAAAAAGGTAGAAAAAGTAATGAATTACAGAACAGTCTTCACCGGTTGTGTGACAAATTTTTTTTGTCTTTCTAAAACTTGGTTCTTGAATTTAATTCTAGGACATGTTTAGTTAAAATAATACTACATTGTAGTAACTGTCACTAAACACGTCCATTAAAAATTGATGTGTGACTGGGCAAATGGTGTCAATTGACCCCTTCCAATGACAACCCCATGTAAAAGTGATAGGTCTTATTCATATAAAGTGTTAGAACTAGAACCGGTCCCTACTACCAAAGACCTATCTCGGGACTACCTTGGTGTCAGTTTGCTTCCCTCTTATTAATAGAAAATATTGTTTGTAAATGATCGCCCAGATTAAAAGAATATAAGGAATGTAGTCGTTTATTGTCTTTATTGGAACAAACTAAAGCAGTAATATTTCGATTTTCTACACGACCCCCCTGGTCTTGAAAGGTATAAAGCATAATTAAAAAAAAATATTGCTTACTAAATTGCAAAATATGAATAAATTTTTAAGCACAAAGCATAAAAAACTTGCTTAGGCCAAAATACTAAAATTTATTGCAACATATGGCTCTAGTTTTAGTTACATAAAAATTCTTCAGGTATGTTTAACGAAGTTAAAAAACAATTCAGCACATATCAGTCATTAGATATAAATATTTTGAAAATTAGTCATGAAGAAGAATCCTTGTTAAGAAATGTTGGAATTAACTCTCTTGAAATAGAAAAGGAAAACAACAAATTTATTGTTAGAGATAAAGATCAAATATTGAATGTAATGGAAGCCTTCCTGGAATCTGTACACTCCTTCAAAGAGATTGATGAAGAAAATACAACACACGTTGAAGTTGATAATTGTTTCACCAGATTTTTAGAATATAAAACTGAGTATGAATACAATCAATCACAATTACTACATTTAGTATAGAAAAAAAGGCAAATGAAATTAATGAGTCACTCTCGGAAAATGTTTTCTTAACAAAAGATATAATTTTTTACATTTTTAAAAACCTAAGAAAAAAACTATCCTCGGGAATTGACAACATTCCCAATATTATTCTAAGAAACATTCCAGACGAATTAATACTCGCATATTGTACACTATTTAACAATATGCTTAACAACTCGTATTTTCCTCGGGCTTGGAAAACAGCAAAAGTTGTTGTGTTACCCAAAAAGGATAAAGACACAAGTAATCCTAAAAACTTACGTGCAATAAGCTTACTACCAAAGATTAGCAAGGTTTTTGAAATCTGCCCTGCGGGAAATTTGTTTCAATTGGTCCCACAGACTGGTCCTGGGAGTTGTGAAAATAGAACAAGTACAAAAAGAAAAAACTCATGACCAGTGAAAGGAGAACCAATCAGGTAACTGGTTTATGGAGAACAAAAAGTTAGAAAAAGTAATGAATTACAGTACATTCTACACCGGTGGTGTGATACATTTTTTTGGGACTTTCTAAAATTTGGTTCTTGAATTTAAATCTTGGACTTGTTTTATTGAAATAATACTACATCTTATTGAAATAATACTACATTTTAGTAACTGTCACGAAACACGTCCATTAAGAATAGATTTTTGACTGGTCAAATGGTGTCAATTGACCCCCTCCAATGACAACCCCATGTAAAAGTGATAGGTCTTATTCATAGAAAGTGTTAAAACTAGAACCGGTCTCTTCCACCAAAGACCTATCACTGGACTACTTTGGTGTCAGTTCGCTTCCCTCTAGGGTGCATTAACAATAATATAATCAAAATTTGTAAAAGAGAGAATTTAATTAATAATAAGCAATTTGGGTTTAAACATAAGCATTTCATGCCATACAACTACTGATATCAAATATTCATTGGCAAATGAATAAATTTTTATGCACTGGCGCATGTCTGGTGGATTTTGAAAAAGCTTTCGATAGTATTTGGATACCTGGTCTAATATATAAACTTTTAAAATATAGGTTTCCTATACACTTGGTAATACTTATACATAACATGTTGAATAATAAATCATTTCTTATTTGTAATAAAAACAAGATAAGTTCCAGAAAATGCATTATAGTTAATGGCTTGCAACAAGGTACAGTCAATTCTCCAATTCTACTTAATTTATTTGTTCTTGATCTAATTACTAAAATTGACAGTATTATTGCGTTTGCTGATGATATTGGTATTTATCATGCCGATAACAAAATTGAAAAAATCAACGAAAAACTACAAGATTATTTTAGGATAGTAGAAAAATATGCTACAGATTGGCAAATGAAAATTAACATTAATAAATGTGAAACTATTCTATTTCGTCCACCTGTCGGAAAATGTAATAACAACATAAAAAATAATTGGAAATCCTTTGGCGTAAAATCCGGGAACAACATCAACATTCCAAATAAACAGATGGTAAAATACCTAGGAATAACCTTAGAAAAATTTTTGTATTTTAACGATCACGTTAAATTACAGTTAATAAAAGCACGAAAAGCTTTTTTTTTTGTATAAAAAACTATTTTTCTCAAAACATATTAAATCAGATGTAAAAATAATGTTATATCAAGCTTTTAACATAGGGTTGTCAAATTTGGTTCAACATTTCCCCATCCTATATGAAAAAGTTGAGAATTTTCGAAAGAAAATGTCTGCGAGCCAGCACTTCTCTTAACAGGTCCCCAAATACTAATTATATTAAATATATCTCAAATCAAAGACTATATAATGTTTCTAAAGTTAGCAGGATTGATAACTTTATTATACATTTAATAAGAAACCACATAAAGAAGAGCTTAGAGTGCTATGAAAACAACTTAATAATGGCTCCTTATTACGAGAGTTTTGAATACATATATACAACCTTACAAAGTGGATATGTACCACCTGAGGCTTTTTTGTACCTCGATAATAAGGGTTACATTCAAAACGAAATCGGCATCAAAATTTTCTATCACATCCATAGAAGAGCCAATGTTAAAGCTGTACTAAGCAAACAACTTACAATTGACAATAGCAGATTTAATACGAGCATTTATTCAGGAGATAGGAATATGATTCCAAACATAGATATTAAAAAATTTTGGTGGCTCACTAAATAACTCCCACTTTTTCGTGTTATTTTCTGACTATTACTTTTACTTATTTTTTGGTTTTTTTTGTGTTATATTAGTAAGGTTTTTCCAAGTTTTCTTTACAAACTAATTATAATAAATACGTATAAATACTTGTATTTATTTTGTATAAATTTAAATAATTAATTTTAAAAGATAATGTAAATATTGTATATAGATAAGTAATATACTTGAGAGCCCGAATATGGGACTATGTAAAATTATTTGTTATATTCCTACTGTTTGTTTATTTATAGTTTAAGCTTATACAATTTCATTAAATAAACCTTAAAAAAAAAAAAAAATTTTAGTTTCATTTTGCCCCTCTCTTACTTAAGCACTTTAATTAAAGGTGAACAAAAAAAAAAGGCAAAGAAACTGAATTAGTAAATTTCTTTACTCAACTCAAAAATTACTCAAGCACCCAAAATATATAAACGCCGAAGCCACGCAATGAGCGGCGAGCAGTAAGAAATTAAAACATATGAAATTCTACTAAAGTGGTCACGCAATAAGCGCCATGTGAGCGGTATTTTTGAGCGACTAAGCGGCACCGCTCAGGAATAATACTCGTTGTAATTTAAAGTTGTGCAAGATGCAGCTTTTTATTTTATTTTTACAAAGCCAATTCATTATGGCAAGACAGACGAGATAATACTTTTTGCAACAGCAAATCAAAGTATTTCATAGACATTCGGCAGTATTTCCAAAATCTGTTTAGAAATTTGCGTAGATTTATATATAAATGGTTTAATTCGTCGTAATGTTGCCTTGCTTGATTAACGGATGAACATCAAATCTTCTTTTTTTCTTTAACGCATAAAATTCTTAAAAATATGAATACAATTTTCGCGTAACAGCATTTACGAAACCTCTCTTGACAATGGCATTTTAACAACTCACCGCTTAGAAATAACGCTCAATAATAAGGCACTTTCCCCTAAAACATTGCCGCTCTGCCTACATTGAGTGGCTTCGGCCTAAAAGAGTCTTAGATGAATAATTCTTGATGTTACACACGGAATGAACTCGTGAAACTTTAGTGTGATTATTTTTACGAATTTAAAGACGGGGTTGCATCGATTACCTTACTTTGGCTTTTGGCGATGAAGTCCCATCCTTCGCCATTATGAAACTCTGGCAAAAGATGTTAAGTCGGGGCCGCAGTTCGCTGAGGGATGAAATTCGTCCAAGATGAGTTGTTGTGCCAGAACTAATAAACCAAGATCGGTAAGTGACAATCGCGATATTTCTAGCACATTAATTTGTCAAAAAGATTTGTTCGCGTTGAACCCCAGATAATTTGTTAAAAAACCCAAAAAAGTGCTCAAGAAATACTATCGCGGTGCATCAAAAGTGGTGTATAACATTGAACAGTTGACGAATCTTAAATCTATACATGTCGTCCATGTCCAGCAAAACTTATATTTTGGTGAAACCGCAATCGGAGTGGAAAAAGTGTTAGGAAACATTGTTCCAGCGAATGAAAAAGTGTATGGATCATCACACAGAAAAAATTAAAAATTTTCTCTAATCACCAATTTTATACCAAATTCATAGAATCAAGGAATCCATTTGTTGATTTTGCACCTATTACCAAAATGATTATATTGATTACTAAAAATTGTAAAAATTTAATATTTTGAATATTTTTTTTTCAACAAATGATATTTTTAATTTTAATTAAAAAAATTATCAAAAAACTTTGCCGTTTCAAACAATGTGTTGATTGATTTCGACAATTTCCAAAAACAATTTCACAAGTTTAAATTATTTTATTTTAAACGAAATAATTTTTTGTTGTTTGATTATTATTTTAATTCAAAATTTATTTCAAAACAACAAAAATGTTAATTAAATCAAAATTAAATTTTTAATTTTCGTTCAACAAAAAAAAAAATAATTGATTCAATTATCACATTTATTAAGTATTAATACTTTAACAATAATTTTTTTAATTGATAAAAAACTACTAATAATTTTTTCTGTGCAAGGAGAATATTTTGAAAAATACTTCAGGCATTTTCGATTACTAATTACTCTCTTTTAATTCTAATGATATGTTCAGGCCTAACAATTATTTGACGAAAAAAACCATGACCAGTAAATTGATCAAACTTAAGTTTCGTTATTAAAAATTTTTATTGACTTAACTTAGCTTTATTTGTAGTAAGATAAGTGTATAATGTTATGTGAAAGCTTTTCAATGATGTTTTTAGGTCTGGAATTCAATCACAACTGCATAAGATTTCATGAAGAGGAGGCCGTGTTTCATTTTTAGTGTCAGTGTCCTGGAATTCGGTACATTACGGAGAGATACCTGGAAAAACCGTGTTTATCTGTTTGGATGCTCTATCTAAGATAGAACTATAGATGCTTCTTCTCTTCATAAGAAAGGAGAATTGATTAAATTCTGCAGTGATGCCTAACAACACTGTGTGTAATTTTTTAAGTCATGGAAAAATAACCATATACGGACAACTCTACGTGATAAAAGAACAAAAAAAAGACTCCCAGTTTTGTCCAAGGTCTTGAACTTTTTTTTACGGGCGCCCAAAGACTTTTCACTTTTGCTGCTAACTAAACGGTATTAAGAATCATTTCTAGGAAGTTTATATGCTCTAGAAAGTTGTTAACTGAGATCTTAGGTACATTTTTGTAGTTGATTGTTTCCTTTAATTTTGAACAGTTTGCTACCTATGGACCCGAACAGGGGAAATAAGGTAAACAAATCGAATTTTTTAAATTTTTTGCGATTTTGATCTCGAAGATGAAGTTTTTTTGATTTTATATGTTCACAATTTTTGTTCTTTATGGCCAGGGCTACAACTTTGCCGAAGAGGGTAAATCAAAATTCAGAACGATTTGAAGGATATGAGCCTGAGAAAATGATCCGTTTTATGCAAAAATAGCGCCGAGGCCCCAAATCTTTGGGCGCCCGTAAAAAAAAAGTGCAAGTCTTTGGGCAAACCTGGGAGACACGGGTCTTTTTTATGGTCTTTTATCACGTAGAGTTGTCCGTATATGGTTATTTTCTTCGTGTTGCACTGTGTAAGTAACGGCTCTGTAGGATGGGCATTAGCGCTGGGTATCACGATGGGACCACTGAAGGAACAAATGGAACTTCGTTCTTGATGGCTGCCCAGCAAACCTAACCTAACCTAAATTTGTTCTACATATTGATACACAATTTGTCAATCTCATCGTCTCTGTGTCTAAAATAATTGACATACAAAGTCACATCTAATAGAAAAATAGTTTTTTTTTCAAATCTTAAATGCGCTGTTCCTTTAAAAAGTTGTTTAAAATATTAAAACCATGGTCTAGATTTAAGCCAGATTAATTGCATTAGATAGCCCACTGTGCTCTAGATATTTGGTAAAACAGTTAAAAGAAAAAACATTTTCTATAACATTCATTCATTTTAAATTTCAATCTCCTTGATCAAAACTTACGCGTAAGAAATAATATTCAAATATTTAGTGGTGTGTGTAAATGTATGTGTATGTGTGTGTTTATACAATATTTAATTTCAAGTTTTTCGATTGCATTTTACAAATCCCTACATTGTAACTAATGTTGGTGTTCTTTAGTTTTTTTTCCGTTTTTTATCATTATAGTTCTTGTTGCTTTGGTTGCTGTAGTTTTGTAGTTGTTGTTGCAAGGATTGTTCTTTACTGTTGCTCTAGAGACGATAAAAGAACTAACATGTGAGTGTGAGTGTGTGTGTAAATGCATATATGAATATAAATATAAAACGTGTGTGCAGATTTTAAGGATATGTATGTATGTATATGTATATGTATTTTTAAAATGAAATTCAACATAGCTCATATTGTGTCACACACACACTCTCTTTCTATCCCTCTCTCTTATACACACTCTTTAGAAGATATAAAAGAATTTCCAGGAAATTGTTTCGATATTTTTTATTTATTTTTTACTTTTTTGCTGCTTTGTTGCTGCTTTTCTTGTTTATATTCTTCAATGATTTACTTATGATTAAAATGTTTATAATTTTTATATTTAACAAGAAGGAAGATTGAATGAACGACTGAATGGTTGAATAAAGAAATGACTGAATATCGTATTTTCACAAGAGAATTTGTAGTTGTTCTCTCGCATGTATTTAAAAATCTCCCATGTGCGATTTTGAAGTTGCCAAAAGGAAAACAAATTAAATTTGATTTTAAGATTTATTGTATTGTGTGAGTAGATATTGTTTTCAATTTTAGTAAAAAAAGTCAAACGTTTTAAAGACCCAGATACATTTTAAAAGAGTTATAAACAAGTTTCAAAGCTCATGCCAACTTTTAAGAATCACTGCTCATGTCAGTAGACAAATCAAGATGTCACTTGTGTCATGAATTCAGGCTGACCAATAATAACTCTGTCAGTTAGACAAGTTATACATATGTACTTTTTTCAGTACTAAAATATTATTTTTACCCACTTTTACGTTCGGATGTCACAAAAGTACTTAATTGATGTTACTTTTGTCTATTGCTTCTTCTAGTATGTTCAAAACGCAAAAAAAGTGTTCAATGCACTCATTAAAAGTGCCAACTGAAACAATTTTTATCTTAAAAAAATTATAAAAAAAGTACCAAACACTGGTCGACATGCTTTTGGTTAGGAACAGGATACATAAAAAATACTTGTTTTTAGTTTTATTATATAAAGCGATATAAAAGAAACCCTTTTTACCCTTTGACCACTTAATATTGCTGGTAACAACAAGAGGTGAAAAAATATATTTTAAACGTTTCCCGACATACCCCCGGGAGGTGAAAGTATTCAAGTGTACTTAATTTTTTTTATTGCTGCTAAAATAATAATTTATATGGAATTAAATTAAAAAACAAAAGTTGTTTCTCATCGAGCCAAAAACAAAACGCTTTGCATTATTTTACTTCCCTAATATTTTCTCAAAATATTTCTAACTTTTAGCTACTTTCTGCTTCAGCTTAAACTTCAAGTCTAAAAAAAATTTATTTATTTAAGCAAAATATTTGCAAAGAACATTTTGACATTTCCATTAATCCTTTTGCCAAGCAACCACTCCTTAAACACACAAACTTCCATTTCAAAAGCCGAAAACCACTAATACTTGGTACAAGAAATGTGGATTTGAAACTTCAGATGACCACAAACATTCGTGAAAAGCCAAATACTGAGTACAAATACAACTATTTTGAAGTTTCTGCTTTTCTTTTGAGTCTAAGAGATTTCGTCGAGAAATGCAATAAAAATGCATAAATTATTCACTGTTGCAAAGTTGCAAAGAGATTGTGGCGAGTTCTACTGCTTCTAAAACGAATAAATGTTTTTAAAACTTATTGCAAAGTTTTTTATGAGTATTGGATAGAAATAACAACTGCAAGTGCACCTACAGGAGAGAGGGAGTACTTATCTACATACATATATAATATAAAGTCTGTTGTAATAATAGGTGAACACTTAAAGAAAAATAAGGTAACAGGAGTAATGAAATTTTAAACAAGTTAAAGAATTTTTAGTAGGTGGTATCCACGAGTAGTAAATGAGGGTATACTAAATGCCTGTTTAACGATAGCGAACGATGACGTTCGAAATCCATGAACACGCTGTTAGTTTGTCATTTCGTGCGACACTTAAGATCCTTTAATCATTTTGAGTCGATTAAAAAATATCCGTCTGTCTGTTGAAATAACGCTCATATCCGAAAGACTCAAAATAAAAGAAAAATTGCATTGTCAAATTCTTTCTAGTTCTTCTCTGCAGATTGCTATTGAAACCAGTACAATGGATGAAGTAGGAACAGAGTTATGGACCATAAAAAATCCCCATTTCTGAAAAAAATTTATTTTTAAAAAATATTTTTTTTTTTTCAAGAAAGTGCACAAATTTTTAAAGAAAACCACAGAATGTATTTGGAATTAATTTTTTTAAATATCTAATATTATTATGTTTTTATTTAAAATTAAACAAAAAACGAATTGCAAAGAAGGAAAAACTTGACAAATGGTAACGCTGCTTTCAAAACAAATGCCATTTTGTCAATGATGCTTATTATAATTTATATGCCACTTTTCTAGAGATGACACTAAAATAATCTAAAGATGTAAAATTACATGCAATGATTATGCAATAATATAATGGTTTTTAGCTCTTTGTACTGTTGCATACATTTCGTAGGAACGCATTAAAGATGTTAAAAATGTTAAACATGTGTCCACACTTTTTTTATTTAATTCCCTATGCTAATCCCCGCGAAGTTTTACGGCTTGTCTACAGGAAAGAAACCAGAGTCTCTGGCGGGAATCGAACCCGCAACCCCGGGGTTGATAGACTAGCTCACTACTAGCTAGCCTACCGGGGTACTTGAAACTTCTTACTCTACTATCAACAAAAAATGTCACCATTTCTGAAAAATAACTTTTATTTTTTTTCCACAAAAGTGCCAAAATTTTAATAGAAAACAAAAAAATATATTTGTAATTGATTTTTTAAAATTAAAAAAAAAAAACTAAACAGAAAAAAGGCTTGCAAAAAAGTATAAACTTGACAAATGGTAACGGTGATTTAAAAAAATGTAATTTTGTCAACGCCTATTCTAGTCATGACATCATGTTAAATTTTGACAAGAGTGAAAAGTCTTAAAACCCATAACAATTAAGTTGCAATAGTATAGTGGAAGTTCGGGCGATGGTTTAAGACGTTGCTAGAGTCATCAAGCATAAAGTAGTCAGTTTAAGTTCAGATCTTGAAAAGGGTAGATTACAATTGTACGCTGTGAATTGATTGTTATCCAAGTGTAAATAAAGGTTGTAAAAGAAATCAGATTGTTTATTTTGAATTTACCATAGAAAGAACAGATAGTCTATTTAAGGGAAATAATCGAACGCACTTCTAATTGGTAATAGCATAATAATATATTATAGATCCCACGTAAAGTCCACTCCTACTATATTGTAGAACTCGATGTAAGTAATTTAAGATTCGGCAAAGGTCTTAATTGTTTATTTACAATTTAAAATTATTATAAAATAAATTGCAACACAATGAAATATTAAAAAAAAAAAAAATTTTGACAGCATTTGTATAAAATGTGTTAGTTTTTATTAACATTAATATCAATTATTAGTATTGTGGTTATTTTGTTGAACTATTTATGGATTTTAATCCAAATTTTTTAATATTTTTAATTAGGCTTAAGTTCATGAAATTTAATTTTTATTAAATTATTTTTGTGAAGAAAGGAATTTTACAACATGAAAATTAATTAAAATTGTTATTGATAATCTTTCATTCTTGACGTGGCTCGGGCTCGAACCCTGGCCGGCAGGTTACCATGACATGTTTCGATCGCAACCACTCGATCTCCTCAGATGGATTTGCCGTCTTACACTCGCAGCCATCGACGACTGCTGACGTCACTAGTCAAACATCAATTCTTAAACCAAATTGTATTTTAACATTCGGTAGATCGAAATTTGCTTTCCTGAATGACTATCCATTTTAATTGATTTTACATGTTTTTTCCTTTACTTCTGTTTTTTCGTACTTTCGTCAAGAATTTTTCTTGAAGTCCAAGTACATTTTTTGTTTTTTCACTTTGTCTTTCTCTTTTCTGTTGACCTTTTTCAGCACAACTTGAAGGACAAATGTACACATAGAGCTCGTGCCTTAGCTTTAACAATAATTAGTATTGTGGTTATTTTGTTGAACTATTTATGGTTTTTAATCCAAATTTTTTAATATTTTTAATTAGGCTTAAGTTCATGAAATTTAATTTTTATTAAATTATTTTTGTGAAGAAAGGAATTTTACAACATGAAAATTAATTAAAATTGTTATTGATAATCTTTCATTCTTGACGTGGCTCGGGCTCGAACCCTGAACCCTAAAATTCCTTTCTTCACAAAAATAATTTAATAAAAATTAAATTTCATGAACTTAAGCCTAATTAAAAATATTAATTAATATCAATTTCGAAAAGTAGTTGCTCTTTTCCTTCTGAGCCAATTCAACTGGACTTCAATCCCAAACAAAAGTAAGACTTAAACGTTTGTAATTCTCATTCGTTTTACAGTTTTATTCGTTTAATATCTTAAGCCTTTTCAAATTATTTAGAAAAGGTTTTCCTAATGATCTGGCCTAAACAACCAGTGAAATGTTCATAGAAACTAGCTTTCCCTCAACAAAAAATTTCAGTGTATTTATCAAAAATAAAAATTGGGAATTCAGCACGTTATAGAGAAATCTTATTAATAATAAAATTCTTTTCTTTTGAGGCTTTTTGAAGAGATCGTGTTTTTAATAGACGGACAGACAGACGGACTTGGCTAAATCTACTTAAAATTACTCAACGACGCAAAATATACTATATACATAACTTGACCTTATCGACTTTGCCGTTATTAAAAACATCAAGCGCGATCAATTACTAATTAGTTCCTCACACGATTTATCGTCTGATCATTCACCTTCAATCCTTATTCTAAAAGGCAACTTTGGTAACGCAGCTGAAAACTTTATTTCCTTTCCAAACAAAAACACAAATTGGTTGAAGTATAAAATGTATGTGAGCTCTCATCTATCTCAGAGCATTTCCCTAAAAAATTCTTCTGACATCCAAACAGCTGTCGACCGACTTACGGATGTCTTGGTTTCTGCTGCAAGAAATGCAACCTCAATCAAGCGTACAATAAAGCGTGGTCCGCAATTCACATCTGTGGATATAGAGACCCTTGTCAGGGAAAAAAGGAAGTTGAGAAGACAATGGCAAAATAATCGTTCCCCAACCATCAAGGCCCAACTGCGGTTATGCCAGGCAACTCTACGCAACAAACTGAGACAGAAACACGACTCTGAAGTAGAAGGCTATCTAAACAGCCTAGATGCCACAAAAAACTCCAATTACAGCTTATGGAAGGCTGTAAGACATATGCAATGCCCTATAACCCATGAATCTCCACTAAGACTGGAAAACCGTAACTGGGCCAAAAACACAAATGAAAAAATTAATGCCTTTGCAAGCCATTCAGAGAAAGTTTTCATGCCCCATGATGCTGATACTTGTTCCTGTCGTCCAATTATTCCTGATACAATTAACGATCCAATAAAATTTAAATTAACCCAAGTAAAATCAGCGATAGAAAATGTCAACATTAAAAAATCTCCCGGTCCCGGGCTCAATGATAAGAAACTTACCTACGTCTGCTTCAAGAATCTGCTCATCTTTAATGCGATATTACGAATTGGCTACTTCCCATCCTCTTGGAAGACCTCTACAATTGTTATGATTCCTGAGCCAAGAAAAGACGCTAGTCAAATTACGTCGTACAGACCAATCAGCCTACTATTAATATTAGCAAAGCTATTCGCAAAAATATATTTCTTTTATCATTCCGAATCATCAGTTCGGATTGCGAGCAAGGCATGGTACAATCGAACAAGTGCATAGAATTGTTACCCAAATTAGATCAGCGTTTGAGAGAAAGGAATATTGTTCAGCATTGTTTATAGATATTTCCTAAACATTCGACAAAGTTTGGCATGATGGGCTGATCATTAAAATAACACGAATGCTTCCACAAAACACTCACAAACTCCTTGAGAGCTATTTAACTGGCAGAACATTCATGGTAAGATCAAAAAACCAATACTCCCCCACCAAGAAAATATCTGCTGGTGTCCCTCAAGGCAGCATATTAGGGCCGTTACTGTATATAATATATACAGCTGATATGCCAACAAGCCCGAGCACACATACTTCTACGTTTGCAGACGACACAGCATTTATTAGTGTTAATCAGGACCCAAAAGTTGCATCGCAGCATTTACAGTCCCACATCAATGAACTAGAAGCCTGGCTAGAAAAATGGAAAATAAAGGTTAACCCGGCTAAATGTGCTCACTTAACTTTTACGCTCAGAAGACAATCGTGCCCTCCTGATAAAATAAATAACATCACTGTTCCGGTAGAAAGCCATGTTAAATACTTGGGAATTCATATAGATAGACGCCTGACCTGGTCTCGTCATATTGAAGCGAAAATAACGGCTATGAAACTTAAAGCAGCTCAACTACATTGGCTAATCGGTCGAAACTCAAACTTATCCTTAGACAACAAAGTTCTCTTATACAAGTCTATCATAAAACCAACATGGACATATGGTATCCAATTATGGGGTACTGCATAAGCATCAAACATCCAGAAGCTACAAAGAAGACAGTCTAGGATATTACGGCTGCGCCCCATGGTATATACGTAATGACAATATCCACAGAGATCTTAACATCGCTACCATCCAGGAAGATATTAAAAAGTATTCAGTCAAATACATAGATAAACTGATGGTCCATCCCAACTACCTCGCTCGGATCTAATAAAGTTCGAAGGACACCGGAGGCTGAAAAGATCCGACACTTTGAGCCTAGCAGGCAGGCTTTTTTGACACTTGAATGCAATTAATAAGCGGTTACATAGGTAACGGCTAACAAATACAAATAGGAATAACAATTAAGCTTTGAATACATATTGTTATTTTCGACAAGAAAGATTCAATAAAAAAAAAAAAAAACATTACTTGATCTTAGATGAGTATAAAAAAAAAAGTTTCACATGGAATGAAAAATTTTGTATACCCTCATTCACCACTAGTGGTGCACCCCCGTATTTATAAACGATTATTTAATTTAACAAACGTTTATTAAGGAGAATTTTCATACAAAATTTGTTTTGTAAACCTTTATTAAATTTAAAAAATTTTTATAAATACAGGCGGCAGAGTATAAACATGCCAAAAACTTGGTAAAAGAAATGGATACTTTTTTCTCCTATAAAATATTTGATTTTCGCAAAATCTTCTATAAAATAGTAAATATTGCGTATATTAAAAGTTTTTGAATAATTTAAAAATAGTACATGTTTAACCCTTCCATGCTCTAAAAGTCTTTGGCGCAGTTTTATTTTTCTTAAATATGAAACACAAAAGCATTCACGTATGTGCAAGTTGAAAGCAAAGCTGAAATAAGGGACTTAAAGATGTTATTTGTAATATTTTGCTTTGCAAAACATTACCTTTAGAAATCAAAAATTTTTTGTAAAGTGTTAAAAAAAGGGTTAAAAAACTCTTATTGAAATACAATTTTTCATGAAATTTCCTAAAACATTTTCTTAAAACTTCAAACGCAAAAATTTTAATATAACTTTTAATAGTTGATCGTTTTTAAATCTATCAGGGCTGTGCAGGAAATCGAAAACGTAAAACGCAAGATTTTGAAAATTGTTTTTAATACACTTTTAATCTAATTTTTATAATTTTTGGTTTAAAATTCTCTTTTATACAGAAATATTTGTCATAAAATTCTTTTGTCACAGAAATCTTATAAAAACCAACTTTTTAAATTCTTGCGTTTTACGTTTCCGATTTCCAGCATTCCACTGTATATTTTTGAAACTAATTAATTAACAAAAATTTTTGTTAAGTGTAGCTGTCTTTTAAGTATTATAAAAATTATAAACGTTTATAAACAAATACTTTTACTTATGTACATAAACATATCTACTTTTTCCCCGTCTGAACTGATTTCACACAAGATTAAAGTTTTCAAATATTGAATGTAGTGAAACCAAATAAAAAAATACCAAAGATGTTTGTATGTACATATAAACAAGGATATGGATTTACTTGTGTGTTTGTACGTAAGTATGTCTTACTAGTAAACTTCTTATATACAAAAATGTGCGAAAAGAAAAATATATATGTATGTATATACAAATATATGTAAGTTTTTTTTAATAAAAATATACAAATATCTTTCTATGTTTTTTTTAAGACTGAATTAAACCCATTTTTACTCACACTACACATCTATGTTCATACATAAATGTAAATGTATGCAAACTTTATATACATTTATGTATGTATTTATATAAAAAATATTAAAAACGTTTATGTGTTTATGTACATGAAATAACATGTTATATTTGCAGCACATAAAACATTTTATATGGAATATTAAATGGTGAAAAAACGGCAACTACAAAAAAACCATTCACATATCCACATAATGGAACATACATACAGACGTACGTACATACGGATACGCATACAGTCAAATCATATTCCCTGTTTTATTCCTTTGAATTAATTTTTGTTTGTGTATTTATGCGTTGGATCTGCATACGAATACAACAAAAATTAAAGCAAGAGCAAGCAAATGTACATAAATATTAACAATAATGTGCATTTAAAAATACCCACACATACATATGTACATATATTCAAGGCACTAAATATTTGTGCACAATGTCATACAAAACTATGCTACGTTTTTGTTCTATGAATCAAAAATATTTGGGAAAAAATCAAATAAATTTTGATGTTATATATAAATGTGTCGCTTTAAATTTTTTTAAATTAATTTTTGATATTCTTCAATTAGGCTTAAGTTCACCAAATTAAATTTTCATTAAATTATTTTCACTGAGGGAAGGAATTTTACAACTTGAAATTTTTTTTCAAAAATCCCAGCTCAACCAAGAAAAATTATCAATAAATTTTAATGAAAAAAAAAAATTTCAAGTTATAAAAATAATTTAAAAAATAATTTAATGAAAATTAAATTTGGTGAACTCAAGCCTAATTGAAGAATATCAAAAATTAACAGTTCAACTAAAATCAAAATTATTTTTTATAATTTTGTATATTGTGTCATTCTCATTTAAAGGAGTAACTTTTCTCTCAGTCAAAAAAAAGAGACAAAAATATGTACATTAGTATACTTATTATGATTAATACATATTAATAATACGCCACACGTGTTGAAAGTAACTGGCAAAGAGTTCACAGATCGTGATAAACCACATACGTATGTGGTTTAAGCGGCTCATACACTTGCAATAAAATTGTTAAATTTTACGTATTATACAATTGTATCGCCAATGTGTATGTGATATTCGAAGGTGGCACATTATAATGGCAACAATCAAAAGACTTTTGATTTTTATTGCACAACGAAAAGAAAGTGAAATGTATTGGCAATAGAGTTGTCAATTATTCGCCTTTCAGCTTTGTTCGAATAATTCAAATAATTGTTTTTTTTTTTTCGTTCGATCAAACGATTAAATCTGAAAAGTTATTCGATTAATCGATGAGAATAACGAATAAAAAATTACACTTCAAATTACAACTAAATCACGTTATTAATTACATCGAATCCTCTGAACATACCTCAAACTGAGTATAATATAGAATCGGTTACCATAATAAGCCCCTCACGTGTACAACCGACCAAGATTTCTTCTTAATGTTTTTATTTTTCCTTAAATAATTCATAAATTTTTACAACTCCATCATTAATATGTTTAAAATAATCTTCTGATAACTTTATTAAAGTATTTTTAATTTTAATTATCTCCAATGTAATGTGAACTTCTCTGATTAACTTAATCAACATTTTGCTTAGACGCATTAAAACCCCAAAAATGGCAAAAATATATATAAATACATATATGATATACATACATACATACATAATACCAATATTTTCTACTTTGATGATATGATTTTTAAAAATCAATTTGTTTAGCTTTTTGTTTATTTTTAAGTTTTTCACCCGAGAGTGAAAGATCCGATCCCATTTCTTGAAAATTGTTTTACGTTTGAATTAAGAGAAAACAGCTGTTACAATTGTTTGTCAAAGATTTGTCTAATAAGAACATAAAATACATTTTTGAAATACTGTGATTTTGCTTACTAAACGGTTTTTGCTTACTTAACATTGAGATTAATTATAATCAGGGCTATAGCTACAATCTTTTTTACCTTTCCTACATTTTATATAAAATTCTAAGCTGTTATTAATTATAATTTTTTTATTCATAATTTATTTTTTAATACAAAAAAATAGTTCAATTATTCGACATAATTCTATCGATTTATTCGTTATTCGAAAATCGCCATTTTAAATTTATTCGAACAAGAGTTTGTTTTTGTTTGATCGATTAATCGAATTATTCTTAATCGGCTGACAACTCTAATTGGCAACAAACTATTGTGCGACTAATTGCATAATATAGGACAAAATGAAAATAATATGGCGAATATCATATACAATAATATGGCAAGTGTATGGGCCGCTTTAGACGTAATTTCGATGTCATCACACAATGGCACAGAGCATACAGAGGCGTCACGAGACAGAAAATATTGGGTTTTTTCTGTCTTTTTCTTCGAAAGCTGCCCTTTTTGCATTTTTTGTTTTGATTACGCAATTCGTGTTGATAGTGCAGGCCTGTTTTTACACATTGCCACTTCACTACCAAAAACATTTTCTTTCTCTTTCTTCGAAAGCTGCCCTCTGCAAATGATTTGGGCATTTTTCAAACGTCATTTTTTCATCTCTGTATGCTTTTTGACAATGGCCTCGAACCATCTGCGCATATGACTTTTCGCATTGCCTGAACTCTGGGCTTAAAACAATTGTCAGAACTTGGACAAAATTTAAAGAAATTTTTCTACAACATTTATTATTTTATAGGAAGTTTAGTCCAAAATTAATTTTTTAATAGGAAACAAAATTTATTATTTTTTAGGATATTTTGGACAAAATTATTTATTTTATTGGGAATTTTGGACAAAATTAATTATTTTACATGAAATGTTTTACAAAACTTATTATTTATGGGAAATTTTTTACAAAACATACTATTTTATAGATAATTTTGTAAAAAATTCATTTTTTATAGAGTTTTGTACACCGTTTATTATTTTATAGGAAATTTTGTACAAAATTTATATTTTTATTGATATTTGTAAAACATTTACTTTTTTTATAGCAAACTTGGTAAAAAATTTATTAATTTATAGGATATTTTGTACAATATTTATATTTTTATTGATATTTGTAAAACAGTTACTTTTTTATAGCAAACTTGGCAAAAAATTTATTATTTTATAGGAAATTTTGTACAAAATTTATTATTTTATTGATATATGTACAACATTTACTTTTTTATAGCAAACTTGGTACAAAATTTATTATTTTATAGGATATATTGTACAAAATTTATTTTTTAATAGGTACTTGTAACACATTTACTATTTTATAGTAAACTTGGTACAACATTTATTATTTTATAGGATATTTTGTACAAAATTATTTATTTTATTGGGAAAAAACGATTTTTGGGGGGTTATTTCATTTTGTTTGGGGTGTTATTTAATTTTTTTTTTAGTTAGCTTTAGTTAGCGAAGCCGGTGTTCGGTATACCATGGAGGAAAAAGTCATTGCGCCCGGCCGAAGGCCGTCTATGCAGAAAAGCCTTAGTTGGCGAAGCTCGTGTTTGGTATATCATATCATGATCATGATATCTATCTATTAATTGTATTACATATATTGGGCTCTTTTATCATTTCAGAAATTAGGGTTTTATTTCATATGAAATTAGCCCCCCAAAAATTAGGGAATTATTTCATTTATGTTTGGGGCATTATTTCATTTCGTTGGGGGCTAATTTCATTTTCAAAATTGGGGCTTTATTGCATATGAAATAAGGCCCCACGCTTTGGGGGGTTATTTCATTATTTTTTTGGGGGGGTTATTTCATGCCGCCTAATTATTATATAGTAAATATTGTACATCATTTATTATTTTATAGTGATTTTTGTACAAAATTTATTATTTTACAGGAAATGTTTTGCAAAACTTATTAATTATGGGAAATGTTTTACAAAACATATTATTTTATAGATAATTTTGTAAAAAATTAATTTTTTATAGAAAGTTTTGTACACCGATTATTATTTTATAGAAAATTTTGTATAAAATTTATATTTTTTAGAAAATTTTGTATAAAATTATTGTTTTATTGGAAATTTTGACTAAAATTATAGGAACTTTTGTAGCAGATTGATTGTTTTTTCTTGAAAATTTTGTATAAAATGCTTAACAGTGGAACATTCCAATATAAAATGTATTCCGATAACCGGACACTCTCATAACCGCACGTGGACAGAAAAATTTAATATTAATTTTCATAAACGGACAGTAAGAAGCATTAAAATACACTAACAAAAATACCCTCACAAGAGCTATTCCTTAATAATTCTTCTTCTGTTTGCAAATCTGAATCATATTAGTGTCAGAGCCAGTAAAATTGGTGACTCCCCTGTTAACACAAACGATGGCAAAGAAATGGCTCTTTATTTCGAAATTAAACAACCTCTATTTACAGTTGTCCATCACTGTATTGACATAGTGACAAAAATAAAATAATAACTTGAGATAACAAAAAAACTAGAAATGACTGAAACCAGCTGCAAGCACAGAATACGAACGTCGTCCTTTGTTAGTATCTGCGCTCGTATGCCAATGTCGATAGTTTTCCTATTACTGGGACAACTTAATTGTGTTGATAAACAAATACACATACGAAAAATAATATATAAATCTATAAACACTTGGTACAACTAAAAAAAAATTTGTTACAATTTAAGGAGAACTTGAAAAATAAGGCTGAAGTTTCTAAAGAAATAGACCGGTTTTAGTAAAATTGTTTATGTCTGTAGTGGAGATGTCGTCGATTGAAAGTTTAAAAATAGATGTAGTGACCTCTATAGCACCTTAAGCTTTATCCTCCTTTTTTACTTGAGTCAATTTTAAAATTTAAATATGTGCATATTCTTTTTTACTGAAAAAGTAATTTTTCAATCTATAATTTGCCTTAAAATTATTTTTGGTACTATTAAATTTTAGTTTTCCCTCTGTGTAAAAAGTTCTCTGTCAAACAGGGAAAATGATTTAAGCAACAAAAGCCAAACGAAAGGAGAAAAAAATTTCGTTTCTGCTATTGTTGCAGTAGTTGTTTTTCTTTTAATCTGTCCCTTCTGGTGCTGCTTCTCCTTCAACTTGTAGTCTTTTTTTAGTTGAGCTTGTGGTTGTTTTCGGAATTTTAAATGTTCCTTGTTTGCAACAAACTGAAATTTTACAATAGATTGAGTGTTTCTATGAATTTGAGTAGAAGTATGTATATATGTGTTTGTGTGTGTGTTGTGAACGAACATGCACTGTTTTGTTTAACAGTTATTTTGAAATGTGGGAAACAACAAAATAGTAAGGAGTCGCAGAAGGAGGTTCGAAAAGATAAATGAAACAAAAACCTTCGGGACTTTAAAGGCAGCAACACACAACGAAACACATATAAAAATGTATGCATCATATGCATTTGACTATAAACATACATACGCACATATACACAAATACATATAAAACACACATACTTGCATATGTTAGAGTATATTTAAAACAAGTTTTTCGTAAAGTAGAGCAAGGACACGCGTAATAACGTTGACACGCACTTGCAATAAGAAAACCAACAACGGCAACACTTAATTTTTGTATTTATTTGTAGTTTTTGTTCTGTTTTTTTTTTTTGTCTTCCTCTTTAAGCGAAACCAAAAACTAACCAAACCACACACTGACAATACACAACCAACAAATACGAGTTTCGTTTACGTTCGTCCCCTCCGGCATGACTGTGATGCATCCATGAATTAAAACTGTATATGACCAAAGACACATACAAACGTATATGGGGGATTCTCATTTCAAGTGTACATTTTTTGCTCATTTTTTTAACTTTCCAATTTAATTGTTAAAAATTTGGAGAAAAATATGTTTATTTTTCGAATTTTTTACATTTTTGTGTATTGAGCGTTACTTTTGTTTCCCCGGTTGTATTAGGAATGAATAGTCTACAAAAAAGTGAGTGTAGAATTTGAAAACACTATACATCTCCTCTTAAAAAAGTTTTTTTAAATTATGGGTGGAAAAAATCGACCGACAATTTTATATGTCAATACCATCATTTATAAGGCAGTTATGACATGAAAAGTTATTTGCGGAAGTAGTATTTGTATGGAAGCTACGGTCAAATATGGACCGAATCTAATAAAATGTATAAGTATTTTTTAGATTGCAATAAAATAAGGTTGGACCAAATTAAATCGAAATATAAACATAATAAGATGCTTTACGGGCACAAAGTCTCTATTCCAGAAATAAGCTTGCACAAGGGCTAAGTGAAATAATGGACCGGAACACAACATTTTCAATATGCTTGGTCATTATGGCAATGAGAACCAATGTACCAAATTTTACAATTTTATCTTAAATATTGCGGCCTTAGTTTTGCTCACAAGGTTAACATGGACAGCCAGTCTGCCTGGCGGCCGTGCAAATGGACATCGTATATTAGATACCAGCAGAATATAATGCATTATATTCTGCTAGTATCTAATAGTTGTTAAAATTTTCTGTACAATTAACTTCATTGCTAGCCAAAGGATAGCTAAAGTTAGCCTCGTACCAGAAATATACAAACGAAAATTCTGATAGTGCATAGAAAATATTTCTGAAAAATATTGAAGGAATAAGACTATTAAAGTATAAAAGCTTTTAAAAATTGTAATTTGAGTTAAAGTACACATTCGAATAATATGAAAATTTATGTAATCCGCTTTAGTTAAAAAAAGAATAAATCTGCTGGTGGTAGCTTTTTTGCCGTCCTAAATTTTACAGATAAATTATCCATAAAAATTTTGACAATGTAACGCACAATATATTTTTGTACGAATTTCTTTTTTCTTCAGAATAAAAACTATATTTTGAATTAAGAACAATTGAGGTGTATAATCTTCGCAGCATTTTAACATAAAATGCTGAGCCATAAAATTAAAACTTTATAAAATGACAAGCCGATGCTGTTACTTAAGTGCGGTTTCAATATTTAAACTGCTCAGTATACAGGACTGCGGACAGAAACAAAAATTTAAAAAAAATTATAATAAGTATTTGTTTCCATATATTTGATGAGTAAAATAATAAAACCAAGGCGAATAAAACTACAGGTGGTGTCGAAGTGCCATCTGATTTTGACAGTTCCAACCTATTTGTTCTGATTTGTTAGAGTTTTGCTACAAACGGTTGACATTTCGATCCGTAAACACTAACCCCCGTATTTATAAACGATTTTTAAATTTAGCAAACGTTTATTAAGGAGAATTTTCATACAAAATTTGTTTTGTAAACCTTTAATAAATTAAAAATTGTTTTATAAATACAGGCGTTACAATGCATAACAAATATTTTCATTCTGTGTGTTAGATTAGGCTAGGTTAGATAGGCGGGTGCCTCACTCAGAAACCAATGGGGTCCATTGTGATGTATTAGATTCTGTGTGTTGTCTTATGCAAAAAAAAACTTACACATGCACAGCATAGAATTTCAAATCAGGCTTAATTTTCAAGATTTCATTTTCAAATTTATGTGTTTATTTTATGAAATATATTACGATACTTTCAACGGACCCGAAAAAAGCATTTAAAATGAGAATCACCCATATACTTATAATGTTACGAGTAGTTGTTGTTATGGTAGTGGTTGTAGTTTACCCAACAGCATTCCAGAATCATGCTCTAGGGATGCAAATCTATAAGCAAAAAAAAAAAAAAAAAATGCAACACAACGAAAAACGCAGTTACAACAAATTAAAGCAACATAAGACGTGATAATACGCATTACAATAAAAAATAATCATCAATAAACATTTTTTTCTTGTTTTTTTTTGCTTTTTTGCATTTCAAGGAATAGATTTCAAGGATAAACCCAGTAAGTGTTCCAGTTTTTACATGTAGAAAGTGTTTTAAAATTATTTTTTTTAATTTATTGAAATTTTTAAGACAAACATATCAAGAGAAATATTTAATACATATGGGAAAAAACTTTTGTGGAAATTTCCGTTCATTTTATGAAGAAGACTTTAAGACTTCGACTTAAATTTGAGAGTTTGTCACATGAATAAGGCCCACTGTCAATTTATTGATGCTCAAAGGAAAGTTTTTTTTTTAATTTGAACCAGCTCAGTTTTTAATCAATCTAACCGTAGTTTTAGGGCCTGAATTTAAATCATGTATTTCTTCGATCGGTTCTAGTGTTAACGCAAAAAAAAACAATTACAAAATCGGGGGCTTGAATCAAAGTAGTCATATCGAACAAATAAGCATGAAAGTTGCTAAATTAGCAAAAAAAAAATTCTAAACCATATAAAACCTTAGATATGTTAGTCGTATAGATATGTGGCCACCGAAACACAATCACAATAATGTCCAAGTGGTAGAAGCAGCAAAACACGAATATAAATTAAAATTTTAAAGTAAAAATATAAAAAAATTTTTGAAATTAAGTAACACACAGTTTATCGTTTGAGAAAACCATTAAATAAAAAAAAAGATTCGGCATAGCCAAATATATCAATCACTCTTAAGCTACGGTCACACTTATTAAATATTTGACCAAATAAGCGTAACCACTACTTTTGTTAATAGTTAGGGAGATTTAACATGGTCTTAATATCACAAAATAAACTAATTATACTACTAGATATAGCAAAAGACTATTATTTGCAAGATGTGGTACAATAATCCAAATAAATGTTGGAATTAAAGGAAATGATTATTTAGTTTGCTGTTGGTCCCGTTTTTTCCGTCAAATATTTAACAAGTGTGACCATAGCTTTATTTGTGAATTTTGTGTAACAGACCGTTGTTTTTCGAATATTAATCAAAAGCTTAACTTTCGAAACATGTACTAATTTAAAAGTTCAAAGAGCGAAAGTATTTTCGAAAGAACACCTTTCAGGAATGACAGATTATAAGGCGGAAGGTTTCAGATCAAATTATCTTGCAAACCTTTATCAAAATAATTTTTGGGAATACAAAATTTTAATTTTAAAAGATTTTGTTATTCGTGCTTAATTCCCAATTTTTATTATTGATAAAAACACTAAAACCTTAATTTGTGAAGTAAAAACCAGGAACCAAACGAGAAAATTTGTATACATTTTAAAAATGTTAATTTTAAAACACCTGTCTTTCCTCGAAAAACCACAATTCTTCTTTATTTTACAAATCTATCGATTTTCTTTGCCACTTTTCTGTTGGATATGTAAACAATTACAACATTCGAAACTGTATTCTTAAAGGATACATAAAAATTCTGTCTTTGGCATAAAGACGCCTCAATTGTGCCAATATACGAGTACGTACTAACCCGCCAAGCACTCTGGCGTGTGAGTGGGTTTTTGTGACAGACAATTGCGGGTAAAAGTGTAACAGAAAATCACATCATCATCAACATCATCATTATCATCGAATAAATGTTATTTTGCTGCATTAAACTAAAGAAAAATTGGAAAAGTAAGAAAAAAGTTTGGATTATTATGTTGTAAACAGAACTTTATCCAAAAACAAACCTTTCAACTGTAGCGAAAACTTAGAAAGGAGAAAGAAAATAAATGCAGCAGCATATTCCATTAAACGTGTTTGCAACAGTGTTATTATGTTGCCTTTTATCTTTACGACAGTTTTATAACATACCACCTGTTTTTTCTGTTAATGCAAATACTAGGCGAGTAGTATTAAATATATTTAGTACCCTGCAATGCAAAACAATTTAAAGTAAGAATTTTATATAACAATATTTAGCACTATGGCTTAAAGGTGCAAAAAAAGAGATCCAATTCTCAAATTTTTACAAAAAGATAAACTAAATAAAGTTAAGGTGGCAAGATATTCAATTTCCATTTGAGTTAAGTTTTTAATTTTTTAATATTTCTAACCCATTGTGCTTTTTTAAAGCAAAAAAAACACAAAAAACTACCACATACATGCAGGCGGCAACCATTTCAGTGCGGCAAAGAGGTAATAGAAAAAGCTTAAAAAACTAAAAGAAGCTGAACAAAAAAAAAACTGAAAACGAAGAATAAAGGTTGAAAAAAAGATACAATGTGCTAATTAGATTTTAATGAAGATGTGCAACTGCATCTTCTCTAGTGGCAACAGCAATAACAACAATGACATCTACTACAACAATATACAGTTTGAACTACTTTACGACAAGAAAAAAAGTAGTAGATGAAAATTCACTAAATGAAAAAGTGTCTTCCGTTTCTTTCTTTTGCGACGTTTTCGTTCTGAATGCCTACACTTTCATAGTGTTTTTTTTTTATTCTCTTTACAAAAATAAAACGAAAGAAGTTTTGAGTAGGTGTATTAGTACCCCTACATTTATAATAACACTGTTTCGTAAACAAGAATACCATTTCGACTGTAAAGAATATTTTATGCACTCCATCTTAAATACAAAAAAAAAAAAAATTACCAAACCATCATAAATTTGGTTACACTATTTCATTGAAATTGTTCTTGATATTTTTTGAAAACGGTCCTTTTATGAGACCTGAGATCAATTATTTTCTGCAGTTCCCATAAAAATTTTCGTCAAAAACGACGTCTTAATTTAAAAAAATATATGACATGCGTTCCTTACCAGTCACCAATTAAGATCCTCCTTCGCAGAGCTGCAAAACAATAGAAGGTACTTTCGATAATTTCGATATCGATACTATCGGCAAATTTCTCTATCGGCGATTTCTTCCAAAATTTGGCGATTTTTAAGCTTGTTAATCATATTTTTCTTGACAAAATTAAAGTTAAATAATTAAGTGATAAAGTTGAAAAAAATATGACAAGCCTGCTGTCAGTAAATCGTCTTGATTTATATAAAAGCTATAGAAGACACTGCAGTTTAAAGTAAACGGAACTTTGACATTTGTCACTTCCTTTATCTACAGAAGCGGCAGTTAAAAAATTCGATACCATCGATAGTTTTTAAGCTAACTATCGAAACTATCAAATGAGCCGACTATCGATAGTTTTACAGATCTACCCCACGGTACTTCACCGTTGGCAGCTGGAAAACCTTATTTTCTCGCGAAGAATATTAACGCAGTAAGAAACTTTGACATTCTGAAAGACCACATGGTGTTACATCTTGATGAGAGAATGACATCTGTTGCCAAATTTCAACATGATAGTGGCCCAAAGCACACAAGTCGCATAGTCAAGGCTTACACGCTTCAACTCTTAACTCACAACGTTTGAGTTTTTAGAAGAGAGAAGAAGGCGGTGTTTTTATTCGTTGGAACATGCACAAAAAAGTTTAGAACTTATCATTAAAAAAAAGCTAACACTAAAAAGATACCAAAACTTATCCGACTTTTCAGTCTTTATAATTCCATTAAAAGTTTATCTTAAGCCCTGTAGTAAGAGAAGAGTGTTGTTGCAGATTAATTCATCTAAACTCTCTGCAAAGAAGTGCATACTAGGATGTCTTCACTGCCAACTGAATAACTTTTCCGAGTATTTACGTTTCATTTGAAGGTGTGTCACATTTAATAAGTAAAAGCGAAGAACTGAGTGCATGAGTAGTATGACAATTCAATAAGTGTATGTATGGGTGTAAGTTGTATTGCAACGTTTAGTTGTTCTTCTATTTTGCGACAACATTGTTTTTTTATAGTTAAATTTCATGTTTATGCATGTCGTAATATAAAAAAATAATGGCTTTTATATGCTTTTCACTTTGAAAATGTTTCTACTAGATTGTGCATATTTTCAAAAGAGTGCAAATAAATGTGTTTTTATGCGTTTCTATTTGCAAAGTATTTGAGAAAACAATAACGACTAAAACAAAATTATATCGACAAATTTTTGTAAAAAGACATGAATTGAGTGTAAAAATTTAGCAAAGATTTTGCAAAATTTCTTACTGTTTTGAGTAAATTTTAGAAAAAAAAATGTTAACAATTACTAAAGAATTCTCTTATTAACTTTTTCATGATAGAAATTGTAGTTTTTCGCGTGTCGCTTTAATTCTGCTTATATAATCCCACCTTATTACAATGTAAATAAACGTTAAACAATTTTTTTTTAGTTTCTTTTTCTAATGGTAATACCTTTATCATTTTAGTTTTTATGTTAAAACAAAAAATCAACAGTTTTTTAATACATACAAAATAAGTACAGGGGGACTATATGGTTTGAATTCTTTATAGCATTTTTAATTATTATTTTTTCAGCATATTGTGACAGAGACTTGGAGAATCAGATATGAATAACCATACAATCGAAAAAAACTAATTACACACGAAATTTTTTCGAAAAGTTATGAAAAATATGTTACAAAGAACACGTATTTGCGAAGCAGAAAATTTATATAATTTTTTTATGCTTATTGAAATAAATTCACCTAAAATAAACTGTATTTAAACGAGAGTAATAATAATCGCATCAAAAAAAGTAATAAGCTATTTAAACCAGTGTTCGAAAATAAACAGTACATTATTTAACGTTCGGCTCACCACCCAGGAACGATATCTATTTTTTTAGTGATTGTGTAGACATACACAACCCTTAATACCGTTCGTAACTATTTTCAAGAGAAAACCGAACATTATATAATGTTCGGTTCTTCGTTAAAAAACAGAACAATTGTAGTGATACTGTAGACAAACATTATATTTTAATGTTATATAACTTTTTTTTTCGTGTGTGCATTTTGTTTTTGTAAAAAAGGTTTGGTTTTTTTACCAGCCAAAAGGAACGAACATTAACGAGCCGAAGTTTGTGGATTTTCAAAAAAAAAACCGAACGGAATTACATGTTCACATCTTTTGTTGAGTTTGTTAAAAACAGTAATATTTTTGTGTTCGAAAGATGACTAACAGGGAAACGTTATTTTTTTTAATAATTTTCTACACAAGCACTATTAGCGTTTGTGTTTTCCACAAATCTACCGAACCGAACATTAAGAAACGATATTTAGTGTTTATTTTCGAACACTGATTTAATCCATATAGCTCATTCTGCGCCACCCTGTACAATTTAAAATTGGTTTGTTTTCTTAATGACTGCACAACTTTAGGTGATAATGATGATGTTGGTAATTTGTTTTTTTTTTAATGTAAAAACATATTTTCAAAAATTAAAATTTCTTTTTTCAGTTATCTTTTTTTCTGTCCTAATTTGCCAGGACAAAAAAATCCATATACGAAACGTGGGCGCTATTCTGATAGATTTGTTAAATCGTTAAATAGTGAATCAGTACAGATTCACTAGTGACATTTCCTGCAGGGAATTAAAGAAAGAGAGAAAAAAGGAATTTGAAAAACATAAATGGAAGCGTACAACAACGTTAAGCAATAAAAGTAAAGAGCTATCCATTTAGTGGTTACAAGATTGGCAGTATGGCAAGGCTGTAAGCTGTTTAATATCTGTAACCTAAAGTGTCATTCAGTTAGAGGAAGGATTGCCAATAACGAATATGGATCGTTAAACAGCCGCAGAAAGCGTAAAAATAATTAAAACTTACTACAAAAGTAGTGGTGGGTCAAACCTGACCCCTTTTCGAGCATAACAGGATGATTATGGTCACAATAATCGATCTACTGTGCAAGAAATTGGCAAGATTATAAAGAAATTTGAAAATAATGGAAGCGTTACGGATGCGGTCCGCCCTGTACATCATCGCAATGTTCCGAAAATATCGCTTCTGTTTGTAAAGGGTAGCAGATAATCTAAATTTTTAGATTCCATGGCGTTCTCAGCAATTGGGCGTATCCTGCGACTTTTTTGTCTGCAATTAAAGCTTATGAACTGGGCCATATGTGTTTTCAACAAGACAGTGCCACGAGTTGCCAACCCGACCGATTTTGGCTTTATTGCATGGGAAAGTTTCCAGAACGCGTTATTACACATTTTAGCTACGTCAATTGGCCACCAAGGTCATGCGATTTGACACCGTTAGACTTTTTTATGAGACTACGTCAAAGTCCTTGTCCCCTGACGTTGAAGCATATGAACGTTCGCTAAGACACCGCCCGAAATGTACGAAAAAGTGGTCGAAAATAACCTCAAAAAGATCGGCTACTGCAACCAATCGTACTGAACGGTAGGGCTGAACCCCGTTCAGTCAAGAATAATATAAAGGAAATTATCAATACATTTTAATTCATTTAATGTTGTAAAATTCCCTTCTACAAGTGAGAGCAGATGAAAAGTATACACCCTCCCCATACAAATTTATATTTAGGGAACTATTACAGGCAGAGCTTTTATCTATGAAATTGACAAAAATATGTATTTTGTAATATATTAAAAAAAAATTTAAATAATGCCTGCTGAATAACTGAAATATGAAAAATTTTTCAAAACCAAACTAAAATGCAAATGAGCTAGCTGAATAGCCAGCATAAAAATATATTAAACAAGTAAGAGTGCTATATTCGGCTATGCCGAATCTTATATACCCTTCACCATGGTTTGGAAAGAACAGAAGTTTATATATATATTTAAATACATGTATATATACATGTATATTTATAAAATATATATCGTTTAGTTTTATTTAATTATTTGCACATGATTGCGTGCTATTAAATATATTAAAAGTTTAATTAATATATAGCACGTTAAGTTTTGATCGAATTTCAGTATTTGGTCATGCCGACATCTTAAAGTATAAAATTACCATTTACTTTGGTGATAAAACTTGTAGTCGGGAAGTTCTATGGTTCACGAAAATAGGTATTAAAAAAAAACTATATTTTTGACATTACTTTTTTTTTTACCGATATTCCGAGTTTTTCTAAAGATTTCCAATATTTTGATATCTAAAACGTATAAATAGGTCATAATACAGCTCTAAAATTTTAGTTTTTATAAAAATGTTAATGTTTTTAGTCCTTTTTTGGAGTATTTTGCACATAACTTAACCATTTTTAACCGATTTGGCAGATTTATATACCAATGTGCTTAAAAATAATATTTCCATTAAATTGGCTTATAGGCATATATATATATACCTACATATTTGTACATATATTTAAGCAAACTTAATTATAAAAAAAACAAACTTAATTATAAAATAAAAAACAAACTTAATTATAAAAAAGAGTAACTTTTGGGATTTCAGTATTTTGATTATAACTCAGCCATTTTTTAACCGATTTGACAGATTTATATACCGACGTGTTTAGCAAGAAATTTATAAAAAGTTATAAAACTTGGACTCGGGAAGATCCATGGCTACCGAAAATGGGTATTTAAAAAAAAACCGGTTTTCCCGAGTTCTTTATAAAATATGTTCTACTTAAAATTTCCGATATTTTGGTATATAAGTCATTTCCATAGGACATATGACAGCCCTAAAATTTAGGTTTTTATACAATTTTTAAAACGTATGAATAGGTCATAATACAGCTGTAAAATTTTAGTTTTTATAAAAATGTTAATGTTTTTAGTCCTTTTTTGGAGTATTTTGCACATAACTTAACCATTTTTAACCGATTTGGCAGATTTATATACCAATGTGCTTAAAAATAATATTTCCATTAAATTGGCTTATAGGCATATATATATATACCTACATATTTGTACATATATTTAAGCAAACTTAATTATAAAAAAAACAAACTTAATTATAAAATAAAAAACAAACTTAATTATAAAAAAGAGTAACTTTTGGGATTTCAGTATTTTGATTATAACTCAGCCATTTTTTAACCGATTTGACAGATTTATATACCGACGTGTTTAGCAAGAAATTTATAAAAAGTTATAAAACTTGGACTCGGGAAGATCCATGGCTACCGAAAATGGGTATTTAAAAAAAAACCGGTTTTCCCGAGTTCTTTATAAAATATGTTCTACTTAAAATTTCCGATATTTTGGTATATAAGTCATTTCCATAGGACATATGACAGCCCTAAAATTTAGGTTTTTATACAATTTTTAAAACGTATGAATAGGTCATAATACAGCTGTAAAATTTTAGTTTTTATAAAAATGTTAATGTTTTTAGTCCTTTTTTGGAGTATTTTGCACATAACTTAACCATTTTTAACCGATTTGGCAGATTTATATACCAACGTGCTTAAAAATTACATTTCCATTAAATTGGCTTTTAGGCATATATATATATATATATATATATATATATACCTACATATGTGTACATATATTTAAGCAAACTTAATTATAAAAAAAACAAACTTAATTATAAAAAAGAGTAACTTTTGGGATTTCAGTATTTTGATTATAACTCAGCCATTTTTTAACCGATTTGACAGATTTATATACCGACGTGTTGAGCAAGAAATTTACCATTTATTTGTGTTATAAAACTTGGACTCGGGAAGATCCATGGTTACCGAAAATTGGTATTTAAAAAAAAAAAATAATTTTGGTCATAACTTTTTTGTATCTGAACCGATTTTCCCGAGTTCTTTATTAAATATGTTCTACTAAAAATTTCCGATATTTTGGTATATAAGTCATATCCATAGGACATATGACAGCCCTAAAATTAAGGTTTTTATACAATTTTTACTTTTTTTTGTACGGGAGGTACCACGCCCACTTCTCCCATCCCGCCCACATTTTGTAGGGTGGTGTGTATTGACAACCAAAATGTGTGTACCCAATTTGGAAACTTTGGCTCTTACCGTTCTCCAGATATACAGAAAAAAGCAATAAAAATACAACAACAACAAGGGATTTTTGGAAAAAATTAGAGGCAGTCGTGGTTTTTTGATCATATCTCAGCCATTTGTGGACCGATCTTGCTGAATTTCAATAGCAAGAAATGGTGGACTATATGTGACATAAATGTAAAACAACCTAGCCGCTATCATGTCTGGATTATCCGGAAAACACATATCAAACGTAAGACGGACAGACGGACAGACGGACAGACGGACATCGTTAAATCAACTTCTCTTCTCATATGGACCCAGAATATATATACTTTATGGGGTCTAAAATCAATATTGTGGAAATTACAAACGTTATGACAAACTTATATATACCCTTTTACACCTGTGGTGAAGGGTATAAAAAAATAATTTTGGTCATAACTTTTTTGTATCTGAACCGATTTTCCCGAGTTCTTTATAAAATATGTTCTACTAAAAATTTCCGATATTTTGGTATATAAGTCATATCCATAGGACATATGACAGCCCTAAAATTAAGGTTTTTATACAATTTTTACTTTTTTTTGTACGGGAGGTACCACGCCCACTTCTCCCATCCCGCCCACATTTTGTAGGGTGGTGTGTATTGACAACCAAAATGTGTGTACCCAATTTGGAAACTTTGGCTCTTACCGTTCTCTAGATATACAGAAAAAAGCAATAAAAATACAACAACAAGGGATTTTTGGAAAAAATTAGAGGCAGTCGTGGTTTTTTGATCATATCTCAGCCATTTGTGAACCGATCTTGCTGAATTTAAATAGCAAGAAATGGTGGACTATATGTGACATAAATGTAAAACAACCTAGCCGCTATCATGTCTGGATTATCCGGAAAACACATATCAAACGTAAGACGGACAGACGGACAGACGGACAGACGGACATCGTTAAATCAACTTCTCTTCTCATATGGACCCAGAATATATATACTTTATGGGGTCTAAAATCAATATTGTGGAAATTACAAACGTTATGACAAACTTATATATACCCTTTTACACCTGTGGTGAAGGGTATAAAAATGTGTTGGCTGAATAAAAATTATTAAGAAAAAAATTTTCAGGCCTGTTCTGCACGTGATTTTCAGAACAGGCCCGTTTAATCATTTAAAAGATTTATGTTTAATAAATAATTAAAATATTACAAAAAACCAAAATAAGAAACTGTTAAATAACACTTGAAAATTCAATTCAGCTAACTAAGATTAAAAATCACTTTATCAATTAACTGAATTTTGCTAATTAATAAATTTAGAAACACAATAACTGTGAAAAATCAAATTCAGCTAGCTGAATATAGGAAATTGTGTTATGCTTTTAAAGAATACAAAATATATAGATAAAAGTTTATTTTTAATTTTTAGTATACAATGTATACTATACATTAAGCCACCTTAATTTAAGTAAAATGCTTTTAAAGTGCACAATCAGCTGTAATTGTTTAAGGAAAATAAAAATTTAAGAATGCATTCACCAAGATTATTTAATGATTTCCAACACCCATCCCTGACTTTCCATTTTTTTTTTTTTTTTTTTTTGTACGTATTATGGTATTCAGTCGATTAATTCTTGTTCGATTAATCGAACAATTTTAGACGATTAATTGCTTATTAAGATTAATTGAAAATTAAGAATTTATGCCGATTAATCGAAAAATATTTATATATTTTTTCTGTTAAATGTATAATTTTTTTAAAATTTTAAGTCAAATAAACAAATGAAATGTATGTGTCCGTTGGGGTTAAAAAACACAGTCATGTTTAGTGATTAATACAGCAAATATTTTTGTTACATTTGTTCAACACAATTTAATAATTAATTCCATAAATAAAAACAAGACAAATGTATGTTAATTCAAAGATTTATATCAATTTATTTATACTTCTTTAGAATAAGTTTGTTTGGAAAATATTTAACGAAGGATAAATCTTATAAAGGTTTTTCAACATCTTCACTAATTTACCTCTTACACAGTTACTAAAGATAATGCTTGAAGAAAGAAGTACTCCACCACATCAACTCCACATCAATACTTTGATCGATTCTCTTGAGGTAATTATTTGCAGAAGCAAAGCAGAGGATAGAATGTCGTAAAAAGTTTAAAAAAATCCAAAGTTATATTGACTGTTTTGAAATTAAAGTGCTTAAATATGATCGAATTGAAGCAACAATTTGTAGCTACATTGACAAGTTTTATTTAAAAAAGTATGTTTATTTGCTAAATTACTAATTTTTCTCTAATATTATCGAAAAAAAAATGTGGCTTTGGCATTATTCGATTGATCGAATAATTTTAAAATTGTATTCGCTTAATCAAATAAGTCCAAAATGTCAAATATCGATTAATAGTTTAATCGAACTGTTCACGTCTGAACCGAACGCAGCGGTTCACCCATCCCTGGTGACAATTTTTGTTTTTGGCTTGTTATTTAAAATTTATTCTTGTAACTTAAGTCGAATCGTTGTTTAAAAGCCATATTGGACGGCTGTTTTTTTTATACTCGCGTTTTAACTTAAATTGTTTAGAAGTTTAATATTTTGTAATAAATTTTGTATTTTTGAAATAAATAAATGGAAATTTATAATGTTTGTGGAAAAACAGGAAAGTGTTTTTATATGGTTAAACGTGCTTTTCTTTCGTTAAAATATTTGTGCCTTTTTCTTGTTCTCTTTCCAGCCTTTTTAATATCATCAAGTTGCTTGGATAATTGGTGGATATTTTAGCGCTGAATCCCGAAGCCACGCTATACACTCCACGAAACGTATCGGCGTTTCGCCCGTTCCACGCAATCGGCGTTCTCTCGGGGAATATACCAAGGTGTTTCTTGGCTGGTATTCCGGAGCTGTAGCTCAAATCCACCCCTCTATACAGTCCACACTCCACGAAACGTATTGGGGTATCGTCCGGACCACTACAAGACGTAAACGGAGTTCTTACGAACAAAAAAATAACCCGATTTATTGAACACCCTAGTAGTTACGTATCAGTGTTAAGGAAAATATGTGTTTCAAACTATTTCTAATGATGTCATACATGTTAATGTAACAATAAAACATACAAAAACAACAAATATTAATAATACAAAATAATAGCTTTTACATCACAGTGGGATGCTTATAAGGAAACTTCTTAAACAATGACTGGTAGTTGCGTTTTCTTGTTTCATCTTCATTCTTTTGTGTCTCTCTGTTTGATGTAGTACATGCGTTTATTAATATTCTTTTCTTTATTTTCCCCATTCTGGAATATGAAAAAGGTACCGCTGACAAACTAACAAACACTTACTGGATGTTAAGTGTGTGTATGTGTCATCTAAGAAACAAAGAACTAAGAAAACAAAATAAAAGGAGTGAGCCAGAAGAGCCAAAACAAAACAGAAATGCTTATCAATTTAACATACCATTTATGTGTACAATTAAATAATATTTTTGTAGTAGTGGAGCACATTTATGAGAGAAAATGTATCTATGGGTAAGTACTATACGTACCCAGCAGTTCTTGTAGTTTCAGGAAACCTTTTTGACAGTTGTTATATTATACTTTAGTTTCTTTATCACTGACAAACTTGATTCGTTTTTTAAGTATTAACTTGTAAAATAAGGATTTAACAAAACTTTTTATAAGAAATCTTAATTGCAATTAGTCTACTTGGCTTTCCGAAGAAGCCTTTTGGGTAATCAGTTGCCACAGCGTTAAACAAACTGCAGTCAAAGTAGAAAAACTACCATTTCTTCCACTTCTTCATTTGGCATTGGCCAAAAAAAACTGTAGGTTTTACTTCAGATTCAGTTTCGGCAGTTTTTGGGTTTGACTGCAGTTTTTTATAAGCCTGAGTTGTCACTTCACTGTCTCTAGGTCATTTAGAATGTAGTCAGTTAAATGGTTTTTTTTACAATTCAAGTCGAAAGTTTTTAATCTATGGTGGGTTAGTTATTGTTCTTCTAGCACGTGAAAATTATATTATAAAAATAATTTTGGTTGTTTCTAAGCCAAAACTTTTATAAGTTCGCGAATTTTACTGAAAACGTAACATTCAGCGAAAAACGCCCTGTGTTCTAAAATATACACGAAAAAAATTATCGCCGTAGAAGAGATTTAATGTTTCATGAATGAGATCGTTACTGCTCACAAAAGATGGGCCGAAAGCACTGATTGTAAAACAACCATGTCATTGGGGCCCCGTATGAATGATAGCGTATCAAATCTCAACTATTGCTGATCAGCAGGGAAACCATAAATATGCAATTGCATGTTTTTCCTTGTGCGATCAATGAAGGCAGAAACAATATATTTATTCGTTTTAGACCTTTTTATGAATTTTGGCATCGATTTGTTAGTGCATATTTTTCCAGCATTTTTTAAGTTTATAGCGCATATTTTGCCTTTTAAAGGCATATTTTGATACATGTAAAATTTTTGTAGATGCCTTCAAGAGCTTTCGCAGCAAATAAAACATGTTTTTAAATATGTTGTTTCAATTTCGCCATCTACATCTTATGTTTACTCTAAAATATTAAGACAAAGCAGGTTGTCATTAAAGATAAATGCTATGCGATGTGTATAATAATCAGATATCTGGACCAATCTTTTAGCATACCGATCGACTCAGAATCACTTTTTAAAGTGAGCTAACGATTTCCATCCGTCCGTCTAGCTGGTTGCATGTCCATGTTTACCTTGTGCGCAAAGTACCAGTTTCAATTTTGAAGAATATTTGATAAAATATGGACGAAGTCTAACCCCCGTACTCATAAACGATTATTAAATTTAACAAACGTTTATTAAGAATAATTTTCATAGTAAGTTTGTTCTTTAAACCTTTAATAAATTTAAAAAATTTTTATGAATACAGGCATAAATTTCTAAAATATTCCCCATAAAAACTTCTTTCCAAATTAGACTCTTTGTGTCCGTAAACCATCTAATAACGTAGGCATTTAAATTCGCCCCAAAAATATTTTACTGCAACATAAATTATTTTCGAATCGGTTCACATTTGCCAAAAGCTCGCAGCCTTAAATAGATTAAACTTCCTTTTAAATGTTAACATTAATAAACAATTAAGCGACCGTACCTAAAATCTCTTTTAGATAAAACCTATATGGATGTTAATATCTAGACTATATTCGGAGCAAACATCTCTTATATAAATTTAAAATTAATTTGGGCTTAATTTTTAGGGCATATTTTTAACAATTTTCAGGGCATATTTTTCAGTTTTTACTGCATATCTAATGCGCGTAAAACACGATTTTTAGAGCATATTTCTGGTTTCCCTGCTTATCAGAATGGATGTTTCACTTTTGGTATCTGTTGTCACGTGATGTCACTCTGATGTCACTCGAACGTTTACGTTCGCACAAATAACATATAAAACAAAAATAAAATTAAACAATTTGTTTTTGGTTTACATGTTATTTGTGCGAACGTTAACGTTCGAGTGACATCGTGAAATAGGCAATAAATCTTTTGCTTTCCCGGCAATGAAAAAAGTTTGGGATATAAGAAACCCTAAATACAAATTTAGATATATTGCAGATTGTAAAATTGAACTAAAAGCTAGTTAACATTTTTCCATCAAATTTTAGTTCCCTCTTAATATTTTATTAACTAGAAATTGTGATGGAATTAGTCCTCAGCCAACAGCTAAATAAAACCGGCAATACTTTCTAAATGAAACAAAACAATAGTTTTTAATTATTTATCGCATAGCAGTGAAAATTTAGTCATCTCCGATCGCAAATTATATTTAACAACAAAATTGGCTCAAAGTTTGTGTGGGATTTTAGAATTTTTTTGTTTTACAGCATATTAACGGTATTAGAATGACATACACACAGAATTTCGTTTGTACTAATTTTATTAAATGTGTAAGTTTATTTGCATGTTTGCATGTGTTCATGTTGACAACTCTAATACGTTTATCTGGCGCTGAACAATTTTTAATTTGAATTTACGATTCGTTTTATTGTATTCATATACATATGTGTTTAAATCTGTGTATGCGTAGCTGTGAGTGTATGCCCAGATAATTTTTTATTTGTATTTTATATTTCAACACAATACATTAAAAACTTCAAAACACACACTCGAACACACCCACAAAAACATACTTGCATTTCCCACAAAAATCTAAACATACAGTCGTTTATATTTTATCTTGTAATGATTGTACATCCTTTTCTCTTAAACCCCACCCCCAACTCCTCTTACTTTATATTTTTTTATGTCCTAAGCAAAACAACCAACTTAACATCTATCCAGCCAGCCATTCAGTCATTTAAACTAATTCATTTCCCTTTTTGTGAATGACGAAGATGGCGGCAGTACCATTTCAGTTTTAATTAGGTTTATGTTCAGCTTAAATATATGCACATGCTATTACACCTATACACTAACATATACATATAAACAAACAATTTTACACAAGTTGGTTAACATACCAGCGGTAACTAGAACGAGTAAAGAGGCCTAATATAAGGTCATATTCAGCGGTCACAAGCCCTTCAAGCTGCATTCTATACTTATTTATTTTTAACACAGGTTGTCATTGGGAGCAAACCCTTCCACACTGCTTATAATATCTACTTCGATCCCTTTCCAAAGAAGGGAGTAAGGAAGGTCACTCAAAATAAAAAGTAAATAAAACTGAATAACTTCCTTTCTCCCTTCTTAAAGAAGGGAGTAGCGAATGTATACTGAATATTTTAGACGGTCTTTCGAAAGAAACGTATACCTTCTAGAAGACATTCTCTCTGAAGGCAGGATATCATGCGCAGCGAATCTTATGGAAAGGCCTGCCACTTGCGGTCCTTTCAATATTTACCGCTGGGATACTTATACATTTGTATGTATTTCTAACATACGGGTTGTTACCAAAAAAAAACTGTAAAAATTATTTGTCAACTTGTTGTATTAAAAAAAAATAAAAATTATTTTTGTACTAAAAAATTTTTAGATTTTATTGTAGATTTCTTCTAAAGCGAAATTAGTTTAAAGCTGAGCTTTTTTTCTTACTTAAAGAAAGAAATGTCAAAAGTTTTGTTTTCTTTTACTTATAGACCAACTAAAGCAAAATACAATGTTGTTTTTTATTGTACTTGTTGTAATACCACTACCACTGGTTACATGAGTTCGCCTTGATTTCTTCTATTCGTTTTGTTAATATTTTAAAATAAAAAAAATTTATTCTATTGTTCTTCTTTTCATTATTTTCTTAGACTTATTTAAAAACAAAATACGATATTTTTTTATCTAATACCTGCTTCAGGCCATGCGACATGTCTCTGCCATAATATTCGTTTTATCTTTTGGTGTCCCTTCGAAAGTTCGTATACGTTCAGACGTTACGTTTTATGTTTCAAGCTGCAATATAACATTTAAAACAAATTTAACTATTCAATTTCAATTATTTTTACAATTCATATTAAAAAGGATCATCAAATTGTTGCTTGAGTTTACATTTCGTGCGACATTGTTAACCCTGCAAGCGTCTCAAAGCCCATCGTCACCAAACTTCTGTTTCATGAAACGTTTCTGTGCGACATGTAGCATAGTCTGAATCGGGTATATAATATTTTAATTTTGTACTTACACTTTTGATTTCATTCATTTTTGTGAATTGTCGTCCGAATTCCCACAGATCCACACCGAATTTTAAAGCCCAATTGCGCACTCTGAAAGAAGGAAAAATGTTAAAAATATGCGTCAAAAAATTATTTTAATTGAAGGACAGAAAATAAACTTAATAGTAATCAAATAAAATATTAACACTACTTCCATTATTTAACAAATTGGGAGAAAATTATAAAATAGAACGAGAAAAAGGATCCCCTTAAAAGGATCTGAACTTAAAAATAATCAGCAGTTGAATATAATATTACTCCGTGTTAGGGGATTTTGGAAAAAAATAGGTAAATAAATTGCCAGTTTTTTAACGGTTGATCTGAATTCACACATCCATAGCAGGTGTAGAGTTTTTTATTCGAGCCCAGTATGAATGATGAAGGCTTGCCGACAAGAAACATCGAAACCAAGAAACTTTCTTACATTGGTTTTGATTTAAAACGACTTTATATGAGAACTATCTTGGAAAAATAGCTAAGATAAGAAGACTCCAGAAATAATAGGAGTTGTAGATTGCTGTAAACTATGTCTTAAAGTTATGAAGATGTAGTCCTTTTTTAAAAAAAATAATAACTTTTAAACAATCCTTTTTTTACTTCATGCTGTTGCAAAAAAAGAATTGTTAAAAAATCTTCACTTACAGGTAACAATTTTAGTGTATAATCCGGCAAAGTTATACACTCACCCCTGGTCAGTGTTGCCAATTTAGCATTTTTCATGCTTTATCTACCATTTTTTAAAGTCATTTGGCATGAAAAAAACTGATTTAGCATGTAGCATTTTTTCTAGCATTATTTAAAAATTCCCAGCATTTTTTAGTTCTTGTGATATTTTTAATATTTTCCATTTTTATAATGTTCAATACAAATATGAAAGAAAAAACCAAAGATTCTTACATTGAATTAGATCTAAAAAAATGAAACAATGTAAATGCTCATTAATGTTTCACTTAAATAAAAATCAAAACAAAAAAAAAAAAATTTTTTTAAATTTGGTAAAAATCTATTCACAAAAGCTTCGCAAAGATTAAGGCAAGCACCTAAAGCAAACAGAATGGGTAAAAGAAATGGATGACTTAGAAAAACCGCTTTTGCAATTATTGCAAATGCGATATTGTCTCAAATTAGTGGCCTGGCTCGTCGTTGAACCTGAAGGACAATATGCAGCATATTATAAAATTGTTATTGGCCCTTACTTTAGTTGAGATCTTTCTATATTTTTCATATAATTTTTTGGCATTTTTAGCCTTTTTTTAACAAAATCTACAATTTTTTCCTCAATAAGTTTTGGCAACACTGCCACTGGTTTAGGAGCTGGAGCTATCTAACCCTGCGGCCACACGTTAAAGTTGTTCTTGATAGTCTTTTACATATACTGCTTGTCAAAATTTACATAAATTGAAAGCTGTGACGTAGGCTGCACTCAATTTGTAAGCAATTTACTTCCAAGATGTCAACAACAACAGAGACAAACTTGTACTCAGCTGTTAAATGGAAAGTAAATTGCCAAACAAATGGAAAGGTGAAATTGAAAGCCATCTCGTGGTCAATTTAAAAAGTGTGAGTGTGTTAGTAAAAAACTGAGAGTGTATTGCAAATTGAAAGGAATTGAAAGGCAAAACTTGATCGTGCGGCCACCAAGTAACCTCCACTAAAACCTAAAAAACAGACATAAAAATCGTCTAAAAAAGATCGTGACTACTACATTTACGTGCGCAATGTTATTTTTCGCTATTAAATAACCTTAATTCCGCATTCATCAATAAAAAGATAATATAGACATTTTAAGCTAATATTAATAAAACAGGCCTATTCCAGCGATAAGTTTGTATAGAGTAGGGCTTCCAATCGGGAAATCCCGATCCCGGAAATACCGGGATTTTCGGGATTAGGTGAATCCCGAATTTCGGGATTTCTGATTTTTAATCCCGGGATCCCAATTTTTTTTTTATTTTGGATTATTTTTACATTTTTTTTTAATAATTTGTATAAATATTTATTTGTTGGTGTATTTGTTGACAAAAAAGTTTTTGATACACCCTGTTGTTCAAAACTAAACAAAACATATCAAAACAAAAACTATGCTACCTTTCATTTGAGAAAACAATGATTACAATGTGTACAATTTATTAATAACAAAAAGTTTTGTTTTAAATATCTCGATTAAATAAGTTGAAAGAATTTTTATTAAATTTTCCATTTTTTTTTTTTTTTTTTTTTTGTTGAAATTGTGCAATTGTCCAAATGTTTTTCTGTACACAATTTTTTTTTGTGTGATTTGTATATCAATAATCAAATATTGATAAAAAAAAATAAGATAATACCTAATTATATGTTCATCCCGGAATCGGGATCCCGAAATAGTTTCTTCAATCCCGATCCCGGGATTCAAAAAAATCAATTCCGATTGGATGCCCTAGTATAGAGACATCTTAAAGTCATAAACCAATTAAGACCATTTTAAAATGTTGCCACATTATTCATAAAATGATGTCCCTACTAAAAAAAAATTTAGAAAAAGTAATGAATTACAGTACAGTCTTCACCGGTGGTATGAAACATTATTTGGACTTTCCAAAAATTTTAAAGTTCAAGGACTTGTTTTATTGAAATAATACTACATTGTTGTAACTAACACTAAACACGTTCATTGAGAATAGATGTGTGACTTGTCAAATGGTGGCTGTTAAGTGTCAATTGACCCCCTCCAATGACAACCCCTTGTGAAAGTGATAGGTCCCATTCATATTAAGTGTCAGAACTAGAACCGGTCTCGACCACCAAAGACCTATCACGGGACAACTTTGGTGTCAGATCGCTTCCCTCTAGGTTATTTTTATACAACACTTACTTTCATAAGATTTCAACATAAATTTCCAAAAAAAAAAATTTTTTATGTAATTTCACATGGCTTTAAACAAGTCTGGTCAAGCGGCCGTGTAAGTTTTTAGTTCAGTGGTGGTAAAACTATTCAAAAAGTAAAGTTTAGAACATTTTTAATTTTTTAAATCGATATGCAAATTTTAATACGAAAAATTATCGTACAAAAATTTGTTAATTTAATAAAAATATTTTTAAAATTTAATTAAATTAAAACAATATTCATTCAAGCTATAAAAAATAATTCTTTTTTTTTTCTTCTCTTTCTCTTTTATTCTATTTGTAGTATTTAAAAATGGAGAAAAGTAAAAACAGTCGATGTCTAAACATTAAAATGACCCCTGTCATGATAACGAATTTTCCACGTGAGCTGCTAAAAAAGTCAACAATCAAAAAGAATTAAAGCAAAAGCAAAAGAGATAAACTCAATCTAGGCGATTTAAGGGAATGAATTAAAGAAGGACCGGAGAAGGTAAAAGCGGAAGAATGAAGGAAAACCCTGCTAATGCTAATGCAAATCAACAACTAAACCATGTGTGTGTGTGTGTTTTTAAGATAATAAAAGTAGGTGTCTGTTTATATATGTAGAGGTTACCGTTAGTCAAAAACAGGTTTTAGCTTTTCTTCTGTGCGGCCTTTGTAAATGGCTGTGTGCTTGTGTGTCTTACATATATATTAACGTATTGTTCATGCTGTTGCTGTTATCGTCGTTGTTAATTCTGTTGTTGTAATTTTTTTTTATATATAAAACACGAAAACCGGTTGAGATATAATTTTATTTAAACTTAAAAAAGCAACAGCAACAACAACAACAACACGCCCACACTAACAGACAACAGGGCGCGTTCACATAAATTGCAATTTGTTTACACAATAAAGCGAAAAGAATGAAGAAACGAAAGGAAAAACAAGGTCTCATCGAATTAAATGTGACTGAGTGAGTGGATTTGTCTAGTGATACTTTTATGAGATTTACCGCCGCTTCATATGAATGCAAACAATTTAAAGCGCACAGACACATATGTATATGTACTCGTGTTCATGTACAATACATAATTTAGCAAAAAAAAAAAAAACATTAATGCATTTGTGTGATCGAGTATGTGCAAATTTAAGTACCCCTACTTGTTGTCTAACACAGCCACCAAGTGAATCGACTTAAAAAATAAAAAATAAACTTTACAGTGAAACTGCTCAGAGAAAAAACTATCTTTTCTTTTAGGATAAGTGATGTCTGATCTTATATACCCTTTACAATGGTGCGATAAGAACAGAAAGTTATATTAATGTTTATGTTTATTAGGGAGATCGATTATTCGTCTTTTTACAAAAACCGGTTTTCGAATATTCCGAATAGCTGCTATTAAAAAACCGGTTTTGGGTTAAGCATTTTAAAAATAACCGGCTAACTGTTTTTTTATATATAGTTTTATAATAAAAAGTTAGTTTGAATAAAATCAAAAGAATTCACGATGGTAAGGAACCAACAAAATACATAGATATGACTTAAAAGGTATCCCAACAAACACGGAGGTTTGACTTCAAATTGAAAATGATTTGAAATCAAACGTTTTCTCAAACGACAAACGTTTGATAATGATTTGAAAATCATTTGAAAATCATAGCGTTCTCAACAAAAAGGGGAAATTATTTTCAAATTGAAAAATGCCTTTATTTTCAACTTGCTTTCAAACGGAATTCTCAAATGTTTTTCAAATGTGGATTACAATACAATGTGGAATATAAATAAAAATATTTTATTTTTTTTAATTTAAGTTTATTATTTATTTAAATAAACTGTGAGATAAACATTCAGCACCATAGCTAAAAGATTAAATAATGTTCTTTCCGTTTCTAATTCTTGGAAAGACAAACTACTTGGCTCCCTTTTATTTTGAGGATTGTAGCACCGCGATCGTTCAACAAACTTTCTTCACTTTCCCGTTTTATTTTCCTTTTTTTCGTATTTTTAATCATTGTAATTATTCACAAATAATTTTTATTTTTCACAAGAAATAAGCTGTTCACTTTATATTAAAATTTATTTTTAATAGTAAAACACATGTAATCACAAAGTAAAAATGTAACTTTAATCGCCATTTTTAGTGATACCATTTATTTTTCGCTTAAGTATTGCCAAGTTTATTTTTGATTTGAATTTAACATTTGACAAACATTTGACATCAAATTGATAAATCATTTGATATCAAATGTTTATTTTAAAATCATTATCACTTTAAATTTAAATGTAAAATCAAACAACTGAAAAACGTTAGAGAATTGTGTTTGATGTCAAATGATAAAGTCATTTCATATCAAAGGTTTGACTTCGTGTTTGTTGGGATGTTCAGACCTAACAAATATTTGACGATAGAATCAAAAAAAGCGTGACCAGTAAATTGAACAAACTTAAGCTTTATTTTTTATAATTTCTATTTATCATAATTGTATAATGTTATTTAAAAACTGTTAAATAATGTTTGTTCTAGCCAAACGTTTTGCAAAAGCAAACAATTCTTTAAGAAAACTAGTGGTTGATATTTAATAGGTGTGAACATACCTTAAGAATTTTTTAAAAACTTTGGTTTTGAAAAATTATAGGAATTTAATAAATATATAATTTAAGATGTTCTCAAAAATTTATTTTAAATGAGTTTTCATTTGTTGGTGGCTAAACATGTCTATATGAATCAGTAGACTTCAACCATTTTTTTAAAAGTTGCAAACAAAACCTCTTAGCCAGGATTCTGTATGTCAAATTATTTTGTTTCAGCATTATAGAAACGAATAGTAATATGAACATGCTTTTTGTATAAAATATCTGTCAAGTCGCCGATTAAAATTTAAAATCTTTCATGACTTTGTTGGATTCCTTCAAATTTGTTTTAAGTTCTTGGTGTTTTAATAAATAAAACTGATGAATTTTCCCATATCGTTGATTCCGCCGGTATGTTGTAGTTTTAAGCATGGAGATATGCTAGAACTTCTTAAGAGTTTTTCATTCATTTTTGACAGCATATTTGAGTAAAGTATTATTTACAGTCTCTTAAGAACTACTTGAAACAGTGTCAAGTTTTACTTGGCGTATATTTATGTCAAGCTTGTGGACTAATTAAAGGTGATTTATAAGTCATGACGTTGAAGAACCTTTGAAACTTATAATTTAAAGGACCTTTCAGCACCACTGTCTTTTAAATCGGTTTGAAATATAACCAGAGATGGCATCTTTATAAAAATATATATAATATTTAGAATACTGTCCAATTGCTAATTACTTTTTAAGCTGAACATATTTTTTTGTAGTATTTTGAATTGTTTTTGGTTTTTGTTACAAGAACACACGCCTAAATAATCGATTTGTATTTACATTGCTCGTAATGTTGTTTGACTTTTATTTCAATTGAAAAAATACCTAAATTACGGGTAAATTTATTACAAAAATAAGGAAAACGTATGTAAATTACTCATTACAAAAATAAACGTTTTATTTTACCAAAATAACCGGTTTATTCGATATTCGAAAAATGGACATTTTAAGGTATTCGACTTGGGCAAAACTAAAATAACCGGTTTAAACCGGTCGAATACTATTCGATCGATCTCCTTAATGTTTATACAGTGGAGGGGTTCTACGTTGTAGGGCCATTTTTTTAATGTAAATTCTTAAGTTAATAAAGGTTCTTTTTTGGTTGTATATAAAAACTTTTAATATGAAGTTTGTTGCCGATTGGATAAAGAAAGCCGAGGCGGACATCGATTAAAAATTTGAATAGTGAACAAAAGGCGAAAAAGTCACTTGTTTTCTAGTTTCTGTATAATTTTTTGAATATCGTTAAAGTTTTTACTCTAGATAATAAATAAATCGAAATGTAAATAAAACTATGCTTCCGAAAATCGTAAAAATCAAATCGTTATCCTATCCTAGTGTATCAGCCGATACTTTAAAAAAAAATTATATTAGCGGAGTTCAGTATTAGGCTTGCAAAAGAGCAAATGCAAAATATCATTCCAATTTAATCTATTAGTTGTTTTTGTTTGGATTCAATGAAATCTAACGGAAACTGGGTGAATTTAATTGTTTTTGGCACTTTTGCAAGCCTAATACTGAACTCCGCTATTCATTCTCAAAGATGTTCTAAACTAGTCCCTGGAGGCAAATTCGATATTTTTTCGATAAAGTTCAAGACAATTTACGGAAATTTGAAAACACCCCAAAAATGTTTTCCCTTTTTCTACATCACCTAAGAACAGGTTAAAGCCATACAAAAACAAAACTTATATTGCAGAAATAAATTTCAGTTTGAGATTAAATTTATCTTTATCTTTATATTTAATTATTTTTTTTTACTATTCTTCAGGAATAATCAATTTTTCTTAGTTTTTTTTTTAATTTATTTTTTTTTTTTTTTTTAATTTCCTCAGCTAATTCCGGAAGCTCTTTGCTTGTCTGTAGGAAAGAAACCAGAGTTTCTGGCGGGAAACGAACCCGCAACCCTTGCGCTGATAGACTAGCTCGCTACCAGCTATCCTACCGGAGCACTCAAATGTCAATCCTGTTTTCGGATTATTTTAAGTACGAATTCGGGATGAAATATGAAGAAGTTTAGTATTTCGCACTTGAGTCATCCATTCTTGAATTAAGTATTATGTACTTAATTTAAGGAAATCCCTACTTACCGTACTATTGATTTGTTTTTTTTTCAGTGTACCGATTTCGAAATAAACTCTTTTGCAAATTGGTCAACAATTGCTCAAAGCTTCTGATATTTCTTGGCATAATCAAAGATTCACTACAGCTGAATATATTTTTCTAGCTTGTTTACCGCTTTATGGCTCTAAACAGGCCCACTGTTAAATTTAACAAAAGAGTGCCGTAATGCACTTACATGATGTCGTTGCCACTGACTTGTTGTCCACAATTTAAATGCATGATTTGGTTTATAATGTTGTTGCTATTTTTATAAAACAATCACACATAAACACACACACTTGCGCATTTATGATGTTATGACTGCATAAAATAGACTCTGTCGGCCTGTCTATAATTTCCGTTCAGCTATTTTTTTTCCCCCGCATTTTTCTCAATTTGTGTACGTATGTATGTTTTGTATTTTTACGGATTTGTGCGTGTGTGAAAAGTACCTGTTTGTCATTTTTTGTATTTACACGTCAGTATGTGTGTTTGTGAGAGAGTATTAACATTATTTCTTTTAGTTGTTGTTTTTTGTCATGCTACAGTTTCAGTGTTCAAGTTTGTTGTTATAAATTTAGATTATTTGCATGTTTGGCATGTAGATGAATTTAATTACACCATAAAACCACCATTTCCAGCACTTTCAATGGAAAATAACAAATGGAGCAGTTTATTGACCTGTTAATTTTTTTTTTTTAAATTTTGTTTTATTTTTGTTTTTATTGTTTCAATTTTTATTTAGTTGTCACGTTTAAGTTGAATATGACATGAAAATAATTCTAGTGATTTGGCGTGGATGTGTTAATTTGTGGTTTTTAACGAAGACGTATGATTATTTTGCAATTATAAATGTTGTAATAATGTTACTCATACGTCTTGTTTGTAATATAATTGAAATTGTTGCTATTTTACGATGTGTTGTATAAAACTATTAAGTAAAAACCATATTAGGGGATTAAAAGCTGTTTGAAGAAACTTTTTCTATTAAAAAAATGGTAGTGTAGGTCCCTAGGACTGGTAAATGGTTAAATTTGTTTTATTAACTCAACTAAAAGGGCAGATCAATTATATGATTCTACCCCAGATAGATAAAAATAGATAAATAAATTAAGAAAAAAAAAAACATTTAAAAAAACACCAATTAATGAGTTAATTACATTCTATTTTTAGATGGTAATCCAAGAAGGACTTCCCAACTTCCATAATTTAAAGCTACATCTGTCAAATTGACTGTCATTTATTTAGTCAATTTTTCCAAATCACCTTAGATGGATGTAGGTAGGAAGGAACTGACTCCAATTTTAAAGGAAAACCCATCTTAAGCGATGGGTTGGGTACGTCAAAAATAGCCTCAATTGTATCCCAAAAAAGTCACAGTATAATGTGGATTTTGGACGGGTGTCATCATCAGTCCATATTTCTTTGAATACAACATTGTCGAGATCATCACCGCAAACGGCAAGCGTTAAAATTCGATGATTATCAAGTTATTTTTGCCTAAATTAGATGATGACATGTGGCTTCAACAGGACGGTGCTACCTGCCAAACAACTATTACCCCATTAAGCATTCTGCTGGAGATATTTGAGAGCATGTTCATCCCAACTGGCCACCGAGATCATGCGATTTGACCCTGTTATACATTTTCTTGTAGAGGTTTTCTAAAGTCCCAGGTCTATGTAAATAAGCCACAAACCAAAGCCAACATTACCCATTCCATCTGTCAAGTTCAGTCTGATTTATGCGCTAGAGTCATGAAAAGCTAGAAATTTCGATGCCATTCATAATAATTTCAAGCGAATACAAAATGTAGATGATATTTTACTCATACATACTTTGTTTTACATAAATTTAAATATAAGAAGGGCGTAAAGAAAGACCCTTTACTTTTTTTATGTATGATAAATTATGGAACGGCCGTTACAAAATTTTTGTAATGAAATTTTGCTGACTTAAGAAATAATTCCAATCAATTTTTTTCACAATACCAGTGTTGTATGGTAGAATATATGGGCAAAATGAAATCTTGCCTGCACTTCTGTTATAGACATTTGATCAAAATCGAATTATCCGTTATGAAACCTAAAAATTATATGTCTCTATCTTTTACCAAAATCCTCCACTGTATGAAGTATCTTTGCTGTTTTTTTTTTTTGTTATATTATTTGTTTATTTGTTAAAAGCATACATACAAATTACTTCGAAACTATTACAAACAACCAGTTAAATTACATTATTAAGTCCCATTAACAAACCAATACTATTGCTAAGAGAACTTTGAACTTCTTTCTATTGGAAAAAAGTGGCAAGTTAAGGAAATCCTCTGTCTTTTTGTTGCAGAAATTACAACAACAAAAGTCACACTACAAAAACCCTCCCGAAAAACTAAAAGGAGAGCAAAATAAAATTTAATGTCGAACCATGGACCGTATTCTTGTACGAGTATTTTATCCTGATTTCATTATTTAATTTCGTCTTTCTTTTAGCTGTTTATAAATTCTATGGGCATATTTCTCTTAAATGACAAACAATGTTTGTTCGTTTGTTTGTTAGAGTGTTTTGTTATATTAACAAAAAAAATTTTTTTGTAATAATGACGACAAATAAAAAAAAAAACAAAATAACTAAAAGAAAACAAGTAGACGGCGAGGCCAAGTGTTCATTGTGCAGAGCAGAACTAAGAATATTTTACAAGCAAACTCTAGCAACTGGAGCAACAACAAAAACAAAGTTATTGAGGTCATTCCATAAAGTAAATTCAGACAAATGTACATTTGTTAACCCCCTCAATACACACTTACTCACTTACTCATTCAATATTCCTTCCTTCAACGCTACCACATTTACAACTTTTGTATACATTTTAAACGACGAAGAAGGACGTTTGTAGTTCTCGTACAAATTGTTGTTGTATGAAACAAACCACTCAACTTACTAAATACTGTGTAACGTTATAACGGTATAAAAAAAAACATAAAAACTCTCTGAAAGAACTGTAAAACTGAAACGCAAGAGCAAAAATTATTAAAAAAAAAAAAAAGAATAAAAAGAACTGAAAAGTTTAATGCATTTTTTAATATTTTATATCCATTGCAAGTCTTCGACTACGGCTATATTGTGTTTATTTATTTATTTTTTATTATTTGTGGCATCGTCATGCAAATTGTATTATTAATTTAATATACAATAAAAAAAATATGCATATTTAACAATGTTCTTTCCATTTTTCAGCCATGATTTTTTTTAAATTTGCAGAAAATATTGCTTAAGGAATAATCGGAAATTTATTTACATTTTTGTCTTCAAATTATAGTGAGTTTTAAAATTAGAATAAGACGATAAATAATTTTATAGCCTTCACATTTTAAAATCCATCAACTCGCAATAGATGCGACCCTTGAACTTCCTGGAGGATAACTCAAGCATGTCTTGGGCACGAAATCGACAGATTTAAAACAGATTGTGGTTGATGAGAGTCTTGCCATTTAGATCATAAGCCTCCTAATGTATTATAAGCTGGTTTTAAATTTAGGAAGAGGGGGAGGGGGTGGGTTCTTAAAAATTATTAGACTGTTTTTTTTATTTTATTTTTAAAAATTATTATTAGACTGTGCAACAAAATTTAATTTTTCATCACTGAAATCAATCTTGATTTAATTTTATTAGCTGAAGAGAAGAAAGAATTTCCTTTCACGTCTGATCTAGGCCCAAAAGAAATTACCCATGGTCTACCCACAACAGTAAAAAAATTATACACCCAATTCAAGTTGTTACCCACAAAGTGGCAACACTGACGACTCGGGACTTAAAGCATGGAAGACGACTAGAACAGAAAGAGAGGAAAAACGAAACCTAAGTCAGCTGTGAAAAAAACATACAAAAATCATGAAGCAACAAACAGAGATGGCGCGTTCCTCTTTGTATCTACTGCAAATTGCGTCAATTTTACGTCCCGCAAGACCAAACTGTATAAAATATTGCTTTCAAGGCAAAGCACAATATTCTTTTCTACGTCACACAAACCATGACCGTGTTATCTTGTTTATTTGTTTAATGCCATATGAAATTTTATGTAACAAATGAAATACATACAATTTGTGGTTAGAACTTCACACTTACGGAATTTTAAGATATTTTTTTCTCTTGGTTTTGATTCAAGTCGTCTTCTATGTATGACATAATAATTGTGCTAAATGTTTTGTGAAAACCAAGTCTCTTTTTGAAATGTTAAGCTATAAATCTGATTTTAAAGATAAGTAGTTTTAAATTCCATTAAATCTTATTTGAAAATGTTCCCACTGCAACTTTCATTTCTTGCTTGGGGACCAGTAACGAATTAATCTTGTAATTTATTTTCAACGAAAAATATTCCAAAACAAAAGTAAACGTGACAAAAAAAATAATTTCACATACACACACACACACACAAATATTAATAAAAAATTTATGTAAACAGTTTGTTGACCATAAGGAAGTGCAACATGGATTAAAAAAAAATAAAAACATGGCACACATTACATGGCCACGCTAAAACTAATGCAAAAATAAGAAAAATGACTGAGAAAAAAGTAACGAAAAAATATAACAACTTTAAGATTTTTATATTTAACTGCAACTAAAAAGAAAAAACTAAAATTTCTTTCCCTTTTTTTATAAATAACAAACATGGCTGATTCTTTAGTGTTTTTATTGGATTCCACCAACTAGAAAAAAATGGTGGAGCACACAGTAGAGTATGGAAAAGAATACAAACTGAATACGGAAAACTTATGCCAAGATTTGGGTCATTTTCATCAACGACAACAGCAGCTATAAACTTAAAAGTGGAAGCATTAAATGAAAATAAAGCAGTAGCAGCAGCAGCAACACCCGAAACACAAACTATTTGCTGTTGTTGTACCAGCAAAATTACAATAACTTCTCTAACAATAGTAATACAGTAGAAGGCGAAAATCGCAAAACAACAACAACAAAAACAAACTAAAAAAGAAAACTGTTACAACACTGTCTCATCTTGGCGTCGAGTTTACAAAAGTTTAATTGGATTTTCTTCTGCACGACTTTTGGCATAAAAAATAGAAAATATATATTTTTGCCATTTTTTTTTATTTTTTGTTTTTATATGACAACGAGTAAAATTTCACAAATTAACAAAATTAACTTTTATTTTTTCAATAGAATTGTATTAAAAAAAAACAAGAACAATAGCTAAAAAGATGCGGCACAGTGGAATGAATTTAGGTAGTTTATAAATTTTGCCAAATGTTAGGATTGTTTAAATTCAACCATAGTATGTTGCTCTTAATTCCTTTCAACCATATTGTTTTTTTGTGTGTAGAATAATCAATGTAATATTTATCCAAAGTCCTACAGAACAGTTCAATTTCAGTAAAGTTTTACATCTGTATTACCCTGCCTTTACACATGCAAGTAATTACTTGCAAGTAGTATAAACGTATTATCAACGAAAAAATCGAAGAAAAGACGAAAGTCTTGCAAGTAGCTTAAGTGTTTACACAGAAAATAAAGTCGAGAAATAACATCATGCAGAAACTCACAGGAACGAGATAGGGTGCTTCCGCAAATTGCCTACGAACTTCTGCAATAGCGTTAGTCTACTCGACTGCCGAATACGGCGCTCCAATATGGTTGAGCAGCCACCACGTAAAAATAATAGACACCCAGTATAACACGACGATGCGAATAATATCTGGCACACTAAAAGCTACACCTGTCGAATGGCTGCCAATTTTAGCAAACCTCTGCCCCCCTGACCTAAGACGAAAGCAAGCAAGCACTTCTTCGGGAGTACACCAAGAACAGCACAAACCCGCACATTCCACTCAACTCTGACCTTTCCACTCAATACGATGCAAGATTAATATCTAGAAATCCACCCCTGCTCTTGGCTAAAAAACTACGTGACGATAACTTCGATTTAAACTCCGCATGGTCATCGCAGTGGAACGACTCGGGACGAATCAGTCCCTTATTCAACCCAGACGATAGGACCACCGATTTTGATCTTCCACGCAAAACTTGGTGTAATTTAAACCGCTTACGCACATCTACTGCCAGAACTATGGATTCCCTAACCAAGTGGGGACTTGCTAATGACGCCAGCTGTCCATGCGGCCATCCTTTACAAACAGTCGACCACATAATTCGAAATTGCTCACTCCTGTCATTTCCAGGAAACACTGAAGAAATCAAGAGCCTAACACCCAAAGTCATATCCTGGCTAAATTCTTTAAACTTGTAAAATAAATTTATTATCTATAAAAAAAAATAGAAACATATACATACTTATATTTTCTCTGTATTTTAAATCCATTAAAAATATTAACAAGTTATAAGAATTTTCGGTCCATCTTGATGAAAAAATTATGTTAATTTTATAAAATATCTGACTCTAGTATTGCCGAAGTGGCGATTTCATAATATTACTGAGAAAATATTTTGATTAACAAATTTTTTTTTTCAAAATGCTTGAAATTTATTATAAAATTACCATTTTTACGTGTTTTTTTTAAAAATACATAGAAAATCTGCTATAAACATAACTTTTATATTACTAAGTACTAGTAATTTGATATAAAAAAAAGTCATCCTTGGTAACACTGTTTCTTCATTTGTCATTTTACTTGCTGCAAGTGTCAAAAATTTACTTGCAAGCAAATTCTCTTGCAAGTTGGGCTGCAAGTACGAAAAATATGAGTGTTAGTGTATTGAGTTTTTCGGACTTGCACTTGCAAGTATAAACCCCAGGTTAAGAAAGGAAAGCTTAGTGATACACAGTTTTTGTTTTTGTTTTTTTCTTTTATTTAAAAGCAATAACATAAAAATAATTTCCAAAGTTGATTTATCACATTATTATTTCTTAAGCTGCATAATTTTATTTGGGTCATAATGCAAGGCCTATAGGTTTAAGCCATACGGTTTTATTAGATAAGCGAATATATTTTATCTAATGTCAGCAATTGGGATCGGCGACCTTCGTTCCCTGTCTAAAATTTTCAATTGCTGGGATGCAAGTGGGGTTTGTTGGTACCTGCATTAGCCTTGCAGAATATTTCACCATCTTATATAAATAGCATTAACAGAAGTTGGTCAATAACAATGTAAAAGATAAACGTAATAATACTTCATCCACCTTAACAATAACTTGACCATGGGTATTTTTATTAAAATTTAAAAAAACTTAAACTGGCTTCAAAAACATGTTAAAAAAGAATGCTTAAAGAAGACAGTGACTTAAATGAAAATTTCGCCGTAGCTTAAGATTTGATTTATGAACTGATTTATGAAAAGCTGAGCGATATACCATAAGAGCTCACAACACGAGTGAAGAAAGCGCTAATATCCACAAGTACTCCGGGCAGACAAATATAGCAAATATATGTAATACCACACAGAGTCCAAGTAATATACCAAACAAATGATCGTTCTCTTACTGACAATCTCAACCGCCGAGTATTGAAATACGATAATAAGCGTGCCTCGATGATAACACTAGGTTTAAAGCCTGAACAGCAACATTTGTTTTTGTTAAAAGATGTAAAACGCCCCACAAATATATAATTTCCATCCCACATTTTTGTAGCAGTAGCAGCTGGTGTTTCAAAAATAATGAAACCCAAAAATAGACTACAAAGTTTGGTGTGGCCAGATTGTTGGCGGCGCTGGCATAAGTCTGGCTAGGGCTCGCCGTATTGGGGTGGCTCAACAATCGTGAGATAACGGATAATTTAGTTTATGTTGCTTTAACTTAAAATTAAGCTAAAAGTACACACTCAAAACACTTCAATTTCGAATTATGAGCGTATATTGTCAAAGTCTGCCTTTTATAAAGTCCAAATAAATACAAGTCCTCTGAAGGGACAAGTGTAGCAAATATATTTAATATCGTAAATTATTTGGAGTAATTCATTCGGCTAAATTAACTCGATTACCGCAAATTTTGGGTCATGGTAAAGTTTTAGGAGAAACCACGCTGTGCCTCCTACAGATCTTTAAACTCTATAAATTCGGCCTCTACAAAGATCTTATTGTTATTTTAAGCATAACAAAAAAAAACTAGTACTCTCTCATGTAAAACTGTTTCTCTTGGCGAAAACGTAGAGTATCGAGCAAGATCGAATTAAGATTTTAGGAATAAGGAAATTTACCGCTCTTTGAGTATAAAGTCCGGATATAGCTTATCCCTCTAAACATGAACTTGCAAGAAAATGTTTGCTTATATTTCCTATTAAAGGCTTAAAATGTAAAAAAAAGTCCACATTTCTTTTGCAACTTTATTATTAATGAAATTAAAAATGAAATAAGCTTTTAGTAAAATGGAGTAATTTTCATAAATACTTACAGGATGATATTTACAAGTATTTGTAATGCTCGCACTACCGAGGCCAGCAAACACAAAGTCAAACTTTTAATTTAAATAGACTTGCTCATCTTCTATCTTCTATCTTCAATATATATATAAAAACAAGTAAGAAAGTATAGTCGGTCAAGCCCGACCATATGATACCCTACACCACAATATTTACAAGCACACCATGCTAATGTGTCCATATAAATATAGATTTATCTATGCTTATAAACTTCATGAAAATCGGTTTGAAAGTTTGTGAGAGGCAGAAATTGTCCCCTACCTCCCCTTGTGGTCCTATTTTTGAAAAACTGTATAGCTTATGTGTCCATATATATATGGTTCTATCTATGTTTTAAATTTCATTGAAATCGGTTTGATAGTTTCTGAGAGGAAGAAATGTCCCCCTATCTTCCCTCGTGGTCCTACGATTCGGCCCATTTTCAATAGGCTTGGTCCTTGTACCAATAAGAACCTATGACCCAAATTTTATCAAATTATCTCCAAAATTGCGACCTGTACTTTGCGCACAAGGTTACATGGACAGCCAGCCAGCCGGACGGACATCGTTAGTTCAGAAAGTGATTCTAAGACGATCGGTACACTTTAAGGTGGGTTTAGGACCAATATTTTAAGGCGTTACATACATCAGCACAAATGCATAATACCCTCTCCATTATTGTGGTGTGGGTATAATGAAAAATGTTTGTATGTTTGTTTGTTGGCTTATAGACTCCTAAACTACTGAACCGATTTTCCTGATATTTTTACAGTAACATCACGTGAGGGGGCAGGGGAATTGGTAACCCCTATTGGATGCCAATATTAAATATCGCACATCTAAAGAGCCGCTGCACGAATTTTGTTGAAATTTTGGTAGTAGGATATTCTGAGCCCTAAAATTAAAATAAAATAGCAGCGGGGGAAATGGTACCCCCCATAGGATGCCAATATTTGATATCGCATATCTTAAGAACTGTTATAGTGAGAATGTTCAAACTTTGTAGAAGTCACTCTTATGGTATACTTCACTTTTGAAAATAAAAATAAAGCGTGTAGGCGCAGGGGGGAAATACCTCCCATAGAATGCATATATTTAATATCTCTAAACTGATTAACTATTAAAGGAGAGTTTTCAAACGTGGTTAAAGCAGTGTAGCGAAGCGCACCGGGTTAAGCTAGTTGGCTATAAAGCACAGTTCTTAAACCTTTTTCAAGATTTAATTTTTAACATTTAAATTCAAATTTATAGTGATTTGAATAATAACATTTGACAAATAATGTTTTATCAATTTGTTATCAAATTGCTATCAAGCGTAATTAGAAAAATTAACTTGGCAACACTTAAGCGGAACATAAATATAAACATTTTAACATGGCGATTTAAAACAAAGATCTTTTTCAATTAAATAAAAATTGTTGCAAACGAATATAAAATAAATTGTAAGTGTGAATAAAAAAGTAAGAATGCAAATAAGAAAAAGATAAAACGGGAAAGAGAAGGAGTTTTATTTTATGATCTAGGTACTAGGCAGAGCCAAAACAATCCTGGAAATAAAGTGGAGGATATTGTCTTTTCAAGAATTTGAGAACGGAGAGAACGCTATTTCATATTTTGGCAGACAGTTGATTTAAATAAATAATGAACTTAAATTAAAATTGACAAGACAAAAATGATTTATCATTTCAGTCTTAGATTGTTTTAAAATCCACATTTGAGAATAACGTTTTAAAGAAATTTTTAGATAAAAGCATTTCCCTTCCTCTTTATAGTTAAATGTTTAATATTTAATTTCGTTTAAATACTAACTTTAATTACACAGTGGCACAAACATCGCAGTCAATGGTTTCTAATTTCTTCTAACCATTTTATTTTAATTTTTTTTTCTTCTTCTCTTTATCGAACGATTAATTGAGTCTTTTATGAAAATGCGTTCGAAAAAAATTATTTAGGAAAAATGTTTTTAGTACAAAAGTTTATACAAAGGAAATAATTTGGTGTAAGGAGAATGAAATGTCAAAACAAATATGTTGAAACTTTCTATTTGAGTTGAAAATTAAAGAAAAATATGGTAAAATTACAAAATCCTATTATGAATCCATTACATACGGTTGCACGCACAAAGTATATAAAAACTTATACGATGACATGAACTCAAACGTAGCCAAATGCATAAAAAGTATTTCAAAGATTTCATGAAAAGAAACTACACATATTAATGGTAGGCCGATTTTTTTGTAAAAAACAGATATTTTGATATTTTTTCAATATTATGTATTTAAAAGTGTTACTTTTAAAATAATTGTAACAAGCTTTATATACACTGACGAATCGCTTGCAGCAGTACAAAAAGACGATTATGCCGAATCTTATATACGTTTCACCATGATGCGATAAGAACAGAAAGTTATATGAATACTGCTTCTAGATATAAATAAATGTATTTTGTACCACGCCCAGTTCTCCAATCCTTCTCACATTTTGCTGGATGTTATGTATTGATAACCAAGATGTTTTTATCTAGTTTGGAAACTTTTGCTCTTTCCGTTCTCCAGATATACAAAAATACAGATTGCTCAGTCTTTAGCCATTTATGGATCGATTAAGTTGAATTTCAATAGCAAACAATTCCGGACTATATGTTATATAATTGAAGCACAGCCGCGATAACGTTTTAAGTAATAATTTTTCAGGAGAGCAAAAAAACGTTTTTTGACAGGCAGCATTATTTGTTTTAAAAATTTTTTTTCTATTATTAAAAATAATGATATCTACCTGAGGTCTTCTGAAAACCCATTTCAACGGACACACGGACATCGGTAAATCAACTTCGCTACTCAGAAGGGCCCGGAATATACACATATACTATATAGGGTCTTAGAACAATATTGTAGAAATTACAAACGGAATGACAAACTTATATATATCCTTTTACCTTCGGTGAAGCGTATAAAAAGTTATTCGAGTTTAAAAATTCGTTTGTAGTTAAATTTAAGTGTTTAAATGTTTTTTTTATATAGTGTTTTATTTTATCAGTATTTCTTACAACTAATACGTAGTAAAAGCTTTCTATCTTGAACCTTATCAGAAAATCTCAAACTTTGGCCCCCGTATACTTTATAGTCCTAAGGGCCAAAGGTCAGCTTTTTTGAAAAAGCCTGCGCTAAAATATAGTTAACTAAGTAGCGAATTTAAAAATTATCTGATATTGTTTAAAATTTAGCTAAGATAAAGAAGTTTTTATAAAATTCGTATGATTTTATAATTTTTTAAATATTTCTATATCTATTTATATTAAGAACTAGCTGGCCCGGCAAACGTTGTTTTGCCATATAACTTACTTCTTTCAGATGTTACAGTGCCTGCATGCCAAATTTTAAGAAAACCGGTTGATTAGTAAAGAAGATAATAAAAATTATAGGAGTTAGTACTTTCCAGATGTTACACTATTTGCCCGCCAAATTTCAAGAAAATCAGTTGATTAGTTAAGAATATATAGGTAGGGAGAGCTTGTACTCCTCTTGCCCTATTTCATGCCCTTTCTCTTTTAGATGTTACAGTGTCTGCGTGCCAAAATTTAAGAAAACCAGTTGATTATTTTGAAAGATTTAGGAGGGGAAGCTTTTATCTCTATTGCTCTATTACACGCCCTAAATAATAAAAGTTTGAGGCTATAGTTCTTTCCAGATGTTACACTATTTTCCTGCAAAATTTCAAGAAAATCGGTCGATTTGTTAAGCAGATATAGGGAGGGGGAGATTTTACTCCTCTTGCCCTATTTCACAAACTATGCTCATACCTAACAAAAACACATGAAAAAGATCATAAAAATCAGTCAAGCCGTTTCGAAGAAGTTCAAAATGGAGGGCATTTTGTTGATATTTGTATGGGAATATATAGGCAAATCTAAATGCCATATCTCCGGAACCACTGGGCCGATTTCATGCAAACTTTACATAAACCAACGTACCCCAACGTTTTTGTTGAAATCGGTCTACCCGTTTTCGCAGTTAGTGGTGACATCAAAGTGTACACTTCTTTTTATATATTTAGAATTTAGAATTTAGAATTTGTAAAATAAATATTGATGAATTAACATAATTTTTTTAAATCAAAAACAAATCAAGGACCCAAAAAACATACTTTATGGGGTCTTAGATGAATATTAAACAAGTAAGAAAGTATAGTCGGTCAAGCCCGACCATATGCTACCCTACACCACAGTATTAAAAAAAACACATCATGCTTATGTGTCCATATAAATTTGGATTTATCTATGTTTATAAACTTAATTATATTTGTTTGAAAGCTTGTGAGAGGTAGAAATTGCCCCCTACCTCCCCTTGTGTTCCTATTTTTGAAAAACTGTAATGCTTATGTGTTCATTTAGATATGGATCTATCTATGGTCGTGGTCCTATATTTTAAAAAATGCATACCTTTTATGCCCATATAGATATGGTCATATCTATGTTTTTAATTTCATTAAAATCGGTTTGATAGTTTCTGAGAGGAAGAAATTTCCTCCTATCTTCCCTCGGCCCATTTTCAAAAGGCTTGGTCCTTGTGCCAATAAGAATCTATGACCCAAATTTTATCAAATTATCTCCAAAATTGCGACCTGTACTTTGCGCACAAGGTTACATGGACAGCCAGCCAGCCGGTCGGATATCGTTAGTTCGACTCAGAAAGTGATTCTGAGTCAATCGGTCTAGGACCAATATTTTAAGGTGTTACACACATCAGCACAAACATACTTTGATGTAAATATCATCATATATATACTAATAGGCTTTTTACATAGATCAACATCTATCATCAAAGATGTAGAAAATGTGAAACACTCGTTTACATTGCTCACATCTAACATCTACCATCAAGCAAAAATGTCACCATTTTGGAAAAAAAAATTTTTTTAATTTAATATGTTTTTTCTCACAAAAGTGCCAAAATTTAAAAAGAAAACTCGAAAATGTATTTGAAGTTCAATTTGTTTAAAAATATAAAAAATACTTAACAAAAAAACATTGCAATAAAAGATAAAACTTGACAAATGGTAACGCTGCTTTCAAAACAAACTTCTTTTTGTCAGTGATGCCACAATAATAATATAACTTATTGCCACTTTTCTAGTGATGACACTAAAATAATCGAAAGATGTAGAATGAAATAAAATGCGATAGGAACATCTTTTAAAGATGTTGAAAGATGTTGGTTTTTAGCCCTATGTATTTCTTATGGAAAGATGTTAACATCTTCGCAAATGGTGACAAATTGATGGTAGATGTTAGATGTTGATCAGTGTAAAAAGGCTATAAGAATATTTCTTCCACAATGCATAATACCCTCTCCACTATTGTGGTGTGGGTATAAAAGATTCACATGGAATTTCAAATTTTGTATAAACTCTTATTTAGCAGTAGTAGTGAATGTTATAAAATGAAGCACGAACTTCAAATGCCCTCTATTTGCCTTTTGTGAAAAGGATCAGAGAACCAAAAGAGTCATTCTTTTGATTTCACTAATGAATTTAATAGTAAACTCTACAACATCCAAACTTTGTACACTGTAATTCTCTTACTAGCGCATAACAAAAAGAATGAAAAAGAAATTGGAATAAAAATGGAAGCCAGTTTCTTGTACACACTTATACAATTACAAAAAATAAAGAGAACAAACAAAAAACACAAAGAACATAAAGAGAGAAAAAAAATAACTTCAGTTACATGAAAGCCAGATGCTTTTCTTTTTTATTATGAGATGAAGTTAGTTGTGGTTGAAAGTGTGTGTGTAAATGTATTGGTATATTTAACACACTCAGACACAAAAATACATTAATTCCTTTTTGGTACATTTGTATAAATATATTTAAATGAATAAATACAAATGTGTGTGTTAATGTAATCTTAATTTCAATTATCATGATCATGTTCTAAAACGAATTTGAATTTATTTTTTCTTCATTCATTTTTACAACCACAACGTAAATCTTAAAGGGATTTATGTTGAAGTTTAGCTGAAGACAAAAAAAAATCATTTTTTTATCTAATGCAAGTGCAAGAAAATTTGTTTTTTTCCTTAAAAATTAACTTATAAATCAAAATGAATAAGAAATTATCACAAAATCTAAGACATGCTCAAATAAGTATTTCCGACGGCGAGTAAAAAAGTTTAAAAAAAATATCAGACAAATTATTTTAACGCAAAAGAAAGTTGTTAGGAAAAAATAAAAAAGAATTTGTAAAAATTATCACAGTTTTGGTTTTTGTTTAATGATTTGTATGAATTATAATGGCAAGCCCTTCTATCTGAGATTAAAGTAAAATTTCAGAAATTATATAAATTAAATAAAGACTACATTGTTTTACAAAATTAAAATTTTTAGAAAGTCCTTTTTACATATTCGTTTATGCTAGTTTATGGTTACCAAGTTTTTGAAATTTCAAAATCGTACGTTCAGTTTTTAAACTTTTTTTGTCGTTTAAATGAATTTTTTTTTCTTAATTGGTTATTCCACCACAGGTGGAAAGTGCATTAATAAGTTTATAACTGGCTTCAAACTATGAAAGTTTTGTTTCATAGTGTAAACTAAGACTATCATTCAGTTTGTAATTTCTTGTGTACTGATCTAACACAGCATAAAGTAGACATCTTTAACCCTAAATGTAAACGGACGTAACTACAAAAAATTCGAAATCGAGTTTTTTATTGATTACACAAGGGAACAAATTTGAACTTTTTTGTGCGCTCTGAAATTTGATTTGCAAATTTTTAATAATTTAAGGTCGCTGATTTCAAATCTGATCTCAATTTTTCTCTCTCAGCTCTAGTTTGCGAGATATACCGTTATGTCCAAAATTAAGGCGCTTTCACTACATATATTGGAATAACTTGAAAACGGTCTACCATATTCAGTTAAAAAAAAACCGAAACTCGGCAACAATATTATCTTTAAGCCGTGCTTACATTGTTTTTAAATATGCCCTGCAGTTTCAGAGATATCGTTAAATTTTTGAAGAAATAATAAGAAAATAAACCAATTATTTGTTCTTTAAAAATTCATAAATAATAAAGACGCGACAAAAATCACAATTTTGGTTTAAAAACATTTATCGTAACATTATTTCAGGTGAAATGAGGCTTGTTTCATTGAAATCGGTGCGCAACTTTTGATTTGATTCACAATTTACTGAGAAAATCAGGTGCAGCCAATGCCTGTAAATCGCCAGTAATTCAGAATTGAAAAAATTCTTCAGATAGTGGCTGACCAGAGATTCTGGTACCACTGCAGTCAGTAGCCCTTGTTGCTTCCGCCACAATACTTTTTGCAAAAAAAGCTATTCGCACTAAAAGATTGCTTTTGCAAGAAGTTTCATTTTCTAGAGAAGAGATGTCTTTGTGAGAAATACATTAACTTAGGTAGTCCAAATGGTTGATGACAATAAGTTGCAAAAATAGGTGATATTCTTACTGGAAAGAGCGGAAAAAAGTGATAAGGTGTGAAGATTTGAAGTTGGTGAGTAGGTGAAGAGTCGAGAGCCCGTGATGAAGATAATGTGACTACTCTCATACGACGGGTTTTTCGCTGGAGGATGCTCTTCCACAGAAAGTGCTTTTCTCATGGGAAGATGCTTTGGGGATCACGTGATGGTTGTGGCTTAAAGCCAAAATTGCGGAATGGGAGTTGCTGAACTGCAAGAGAGCTTTTCACTTGTGGAAAGTTCGGATTGTCAGGACAAATCATACGCAGGTCTTGTTGTTATTCAACAGATGCTGCTGGCTACTCCAGCTCCTTAAGAAGGGTCGAGGGCATAAGACCAGCGGACTAAACACTTTAATTTCTACCTTTATGTGTTAGTTGCTTTTCAACTTAGGGACGGTTCGTTAATGCATTGTTTGTCACACAGTTGTTAAGATCTTGTTCACATCTGTATAAAAATAAAAGTGGTGTTACGTACGTTGGCATTTAAAATGACGATATATTCTTGAACCTATTGAAAATAAGGTCTGTATGCCAAAATAAACGTTCAGAAGATTTGATTAGACCTTGGTTTTTATGCATTTATATTAGGGAGAACGATTCTTCAACTTTTTTCAAAATCCGGGTTTCGGTTATTCCCAATAGTTGATGTTTTAAAAATAAGAACACAAAAATCTCTTTCGTAATTTTTTTACTTATTTTTTATTAAATTGATTCAATCTATCTTAATTGAGAAACAAAATCAAAGGGAGTAATAATTAATGATCCACCTTATTTTTTCCATATTGTAAAATTATGTAAAAACTATTTCTTGACAACAATATTTTGGAGTGTCTTTTCTTTTTTTATCATTTCATTTCTAAATCTTGATTTTTTTGTTTATTTCTCCTTGCCATTATTTGTTAGTAAATACTTCGCTAACAATTAATTAATAAAAAATTAGTAAAAATTAAAAACATGTTGTTTTTTTAATGATGGAAAGCCAAACAAATCTAATTTTACTATGTAGAAACATAATCTTGACATATTTTTCTTTAATCCTTAATCAAAAACAGAAAAAAAATTTTAAAAAATTCTTCTTTGGTCCTTTAACTAAATGGATAAACATAAAATAAAATGTTTGTAGGAAAAATATAATTAAAAAAACTTACTCATTGTGTGGTATGTCCTCGTCCTGATCGGCGACAACAATAAAATTGTTCAATTTGAAAATTAAAATGCCCAATAACAGGGTGAGTACACAAAATTGTTTACGCTCCATTATAATATTTATTTGCTAATGGATGATGATGTCGACAAGAGATGATGACGATTTTAATGTCAATTTTGTCAATTATTACAATGTTATTTTACTTGTTGTTTTTGCTACTGATGATACTGATGATAGCTGCGTTATTGGCGGCGGTGATGATGTTGTTATTGCAGGCGATGACAATGGCATCAAACAAAGTCAATTTTAAGGTTGTGGGAAGAAAATTGTTACTTAGTGGCAAATAGTTTAATTGATTTGGAACCTTTTCCCTTTTCCTTTTTTTCGTTTACTTTATATTTTCATTTATTATAACTTTTTTATTCTTGTTGTTGTTGTTATTTATTTGTTTTGTAACATGTTTTTTATATTATTCAGTAGTTAGTGTAACAAAGGAATTTTTATTATTGTTGTTGTTTTATTTATTTTCCTACTTTTGCTGTTATTGCTGTTATTGTTAAAGAACGTTTTAATACTCAATAAACACAGTTATTTAGCTACAATAATAAAATACACACACACAAACACACACATATACATTCATTCAATAACGATGAGTACACGTGAATAAAATAAAAAAAAGATGGTTTAAACAAAACCGCTATTCATCAGAGTTGTCAGATTCTTCTTCGCCTTCATTGACAAATTTTATATCGAAAATCCCCAATATTGATTTTTTTTATAGTTTTGGTAACGGCTTCAGGTGCAAGAGCTAGCTCAAATAATAAACATTTCAGAAAGTGCTAAACATTTAATTTGGACCGAAAATTCAAAGATGGGAAAGCTTTGCACAAAATGTGCCGCGTTTGGTCAAAAAAAAATAAATCAGCGTCGTGAAGATGTTGTCACAGAATGTTTGGCGATGCTTCTCTACAAAAAAGCCAAGTTTTTACATCGATTTGTAAGAAAGGATTAAACTTAGGTCTACTACTACACACCTGGGACATAGCCCAAGTCAAACCAGTGTACTGGAATAGAAGAATTGTACCCTACGTATGCGAAGACAGTTCCTTGTACAGGCAAGTTCATGGCGTCTATTGCGCGTGGAATAGATTTAATTTGTTATCTGCAAAAAGGAAAAAAGTATCAACGGAAAGTATTTTGCTAACTTACAGCAGCGCTTAAGTGCTAAAATTAAGGAACGAATTCTGAATTTGACTTAATGGAAGGTGATTTTTTATCAAGACAGTGCATAAGTACCCACATCGAAGGAGCTTTACAGTTTTTACTATAAAAAGCACATTTTTCAAATTTGTTGTGTTTTCTTTGATAGGTCGGCCAATTTTTAGACCGCCCTAGTAATTGAAAATTTACCCAGAATGCAAAATCAGTCGAATTTGTGTCGAATGTCAACTAGTTTTTCATCAGCATAATTGCAAATGTTGTTGCTCGATTTTTTTTTCAATTAAATAATACATTTTTTTTTTCTTTTTTCAAAAAATTGTTACACTACAGGCGTGTAAAACTCCATTTAAACGCATATTTAAATCATTCAACATATTTCACACTCTGTAGTGTATAGTGTAGTGTCGCTGTCCCAAACAAATATTGAAGAGAAGTGTAGACGACGAATAAACGCAAGTGTGTGAAAGAAAAAACTCGTACTAAATTTAAGATTTTTTCACTTGTTTTAGTACGAGGCGTACTTAAAATTTAAGTACGAATAACACAAAAAAGTACTCTAAAGATTTCAAAATTGGATACCTTTCCAAAATAACATTATTTTCGAAACATTAATACAAAATTCTTAAAGCAAGTAAAAATAGCTTGAACTTTTCGTAGGTCATGCCACTGTGAAAGTAAAACTACAAAGTGAGCGTATTGTCCCACAGAACTTATAAGTCTGATCTCTCAGCATTGCATTTTTGTTGTTGAAACCACAACAACACTACAAACGTAGTTAAAAAAAAACATTTTGCTTGTTTTGTGTAGAAACAACAACAACAACAATCCAAGAGGAAAAACATTCATTATTTTAATGTTGAAAAAATAAAATAAAAAGCAAACATTCCCGATTTATATTTTGTAAATTATTTAGATAAGAAAAACACTTCCTCCCCATTTCAATGCAGTTTTCCACAAAAAATTAAAATGTAAAATTTAATTTACATATCGTCAACTGTTTAAAATTTTGCAAAAAAAAAACGTTTGTGGATGTGGCGGTTAAAAGTCGCCGAATCTGACAACCCTGCTATTCATGCACAAACAGACTCTCACTTACTCATCGATATGTTTCGAAAGGCTGTAGGAAATATCGCCCAAAGAAAAATGGCCCAAAAAAATAAATGAAAAATCGCCCAAAAAAATTTCATTTAAAATTGGGCCTGAATTCATATGAAAAGTGACCCAAAATTTTTGGGCTATTTTTCGTTATTATTGGGTGATTTTTCGCTTTTTAAATTTGCTGATTTTTCATTATGAAAAATCACCCAAAAATAATATATGAAAAATAGCCCAATTTCCGGCCATTTTTCATTTTTAAAATTTCGTCAAAATCTTACATACTATTTGTCTAAATCATTCATTATTACTACGTCGAATTCCTAAATGTTATTTATAAAAATAACGGGACATATTGCAAAAAGGTGGCATGTCATAACGTCCAGTGTCATAGTATCCGTGGACAAACTCGAAAGCCGGGCTTATCTGCTTTAGTTAGATAAGTTCGGAAACAAGACAGATTTTAGAAGCTTTACTTAGCGAAACCGGTACCAAAGGCCGTCTGCGCAGAGAAGCTTTAGTTAGCGAAGCCGGTCTTTGTTATATCATATAGGAGAAAATCCTTGCGCCCGGCCAAAGGCCGGCTATGCAGAGAACCTTTAGTTAGCGAAGCCGGTTTTTGTTATACCATAGAGTAGAAAATACTTACGCCTGGCCGAAGGCCGGCTATGCCGAGACGCTGCCGGTATTTGTTACACCATAGGGGACAAAATCCTTGCGCCCAAAAGTGTTTTCATTATATGTTTAATATATGCACGCAGAGAAAAAACAACAAAACCATTTTTAAATGTTTAATTTATCCATATCATTGTCACCGACAACCATATTTTGGTAAAATAAGTTTCTTTAAAAATAGTTTTGTTGGTTGTGACCATAATAAAACAGGTTTTTCTCTGCGTGTATGTAGATCTTTTTTTGTATTAAACATCTTTAGTAATTATGGACCTTATGACATTTCTAAAAATGACATAATGTCCATTTGCAAAGTATCTTAATGCCACAGTGTCCATGGCCATTACGACACTGGACTTTATGACATGCCACCTTGCAAAAAGCTATATTCTGTTTTGAGTAATTGATTATAACCAGGGAAACCAGAAATATGCTCTAAAAACACGTTTTATGCGCATTAAATATGCAGTAAAAACTGAAAATATGCCCTGAAAAATTTTAAAAATATGCCCTAAAAAATAAAAATTTCTCATTTGAAGACACAATATTCAACAATTTAATAACAAAATTTTAAAAAAAAAAACCTTAAAAAGGTTAGAATTCATATAAGAGAAGTTTGCGTCGAATATTATCTAGATATTAACATCCATATGGGGTTTTGTCTTAAAGGGATTTCCTAAATTGTTAACAATTGTTAAGGAATTTGAAGCAAGTTAAGGATGGGAGCTTTGAGCAAAAGTGAACCGATTCGAAAATAATTTAATTTGAAGTAAAATATTTTTGGCACGAATTTAATTTAAATACAACCTGCTTTGTCTTACAATTTTAGAGTAAAAATTAAATGTAGATGTCGAAATCGAAGTAACAGATTTTCGAAAAAAAAAAATTTTTTTTTATTTGCTGCGAAAGCTATTGTAGGCATCTAAAAAAATTGAATATGTATCAAAATATGCGTTAAAAAGGCAAAATAAGCGCTATAAATATATTGTTTCTGCCTTCATTAGTCGCACAAGGAAAAACATGCAATTTCATATTTCTGGTTTCCCTGATTATAACTATGCAGTGATTTATTAATATTTAACTAATGAATAGTGCACAAAGTTTGGCGGATGGCTCAAATAGGTATTACTGTCCATACTGCCGCGCAGCTGTCGAAGATACAATACAATTTTTTACATAAAACTTAAATTTGTATGTTACTAAATTTATATGAATAATAAACACTGTTTTGCATATTGGGTAATTTTAAAATTTTTTTTTTTTTTTTGGGAAAAAATTATTTTTTTCTTTTTGGGTCATTTTTCATTTTTATTTTGGGCCCTTTTTCGTTTCTTTTGGGCAAAATTTCATATATAACTTTTTGGGTAATTTTTCATGTTCGTCTGGGCGATTCTTCTTTTGGGCGATTTTTCATTTTTATTTTGGGCCATTTTTCTTTGGGCGATTTTTCCTACAGCCGTTTCGAAACGATTTGGATAAATTAGGCAAAGTCAGAAAGGTGAGTGATAAAGGAAGCAAAACAAATAAAAGAGATTATAAGGATTTTAAGTATTCGTACATCAGACGAATGACTTTACGAATGTTTAGTGTATTTCGCTGTTGTTTTCTTCCTTTATTCGTTTGTGGGTGAGGGAGTTGGTGATTGTGTGTATGCGTTTGTTAGCAATTGTATTGAAAATATTTTTTTTTTTTTTTTTGTTGTTATAACATTTGCTGGCTTTTATAATGTTGTTATTGTTGGTTGTTGTAGTTTATTTTTAATTTTTCGTTTAAATTTTTACCAATACAGAAATGATGTGTTTATGTTTATATGAGTGAGTATGTGTGTGTGTGCATAGCAGTATGTGGGTTAATGTATTTGTATTAAAAAAGCCTTTAGGGTGCTGGTTTCGTTTAATTTTTTCCAGTGTTACGTTCACTTTGTATGTTTGTATTTTTGATTTCAAAAGGTAAAAATCACTTGTAGTTTTTTTGTTCTATTTTTTTTTTATTGCTCGTTCATACGTTTGTTGGCTTTTTTTATTCGCGTGTGTGTGATTATGTTTTTTTAATTGTTTGGTTAATTTATTTGTTATTACATATTTTTTTGCTACCAATGTTGTTTGTATTGTTTGTTAAATTGTTTCTTTATCGTTTGTTTGATGTTGTTCCTGTTTTGAATTTTAATTATTTAAATGGCTTTGAATGTAAGTTGAACCCCTTTTTAGCTTAACTTTGCTTACTAAGTGCATTGAAATCGTTGGTTATAAAAAAATTTAATTACTTTTGAGTTAGATCTATAAAGAAAAGGCGTTTTTTGCTTGTTTGTTTGTTCCCTATAGACTCCTCAACTAGTAAATTGATTTTTCTGAAATTTTCAAAGCAGTTTCCTGATAACCCATCTTTCAAGTGGACTTGGTGCCTCATAGGTAAAGAAATTTTCCAATCTTGGAACAAACAATTTGGTTATCAATACAAAACAGCTGCCAAAAAGCGAGAAAGATTAAAAAAGTGAGCGAGGGTCCTCCTATACAAAGACAATAAGTGTCTTAATATATGGAAAAGTGTCTTAATTTGGTACAAATTTCTTTTTATATATACATACGGTGGCCATAGTTTTGTATTATATAGAACAGTACTGTATTTTAGAACTTTGTTCTGTTTTCTAGAGAAAAGAATTTAATTGTTTTGTACATAATTAAATGTTCTATTTTGTACTGCATTTAATGAAATAATAAAAGAACGAAATTTCCCAATTTATCTTAATTTTCCCAGAACACTCTTTTTTATACTATCTCGTCTAATATCATTAATATTATTTTCGGATTATCTACAAAATCCGAAATTTCGAATTACAAAAAATTTTATTAAATTTTTTAACATTTTCAATAATAAAAATATAAATAAACTCGTGGTTTACTCAACACGCAAAGCCCCTATTTAATGAATATCATGATCGATCTACATTTGCATAACATAAAATTGTTCTATTGTGTATTTTGGTTATAAAAATATGGTCATCGTTTCCATACACGAGATCTGTTTTAGAAAAATATTACTAGTTTTATATAAATGGGGGTAGCAAAGGGCATCGGGTGGCTACCAGCAATGTGTGAAAAATAGCCCAAAATTGTTCCATACAAATTTGAGTTATATTTGCATAATAAATATAACTCTTGTTTTGGTCGAATTTTCGTTATTTTTTTAGGTAATAATTCCCTTTAACCATAGTTGAGAAACATTTTATAGGCGATTTTTCGTTTTTTTTAACGGTTATAAGATCAAGTAAAACAACTTTTATTTTCAGTTACTGAATTATTATTATTGATTAAAATCCCGAATCGATATTTAATGCTTGTCTACATAGTCGGACTTCGGCCGCGCACAAGGATTTTCTCTAGTCTGCAAAAAAAGTATCGAATCCTGACACGATTTTAGCTGATTCGTATGTAAAATTTTTCCTGATTTCATAATTTTAAATTTTTCTAAAACTACTTTTTACACTCTTCACAAATACTTTTTTTTAAAACATTTACTATCCAAATCCTTTATTTGGCACTTGCTTTCCTTTTGTAGCCGGTTGTTAAGGTTTTTCTTACTAAAGACCAGCAGTATTCTGTTAACATGCTAAATTTCACTTTCCCGAAAATATTTTCGAAAACTCAATGATGGCATAATGAAATTGTTCCACATGTTCAGCAGAAACTGCTTCTTTTGCAGGGAAAAAGTTAAGGTATGAGTGCAGGAATGCACTTAAAGTGATATAGTATAAGGACACGGAAACCTCGCCCAATATAACAAGATAACTACTTTACGATCGCAAGAGATGCACTAAAGGAAGATGAGAAGCTGTGGAGAAATTGACCCTCCATAACATTATCAAAAATGAATATAAATAGTGGGGATGATGAGAAAAAACGGAGGTCATATTCAGATTCAGGAGGTCATTTTACATAAAGATCAGCTGAAATGGTCTGATCTAGTGAAATTAAGCAGATAAATTGGTTAGCAGGATCTATCATGATTTTTTTAAATTTGCCTACAAAACCCACATTTGGGACGAGGTTGGACAAATACTTTCACAATTACTTAATAACAAATGCATACACATGTATACTCGTATAAGGGTTTCTAAGAACGCATTTGGTTTCTTTGTTCCGGAAGAAAAAGAATTTAAAAAAAGGCAAATTTAAAATGAAATGGCAGCAAAATAATTTTTTAACTGAAATTGTATTTCCTTGTAAAGATGCTTTCCAGATGCTTTCCAGTTAAAAAAATTTTATTTAAAAAAAAACAAGTACATTAAAGATGAATGAATATTTAGCACAAAAAATATGAAATAAGAAAATTCATTATTTTTCGATTTTTTGATTCGTGACGTTTAGTACTGAATTAATACACAATATTGCTTTAAACTATTTTTTATAGGATTTACAATTGTTGAACTAGGAAAAACAATTATAACTTTCAATGGCGAATATCGTGTAAATTATAAGTAATTAGCTACACACTTCTCTAAATCTAAGTAAGAGATTTTCTTGTCGGTTGGCGAACAGAAAAATGACAAGCATTAAAAAAAAACTTTACAAGGTTACCTAGTTTAAGACCCTATAGGGTAGATTCAATAAGTATTTCCAGTCATCTCTGCTATTTCGAAACAAAAACCTTTTCAAAAGTATTAGAATTTTTAAAAAGATATAAAATTGAGTGCCACGTGAACTAATGCCAAGAGATATCACACACCAATAATTAAGCAATCTTTAATGTTTATGTTTTTTAAACTTAAATTTTTTTTTAATATTTCTTGAAAGTATCTTTGCAAGGAAATACAATTTCAGTTGAAAATTATTCCGCTGCCATTTCATTTTGATATTTGCTTTTTTTTTTAAAATATTTTTCGGATTAAGGAAACAAATGAGTTTTTAGAAACCCTTATACGAGTATACATTCACTCACAATATTCCAAAATATAAAATTAAATCAGGTTTTTTGAGTTATGACTCTATTGCAGCAAAGGTTCGATATGTATCTTGAAAACAAGAGCTAACCCAAAAAAAAAAACGGTTTGCACCACTGGATTCAGCGTACTCAAATAAATTTATGTATGTCTATATCGAGCCCTAACCTCGAAAATAACGTAAGCCATCATTTTCAATTTTCGTTTTTTTTTTTAAATAAATGACTTTATTTGCAACCCTTGCATCATCTCCTAAAATGTCATATAAAGTACCGTTACGATTTTATAGCAAGAACATTTTAATCGTAAGCGACAAATTTCACCCAAAACTTATATGAAATAAAATAAAGAAAATCTCTCCTGTAAACTTTGATTTTTGGCGCTTACGTTATTTTCGCGGTTAGGGCTCGATATGTACTTATGTAAACACAATTATAAGTGAATTTGAGAATATGTCAAACCCTTATTAACAAATACAAACAGCAAAAAAAGTACAAACGCACACCTACACTGACCCTTTAACACACCTTCTAACAAACAAAATAAATTTCCTAACAATTTAAGTGAATAAAACGTGTGACCCACTAATCAATATGAGTGAATGTGTTTGTGTGCCTTTAAAAAATAGCGGGCGAGAGAGTAAGAAAAAGTAAGAGAGGGGTGTTTATAAATGAAATGCATATAACGGAAATTGATTTCCTGTTGTCTGGTTTTTTTTTTTTTTTTTTGGTCTTTTTTTAATAAACCGTTTTTTGTTTTTTGTATTTTCTTCTGCTCTTGTTTGCAATAACTCAATTTTATTTGTTTGTTTTTGCTGTAAAAAGTACAACTATTAACACTCTTTAATTAATGACCAATATTGCTGCTATTGTTGTAATAGTTGCTGCTGTTTTTTACTGTTGTTTGTCACTTTATAATAAGCCTGTTAGTTGCTGTTTCTGGTTCTGTTGTTGATTACATGGTTCATGTATTTTGTATATTTTGGATTTGGCTATCATTTAGTTATCTATTTGAAATTGTTTTTCTCACTCTTTCTCTCTCTTTCTCTCTCCCTCTCTCTCTTCCCCTATCCGTTAATTTATATTATTTACATATGAATGTAGGTACTTGTTTTTAAATAATATTTGGTTGTCTGTAAAATGATTTTCATTAACAAATTTTTATCATGTTCTATAAATATTCCATACATTTATTTTAAAATCATATCATGGATGACTGTAGTTGTTTATGTGTGGGTGTGTGTATTTTCTAGGCTTAAAATGATGTTACTGACAAATATATTTTATATTTTTTTTTTCACTTTTTTAACAATTATAAGTTATTGTTGTCGTTTTTAATAGTTGATATGTTGTTTTAGAATATCTGGAAAAAGAAGGATATAGGAAATTATTGCGGGCTTTTTTTTATAAATAAATGATTAAATCTTGATAAATTTTTATATAAAAAATTTAATTATAATAATTAAATAGACTAGACGTCTATATACAAGGCGAATTCATACAAGGTGGTCTTATTTTGAAAACGTTTTACAACACAGTAAAATATTTTAACGTTGTGTCAAAAATTCAAACAAATATTTGATTTTGTTTTTATATAAAATTGTGTTTTTTTGAAATGTTATAACTTAAAAAAGTTTTAAACTTCACAATTTTAATCGAAAATTATAGAATTTAGTTAAGATTCCCCAGAACCAACAGGACGGTATACCATTTTGACACAAGGTTAGTAATCAGCTGTTGCTTACGTAGCAAGATAAGTTCACCTGGTGTAAATTCGCCTTGTCTATATAAATATTGATTATACGCAATGTTGAACGCATACGTAAAAGTGCTATGTTGAGATGTGCCGAATCTTTGATACCCTCCACCGACATTAAGAATATTTTAGGAGAGGAATCTATATATTATGAACCAACCTTTATAAATACTGACCTCACAGTATTACAACTCAATGCAGTTTCAAAATTAAGGTAGACTAAGTGCGAGTAATGTGGTACAGCCAGGTAATCAAGGTACATTTACGCAAGGTAGACTTATTAGCGGAGAGACATAAACCCGAATTGTCAAATTCTTATACATGAGCCAAAATATGTGCATGTGTGCGTTAAATTGTTTTGGTGACAATTTCGACAAGTCTTGCTTTATTGAATGAGTATACCTTGTGCATATGAACCTTGGCTGGTAACGTAGTGCAAAGCCTTATTACTAAAAAGTTTAGAATAACGGAACCAATCTAAAGGGGTTGCGGCTCTCAAAACCGTAAGTGTGCTAAATAGATTAGAGCGGCAAGCGTTTTTTGTATGTCAAAACTTCTCATTTGCATACAATTTTTACGAAACAATCCTTTAGAATGCGAATTAGACACCACCCGGATAGACAATTTTTACAGACAGATCGATATATCGGTTTGTTTTATTGAAATAGAATTTTCATGTTTAGGAAAACGCTTGCCGCCCTTGTTCAGGAAGCTCAGTAAGAGAGCTTTGTTTCATCTTTATTATTTTTGCAAGTCATTTAAAGTGACAGCCGAAAAAAGTCAAATTTTTTGGCTGCTGTTAAAAAATTAAATTTTTGTTTTAAAGGTGCATTTAAAAGTGTTTTCGAGTAATATTAAAGTAATTGACAAGTTCCAAATCAATAAATAGTATGTAATTGTTTTAAAGCTGTAGTTAATATTTAAAAATCAATAACTATCTGAATTTATTGTGTTCTATAACAAATTACCAGCATATGGTGTAGCACATTACCCGCATATTTTTTAAGGTTGTATTTAATGGGACTTGCAATATTTTCTTACAAATCTCGGAAAATGTGGGCTTAATATTTTTCGCAAATGGATTCGTGGAAGCTTAACATATGCAGCATTTAGATGGACAGAAACTTAAAATTTGGCAACCTTAAAACATAGAGGTATGCCATACTACCCGCACTTATTCTAAATTGTGAACCGAAATTCGGCAGTTTGATTTCTAGTCTTCAAATTTCACCACAAAAGTGTGCTTCCTTACTGTTTCTTGGGTACTTAAGTATTTTTTGAGACTGGGCTTAATATAGGGCGTATGGTAAATTATGGATCGAAATTTGTTAGTAGGATTTTTAAGTAGTCATTTAAAACAAATTTGTGTACAATTTAATGACAACTGGTGGTGCATTCCGTTACCAATTTTGTTAGTTTTACAGAAATATAAATTTTGTAGGGAGGTCGTTGCCCATTTTGAACCATAAATGCTTTCCTATTGAACCGGTTATACTGGATTTCAATGCCACTTTTATCAACATAATTTTAAGTATGTTTTTATTTACTTAATATATGAAATATATACACAATATTTTTTTTTTTTTTTTGTCATTTAGCCAGTTAAATAAAAACAATTTATAAATAAATTGCGGACTTATTTAATGGACCTTTAGGGTTTAGGGAGTTTTATTTTTACTTAATTTAAAAAGGGTAAAATAACAGCTGTTGTTTGGATCTTTTTAAGTTTATACCGAAAAATAGATTCACAACAAAAAAATTAAAATTTATTTGTAATAAAACATTCAAACTTAAGACAAACTCCAGTTTTTGGCTCTTGAACTTCCATATATTAAAAATACACATACACACACAAAGTCTCAAACTTATTATTTAACAAATTTATAAAAAATTTATGCAAGTTTATGTGTATGTTAGCTTGGCAATTGTATATAATAGAAGTGGAAATAGAAATAGCAACATCCCCAAGGATATCACATGATAATTTCTATTAAAATCTAAGAAAAAGACTTTTTTTTCCTAAAACTAAACTTAAAACCACACAAACTGCCAAGCTTAAACACACACACACAACCATACATTTGGAGAAAATAACTAACAAAACTGTAGCAAACACTATCACTATCAGAGAAATAAAAACAATTTTTTAAAGAAAAGTTTTATAATGCAGTGCAAAAATAAAACAAATACTTTTACACAAACAAACACTCATTGACACTTGCCTACGTACAAAAAAAAAAACAACAACAGCAAAAACATGATTTGAAAGCAAAACAAAAACAAAACTCATGAATAAAATGAAGATGAACAGAAAAAAACGAAGAAAAGTGCACCACTGCAAAGGACAACACTGATAGCAAAAACAAATGACACTCACAAACACAAAAACACAAGCTTATAGCAACAATAACAACTGTTAAGGCAGCATCAAACAGCGCCAGCAACACCAGAAGGGTGTACAACAACAACAAAACAGCAACAATGTCTTCCACTTTGAACAACAATAATAACAGCAACAAAAACATTTCGAATAATGGCAATTTATCGAGAACACATTCGGTTTTCTTGTTTTTGTTTGTCCGTCCATTCAATTTTTTTATTTCTTTGTTTCTGTCTCTATTTCGTTCGACTTCTTCTAGTGCCACGTTTAGAGCTGCTTCTTGGTCCTTCGTACTGTCACTCATACGACAAAATGGTTGGAAACTATTCGTAGATTTTATAATGTTTCTTTTTTTTGTTGTTTTTGGTGTTACTGATAATGCTGCTTTCGCTTTTTCAAAGACATATACATACATAAGTATTGCTAATTTAGCGATTGTTTTCGACTTTTTTATTAAAACAAATTATTTACAGCAATTAGGAGACCTGCTGTGGAAGCCATTACAAATTGTGGACCTATCCTCCCCAATCCTTGGTGACATAATTTTTTGAAAAGCAAAAAAATAAATAATTTATTTTGATTTTATATATTTTTACGGAAGACATTAATATTACATTTGTATCAAGTTTAATCAAGAACGAAAGATTTTCTTCTCTTGAGCATTGATTGCACTAGTCCGAGAGATATCCTTTTATTTAGGAAAGTTTGCGCTAGCGCGCTAAATTTATTTGCTTCCAGGAAATTTTGCGCCAGCGTGGTAAGATTTCCTGCTTTCAAGAAAAGTTTTTGCAAGCGCTGTGCAATACATTTTCCCCTTTGCTGAAAAACTTGATTGATTTTTGCATTGTAAGGACTTTGGGTTCTTCTGGAGTATTAGGACCAACTGTCAAGTAAAGTCAGTTCGTTTGAAAAACTCGTTAGAACTGTTAGTTATCTCGCAAAAAGTTCGTTACAATTTGTTATAATATTCCTACCTTATTAAATTAAATTTTGCAACATTTCTACAACAATATTTATATCTTATTAAGGATTCACGGTCAAACTTGTAAAAATAATATGAATGTAAAAAAAATTTGTTAACTATACATCAGTCGGTCATGCCAGCAAACAAAATTTTCGAATTTGGGACGATACCAATCCCCATGAGATCTAAGAGCGTCCAATTCAACGTAAACGATGAGAGCTATAGGCCGATAATTACCAACTTCTTAATTGGAAAATATGGACACCAACGACATGTAGTTTAAGGAGGAAGAAGCTAAGTTCAACACAGTTCATGTCCTATTGGCCACTCTGGGAACATGATTATCTCACTCAGGGGTGATGTAAACTGGCCACTGTTATCATGCGATTTTAGAGTTGTTGGTCGCATAGGAACCATAAATTACAGCGGCCCACACAGCCAACATAGCCCATGTGATTGGACAAATTCAGCCTGATTTATGTGCCAGAATCGTGATGAATTGGATATTTCTTATTCCATATGGACATTAGTCACAAATTCACTAAAATTGGGCCGATTAAACGCAAATAAGATCGACTTCTGCATATAGTTAGTAGGTGAGTGCCCCGGTAGGCTTGTTTATCAGTGTGATGGTTGCGGGTCCGATTTCCGCCCGAGACTCTGGTCTGCTTCACTACATCGGGCTGAAGGTCAACTAACTACTGCTCTCTTATCTCTTTCTTTTGTTCTTCTTTTTCTTTGTTCAAAAAATTTATAAAATTAAATGAAAGTATGGTTGGAAATTAAGTGTCTGTATGTGATAAATTAAATAAAATAGATTTGATTTCACGACTCATCCCTTTGACAAATTTTTGTATCAAATTGTATGGAAAATAACTAACTGACTGATTCATCGTTGTACAGCCTAAACGCCTAAAGCTGAAATTTAAACCGGAGGATGTTCTCTAGCCAAATCCATCCACTATGGCGGGATTTTTGGAAATTCAAATGTTTAGGGAGTAAAAAAGGTTAAAAACGTGTAAATTCGCTAACCTTATACATATGTCCTAAACTAAAAGAGATAGAAAACAATGAAAAAATGGGCGGATTGTTGTCTGGTACTTTTTTAAGTTCGGATCTTTTGGGGAGTAAACTAGTAAAACCTATATATTGGAACTTTTTTGTCACCCAATCAATCTTTTAAACCAACAAACATAGAAATAACAAGTAAGAAAGTATAGTCGGTCAAGCCCGACCACATGATACCCTACACCACAGTATTTAAAAACACATCATGCTTACGTGTCCATGTAAATATGGATTTATCTATGTTTATAAACTTCATGAAAATCGGTTTTAAAGTTTGTGAGAGGCAGAAATAGCCCCCTACCTCCCCTTGTGGTCCTTTTTTTTAAAAACTGTATAGCTAATGTGTCCCTATAGATATGGATCTATCTATGTTTTAAATTTCATTAAAATCTTGGTCCGATTTTTTTTTAAATTTATACATTTTGCGTCCATATAGATATCGTTCTATCTATGTTTTAAATTTCATTAAAATCGGTTTGATAGTTTCTGAGAGGAAGAAATTTCCCCCTATCTTCCCTCGTGGTCCTACGATTCGGCCAATTTCAATAGGCTTGATCCATGTACCAATAGGAACCTATGACTCAAATTTTATCAAATTATCTCCAAAATTGCGACCTGTACTTTGCGCACAAGGTTACATGGACAGCCAGCCAGCCAGCCAGCCTGCCAGCCAGCCGGACGGACATCGTTAGTTCGACTCAGGAAGTGATTCTGAGTAGATCGGTATACTTTAAGGTGGGTCTAGGACCACTATTTTAAGGCGTTACACACATCAGCACAAATGCATAATACCCTCTCCACTATTGTGGTGTGGGTATAAAAATTATATCACATTCGTAACTTATCTAAAAAATACAAATATAAATTTAGTATTTTTTCCAAATTCGAAGGTTTAAGTGGTGAAAATCGTACCTATTTTTGGTACTTTTTTACAAGACGTTTCTCCATTAATTTTTCTTTATACACACACCACAATAGTGGAGAGGATATTAGCATTTCTGCTGATGTGTGTAACGCCTTAAAATATTGGTCCTAACGACCAACTGGCTGGCTGGCTGGCCATGTAACCTTGTGCGCAAAGTACAGGTCGCAATTTTGGAGATAATTTGATTAAATTTGGGAGATAGGTTCTTATTGGCACAAGGACCAAGCCTATTAAAAATGGGCGAAATCGTAGGACCACGAGGGAAGATAGGGGGAAATTTCTTCCTCTCAGAAACTATCAAACCGATTTTAATGAAATTTAAAACATACATAGAACCATATCTATATGGACACATAAGCTATACAGTTTTTCAAAAATAGGACCACAAGGGGAGGTAGTGGCAATGTCTGCCTCTCACAAACTTTTAAGCCGATTTTAATGACATTTATAAACATAGATAAATCAATATTTATATGGACACATAAGCATGATGTGTTTTTTAATACTGTGGTGTAGGGTATCATATGGTCGGGCTTGACCGACTTTACTTTCTTACTTGTTTTTTTTTTTTGCTATTCCAAAAAACGAAAATGTAAGTAAAAAAAAATAAATTATTATAATAACCAATTAAAATTGTACTACAGGGATCGAAACAAGATTATGGAAATAAAATAATAGAAAATATAAACAACACCTCTTTGATTTAACAGACTATATTATGAGATGGATTCCTTCCTTGACAATTGAGGCTATCGAAATTGAAACTATGGAAGTAAAACCCTTAGTCCAAAAGAAAGTTTATAAAGGAAGGGATGGATCATACGAACCAAAAATTCCTTTATCAAGTGGACATTTAAACGGTGGCACACAGAAATAATGAATTTAAGCCAAATTTTAGCTCATATTTTATTACGGCAATCTTGGTTAAAAAAAAGAAACCTATTTGTACAGGAATATTAATGTCGTAATACCTGTTATTCCTTGAATTTTTGTCACTGATGTTAGATGTGGCACAGTGAATATTTAAACTCTGCTAAAGAATATAAAAATAAAATATTCCAAAAATTTAAAGTTTAGAAATTATGAAAACTCAAATTAACAACACTGCCACCAATACATATACAAGCGTGCACATACAGTTTAATATATGCACACTTGAAACATTCTTTGACTCGTACTCGTACATAGTTCGCAGACCACAGCATAAGACTTCTAAATCTATTTCTTTAGCCATTTAACATTTTCTTTATTTCAATGTTATTTATTCACTTGGTTTACTGCACTTAAACATACACACTCTCACACACATACTCGTACAGTCAAGCATACATACAAGCACACATATAGAATTTATAATAGATGTATTTTAACATTGAAGGCTGACTATTTGGTTTCCTGTTTTTTTTTTTTTTTGTTCACTAGACGACAGAGTTTCTTAGTTGCATTTCTCTTCGCAGCCAGAGCTGTAAATGTTTGTATGTGAGCTTACTCACATACATACACACTCATAAACCCATAAATATTTGACTTGCCTTCACCGTTAGTAAGTCTTTAGTTTTTGAAGGTTCGTTCGTAAGAGTGCATTCTTTTTCTTGACAACCCTACAAGACACACTCACATACATACAAACGTTTGTGCATATGGCCAAGTTTTATTGGCCTTAAAAACTTTGACACATTTCTATATTGGCCAATATTGGTTTTAACGAAAATTTTATTTATTTCAAATTAGTATCATCTATCAGCTTGACAATTAACCCAAACATATGTACATATATTTAAACACTGTTGCATACTAAAAATGGATTTTCTATTAAAAATATATTTATACTGCTATGGATCATCAGCGGGAGTTGATTCACTAATGGAATGGTATGGTATGGTAAACAAAAAGCATAGCTAAGGTTTCGTATATGTATAAGCAAGGTAGTTGCGAATACAGTCGCAGACAATCATCGGTTGTAGATGGAGAGACTCAGAGAGTCTTTGGGTAGCACAGAACTACTAACAAATTCTGAGTTCCTACAATACCTGAAACGTCAAGGTGAATGATTGGCGGCCAATAGCCACCAACTGACAACGTCTGTTAACCATGTTAGCGGCGACTTAAAGTGGGCGTCGGATCATTAAGCAGGCAGCTTCCTTAATAACTTAGCATTTGGCTTCAAATGCAGCCATTATAAACTTAGTAATAAAGAGAATGCCAACTACAATATAGGCCCTGAATATAGAGCCTGCGGAATCACGCAATACCCATAGTAAAAAAATTTAATGATGCTGCATCTCACAAGGGCGTATTTTCCAAACTAAGTGATATGATTGTCGATCTTATGGACCATGTCAAACGTTCGACGTATAATATAATAATAATTTGCATTACGCCATCAAGGAGAAGGTACGAGCAATAAGAGTTGTGTACAATAAGGTTCGTAATGAAAAATTGAAGCCACACAGACGTCTCCAAAGCCAGATTTAAAGTAAAATGAGGAAAAGAGAAGCTGAGACCCCACAAAAACTGTAAAAAATATGGAAACAGCAAAGAGAGTGAAAAAATGTTGACCTAAGCATAAAGAAAATGTTTTTTTTTTTAATATCCTAAGCTAATCCCGCGAAGCTCTACGCTTGTCTGCAGGAACCCAGAGTCTCTTGCGGGAATCGAGCCCATAACCCCCGCACTGATAGACTAGCTCACTACCAGCTAGCCTACCGTGGCACTCATCTACGAATGCAAAAAGAAAATACTGCAGTAGAGCCTGCTACAACCGGTAATGCTGCAAATCCTGCAAGCAAGTGGATAATAGCGAGAAAAAAGAAAAAGAGTCCCAAGACGAAAATCGAATACAGTTGTCATATCCGCTTAGGAAGATAAGAACAGACCCAGAACAGAGTAACCTGGATAACGAAGTTAATAAGGTGCTTAGAACTCAGAAATGTGGCCTCGTGATGTACCCATGTTCTGTAACTTTAGTGAGAACTTTTTGCATCGAAAAGATGTGAAACAAAATATTCCATCGTTTCTCGAAAAGTGAGAAAAATGTGTCTGTAACTCATGTCGAAAACTATCAAAAGAGATTACGTCGTTACGTTACAAATGTCAAAATGTTGCATTCGAAGCCGATGTGACATTGCAGACGTTCAGAACGCCAGTAACACATATTGTTGACGGCGACCAAAATTTTTCAACGACGGCGGCGAAAATACAACCGTCAGCTATACCAAATTGTGTAAAGAGCGACTTTAATGTTTGTTGTTTGCAAACGAGCTTTGAAGACATTCGTATATTTTATTAAAATTTTAAAAGCAAAATAATAAAACAATGAAAAATGTGCCAAGAACAAAATATTATTATTATTATTCTTTGCATTTTGCATTTTTAATTGTTTTTTAGTGTTAAAATTTTTTCTCGCCCCATTTTTATTCGTGAGTTTATTTGACAGTTCAAAGCGGGAACTTTTCTCACCAAAATGTTACAGACACACTATTTCTGTAAATTGGCGAGTAATTTCCTTACGTGACAGCTTGTACTCGCCAAAAAAGTTACAGACACAGTTGAGCGAGAAAAACAGCTGTTTGTTTCAATTTATGGCATTTTTGTTGCATTTCACACATTTCAATCGAAAACATTCTCGACGCGAGAGTTACAGAACATGGGCACTGGTCCTAAAACCTGCAAATAAAAGTGCAAATAAAAGCCTTAAAATACCCAATATGGAGGAGACTTGACTAAAATGAATCCGGAAACCGTAGGGAGGAATGCAACCGCAAGTTTAAGTTAGCCTGCAAAAGCCGCGCGTTAAGCTCTTGAAATTGGTAAAATAAAATTGTATCGATACTGCTACGATCCTCCAAGTATACATAAATCAATATATTTGTACGTGAGGTGTCACTTGCCCGATGTTGTGTATTGATAACGAAGACAGTTGTATCTTATTTGGACGAAGCAGACTTTTCCAGAGTAAAATTCAGCAAGTCTTAAATATTGGTAAAACTGAGACCCTTCGAATGAAACTACTGAATTACAAAAGGATAAACTATTTTTTTTTTTTTTTTTTTTTCATTTTTGTAAATTTACTGAAATCGTTTCTTGTTCAGTGCTCAAAAAAAATACTTAATAACGTGGCGCCTTGAAACCGTTAACGTATGTTTAAAAGGTTGCCACTTATTACCAAAGGAATTTTTCAAACAACTACCGCAATATACTAGTCAGGTCGTCCAATTTTAAGACCAGCTTCGTGGGCTGCCACAGCTTTATTTCAACGACTTTTTAGAGAAATTCCTATAATTTTCCGTCTTATTTTTTTAGAAAAAACTCATAAGCTTTTTATAGTCCTACTCTTTTGTTCATAAAAAATATTTAAGCTTAATAAACCTTTTAACCCACTTACAACTACAATTCGAGTCGGAAAGAACCCAACCAATTGTAGGGGGATGTAAGAAAAGATAAACTCACTGTTGTTGGTGTTTTGTTTAAGCTTTGATATTGTTACAAGTAAGACTTAGAGTGTTTATAATTCTTATTCGCTTTAGGGTTTTATTTCTTTAATATTTTTGGCTTTTCTAAAATCTTTGGAAAGGTTTCCTGATGAGCTGGCCTAGGTTAGGTTAGGTTAGGTTAGGTTAAGAAGGGTTGTGTGCCCACAGGCACACCTCCACTCGGAGACCGAATACGATCCATTGTGATTCCCTTCAATGAAAATATGAAGTAAGAGATGGAGATAAGAGGAAGTGAAAAATAGAGAAAAGGAAGTAAGATATAGACAGAAAATTAGAAAGTAGGACCAATACACCCCTTACAGTCCCCTCAACAGAAACAGCCGCGTTATTTCCCTGACAAACCCCAGTATATTGGCCGGATTACATCCAGCTATGCACCCCAGTTCGTCGTGAAACCTATCTCCTAGCCACTTCAGTCTGAGACCCTGCATCCTAGGACAATGGCACAGTACATGCTCGATCGTCTCTAGCTCTTCCGAATCCTCGCATAACCTGCAGAAGTCCGGTATGGCGTTGTCCCATCTGCCCGCAAAAGCCCTGACAGGACAATGACCCGTCAAGAACATGAGCTGGCCTAAGCAACCAGTGAAATGCGCATAGAAGCTAGCTTTCCCTCAACAATAAATTTCAGTGTATTTATCAAATATAAAAAATTGGGAATTTAGCACGTCATACGGAAATCGTATTTATAAAAGGCTTATTTAACAAATTTTCATAGAAAAATCATTTAATAAATGTTTTATAAACCTGAAATAGTATTTTTATGAATAAGGCTTTTATAATTTATTTTATTGCCAACACCAACTTTTTTTTAGTTTTTGAAAATTTAATTTTTATTAAAAAAAAACTGATTAAAAAACAACGCTCATAACTACTCAGAATTGCAACAGCTTTTAAATTTGAAGGCATTTAGTTTTCAAAGGACTTTAATTTTTTTTTTTTTTTTTGAAAGGACTAAAAATGTTGTAACAAAAATTGATTTTTTTACCCACACAAACATTACGGACAAGCACTTGTACGAGAGCTTAAGTACTTTTTTGTTGTTGTTTATCCGGTTGTTTGTATGGATGGATGGATAGATGGAGGTTTACAACAACAAGAAAGGTCAAATCGCATTGAATTGGTCATCGTCGTCATCATCATAATCATTTGTTGTATCCTCCGCCCATGCACTGGCATTTGAAAAACATTTGTACGTCTACATTGTTGAGTGTCATTATTTGTTTTTTTTTTTTTTTTTTTTTTTTTGGTAAAAATTCATACGAGTAGAACATGCAAAACTAGTGGAGGAAGAAGGTCAAACGATTATCGAGAAGCAACATTTTCATATTTTAAATGTTTTTTTGTTTTTTTTTTATTATTTAAATGCAGTTTTTTTTATAGTTTTTGAACTTGTTCTACATTCATTTATTTTAAAATACAAGTTAAAATGCATTTGCTTGTAATGATTTTTTTGTTCTTTTTTTACACAACTTCCTTTCTAAAAGTCCTTAAAAACTGTACTTTTTACAATTAAATTTAATGAATGCTAGAAATATGCCGAATCTTTGAAACCCTCCATTAAGGATAAAAAAATATAGATTTTAAATTTCGAAAGAAGAAGGCGTCGCTGATCTGATAAATTAAATTAAATATCGAAGCGAAGTGGAAAAGTAATTTTTATATTCTTTTGCAAGTTAAGATTTGCCGAATCTTGCTTTCCCTTTACTGTAGAACTTAAAATCGAGGGCAGGTAAAATAATGAAACGAGTTGGCTCATTTGCAAGACCAAATATTCTTTACATAAAAACATTTTAAGCCCACTTTAATGCTGAAACAGCACGCCAACCCCCTCCCGTGGTATGTAGGGGTACATTTAAGGATATTTTACCTCCGGTGTTACTTCTCCGGGGGAAATAGATGAAGGCAATGCTTAGACTTGGCTTAGACTTCTCGGAAACCACATTGTGGCAGTGGCCTATACGCAAAATCGTAGAGAGGGAGATCAAAAAAGTCAGAATTAAGGGAAGCAAGAGAAGCTTATGTCCACGAAGAGAGCGTACTGGTTTCTCACGGAATCCTAACGTCATTCTCTGTATAGTCACCTTTGCTAAACTGGCCTACAAGCTTTGTGGCTTCTTCTCGAGGGAAGTTCTAATCCCTCAAGTCGATTCGGTACGAACAAGAAAGTATTCACAAGGTTAAACTTCTCCAACAACGACACACATGGGTAGTTATTATACATAAAAGCGTTAGTAGACGCATTTAGTCCACTTAGTGAAAAAGGCGCGGTGGGGCTAGACAGGTACACACCAGAGAACGGCTTTGTGCAATTGTAAAAAAATCGCATTAAATCAACAGCAACAAATACACTCACTTGCGGTCATACAATTAAACTTGCGCAACCGCAAATATTCGCTGCTGGTTTGCAGTCATTCAAATAATGCACATCGTGCTTTTTTATTTATAAAATCGTTAGCTTCGTTTTTTAATAAAGATGTTTGTGTGTTCGGTGCGACAATGATTGTTTTGGTAAAGAAAAAAAAAATACAAACAAAAAAGCCAGAAATCATGCAATCATTACTCATTAGGCTGGGTCACTGATGTATGAGAAAAAATAAAAGTTCTCGAATCATGTTCTAATAGCAATATTTTTTTGTCTTACGTCAAAACAAATAAAAACTGCAAAAAAAAAGTTAAAAAAAGTCACATCTTCAGCCCGCGCAAGAGCTCCTAAAAATTAAGTATATGTAGGAAAAGTAAATTTTTTAAATTTAAATTTTTTATTTACTATCAATTATTATTAATTAAAACTGAAAATATTTTGAATTTAACTTAAAAAAAAAATAAAACTTTGGTTCTTATACAACAGAAAACAATAAAATAATTTTTTGGTCACAAAATCTTGTTTACTGTAAAATCTAGGCATCTATCGTCTTGATTTAAGTTTCGTCTATGTTAAACCTTCTCTGAAATTTTTATTGCAAAGAGTTATGGATGCTTCTGATACTATTTTCACGAACTTACAAGTCGATAAAATACAGTAATATGCTTTTCTGCAATACAATGCTATTGTTGTTATATTCAAAATTTAACAAAATTGAAGGTCAATGCGCGGGCTGTTACACTAAAAATAAATTAATAATATTTTACAGGGGTCTAGTGCAGACAAAAATACAACATATTTACGCTGTAAGAAGTCGATAAGAGAAAAAAAATATTTTCGACCCACCCTATTACTCATGTATTCATTCAGCATTAACTATGTAGTACAAGAAAAAAAAATTTAAATGAAACTAAACGCACATATTGATGTAGGTACAAACAATTTCCATAAAAACAGACTTTTTTTCATCTTAAAAAGTACAGTAGTTCTGTATGTAGGTACAATGTATTCTTGTTATTGTTGTTAAAAGCGTCTCATCGAGTAGTTTATTGTTGTTATTGTTGTTCAGGAGAGCCGAAAAAACCATTCTAGATCAAACTATGGGTTACACACAGAAAAAAATACCAATGTTAAAATAACATGGCGAAATGTTGTTTGAGAATCATGGTAAATTTCTGCAAAAGTATGCCCTTTATTTATATTTATCATTATATCATATTAATTTTAAATGAAAAATATTAAAATAATCTTAAAGCACGTTTATTTAATATTATTCACTGTGAAAATAACATTGTTCAATATTGAATCCATAAAAACCTGTTTTATATTAAAATCAAAAGTTGATCTTGTTAAATTAACATGCATACACACTTAAGTATGTACATCTTGTTATTTTCATGTTTAAAATATATTATAAAAAGAAGACAATTCCCGTATTCTTTTAATTAAAATAATTTAGTTAAATAGTACATCAAGTTTTCAAAGTAGAATGATGACGAAAACGATATCGGGCCATTCTGCTGATGCTTCTGTTAACAAAGGAGATACAAAATAAGTGAAACATGTGTTACAGGGGTAAGTGTTTTAAATTATTCTTAAATAAATGCAAATGTTGTCTTCACACTGTTATATCACACTCCAACCAATTTGATTCTACATGAAATTCACGTTGTTTCAACTTTAAATAACTTTCATTTAACGTGATTCGGATTGATATTTCAATATTACATAATTACATTTTGCTCTAACTTTACTGCAATGTTAAATTAACATGAATTATAGTTATTTTAAAAGAAAAAATTTTTGTTCGCAAGTAATTGTAAAATCATGTTAAATTAATATGAAACAACAATGAAGCAAAATCACTACTGAAAAATGTAAAATCAACCTTGTTTTGGACGAATTTACATTGATTTTTTTCTGTGTGTAGATATTGCACCTTTTGAACTTTGTAATTGAGTTAAACCATCGGAATGGGTCTATCTGTTTTTAAAATTTTTTTAAACAATGTAAAGAGCGCTTAAAATTAAGCAATAAAACATCAACATTTCAAAATCGAAAAAATAGACATACGCGGTTGCCCATGAAAACCACAGATATTGCGTGCGCAACAAAAATGCAAATAAAGCACTTTCATTAAAAAATGAATACATGCAAAAATCAAATGTGAACGAAATAACAATTAACGATGTAACAATTACCAACGTTGAACTTTGTTTTGCAAGCAAAGATTGAATGTAAATTTTAGCGTATGAATAAATCAAGAAAAATAGTGATTTTGCAGTTCTCTGGTACACACGTTAATCTTAGGCTTTCAAAAATATTTGACGCCCCACACGTAACCACTATTTTTATTAAACATTTGTTTGATTTTGCGTAACGTTTGCTAGATCAAACATCATTTACAGCCTGTTCAACGATTTCGAACGTTAACGTTCGAATAGAATATTACATTTAAAACAAAAACAAATTTTCGAATTTTGTTTTTGTTTTAAATATAATTTTCTATGCGAACGATGACGTTCGACATCGTTAAACCGGCAGTTAATATTTCAGTTATTACATTATTCTTTACTTTTTTTTAAGTAGTAAAACTTTATTTTTTTAACAAAAATTATTAAAACGAAAGCTAAAAGTCGAATAATTTTTTTGAATTTTCCGGCAAATATTTGTTAAATGTAAGCAAACCTTTAGGCACATCTGTGCCAAAACCACTACATCATGAAGGAAAAGGAATAATTTTCTAGTTTATGAACCGCTTTTGCTCATTTTAGCGATAATATGATATAATCAGATGCAATCTGTCTAAGTTCGGAGGTCCCTATGTCGAATTAATAATTAAAAGCAACGTTTAGGGATTTATGGCTGTTTTAGTATCTGTCTGGATTTCAATATCAGGCAATTCCGGACTATATGTGATATAGCTATGTGAAAAGATATAAAAATCTATTCTTACGTATTATTGGTCTGTACCAAATAAATGAATTACTTAATTTAACTCTAAAGAAGAATGCGGTTATTTTACAGATTTGTTACCGGATATTTTTAAAATTGAAGGAGTTAAACCGTCAGCTCAGAATTGGTTTGACCTACCGATCATTTAAAAAAAAATTGAGTTAGGTTTGGGTATATATATTTTGAATATCCCCTTTTTGAATCCAAAATCTGTTTCGCGAAATTTTATGTGCTTTCTGATATATAAAGCATTCATTCAGGACATTGCATGTTGAATTTTATGTTTTGAGGTCAAATGTTAACGATAATTAAAAAATACCAGTTGTAGAACCAAAAAGCTGAAGAAAGATATTAAGTTTCCCGTATTTCCCATTTTGGTATTACTTTTTCCCCCCATTATAGTATCAAAAATTGTAAAATGCAAAATGTTTTGTAAAAAAGTAACAAAAATAATTACGATTTTCACGTCTTAAACGTTCGAATTTCAAAAAAGTACCAAAATTGTATTCGTATTTTTTTGATAAATTCCGAATGTGGTATACACTTTATTTCTAGGTTTATTGGATAAAAATATAGATGGGCTGACAAAAACGTACCAAAATTCAGGTTTTACCCGTTTTCACCCTAAAAGAGCCGAATTTCAAAAAAGTACCACACAACTGTCCACTTATTTTTCAAAAGATCAACGATATGTATTACAGTTTTTTTGTATCTCTTTTAGTTTTGGAGATATAAGGTTTCCGAATTTACCCTTTTTTACCCCCCAAAACATTCGAATTTTTAAAAATCCCGTCTTAGTGGATCGATTTGGGGCGCGCACGTCGGGCCCGCGACATACGCGGCAGGTGAGCTCTATATTGCATTTTTTCCGCCGTTGTTCAATATATTGAAAGCATTTTTTTCTGTTGCTATGACCAACATTTCAAGTTTTCTGGGATACTTTACTTAGTTAAGAACTTATCAAAAGAGAAAGTAACGGTACTGACTATTGTATGAAGAAATGTTAGTTTATATCAGAACTTTTTGTTATTTCAACATGACATTATCAATTCAATATATATTCGCATGTTACAAGCAAGCATCATCGAAAAATTAAATCAAATAATAAAATGGAAGAGGACCAAATATACGAATATGAATTAAAACCTGGATTCATTGCATCCAGCAAGAAAAAAAATTAAATGAGCAATAACACCATTATGACTTTATTTCATTCCTTACCGCAAAATTATTTCTCAAACCAACTACCTAGTAAGTATTATTTTTAATGAACGAGTGGTCTTGACCATTCATTATAACAAGTTTTGTTTAAATATTATAACGGGGCATAATCTGCATTTTTGACGATTTTGGAATAAATTTGAAAATGAAATAACTCCCCAATATGAAAATGAAATAAGTCCCCAAAAAAATTAAATAAATCCCCAAAAAACGTTGTTGTTGCCTCTCATATATTTTTTTTGGGAGTTATTTCATTTTCGTTTTGGGGACTTATTTCGTGGGGGGCTATTTCTCGCCGCCATATTTTTCATTTTCAAAAAAATAATATTAAATTCTAACTTTATTAAACATAACCGGAAGCAGTGGTAAAAATATAATAATATAAATTCTATCGGGTACATTTTAAGAAATCTTCATGTAAATCTTCTTTGTCGTTTTTCTCCACTCGTACCTCGTACTTTTTGGCATATGCGCCAGGCCAATATCATAATTTACTATTTCAAAGATCAGTTTATTTCGCAAAAGTGCTAAAATTGACTTGCAAAGTATTTTTAAGGTGTATTATGAAATTTAGAATTTAAATTTACAGTGTTACAAAATCTGACTTTAATTCTGCAAAAATAGAAAATAAATTTTAACAAAAGGTGGATTAATGGTCAAAAAAGCAAACAAACTTAAGACAATAGAAAATAACAGCAATCACATAAAATTAAATAGATTTTGATCAGTCATTATAATAACGATAAAGCAAAGAAAGGCACCTCTGGGACAAAGGGTACGTAGGAGAGGTAATTTTTGACATAATTCCTATTTTACACACAAAAATAGAATAACCTAAAAAAACGAATTTAAAAAGAGAGAAGAAGAGAAAAATAATAGATTAGAAAAAGACTGACATAAGCAAGTATGTGTGAGTGTGTTTGCCATAGTAAATACAATTCGATAAGACACAAAGGAATTCAAAAACAAAATTAATGTCTAAACGTGTACATATGTTGAAAAAGAGGAAAGGGAAATGCATACAAATAAAAAATTTTTTTTTATATAAAAACTAATATGTAGTAGTAATTTATGCTAAGCAAAAAATTTAAAAAAAATGGTTGTTTTAAATCAAACCATGATGTTTTTGGTTTGCACGTTTTACTATAACAAGAAAAAACGCAACAACAGAAAATGTTCAAAAAAGAAACAAAAATTAAACCGAAATTAAAGAAGAAACAACAAAATCGCACGAAACAAACTGCAACATGAGTACATTTGTTATTTGGAAAATACAGGCGCGAAAATTGACGAGAAAAAAACTAAACGGAAAAGATTCGTCTTTTATACAAAATGCTAACATGCGCTTTAAACCAAAAATGAACCCCCCAAAAAGAAAGAAAAAAATAAATAACCTTGAAAACAATTTCTTGTAAAGAAAACCTCTGGCTCTTAAAATTAATTTGTTTGTTTAACCATTTAATTAATTAAATTTATTTTTTTAAAGAAAAGTTTAGAGAAACTAAAAAATTTCCATTAGAAAAACTCTATACATATAAAATGGTCACATGATATTTGTTACGAATCTTTCCTTTCCTTCATTCTTGCAATCTAAAACTGTTGCTCTCTAACGAAATGTTTCTGCTCTCGGAGAGTTGTAACAGAAACATATTATGACAAAATTTATGATTTGTTTGTACACTCTCTTTCGAACTTACATGGGTTACAATTAACATGTTGGTTTTTGTTGTTTTCGAAGTTTTAAAATGTTTGTTGTTTAAGATACATACATACGAGTAAATAAAACTGCAATTTCCGTTTCAAACTTTTCGTAGTCGTTTTCTTTCGGTTGGTTATGCTGCTGTTATTTAGTTGGTCTCTGGACAACAAAAACAAGTCGTTAAATACAAAATGGTGGTTGCATTCTAAAACTCACCGACAAACTTTGACAAGTGTAATGGCATTTTGCACTCAAATTCTTATGAGTTTTGTAGCAAAAAAAAAATACTCTCAATTACTCTCTAAAATTGCTATGCTGTCAAAAGCATAAACAGACACACATGCTTAAACGCTCATTCACATTGACACTTAATGGTATTAGAAATTATCGAAAATAGTATTAAAGTTTTATACGCGGCTGGTTCGAAGTCTTTGATACCCTGCACCGGGTATGTAAATTTCTCAGTCAAAATATTGATATATCTCAAATACTAAACGGATTTTCGATTTATTTTTCAAGTACTCAATTTAAATATTGATTAATAGGTTTGCGATGTAACCTATTAATTAATTTTCAGTATAAAGGAAGCAATGTTTGTAGAAAAATTAAAATTTTTGGAAGACTTGTTGGATATTTGTCAAACTTTTTGTGGCGTCTAATGCTAAATGTATTCAATTCAATAAATTTTAAATATTTAACTTAATTTTAAGAACAATTTTGATTTTAGTTGAGCTGTTAATTTTTGATATTCTTTAATTAGGCTTGAGTTCATCAAATTTAATTTTCATTAAATTATTTTCACTGAGGGAAGGAATTTTACAACTTGGAATTTTTATTAAAATTTATTGATAATTTTTCTTGGATGAGGGGGGATTTGAACCCGGGTTGATCTTTACATGTTTCAAGAGTCACCACATTCTATCCTCAGAAGATCTTTGAGTTCTACACACTGCACCACTGCGGTGCCCGTTAGCCAACAGTCAAACATCAATCTTTTACCAGTAGTACTGGTGGTTCGAAATTTGCTAAAAAAAATTTAGTAGTATTGCTTTCCACAAAACAGATCGTTTTAAATCACATTTTACTTAAAATTTGTTGCCTTTATTTTATAATTTCTTCTCCATTTTAAGCAAAGAGCAACACAATTGCCGCAGCACTATCGGCATCTGCATTCATTGAAAACAAAAAAAAAATTAAAATTAATGTTTGTACGGAGAATATTTGTGTTGTTTATTGGCAAACCCCAAACGGAAACAATGTGTGTGCCAAGCATTTTTTATGGTTTATTATAATAGTAAAAAACTGAACGAACGTTTAATTTTGCAGAGACTGAACTCTGAATAGTAAAAAACGGAACGAACGTTCAATTTTGCAGAGACTGAACTCTGAATAGTAAAAAACGGAACGAACGTTCAATTTTGCAGAGGCTGAACTCTGAATAGTTAAAAACAGAACGAACGTTTAATTTTGCAGAGACTGAACTCTGAATAGTAAAAAAAGGAACAAACGTTCAATTTTGCAGAGGCTGAACTCTGAATAGTTAAAAACAGAACGAACGTTTAATTTTGCAGAGACTGAACTCTGAATAGTAAAAAACGGAACGAACGTTCAATTTTGCAGAGACTGAACTCTGAATAGTAAAAAACTGATCGAACGTTAAATTTTGCAGAGACTGAACTCTGAATAGTAAAAAACTGAACGAACGTTCAATTTTGCAGAGACTGAACTCTGAATAGTAAAAAAAGGAACGAACGTTCAATTTTGCAGAGGCTGAACTCTGAATAGTTAAAAACAGAACGAACGTTTAATTTTGCAGAGACTGAACTCTGAATAGTAAAAAACTGAACTCACATTCAACGTAAAACTGAACGTTTTATTTGGTTTTTTACTTCGGGCGTTCAAGGTGCAAAAAACCTAATAAATATTTAGAAAAACTGAACGTTTGTTCAGTTTTTTACTACGTTATTTTTTCTGTGTGCCCTTAAGTCAAATCTAACTGAAACTGTATTTGCAATAATACCAAATCGCACTAGGACAGTAAATTCGGTATGACACGTGTATGGCTACCAGGTGAAATAATATTTAGAACGATTTGGCAGATTTTTAATGTAAAGTACTCCTTCGATTTTTGATATACTATATGAGCATGGGCAGCATCTATCCAAAATCCTCATTTCGGGAGCATATTTGTATAGGCGTTAGATGAAATAATAGATCGACTTCGCTGATTTTTAAAATCAAATTATATATACTGAAAATACAAACTCGGTAGGAAGCTTATATGGCGGAATGTTTTCTTCCGCTTAGCTTTTACGCTGAAATGCTATACCTAAACAAGAGCGTCAACGTTGCATCACGAACAGTAGTGTTAACTTTTTTGTTTTATTAAGCCCAGATAAAAGAAATAAAACATGAAGATCAAACCGCTGGATTGACCAAAAAATTGCCAAATTTCTATTATTCTATTTATTTCTATTTCCATTTATTCTTCATACTTCATTATTAAACGCACTGTCAAAATCGGATTTTCCAATTGCACAGCGTTGTATTGGCATTACAATTTTTGATGGTTAGAAAACGCGTGTTATATATACCCTTAACACCTGTGGTGAAGGGAATAAAAATGAAATTCGGTTTCAGTATTATTTTACTTACGATTTTATATTATTAAGTCCTTATATTGGGCATCAATGAACGCAAGTTCCACATTAAAAATAAAAAGTGTGTTAAAGTTAAAGAACTAAAAAAGATATTCTGAATTTTGAACCGTTATTTACAACATTTTTTAATATAATTCCTGATTACAGAAACTTATTTCGAAAGGGGCCCCTTATTAAACATGATTTTTTACAGGAAGTATGGTAACATTATAATCGATTCTAACGCAAGTTTATAGCAATGTTTTTTATTACACGGAACTTACATGGGATCATCACTTCATATAAAAAAAAACGCTGATAACAACTTTATAGTTTTTTAATATAGACTTTGACGTTTGGCTTGACAAAATTGTCTGACTTAGTTTTATATTATTAAATACTATAGTTATCATTAATCGTAACGGTTTTAGCTGCGTTAGTTTGTTTAAAAGTATGTACGTTAATATCAAACAACAAGAGCATATAGCCGGTCAAGACCGATTTTTTATACCGTACACAACAGTATATAAATACAATTTGGGACCCCTTGGCAATCATGCACCCACCACAACAAAGTTATGTTATTAGGTTAGGATTCATTTAAAAATTCTTTGTGCCGAATATAATTGAAATATCTTAATCAATATGAGATTTGTTTGCCTTTAAGTGCTTTTAGAAAGGGGTAATTTTGGACCTACCATGACAACATTTGTCGTGACGTACTATCGTAAAAGTTGTTGTCGCCAATTTGTATGTCAATATAAAAAAGTTTTGGCATTAAAAGCTATTTTCGGGAGTAGTATTTGTATGGGATCGAAAATTTGGTAAGAAGATTTAGATTCCAATAAAATATGTTTGGTACAAATTTAAAAACAATACAAACGTAATAAGATAGTTTATGAGCACAAAAACTATATTCCGGAAGGAAAGGCTTCGTCTTTATGACAATTGAAACGTATGAAATAAATATTATCAAATTATCTTTAAATTGCGTTCTGTACTTTGCGGTTACACATGGTAACGTGGACAGCCAACCGGACGGTCGGATATTTTTAGATCGACCGAGAAAATGATTCTGAGTCGTTCGGTAAACTGAAAGGTGGGTCTATGGCCGATATATTTTAGTGTCATACACATCAGAACAAACGCATACTACCCACTATTGCAGGGTGGGCATGTTTGTTGGCCGGTGTTCCAAACATTTTGTAGATTATCAATCTAAAGAAGTCACATCATCACATGGAATATATTGTACTACATTTTTTCTTTATGAGGAAAAAGATTCTGTTTTGGAAATTAATCTTTGTAGGCCCTATATTTATTTATGGGATGATTCTGAAAATTTCTTCCAGCTTGACTTTCTACTATAAACTAAATATGTCTAAAGAATTTTGTGTGAAGACCTTAATTTGACCACCATATTAGGAAAACCTGCAATCTTGAAAAGTATTTCAACTTGGTCCATAAAAACAAACTAACTGCCTGTTTTTGAAACAACAATAAACAAAACTCAAATTTGTTTTTGTTTTCAATATCAACACGCAGTTAATAATATGTATTTATACGTACAGTGTCGCAGAAATAATAGGGACTCACACAATTTGAATAGTTTCTTTAATAACCCAGGCTTTCACGGGTTCGAGCCCCTCGGCAGTCAAGAATGAAAAATTACACTGCTTTACAAATTTTTAGTTTGGAAAAATACCAAGAACGCCCTTGCTAGATAAGTTAATTGGGACCTCCTGAACACGAAAAACGCTGTAATTTGTTTTTCCTAAGTACCGTTTTTTAGATAACGCTACTTTTATGTTTTTCGGTGTATGGTCCCACTCAAAGCCTTGTGGAGCCCAACCGAAAAGTCCGAAACAAGTGGCACATCGTTGGAAAGGTAATTGAATGCCTTTTCCGTCAAATTCTTATCAAATTATCTCCAAAATTGCGACCTGTACTTTGCGCACAAGGTTACATGGACAGCCAGCCAGCCTGCCAGACAGCCGGACGGACATCGCTAGTTCGAATCAGAAAGTGATTCTGAGTCGATCGGTATACTTTAAGGTGAGTCTAGGACCAATATTTTAAGGCGTTACACACATCAGCACAAATGCATAATACCCTCTCCACTATTGTGGTGTGGGTATAATTAAATATATCAAAGTTTCTTTAATATTTATAAAGTTTTTTATATATAAGATGAAATTAAATGTATTAAATTGAAGCTATTCAATTATTATTATATTAATATTTTGGAGAACCTTCTTTCATGACCATGATTTATTAAACCTTTTGCCACGTTTATTAGAGGTTATATCACTTATTTGCTGCAGCAAAGTCATAAGTCATAATCGGAAATTTTGACTTAATATCGTTAATGCATAACAAATCAGGTTTTTTATGAAGCGGTAATTATTTCATATTTTTGAGCTATGACGATGTTGCAGCATTTGAGCGATATATGAAACAATTTTGTAGTTAGTTGCATCAATAAAAAGTCAATGCAAAAATTTCTACGACATGTTATTTGGAAAGAAGATATCGGTCACTATTATTTTCCCCGATACTGTATACAACATATCATTTTTTAAACGCATTTTTGAGAAAAGTTTTGGTAATACATTAAATTGTTGAAATTTTTAAAGTTATGTTTTTTAAGGTTGGCATTATATGATCTATAAAAAGTATTGCGATTGGTCTTTCAGGAGTGTCAACAAAGAATTTTGAAAAAATTGTTTGAAGGAGTCCAGGTAAAATTATAGACCAATTCTCAAAAATCTACAAAGAATTAGTATTTAATCCAAAAAAAAACTGACTTAAGCCAGAAAAAATTTAAAAATCTATAAAAGTATGTCGCCAGAATGTGGCAAAACTATCAGTTATAGACATAAAAAAATCTCGAAGAACATAAATTAGTGTTGGTGCACGTTTTGATTGATAATTGATTTTTGCAGCAACTATTTTTCAGATTAGATAAGCTATGCTTTTTGCATTAAACTAATAGATTTCCCTTTAAAGAACCAAATATTTTTCACAGGCAGAAATAAAGAAAACGTTTTAGAAATACTCGATAAACTTAGCATATTCATGTATCATGAGTGGGATCTTAGGCATAGGAACATTTTGTGTGTTACATACGAAACATTAAACATGTATAAAACAAAATGCAACACTTGTAGTGATGAAGGGTATAGCAAGAAATAACACAGTCGGCTTACAAAAAGCGGCACATTATAATACTACTACTAGGATAATGACAATACTAACGTAACTTTTATTTGGGGGTGCGTCACGCGGACCGAAGTGTAACGGCAATGAAAAGGCTCGTCTACGCGACACGTTGCTACTACAATACAACTACTACGAGTCCGACGACCACGACAACAACGATAAGGATGATGAGGACAAAAACGACGATAACGATGAGGACTACTAAATCTACATGTATACTTTTAACGAAGGCAATCGTTATGCGCTACTTGTTCTATAGTAAATGTATAAGTATGTGTAAGCATGAAGGTGTGTGTGTATTATAGAGAGAGAGATAGAGAAGAAAGGAAGTATGTATGTGTGTGCATGATATTATGGTTACAATAAGGAATTGTGGTGTACAGAGATTTTTCGTTTCGTTAAAAAAAAAAATTTAATTAAAACTTGTAAAACAAATTTTTTTAAAATTTTACACTTAATTCTTTTAAATCTTTAAATTTTCTCTTTTCTCCACACTAATAATTGATAATACTTTTTCAAACTTGTTTAATTTTTGTAATTTCCAACAATTTTAATTCACTTTTTCCTTTTTAATAGAAAAAAATTTAAGGTGGATACAAAATTCCTCCACCATAGAAAATTCATTTTTTTCTTACATTTCTTTTTAACTCATAACAATTCTACTTTTTCCTGTAACAATTTACTTTTTTTACTCCTTTAATTAAGACTTTTATATATTTTTTTTTGTTTAAATTAAAACTTTAAACTTTTTTATTTCACATGTTTCATTTTGTTACACTTTTGTGCAAAACTATTTTTTTTAATTCATCAAAAGAAATTTTTCTCAAAACCCGTTCACAGATTTGAACAATTTTCTATATTTTCCTAACGGTTGTCTTGGTTACAAAAGACATCCACATTCGAAGGGTTCACGCACTAAACTGAGACTTCGTTATTGTTTCGATATCGTTATGTTATTTGGTTGGTTCGATGGTTGGATGGATGGATGGCTCGCCAGATGTACTCTTTTAATGTTGGCTTCACATACTTAAACATAAAGTTGTTGTGTGTTAAAAAATACCCCCCAAAATTGTCCCTTGGCGAACCTCCCCACCTTTCCGACAACCAATGTAAGTGCATTTGTTTATTATAAAGGCATGTACTGTTTTAGAATCCGGTTGTTGTCTCGGCTTTTCGAAGCTCTATTATAGCTGAATTTGGCGATAAAGTGCTGCCATTAGGCTAAAAATATTTTTAAGATTTTCAGAGTTTATAATATATATATATATATATATATATATATATATATATATATATATATATATATATATATATATATATATTTATATGTATATATAAATTTTTTAGAATACATTTGCATCGTTGTCATTTTATTTTAACATGATAGAAAAGTAGATATTGCAAAGACGCAACAAATTTTTAACTTTCGAATCGCGTATTTAAGCCAATTAAAGCAGTTTTAGAAAGTGATCCTGAAAACAATCTTCAAATATGGATTTAATTTATTTAATTATTAAATTTTTGTAGTAAAAATGCCTTTTTTGAAGTATACTAACATGCACTGTGCGTCATCAGGTTAGCGCCTTCTGAATGAGCTTAAATGCTGGCTCTTATTGTTGTAAACACTTTTTGGTATGCCATTCGACTCGTCACTGTATTTCTTTTTAGTTTTTCTTCAATAATAATAACGATGTACAATTCTTTTAATTAGTAATTTATTTGAACATGACTTTTATTTGATCGCATTAGAAATTGATTTGTTTTCTTGAGTGACCTTAAAACTAATGTAGGAATCATTATTTCTGGATCTTATAATAACGTAACTTCAGTTAAAAACGTTTTGAGGGACAATTTTTCAAAAATTGTTATATAAGTGTTAAGGCTAGATTACACTATTATACTTTGTATTAATACATGTCAAAAACTCAAGTAATATGACAAAGTGTGATAGTGTGAATGCAATGTGTCACGAAAATGACAAGTATTTAGAAAAAAGTTTGACATCCCATACGACTTCATCGTTTTTTGAAAAATTTCTAAACAATAAAACTTTTCATTGGATCAGGGTTGCATTTTATTTCATGTGTAAGTGTTTATACTTTGTGTGATGGTGTGAACACAAACTGTCATGTTACGTTAGATTTTTTGACAGTCGCAACAAAACTCATTAGATTTCTATCTCACAAAGTATTATGGAATACGTAAGACTTGTGAGATAGTGTAATCTAGGCTTTAGTTGTATTGTCAAATTTTTTTTGTAACTTGGCAGCCACACGATCAAGTTTTGCCTTTCAATTCCTATGAATTTGCAATACACTCTTATTTTTTTACTAACACACTCACACTTTTTAAATTGACCCCGAGATGGCTTTCAATTTCACCTTTCCATTTGTTTGGCAATTTTACTTTCAATTTAACAGCTGAGTACAATTTTGTCTTTACTGCCCGTCTATACCAGAGATAATTATTGCGACATATGTTGCAGTAAATGTCAAAATTATGTTATCTTTAATGTAGACAGTAATTTTTTGTACATATTTATTGCCGACAATTTATGTTGCAATAATTGTTAGTCCATTTTCGTTGACAATTATTGCTTACATAAAACGTCAAATTTGGTTGTCAATTGAAAAAAAGAAGCATAAAAGAAAAATATAAAAGCAAAGAAATTAAATTTGTGAAATGGTAGCAAATTATAATTGTAGTAAAAGAATTAAATTAATGAGTTTAATAAACACTAAAATATAATATAATTTTTTTCTTATTCGACCTTTATTATTTAAATTTATATTAATTTGTTTAAGTTTGAGTTCTTTTTTATATAAAAATATTTATTTTATTTTTTTTTTTTTTGTTAAAGTAAAATTAATATTTTTCAATAATAAAGTCGAATAAGAAAATTCTTTCTATCAATAAAAAAAATTTTTGCAAGATAGCGCCAGTTTTTACACTGCACCTTCTTCCTTGATTTTTTTCAAATTATGAGTTAATGCGTGTTCCCATGCCTTTAACATAAGATGAGCAATAAGAAATATTGCTTTGTTATTCTGCCGACGTTATTGCCAACTGGCTGAGATATTTATCTTTAGTGTAGACCTAGGGATATAAATTGTGTTCTTGTTGACATCTTGAAAGTAAGTGCTGGTTCACACAGGTCAAGTTTGACTCTTCAAGTCTTGAGCTTTTAGGAGAGAGGGGTAAAGAGAATGGAAAGGGGTTCATACTTGACCGTACCAGTCAGTTTTGTATTTTTCTTTTCTTTTTTCATCCGTAATATAATAAATAGCTACAAAGTTGAAGGAAAAGAAAACAAAAATTAATTTTGTGCATGAACGTGAACGCAAGTTCAAAAGAAAATTTAAATAAAACTGTTCAAGTAAACTTGACCTGTGTGAACCAGCACTAAATTGCTTACAAATTGAATGCAGCAAGCAGTATATGTAAAAGACTATCAAGAACAACTTGAACGTGTGGCTGCAAGGTAAGCAGTCAAATAAATAGTTGCAGCGGTTTTTTTCTTCTTAATTTTTATTGTGTAATCTCATATGTGTGAATAATTTAGAATCAACAGCCAAGTAATTTTTTGTTTCACTGCTGGTAGTACTGAATGCAAGCCTTCTTAATTGTAATAGATTACTCGTATAACAACTCTGTTCATGGTACAACTATTTGTATCACTCTGTGTTTGTAGATTGTCAAACTAAACATCTGTGGATTTAATTGTCAGATTTTTTTTCTAGCAGGGCAGGTATTTTAATGAGTTATTGTTTTCTAAAATCTTTTTTTATTAATTATCTTTAACTTTTAGTAATTTAAAAAAATGGCTTCAGCAACTGGAGGTGTTAAACCTATGGCCATTGCTGGTCGCATGGTCAGAGAACGCGAGCGTTTAATTGGCATGAGCGATGAAGAACGTGCTTGGCGTAAGCAATGGATAAAAGATTTGGAACTTCACCACGAACCTAAAAAAGTACCCGCTTTAGAGAAAGAATTGACCAATCCCATTAGACGCTTTTACAAAGCACCTTTAGACGGCCTTTACAGAACTTTAACTCCTGCCATTGTAAGTAAATTTGTTGCAAATTTATTTAAAATTTTAACAAAATTTGGAATAATTGTTGCAACTCTTATGTAACCAGAAAATTTCGAGCCCTATTTGTGATTATATCGTAAGCGACAAAAGGCAAATTTTACTTAAGAAAAGAGTTTATATTTTTCTTATTTAGTGCAGCACTTTACATGGTTTCATGTAATGAATTTATTTTTTTTTTTTAATTATAGTCGCGCATTCGATTGTTTTCAAGAGCATGCTGAGATTAAATTAATCATAGTTAGTATAGTTTAAATGATGTTGCTTATTATTCTTCAATTTTAGAGATTTTGTTTTGATATTGTTTACTACAAAAATTAATTTTATTTTCATTTTTTGCAGGGCCACGAACGTGCTTGGGCTGTGCGCTTCTGGACCGGTAAAGCTGCTTTATTCGTAACTTTTGTTTATGCCACAGCTTATTATTTTAAATACAATCAAAACGTAAGTAGATAAATTAAGAAAATAAATTTTGGGTATGAAGCTTGTGAGATATAAAGGTCCAATATTCAAACAGCAATTTCCATTTTATATCTGGTTTGATTGAGAAGTTATGCTCATCATTTTAAAGTGCTTTTACAACTTTACAATAGTATGTAGCACGTTATATTTGAAAACTTTTGAATATAAAATACCAAATATATTAATGCTAAAAAAATTATATATTAAAAAGTCATCCAATTCGTATGATGAACACAAACAAATTTTATTGATAATTATACGATGCTATTTCTTTAACTGGCTAAAGAAAACTTTATTTGGCGAAGCCGGTGTTTGACATAGCAAAGTCTAATGGCTCAGTTAGCCGTTGCAACGTTATAAATCAGCTGCTTCATTTTGTTGTATGTAAATCAATTAAGATAGATTAAAGTTAGCAGTAAGATATTACGTCTCCATCTATAATAAATAGATTGGTCTTACTTTTTTACGGTAAGGTTAAGTTACTGTTACTCTCCGCTAACTGATCCTTAATATTTATTAAAAATCGTAAAATCTGTAAAATCACTTTAATCGCAAACATGACTAAAATTTCCGACTAATTGCAAACATTTAAACAAATACTTATATTAATTTAAAACCGCTAAATGGGTTTAAAAACACAAAATGTCAAAAAAAAAAACAAAAAATTTGCAAAAATAGAGAAAATTCACGAAAAAAAATTTAATATTTCAAACAAGCCATATAATTGATTTAAAGTCCCTTATAAAAATGCCTCTCTTCTTTATAATTATAAATTTTGGGTATGAAGCTTGTGAGATATAAAGGTCCAATATTCAAACAGCAATTTCCATTTATATCTGGTTTGATTGAGATGTTATGCTCATCATTTTAAAGTGCTTTTACAACTTTACAATAGTATGTAGCACGTTATATTTGAAAACTTTTGAATATAAAATACCAAATATATTAATGCTAAAAAAATTATATATTAAAAAGTCATCCAATTCGTATGATGAACACAAACAAATTTTATTGATAATTAAACGATGCTATTTCTTTAACTGGCTAAAGAAAACTTTATTTGGCGAAGCCGGTGTTTGACATAGCAAAGTCTAATGGCTCAGTTAGCCGTTGCAACGTTGTAAATCAGCTGCTTCATTTTGTTGTATGTAAATCAATTAAGATAGATTAAAGTTAGCAGTAAGATATTACGTCTCCATCTATAATAAATAGATTGGTCTTACTTTTTTACGGTAAGGTTAAGTTACTGTTACTCTCCGCTAACTGATCCTTAATATTTATTAAAAATCGTAAAATCTGTAAAATCACTTTAATCGCAAACATGACTTAAATTTCCGACAAATTGCAAACATTTAAACAAATACTAATATTAATTTAAAACCGCTAAATGGGTTTAAAAACACAAAATGTCAAAAAAATTTGCAAAAATAGAGACAATTCACGAAAAAAATTTAATATTTCAAACAAGCCATATAATTGATTTAAAGTCCCTTATAAAAATGCCTCTCTTCTTTATAACATGTAACACAAAACCTAAAATTTAAATGCACTATTATTTCTGGTGTAATCAGGTATGCCACAGACATGTTTTCAATTTTATCAAATAAACTTTTGTTTTTGTCAGCCATGTTCTGAAAATCCGGGTAAAGAACCAATTTTAAAAGCGATCCTTTATTAACGTTCATAGAAATATTCCGTTTTATATACATCATACTTTGAGTATCACGTATATGTATTAGAATTACTTTAAAAATCATGAAAAACAACAGTAATTTCTAAAAAAATTTAACTAAAAACTTCCTTTGATTACAGTTTTCCTTAATTTTGATTTCCAGAACATGGCCGAGTATACTTTTTTTCATTTGCTTCATTTTAGGATTGGACCCGTAAAGGTGGCTGGCGTGTAATAACTTCCCGCAAAGCTTGTTACCCTGGCGATGAAGGTTTCCCCAAAATGTCAGACCGTTCACAGCCAGGAGATTATGCTGCCCGTGGTTTCAAACAATCACCCATCTAAACTCCATCTAATGTTTTTGCAACTACATGTTACAAATGCTTTTAAGTACTGCAATAAAACGCTAAACGATTTAATTCTTAAGTCAATAAATTAAAAATAATAGAGAATAAAACAAAATATAAGAAGAAATCTACATAAATATAAAAATAATTTGCAAATTTTAATCGCCCGTCTACAGCGCATACTCTACTAAAACTTATGTAATAAAATTAGAGTGGTCAAACTTTACCAACCAAGCAAGCACATTTATGGTTTGATTGCATACATACATACATATAACAAACCACCTGTTTGGTCTTTCTTTGGAGTTGCGTTCAAACTTTTTCGCTGATCTTGGCAAATTGCTATTGTTTGTTTTTGTTGTTATTAACTCTTTACAACTTACTTCATTTCTGGGTAATTATTACATTATTTTCTTTTCTTTTTATTTGATGTTGTTGTTTATAGAATATACTTGCAAGTGAATACACTGTATTTAATTTCGGCAATTGCCAATTAATAAATTTGTTTTGTTTTTTAAATCTTTAGTTATTTTGTAATTGCATTATTGTTGGTGGCTTTTTATGGTTTCTTGTATGAGAAGTGCTTGTATTTTGTTTATTAATATAAAAATTATGATGGAATTGTCAGTTTACAAAACGACGAAAGGAACTGTTAATTGAACAAGTTATTTAAGCTTAACTTCTGGTAAGTTTGTAAAATATTCTCTTAAATTTGGTGTAACTTTTTGTTGTGTTATTGATTTGTTAAAAATTTTGTGTCGACTATTTTTTAAGCGGTTTTAAAAGTATTACTTCTTTAAAAGTAATTCCGCTTACATCATGTGTTTGCTATGACCTAGTTTTACAAAACAAACACTTTGTTTAATATATCTAGTGTACATTATTATTTTAATATATTCAGGAATGACAGAGTATGAGGTTCTGCGTTTTCTGTGGCAATTTGACAAAAGGCACCCTATGCCCCAGTGGGAGTTAGAGGAATATATAAAAAAAAATTACAAAACATCTTAAGTCGACCTAAGATAGCAAAACGATTTAAAAAAACTCGGTGAAAAACATTTTTATCGAATAATAAAATAAACCAAAATTAAAGAAAGATATCGTTTATAGGTAATACAAAATTTTAAAAGCGTAAACAAAAATGTTTTGAAGGAAAATTCGTATAATTAACAACATTTTTTCAACTTTTTAAAATTGACTTGACTTCAAGATATATTGTCAAAATACTATTAGCACTGGCCACATTTATTTAGTTTCCAAAAGAATCTTTTCATTATTCAAAAAATTCTCAAAGAAAATTTTTTTGTTTTATAACACAAAAAAATTTGCTTTTATTGGGAAGCGAACTGGTTAGAGAAGCATGAGGGGTAGACAAATAGACACGATTTCGTTACATAATATTTAAAAGTCCGACTGTCCTGCAGGAATTTTAGAAATACTAACTGTTCAAAACTGAAATGGTAAAAAAAATTTTTTTCGCAACCTCCTTGCAAAAATACTTTATATGAGGGTGTACGGGGAAACTTTTTTAGAGGTACGGTCTGATGTGCATATTTCTTTTGGTTTTTCTTGTAAATAATTATTTACAAAATGTAAACAAAATATGTACATATGTATGTATTTGTTTGCCTGTAGCTAAAAACAATAAATTTTTTGCGTAGGGAAAATTCTTTTGGTTATTGGAATAAAAACGGATTTTTTTAGATGCGTAGGATTTTTTTTTTAATTTCTACTGGCCATCATCGCCTAGCCTAAGGCCCAGTCAGGCTAGGTACAGTCAGCGTTGCCAAATGTGCACATTTATCTGCATTTTGCAGTTTTTATAAGCATAAGTTTTTTTGTAAATTGTGCAGAATTTACAGTTTTAACATAAAAATTGTTTTACTTTTAATTTTGTTACATTATTTCTTAAGCCAAATTCTTACCTTATTTGCTAAGCACATGCTCTTATAACAGTGGCAAGCTTTAAGAGCCAAATAAACAACACAAACGGCTTGGGAAATATGCATTTTCCGTTTACAAATTAGAGATAATTTTTTCAATAAAAAACTACTATTATATCATAATTTTTTTATGTTTCGTTTTCTCTTTCTTGACTCTGAAATTTTTTTACAGCGCAGTTTGGAAAATGTTCAACATTTCTATTTTTCTACAAACATGTTTTAATCGTTTGTTGAATATCTCAATAAACAACGCAAGACGGTTGTACAAACGTAAAATGTTGACATGTTTGCCCAGCCGTTTGAGAAGTTTATTTGGCTTTTACTTTTGAAAGTTTAATTTTGTCCGTTTATATGTTGTGATTTATGTTGTTTCTTTTTTAAAGGAACATTTGAGTTTTCTTGACAAATAGCAAATCTGCGACCGAACTAAAATACATTTTGTGTCAAATGAGAAACAAAACAAATCGCAAACATTTACTTGTGTACCATTATCCTTATTCTTTCATCTATTTGTTTGCTTGTGTATAACTTGATGTTAAAAAAAATAAGTAAATTATATGTTTTGGCTGCTTTTATTTGCAGTTTTTTTAGGTTAAAATCAGTTTTTTTTTCTTAATATGCAATTATTTTCAAAAAAATTATGGAAACGTTGGGTACAATAAATAAATACGGATTCAGAATCGGATAAATAAAAATCACACTCCCGCTAAAAAAACTCATTTTATTTATTTCACACACTTAATATTCGCCGCAATTGTGGGGTATATATAATAGGCTTTTTTACCACAATAACTCACCAAAATAACATATGTTTCCCCACCTGGCGGAACGGCTGCCAGATTTAACGATTTTTAAAATAAAAAATTTCGTACTTATCTACAATTTTTTTTTTTTTTATTATATTATAATTTTGAAGAACTTGTTGTGTCTCTTATTATAAATTATCAAACTTCTCTAGCCTTTTCGGATGTATGGCATCCTTCACAATACACAACAAGAAAAGTCACCCATTTGAAAGCTTCGAGAATCAACTTTTACTACCAATGTTTCAAATATTTTTCTATTTTAGATTTAAAAAAACTGAATTTTTGACATTATAAAAATGCTAGTCGCTCTTATTTCGGTTGGCCTGTTAAAGTAGTTAAAATTTGTACACATCGTAAATGGGAACGAGAATAAATTTTCTATTTTCAGAAATTTTGGGATAAAAGAAATAAATAAATAAAATCAATTATACACATTTTTGGCCAATTCCAAGCAAGGTTACATATTAGAGTATCGATAAATTTTTAATAATTTGATTACTTAAACAGGTATTGTGCGGCAACTTTATTAAAAAGGCAGCATATTTGATTTATTTATATTTTTATCTTTTTACTTACTGCCTATTTCCGATGTGCGAATTTCTAAAAATTTTGTTTTTGTTTTAAAAGTATTGGTACGAAAGAAAGAATTTTTCGCACATCAGAAATAGGCTATTAAACTGTGTAAATTTATTTATTTTTTTATTATTCTTTTGTAGCTGGTACATATACGCACATATGAAAAATATCAAATAAGAAAATTATTAATTTAGTTAATAAGAAAATAAAACTTCCCTTCATAAATATTAATGTTAAACTTTCAACAATCCGAAGAATTATGTTTGAAAAACAGAATCTCTTCAAGGGTTTCTGTTTCCAATAAATTTCTAATCTTGGTTTTATTAACGTTAATTTTGCTAAATATTATTTTAATATTAGCTGATGAGTTTGCCAAAATTGGAAAAGCAAGTTAATTGTCCAGTAATTTAATAGATTTTACTTTTATTCAAAATATATTTACATTAAAAAGCACTGCCTTCAAAATCAAAAAAAATCTTAATTCTCTTATTTAATTTACAATATCGTGATATTTTTCTTTAGAGACTTGATTTGAAAAATTTCTTAAAAAGAAAGTATTTCGGAAGATATATCCAGAGTCGTAGATGGGCTTATTTTACACAAGTATCAATTAATTGATTGCAAACTCCAACATCAATTGTATATACATACATACATTATCCTTCCTTTAATATATACGCCAAGATAAACTTATTTTCTTTTTAAATAATTTTATTAAGAGATCTATTTTTTATACAATCATTTTTAATAATGTATAAATCTATCTACACGTAGAGTCTTTGTTGAAAAAAACAGGGAAGTCTAGAATGACGTAAGCTCGTCAGGTTTTGAACCCCTGCCTAGCGGTCACATACATAGTTGTCCGATAAAATTGGTTGAAATTAGATTTCCAGGAAAAAATTGCCAAATAGTTTGAATCATTGAATCATTTTTAAAAAAAGTTACAAAATCTCGCTTTGAACTGTGTTAAACTTCTATTTATTTAAAAAACGAACTTTTAACGTTTTTTGTATCTTCAATGCATCAAAAATTAAAAATATTTGAAATAATGGTTTAAAAAGTTAAGTCTTGCTGTCTATATACAACTTGGCTGTAGGAAATATCGCCCAAAGAAAAATGGCCCAAAAAAATGAAAAATCGCCCAAATGAAGAATCGCCCAAGCGAACATGAAAAATGACCCAAAAATTTTGGGCGATTTTTCATATGAAATCAGGCCCAATTTTACATGCAATTTTTTTGAGCGATTTTTAATTTTTTTTTTTGGGCGATATTTCCTACAGCCACACAACTTTGCTACAGACGGGAAGGCTACAAGTGTTTGAGAATTTAGAACTGGAGACGTTACTTGATTAGCAACTAGAATTATTCGAGAAACATTCATGCGATCCTATGTCCCCAGAAAAGTTAATGGAGCATTTTTATAAATAGTATATGTATATATCAGGTGTGTTCTGGAAATCGAAAACGCAAAACGCAAGAATTTGAAATGTAATTTTTTAATAAGATTTCTGTAATAAAAGAATTTTATGACAAAGATTATAAAAATATTTCTCTATTAAACAGAATTTTATAACAAACATTTTAAAAACTGGATTAAAAGTGTATTAAAAACAACTTCCAAAATCTTGCGTTTTCGATTTCCAGAACACCCCTGTATGTATTTATAAAAAAAGTAAGGAAATTGGGTACCACATGGACTGAAGCCAAGAGATATCGAGCACTTATTTAACATGTTTAAAACTCATTAAAAGGGCTTTGAAATGAATGATTGAAAAATATATAGTAAAACGCCAAAAATATGCATCGCGCTAAAAAAAATCCATATTTTATATTATAAAATTAATGAACGTATTTAAAATGTGAAATTTTATTAATACATTTTTGAAAATCGGTACAAAATTGTTGGTTTAAAAAATCGTAAATTTTAGGGTATAAATCGTTAATAGCCCATTTTTGTATGTATCCAAAAATCGTATAAATGACAATAAATCGCCAAATCTGGCAGCCGTGGTCACATATGGTTAGTCGATTAAATTCTGTTGCTGCCGTTCTCTTCGTTCTCAATGGAATGGAATTTTCACCACACTGGCTGGTTGATCAGCATGCTAAAAAATAAAAACAAGAATTAAAAACTCCAATCAGCTGTAACACCTGACAGCTGTCAAATGGTTTGGCGCGCGCTGCTTTTTGTTGCTGCGGCGAAGTTGTTGCTTTTTCTCCATACATTCACAAGCAGAGCGAGAGTACTGAAAAATCGAATTTGGCAACGGCAGCGTTGTTGGTTGGTTTCATTGCCTTTTATTCAATATCTCAACGCATTTACTGCTCTGTTCTGGTTCTGTGCTGTCACCAAAAAATAAGAAAGAAAAAATTTTCGTTTAACTTCCACACACACCATTTGTGTTGCCGTCATCATTTTCAGACAAAAGTTACTAGAGAAAAGTGAAGAATTTTGTTAAAATTATAGCATAATTAATCAGGAAAATGCAGTAAATAGTTAGACAAACCATAGAAAAACGTGCAAGTGTCTACAGATTCGTAAAATATAAAATTTCGTGTTTTAAATCTAGTGACTTCAAGTGCAATTTTAGCAACGTGGTCACGCCTTGCAAAGAGATTAACAAAAATTCATTTAGTTTTTATAAATTTTAATGTTTTTTTTGTAAATTTTCCAACAATTTGGAATTTGCGAAGGTTATTTAATCTTAATTGGAATTAAAATTGGTGCTGTAATCGCTACAAGTTCAACAAAAGAGAGTGGCCACTACCAAGTAATCAACCAACAAGTCTTCGTAATATTAAGCGCGCAGAGCAAATAATTTACATATAATCGTTGTTACACATACAACTTGCCATGGCTGGCAATTAAATACTAACAATCTTCAATAGGATTAAAATCCCAAAAAAAAAAAATTTATTGCAAAGATATAGCAAAATTCGCTGGCGAATAGTAAGAAAAAAGAAACATTCCTTCCTTCCAAGGTAAGTTTATTTATTTAGTTATACTCAATAAAGGATTTACAAACCAAAAGAAAAAACAGGTTGCCAAAATTGACAGGCAGGTGTCTTTTCAGCGTTCAAATGCTTTTTTCTAAATTCCTTAAAACGTGTGCATGTGCAGAGTCATCTCTTAGTTCGACCCCCCTAAAAAGTACATTTCTTTTTTTGTTGGAATTCGTTCATAAAAGTGATTTCTAATTTTTTTCTTCATTCACTCGCTTTTCAGCTTAATATTAGGTTTTTTCTTTTTCTCTCTGCAGTCGTCGTCACTAGTCTGGATTTTTGCCGCTTTTTTTAAGTAACAAAAAACTTTTTTTCCTATCTTTTCTCATATTTTGCCATATTCTGGTGGTTCGCTGCAGCTAAAAATGCTGCTGCTCCAGTCAACCATCTAGTTTCTACACTCTCTCGCGCCCATATTATCAAGTGCGCGCGCTACTCAACTGTCAGTGTCAAGTTCTCTTGTTCTCTTTATTTCTAGCTCAAAAAGCCCGCGCGCGCCAAAATCACGGCAACGTAAATGTAAATTATTTGCACAAATGTATCCTAATTTTTTATTTCCAAGAGGAATTTGATTCTACAGGATATAAGCTCTTCGGAAAGGTAACTTTATGAATGTTTTTCATTCAAAATCATTGCGAAAAATTCGTTCAAAGTTGGGTCTAAAAACGTCAAATTTGTGTTTGTTTTGTAAACAAAATCTTTGTTTTGATATTTAACTTCAGTGATGCCAACTCGTTTAAAAGTGTTGTGCATGCATTAAGAATGTTATGTGAATGGTCATTCTTTTGTATTGTATAAAATGTGTTTGTGTGTTATATATTTTTTTTTTTTGTTTAATAAAAAGTTTTTTGCTTTTATTTATTCATTGCAACTAAAAAGTGTTTGTGTTTGTCGACTTTTTATTTTTCTTTTGTTTATTTAAATACTATTTTCTATTCAATTGAATTTTTTGTATTGTTTAAATTTTCTTAGATATTTTTAATACACTTACTTGAGGCAGGTCAGAATCTTTTTACAATTTTAAATGCTTTTTTAATTATTATTTATTTTAATAAATATTAAATATTTATTGATTATTTAGCTCAAATTTATACAATAAACTTAAGGTAACTAGAAAAAGGACTCATACTAGGGTTTTAAGCTTAGTTTGTTTGAATGTTGTTATCTTTTTGAACAGTGTTCGAAAATAACATTTAGCACCCAGAAACGATATTTATTTTAAGTGTTTGCGTATAAATGCACAACCGTTAATACCGTTCATAATTGAGGAGCTCCATAACAAAACGGAACAATTCCACTTTCAAAATTTTAGGATAAATGAACAAACAAAAAATAATTTAAGCCAGTACGATGCATATGAAATTGCTGCGTTTTGACCCAATTTAAAGTACATAAAAAATTCGGTTAAACAATGACTAAAGTATTTAAGTATGTATGTGTGTACAGTATTATTTAGTAATTAAAACATTAAATTTTCAAGAGAGAAACGAACATTTATATAGTGTTTTGTTCTTTGTTATAAAAAAGAACAATTGTAGTGGTTCTGTCACATACATTATATTTTAATGTTCTGTGGTGTTTTTTTACATTGAAGAAGAAATGAGCAAACAAACAATTTTAGCAACGACCACAGCACAAATAGCTTGTGTTTGTAGTATTTACATGCTTTTTTATATTTGGTTTTTGTAAAAAAAATTTTGGTTTCTTTACCAGCCAAAAAGGCACTATTAGAGTTTGTGTGTTTCCACATATGTATGTATCTACCGAACCTAACACTAAAGAAAAGTATATAACGTTTATTTTCGAACACTGTTTAGAAATAAATTAAAATTAGGTTATGAATTATGTTGGTAGTGTTTAAAAACTATCGCATTCGCATTTTTAAAAATTTCAACATTTTTATTTTTCGAATGTATTCTATGAGGTAAATTTAAATTTTATAAACCTTTTATGTAATAGACCTATTCCTTTAATATTTCACATACTTTTTATTGCTTAAAAAATTAAAATGTTGAATATTACAAAAAAAGCTTATGAAGTGGAATAATTCTCAGATTCTACTTTGAAAATGTTAAGAAATTGGATATCTGCTTGTATATTTCTCGTGGCGGGTTGGAATGATAAATAATTGCATCATTATTGAAGATTTGACGTCGAGCTAACTGTGTTTTAAGAAATATTTTTTTAATATGTGTTCCCCAGAAATGAGTTCAGAGTGTACATATCGCTCTATATTGCAACATAGTCATATCTCAAAAAAAAATTAAACTTGGCAAAATGCGATTAAAGTTTTCAAAATTACCCTTATATACAGATTTAATAAATTATATTTTGATATAACTTCTATTCAGTTTCAGATATAATTCTGATTTTTTTTACATATAAAGAAGCTATAAAGGAAAACTTGCTTAAGTGACCTAAAATTTTTGATTTTTTAGCGGTGCAATGATTTACTTTATATTGTGTATAAAATTCATCTATATATGTTTTATACTTACCTAGTTGTGAGGAAATATGTCGTTATTTTTACTAAGTGGTGCAAGCAAATCAAAAACTTTAAACACGTTTACTTTTTAATGTTTTTTCTGAGTTATGAATACGTTGCAGCAAATGAGCGATATATGTTTTCAAAATATAAATTTAAATTGTGATTTAGATTTAGATTTCACTCGAATTCGATTTCCGGAAAATGAAAGTTTAAATTTTATTTAATTTTTAAATTGACTGACCTTGCCAAGGTAAAGGAACTTGTTTGAATATATTAAGTTTATGTTAAAAAAAAATTAAAAACGCCTACTACAGTTTGGTAATAGATTAAAGAGAACGTGAACTTTTTTCCTTTAATCTATTACCAAACAGTCGTAGGCGTTTTTTTAGTACGAAAAACACAATAAGGGTGAATAATTAAGTATTTTGGAAATCAACTCTTGTGCATTAATGTGAATAAATATAGTGTAAAATAAAGAAATGATTGCAACACAAACCATATTAATTTTTTTATAAAAGATTTAAATTTACCGAAGAAGTGTATATGGCTTAATATGCCTATTATGAAGCTATTAATCGAATAAATTAACTTTATTTTATAAATTAAAATGTATATTTATAAGTTTTGTTGATTAACAGGTAGTTATAATATTGTCGAAAAATGTCTATAGAAATTAACTTACTGCCTGTTTAACAATATCGAACGTCATCGTTCGCATAGAAAATAACATTTAAAACGAAGTTTGTTTTTGTTTTTAATATTATTTTCTATGCGAACGATGACGTTCGAAATCCATGAACAGGCTGTTAGTTTGCACTTACTGCCTATTTCTCGATTTCGAACGCGAATTTCGTTCGCTGAACTTACGTTTAAAACTAAAACAATACTTTAAAATTTGTTTACGTTTTAAATGTTAGTAAGACGAACTTCGAGGCGCAGGCAGTTTACAAATTTTTCAAAGCACTTCAAAGAAAAATATGGTTCTTTGTTAAAAATGCTAAATACTAATACTTTTAAATAAAATTAATTTTTATTGGTATCTTTAAGTTATTAAGTTTAATAAGATGAGTAAAAAATCATTAAATTAACATAACTGCTTGCTATATTTTAAAAAAATTCCAATTTTTTGGAATCTCAAAGATTTCTCAATTTTTACTAAATTAGTTTGCTGAAAATAGAGTACCTAATAATTTACTTTTAAATTTTAAAAAGACAAATTGGGCTGTACAACCAAATATTTGTTAGTTTTTTGGAAGTAATTTTATCTTTCTTAAACATATTCCAAATCAGTTTGTATATTTCATAAATGTAATAGGTACATACCTACTTTACAGGATGTTATTAAAAAAGATATTAGGTATCTATGATAAAAGGATCTTGATTTTATTATATAGCAGTTTTTCTTTTAAATGTGTATGCTATGTCCGAATTTCACTTATTAAAATGAATCTACATTTTAACCAATTTGTATATTTATATTTCCTAACTACCAAATAGGTACTAAACTATTGATAACACTGTTTGAAAAACAACAAAAATAACGTTCCTATTTCAATATTCACCGATAATACGGCAACACAGCTGAAGTAAAACAACTTTCCCACTGACAGCCAACCAAACTCAACTTTTCTGTTTGTGCATGGCCGTGTGTGAGCGAGTGGTGTGAATGAAAGGTAAAAAATTAACCTAGGTACCTACCTATAATGTTTTATTTGAATCCAAATAAATTTTTAGTAAATTAATTTATCCGTTTTAACTTCTAAGGAATTGTTACTTTACTACAAAATTCCATAATTAATTTAGAGTTTTAAATTGTTCCTGGTTTTTGTCTACACATTCTTTATTGTTAAATTTCGCCTTGAATTTAATGCTGCTAGTTCGTTGTTTTTGTTTATTTAATTCTCTCTCCCTTCATAATTTATTGAAGAATAATAACGTTAGTGTTGACGTCGACAGCGCTGCTGCTGCAGCTACTTTATAAACTTTACGCGCGGTTTATAAAGTACATACATATGTATGTAATAATGAATGTAATAAAAGAGTAAAAAAATAAACCAACAATAACTAAAAAAAATACAAATTTTAGTACAATTTTGCTTTGCTGCTTTTGTTTTATTTAGTTGTTGGTTTGTTGTCACTTTATCTGTATTTTGTTTTTAAGGATTCTTGTTAAATTCTTTTTCAATTCGGTCGGTCGGTCGCCGTCTTTTGGGGAATGTGAAAAGACAAACTTGTACTCTGTTTTATTTTTTGCTTGTGTTGTTTTCGTTGCCTGTATCTTTTATTAGAGAACTGCAGTTTGGCGCTTAATCATCTGTTTTTGGCGCAATTGTGTGTGGTGGTGTTATGGTTACGTTGGCAGTGCTGCCTTTTGTTGTTCTTAAATTGAAGTTTTAATACATACATACCTATATATTTTCACATTTTACAGAGAGTAAATAGGTACACAGTTCACATCCATACATACCTACATAGGTACAAAAAATATATTCCTTTGAAAATTCCAACTGGAATCCAACTTATCTTCGTTCTTTCTAATTGGTAAGGATTTTCTGTAACAAATTTCTTGAAACTCTTTTTTTAGCTTTTAACATTTTTAAAAAATGTTTCAATATGCAAAAAAGTTGTCAATAATAGGCAATTCATTTTGTTAGAATTCATTTCTATAAATACATAGTAGGTACATACATACTTCTGTACATATGTGTGTAGGTAGGTACATTTTATTATCATTTTTTGTATTTAGTAGGTATTGGTTGCTTTTTATTATATTTAATTTTTGTACCTATATTAGCCAAATACCACCTATGTATCACTATTACCGAATCATCCAACAAACGGTCGTTAGAGCTCACTCAGCTCTACTTATTTATGTAGCTATCCAAAACTTTCGTATCGTTTAGGTACATACATACCTACGTATCATCAACATATTGCATGTAGTGTTTCAATGTTGGCGCAATTTTCTTTACTTTTACTTCAATTTTGGCGGTTTTTTCTTTAGTTCGTTGTCAAAATACCTACCTATTGCGCCAGTTTTTTTTTAAGATAAAAAATATGAGTTGTAGCGTTTTCAAATTCTCACCTCAATTTCTCTTGTTCATTTGTACCTACATATACCTATACCTACATACATACCTACTTATTTTATTTTTATATTCATTTCTAATGCATTTTTTATTAAATTATTTCTCTTTAATACTTTTTTGTTAACTGTTGCCGGCCGGCCGGCATGTGGGGATTGGTTAATTTTATTTTATTAATAGAGAGAGCAAAATATGATTTTGTTAGCTTTTTTACTTCAAAATTAAATTTATTTCAAAAGTAGCGCAAACTACCAAAATGTATTCAAGAAGCTAAAGCACTAAAAATATGTTCCTTAGGTAGGGATTAGTGCACGACTTTTTGATTTCGATACGCAAGAACTCCCAATTTTATGAAGTTTGTAAAAAAACCGCATGAGACAAAAAATTAGGGGGTTGGGATGGGGGTAAATGGCTCCTCATCGGGTCAAAGTGAAGGGAAACCGATACAAAAGCCAAAAAAAAAAACTTCACAACTGTCCCTGAGTCGCTCCTAGAGGGGTAAAATGTAAGACTGACTCCCACTAATATTTGCCCCCCTACATTTTTATTAACATACTAACCCCCTATCTGCTTCTTAAGGAGGCTCCCATAATATTGTTTTTTATAAAATTACCCGCCACCGCCCTAACTAGCCCCAAAGTGGACCTAGAGGAGTCAAATATATGACGGACCTCCAATATTTTTGCTACTCGAGCATTTTTTCAGAACATACCTAGTCTCCATCTTTAATCATTAGGGTGGTCTCCATACAAAAATTTCGAAAATGGCGGAGTTGCACAACATATGTTCGCAAAACTCAAAAACGCTTTAGCTTATTGAAAAAGCTATTGAAAATTGAAATTCCGCAATAAAATTTCCTTTAAGAAAAGTAGTTTTTTTTTCAAATATGCGCAGTCGTTTTTGAAACAATATTTTGAAAATTATTTTGTATTCCCAAAATTTATTTTGATTATTTTTTTTATTAAAATTTCTAAATTTTTGGTTTTTTAAAAGGCTGTAGGAAATATCGCCCAAAGATAAATGGCCCAAAAAAAAAAAAGTAAAATCGCCCAAATGAAGAATCGCCCAAGCGAACATGAAAAATGACCCAAAAAGGTAAATATGAAATTTTGCCCAAAAAAACGAAAAAGAGCCCAAAAAGAAAATGAAAAATTACCCAAAAAGCAAAAACGAATTTTTTCCCAAAAAAAAAAAAAAATTACTCAATTTGCAAAAAAGTGTTTATTATTCATATAAATTTAGGTGACATGTCATAACGTCCAGTGTCGTAGTGTCCTTGGACTTTATGACACTTTTAAAAGTTAGTTTAGTTTAGTTAGCGAAGCCAGTATTTGTTATACCATAGAAGAGAAAATCCTTATTTTCGATATATATATATATATATATTTAATATATACACCCAGAGAAAAGGCTACAAAACCATTTTTAAAAAAATTCTACCCATATTATGTTTAATCTAACCAAATCATTGTCGCCGACAACCATATTATGGTTAAATTAGTTTCTTGAAAAATAGTTTTGTTGCTTGCAACCATAATAAAACATAGTTTTCTCTGCTATGTAAGATTATGGTAGAATTTTAAAAATGAAAAATGGCCCAAAAAAATGGGCTATTTTTCATACAACATTTTTGGGTGATTTTTCATTATGAATTTAAATTTAAAAAACGAAAAATCACCCAACAATAACGAAAAATAGCCCAAAAATGTTGGGCCATTTTTCATATGAAATCAGGCCCAATTTTACATGCAATTTTTTTGGGCGATTTTTCTTTGGGCGATATTTCCTACAGCCTTTTTAAAAATTCATGAAAAATGTTTTCCAGACGTATAAAAAACGAAATTACAAACAAAACAAGCCATAAATGGTTAAAATCTGTTAGCAACTTTTACAAAAGTCGAAAAATTTTCATTAATTTAAGAATTTCATAAAACGCAATATTTGTATGGGAGCCCCCTAAAAAAGGACAAAAAACTAATTGAGGTCGGTCATACATTTTATCTTACTAGGGGCGACTTTTTTTCGACTTTTGTGAATAAAATCAAAAGTTGCTAAGTTGTTTTGTTCGTAATTTCGTTTTTTCTACGTCTTTATACTTTTCTTAAAGGAAATTTTATTGCGGAATTTCGGTTTTTTTAGTTTTTTCAATAAGCTAAAGCGTCTTTGAGTTTTGCGAACATATGTTGTGCAACTCCGCCATTTTCGAAATTTTTGTATGGAGACCACCCTAATGATTAAAGATGGAGACTAGGTATGTTCTGAAAAAATGCACGGGTAGCAAAAATATTGGAGGTCCGTCATATATTTGACACCTCTAGGGCCACTCTGGGTATAGTTAGGGCGATGGCGGGTAATTTTATAAAAAAACAATATTTAGTATGGGAGCCCCTAAAAGAGCACAGATAGGGTGTTAGTATGTTAATAAAAAATGTAGGGGGGGAAATATAAGTGTGAGTCATTCTTACATTTTACCTTTTTAGGAGCGACTCAGGGACAGTTGTGAAGCTTTTTTTTGGCTTTTGTATCGTTTTCCCCTAACTTTGACCCCGATGAGGAGCCATTTATCCCCATCCTACCCCCTAATTTTTTGGCTCATGTGTTTTTTTTTACAAATGACAAAGTGGGGGTTCTAGCGTATCGAAATCTTGCTGCTCTGGATTTCCATATAACACTTATCCACCCCTAATGTTCATATGTATGATATGTAGAAAGGTAGGTATCAAGGCGAATTTAAAAAGGTAAGTGCAACTCTACAACTACAAAAAGGCCCATGTATTTTTTTGCAATTTAATAGGCGGCTGTCAAAAATGCTGACAAGGCAAACAATTATTGAAAAACAAAATAAAAATTTTGTTTGGGTTATAAAAGAAATTATTAAATTAAGTTTAATTATTCGCAGTTTTTCTAAGAAATTTTTTCGGTTATTTTGGCGCAAAACATAAACAAAATTATATTTTGACGTTTCCCTATTTTTTTTAATTCGCCGTGGAGACAGCTGATGAACGGCTGACGAGTTGAGTTTACCTTGTTGAATTCGCCTTGAAAGGTATTCAATTTGAATCTCAATTCATAAACAAATCTTGTGACTCCGCACATAAACAAACTTGGCATTATGACTATGATTTTCAAGCTAAAGCTCGAGAATCTTAAAATATCGACACAGGCTTCAAAAAGACAAAATAGCATCACTTCAATTGATCTGTTTTTTAACGAAGAACAGAACAATATATAATGTTCGTATTTTTCTTGAAAATAGTTACGAACGGTATTAAGGGTTGTGTTCTTCTACACAATGACTAAAAAATAGATATCGTTCTGTGAGCCGAACGCTAAATAATGTACATACTGTTTATTTTTGAACACTGAACAGAACACTAATGTTCGTTACTGGTACGTACATAGGTAGGTATATACTCGAAATGGTTATTATTATTTAAAAAGAAAGTTTATTTTACAAAATTGTGTTTTCCTGGCTTTGGTATGATGGTAGCTAAGGAAACCTTCCATTCTTGAAGGTAGTAGTCAAGGCGGATCTACATATGTATATGGGATCTACAAATTATTAATTAATCGTAATCGATTTTGCGCTAAAATCTTGAGCGATGCGAGCAACTAAGTACACATTTATGAATATTAAACAAATATTTTTTGCATAGAACAGTTCGCATATGCATAATAAAAACCAATCAGAATTTTAAAATTTACCAAATTTTTTTTTAAGGAAAATTTGTGACCAACACATTTCCAATTTCGCGAAAATTTGTTGTAAAGCTAATTTTAAAAAGTTATATGAGGTTTGCGTTGGACCATGGCGATGATTGTAAAGAAAAAATCGTCCAAATCTCTCAAGCCGTTCTCAAGTTATGCGCTTAATAGAAAAAGTGGGCGTAAAAGTGGGCGTGGTACATTTTTCTTTCGATGAAAACGTAAAATGGATTAATACGAACATTTAAAAGTAAAATTAGTCAATCGATAGAAACTGGGAATTATTTCTTTCCGAAGGTTACTTTATATAATATTTTTTTTTTTTTTTTTTGTAAACTTTTAATTTGTTTATTGGATCTTTCTTAGTAGAAAACAACAATAAGTAACAACATCTTAAAAACTATTTTTAATTTATGATTCTATTGCCAGTGCAATAGAAGACCATATTGAGAACATTTGAACATGTTTTAGCTTTGTGCTATGACCAAGGTGTCTTCCCTCTTTAGCCGTGAGTGGCCTCTAAACGACAGTAGGTTCTGTGCTAGGGGATTAGGGTGAGATGCTAGTTTGAATATATATTTACAACAATATTTTTCAATTTCATCGCGAACTGTCGGGATATTGAGGTCTTTATGTATATTGTCGTTACGAATGAACCAGGGGTCGCCTGTTATGCATCTTAATATTTTTGACTGTCTTCTTTGTAACTTTTCAATATTGGAAGTGGATGCTGTTCCCCAAAGTTGGATTCCATAGGTCCATATTGGATTGAGAATGGTTTTGTAGAGTAGAGATTTGCATTCTAAACTAAGCGAAGATGAGGAGTTTAGAAGCCATCCGAGTTGGGCAGTTTTGAGTTTTAATTGCGTTGTTTTCGAGTCAATATGTTTGGACCATGTGAGACGGCGATCAAGGTGAATTCCTAGGTATTTAATGTGGAGTTTTTTAGGTATTCTGGTGTTATTTATTGTAACTGTGGGACAGTTTTCTCTTCGCAGTGTAAAAGTCACATGTGCACACTTAGCTGGATTAACTTTTATCTTCCATTTGTTAAGCCATGATTCCAGCTCATGTATATGAGACTGTAGGTTGGAGGAGGCAATTTTCGGATCTTTGTGAGTGCTCATAAATGCTGTATCGTCTGCAAAAGTTGCGGTATGAATTTGAGAATTTATTGGCATATCTGCTGTATAAAGAATATACATCATGGGACCAAGTGTACTGCCTTGAGGAACCCCAGCTGAGATATTCCGAGAGCTTGTAGTGTAGCTTTTATATTTAACTACAAATGATCTGTCTGTCAGGTAACTTTGGAGTAATCTTGGGCATTTTGCGATAATGATTGAACTATTTTATATATAAGCCCTTTGTGTCAGACTTTATCAAAGGCCTGTGAGATGTCAATAAATAATGAAGAGCAGTAAAGTTTTTCTTCAAATGCCTTGCTAATTTGAGTCACGATACGATGTACTTGTTCAATGGTATTATGGTCCTTACGAAATCCGAACTGATGTGCGGGAATTAATTGTTGGTCATTGAGGTATGGTGTCAGTACCTGCAAGAATACTTTTTCAAACAGCTTTGATAGGATGGAAAGTAAGCTGATTGGTCTATATGAGGTGACCATTCTAGGATCTTTTCCCGGTTTAGGAATCATTATAATTTCTGACGATTTCCAGGACGGAGGAATAAAACCTATGCGTAGGATACCATTAAAGATGAAAAGGATAAGTCTTAGCGCACTGTATGGCAATTCGCAGATCATTTTAGATGTTATTGAGTCTATACCAGGCGTATTTTATAAAGCTTTTTTGTAATAGTCCTATTCCTACAATTTTCAGGAATGACTTTATACACTACCAGACTATTATATTGTATTTTCTTTTTACATTTTACCTTAGCCTTCCTTTGGACAGCAATGAGGTATATTGTATGTACAGAAAAATTTACAATTATTAGACATCAGAAAAAGAAAATACAATATAATAGTCTGGTAGTGTATAAAGTAATTTCTGAAAAAATGAAGGAATAGAAAGAACTATTACAAAAAAAGCTTTATAAAATACATAACTGAAATTAAGCTCATAGAATAAATTCGAAAAATGAAACATTTTGAATATAATCAGCCTGCGTCCGTGCGTCGTTGTCGTAATCGATCAAGTCGTTTTTTGTAAGAGATTAAAGAAACACACAACCAGTGTTCTTTAATCTCTAACAAAAACCGACTTGAGCGATTACGACAACGACAACCAGAATAAGGCTGAATATAAAGTAACCTTCGGAAGGAAATAATTCCCAGTTTCTATTTGTTAAAATTGTTGAGTTAAATACATTCAATTTATAAAGAAAGAATGCTGACGAAGGCCGTAGCGGGCCAGAAAACGCATTACATTCTGCTGGTGTCTAATAATTGTAAATTTTTCTGTACATACAACATGCCTCATTGCTGTTCAAAGGAAAGCTAAGGTAAAATGTAACATGAAAATACAATATAATAGTCTGGTAGTGTATAAAGTCATTTCTGAATAATTGAAGGAATAGAACTATTACAAAAAAGCTTTATAAAATACATAAATGAAATTTAGCTCATAAAATAAATTCGAAAAATGAAAAATGTTGAATATAGAAGATAACTTTGAAATTTTCCTTTACAACAAATTTCACGAAATTCTCGAAAGTAAAAGAAGAGTTTTATAGGAACCCGGAAATAGGAAAAGTCCAGGAAAATTTAGGAACAATAGTAATATCCAAAAAGGACTATAAATATATTATTTTTAGCATAACACTCATAAACAATTTAAAAAAATATACACATCGAACGATTAAGATTACCTATAGTATGGCAAAATTTAAATTAAAAAAAAACTTTGCAAGCCATTTTGTGATATTTTTTAAAGTTTTTAGCGGGTTATTTGTAATAGTTATGATTTGAATATATAATCGAATTTACTTAGTTTTTCACTTAGATATTACCCACTATCTATGCGAATTCTATTGCAAGGTATAAGCTGCAAAACCTTCCTAAGTCGGAACTTATACCCCAATACCTGAGTAATTGTCCTCAATATCAAAGACCTCATAATGATGAACCACCTAAATTCTAAATCCCTCAATGAAAATTCAAATATCATGTTTAAATAGATAATAATTTCTTAAATGTTTGAGCCATTTTTTAAGTGGACTTTTGTTATTCAATGATTATTTCTTTTGAAGTTAAAATAAATTGTCCCTTTCTTAATTTTCTCAGGCCATTAATACGTAACACGCTATTATCTGAAATGAAATTCCCTTGGTAAGACATTTCACCAAATACTTCTAGCTTCCCCCTTTAAATTTACCAACTCCTTATCTCATTTATTGCTTATCCTCATATTCTTTGAAATCTCAGTGGGTTCATCAAATGAAAACCAATAACTCTAAGAATTCTAACAACTAAAATAACAAAATCAACATTTCACAGGAATAAGCATGAAACAATTACTTATATCATTCTCATTCAAAAACATAAAAATATTATTAAATACAATAAATGTACATTAGGGTGTCCCAAAAATTTTTTTTTGTAAGAGGCTCAAGCATAATTTGAAAGCTCCAGGAGCTATCAATCGGGCTCGCTGGATAATGAAAATGATATATTCTTTGAAAATATGCATTTTCCGAAACCAGTTGCATTCTTATATAAACAAATCAACAGTTGATGCCTTGCTTGAATTTAGTTCATTTATTTTAAGAATAAATATCAAATATTGGTACCTCTGCCAGTGCCCTCGATACGCTCATCTCAATGATCTGAGCCTATTAAAGCAATTGGATAGTTATAAAATTATTAATAAAGCAGTTGCAAAAGCCTCGCTTTAACTTTTCTAGGTCATCAGTGGTACTTTATTCCGAAATTGGCTGCCCCAGCGTTTTTTGATGAACGTATCGACACCAAAACTATGCACTTAATGACAAAAAAAACTTGCAGATACTCAATGCAGCGATTATGAAGTAGCAAATGTAACTTTAACAAAAGAAAACTTTAGAAAAAAAGAAATTCAATAATTCATTTCAAAAGCCAGTCTAACTTTTTTTGAAGCTTGCAATATTTCATTCGATTTTTAAAAATAGATCCACAGAATTGGAAAGCCAACAAGTCATTTCAAGAGGCAAAGAAAAAAGTTCAACAATTACAAGTAGTAAATGATGTGGAAGAACGAGGTGTGGCTTTGGCTAATACTTATATTAATGTCACAACTTCTGAAACTGATTACCAGGTTTAAAATGAGTTTTCACAGAGCAAAAGAAAAGTTTTTTTTTTTTGATTGGGTACGATCGTTGAACTGGCAAACAGCTTATAATAACAAATACTGGGTATAAAGAAAAAAACGGGTATAACTCAGGAACGGTAAGAACAAATTTAAAAATTGTTTATTCATATTAATAAGAATTAATTTGTCTTTCAAACTGCATCATTAGTTTTTTTCGTTTTTATTTAAACTTAAAAAGTTGTAAAGCGTTATTACAAAATTTTTTTTAAAAAATTACAAAAAATTGTAATTAGGGGTATCTAAATGAGTAAACTCATCAACAAAACGTATAATTTTTTCACACAGGAATAAAGCTTGGATATTTTTCTTTAAAACTGTTTCCTCAGCAGTGAAGAAACTCGTGGTATTAACCAAGTTATGAGTAAAGTTAAAAAAAAGGCCGAAAACTCCGTTTTTTTATGAAAACTCCATTTGCGCGACCTCTAAACCTATTCCGAAAATTCTTAAAAAAAAAACCAAAAATACTTTACCCTATAAAGCTTCGTACAGACGGTGGTCAGATATTACAATATTGTAATTTTTCTGACAATGGTGCCATTGTCAGATGCATTAATTTTACACATCTGCCAAATGAAAATGAGCTTACAATGATCAGACAGTTGCAAGACATTTTTAGGCAATTTTAATGACAACATTGTAAGATCTGACCATCGTCTGTACGAAGCTTTAAGCTTTTAAATTTTAATTGAGCACCTATGAAAATCAGAAAGAAAAATTTTTTGGGACACCCTAATGTACATGTAGATTAAAGTTAAAAAATTAATATGATCCTCATATATACTCGTATTTAGTCCTTTTGTATTCTCTCTTACATTTAATTAGACGATTAAATAAATAATTTAACTGATACGCACAGATAAAGAAAACCCAAAATTTATACAATATTAGAAACTTATAAATAATTTTTGTTTTGTTTTGTTTTGTTTTTGGTACCGGTACTTGTATGTTTTCGTTTACATTTTTTTACTTTATCTTTTATTATTGCATATATTTTCCCACCAGGCATCTAGGATATACATACATACATACATATATAAAAATAAAATAAAATCCTAAAAAATAAATAGCAAATAAAAAATAAAAAAAGAGGAGAGAGAGAGAGAACAGGTCGTATTCTAAAAGAAGAGATAAAATCAATGTATGAAGAGTACTTGCGAGTCGTTGAATATACTGCAAAAGCATTGTCCTTACAAGTAACATTCCACAGATAACTGCAACAACTAACAAAATAAACAATAAATCTGATGGTTGGTATATTACTTCTAAGGCAGAGACCTAAAAGAATGTTGTGTTTTTGGTTGCTAAATTTTCAAATGTTTATGCCACGAATAAAATATTTTTTTTTTAAATTTTATTTTTTGTGTATTTTTTACAGTTAAGTTCTATTAAGCTTCAAAAACACCCATTATATCTGAATAATTTATTGGAAATATTCACTAATGTTTTGTTCTTTTTACTTGGATTTCTTTGTAATTCAAATTAAGGAAAAATATTAATGGAGAAATAGTTGGGGGATCAAACAGTAGGCATAAAGTAATATCTCTCCTTAATTGCAACATACATATTTATATCTCAAAAAAAAAAAATCAAACTTGGCAAAATGAGATTAAAGTTTTAAAAATGTACCTTTATAAACAGATTTAACCCTTTCGCTACAAGTTTTTACTGGGTTACTAAAAAATCCAATTTTTTGGATTTGTATTACAATTAGCCCTAATAACAACAATCAATACTCACTTTTGAAAAGAATGCACCCTAAATGTGTTTTTTGGACTGTATCCATATGGATACATCTTTCGGTTATGGTAAAGAAATTTTGTTAAAAAAACTAACATAAATAACGGAATAATGCACGGAATTCTAAAAGATTTTTGTTTTATTCGAGCGGAAATCATGCTGTAAAATTTCGCGAAGATCGGACCATAATTTACTTTTAGACCCATATAAGCCATAATCCCGGAAAACAGTATATAACGCATAAAACCTTAATAAATAATGCTATCAGAATAAAATTTATTACTTCACAGTTTTATAAGACTAGAAACCACACTAATAAATTTCGTGATGATCGGTCCATAATTTGCAAAATGCCCCATATAAAAACCACTCAGCAGCATCAAACTTAAAATTATTTTATATGCGTTGTGTGTATATAATTCAACACCATAACTTGCGTTTGTATCCATATAGATACATACTATGTTTAAAAAATCTGCACAGCTTTTTTCCGGCTTAAAACAAAAAACTATTGATGCAAAAAGTTAAAATAAACCTTTTTCTTTATGTTGGATGTGTTTATTTTTAAACATGGTCATACATATATATGTTATTTGAAATAAAAAAATGTATTTTTCAAAAAAATTTTTATATAAAACTTTTTTTTAAAAATGCTATATTTTTCTCAATTTTGCAAAAATCCAAGAGTATTTCATTAAAAATAATTCATAAGATCTTAAAAAACAATAACGTGCCGCTATCTTAGCCAATTCTTTGACCTGGAGATTGTCTGATGCCTCCACAGTTGAGTGTATCCATATGGATACAATGTAGCGAAAGGGTTAATAAAATATATTTTGCTATAACTTCGATTCTGTTTGAGTTGTAATATGATTTTTGTTTTGCATATAAAGAAGGTACCTATAAAGGAACACTTTTGCTTAAGTACTTAATATTTTTGATTTTTTGAGATATGACTATGTTGCAATAGAGGAGCGATATGTATGTATGTCTTAAAATAATAACAAGAAAAATTATGACTGCTGGGAGCAACCCCTCATAATTAAGATCTTGACACACAGCATCCACAGTCTTATTTTAGGGCCTTTTTTTTGTTTGAAACACAACAACAGTTTTTTAAACTATGCATTGTAAAATATTAGGACATTATTATAGCCCTTTTCTTTACTTTTTAGGCAAAGTTAGTGAAACTGAGAGCAAGCCTAAATTTCTCTCATAAAGAGACAAAATTACACAAAAATACGGGAACAGAAAAAACACAATTTTAATTTTTGCGTCACTTTTGAAAAATTTTATACCTATTGGCTGTAGAAATAAACTACTTTTGCAAAAATAAAACAAAACAAACAAACAAACACTTACAATAACTAACATTATTTTTCCCTAATATTTCAGTACAAAACTTTTTATTTAAGTACATTATTTTATTCCACAACACTTTTTCCAGAATTTGGATCATGCACTTTTTCCTTGGCCTTTTTTTGTTTTGTTTTACAGCTGTTTGACAATTTGCACGAAGAAAAAGTCTGCGCTGTTTCGTGCAAGAAAAAAAAAGAATTTTATTCTTTCAAACCCGCTCTCATTTGCACAAATTTAAAGTACGGGAACGCTTTTCGTGCAAATTGGGATCCCAAAGTAGAATAAAGAAACAAAGCTTATGACAATATGACTTGATAGCATAATACATATGTATGTATGTACACACCCAATTAACAATGGAGCTTCCAACGAAGCTGGTTTGTTACGGAGATATGTAAGAGTTTCGTAATTTTTGACAGAAAAAAACGCTTTATTCAACGCAAATGGTGAGTGTAGCTATCAGGTTTACACACTGAATGTTTTTTTTAGTTATTTTTTAGTATTCTCCCTGAAAACCCTACTTCGTAGTAAGGGAATGGCGTGGCACCTGATATGTTATTTTTTTTACAAAATTAGCTTAGAGTTAATTTACTTTCTTTACTGCATCCTCTGTATATCTTATTGCTAAGCGCATAAATGTAAGCTTATTTTTTCAAATGTAGTTTTAGTGCTTCGCAAAATGATAAAAATTTTTATTGGGCAGATATAAGTTTTATTTGTACACCCTTCACAAATATTCACATGTGACAGCTTTATTGGGCAGACTGCATTTAAATAAGTTAAGAGTGTTTTGGCAGAAGCATGGATTTTACATTCAGGCGTTTAGTTTGTTTGGAAATTAAGCTGTTTATGAATAGGTAGTAATTCAGTTTATCTCTTGAGGTTATTCCTAAGGGCTTAGAGTTTATGCAATCTGAAAGTAATAGCATAACTACTACACTCAATTTACATGATGAATTTTATGACGTCCAATTTTGGACGTCATTTTTTTGTTTGGCAGCAAGCGGTGTAGAGAAGAAAGAGGGGTAGAAAAATAGATTTTTGTTTTCTCTTCCTCATTCTTCTCTACACCGCTTGCTACCAAACAAAAAATGACGTCTAAAATTGGACGTCATAAAATTCATCATGTAAATTGAGTGTTAAATGCTGTATACTTCTATTTAATTTTTTTTAAATAATAAATTCCTTCTAAGCTCTGCATATTTAAAGTGCAAGCCTTTAGTGCATTTTCTTTAAATCGGCAGCATAGTCAACAAATAATAATAAGGAGCAATAACAACAATTATAGAACTTTTTTTAACAATACTTTTTTTCATTGGAATATCGTTTTGAAAAAAAAAAAACTGAAGAAAAATAATGAATTGACTAAAAAAGTCTCCTTTTTTTGCTGCTCCTTTTGTTGTAAAACAGGAAAAAACTTATTGACATACATATACAAATTAAAACAATAACAACAAAAAATTTCAAGATTTCATTCCACCAGCAGGAGATTTCAATAATTTTGCTGCCACTGCAGTTGATGCTCCTGCAGTATGGGTGATCGGCATAAAAATGTATTAACTAAACAAAGATACTACTTACAAACCATCCTTTGAATTTAGATTCTAAATTTTAGAATAACGAAATCTAAAGAGAAAAAAAGGAGAAAACACAAAGAGAGTGCTAGTGAGAAAACAGTTGGTATTTTTATAAAAAAAAAAAAAATTTTAAAAACAAGTAAGCTATTGTAGTTGGTCAAGCGTGACCATATGTACCCTACATACCAATATTTAAATCTAACTGTACCCTATTTGGGACTCATGGTCATTAGTAAGGGGATTTTTATAGGACCTTTGTTCAATTGAAGCACAGCCGCGAATAACGTAGTAACAAAATAAAAATTTTTAGGATAGCAAAAAAAGTTTTTAAAAGGCAGGATTACTTATTTTTAAGTTTTTTGTTTAGATTGTCAAAACTAATGATAATAAAAACTTGTATGCAAAAATAAAGAAATTTGAGTTTTAAATAACATGCAAATTTACAGTTTATAGGTAAATTTTTATTAGTGGAAAAACATTTTGAAGAGGTTAAGGTGCATAATTTGGGATGATATGATGTTTTAACAATGTAATAGAGCAATGTTAACGATAACTTGCAAAAAAAAAACAGATTTTGCAAAAAGAGGCTTTTACAACGTTATTCGCGGCAGTGCTTCAATTCTACATTTATAAGGAAGGTTACATATTTTCGGGAGAAGTATTTGAATGTGAACTATGATCAAATATGGACCGATTCCAAAAAAATTTGATAAGATATATTAGATTGTAATACAATAAGTTTGAACCAAATTTAATCAAAATACAAACATGATAAGATGGTTCATGGGTATATGTAAAATTATAGACCGATTCTCACCATTTTCAATAGGCTTGGCCTTGCGAATGTAATTACGCACAATAGACAGCCAGCCTGACGAAAGGACGGAAATCGTTATTAGATCGATTCAAAAAGTGATTCTAATTCGATCGAAGAGTTACAAACATCAGCACAAACGCATAATACCATCTCCACAATTGTGGTGTGGGTATAAAAAGATCTTAGAGGTTTTTTATTTGTATTTATTTTGCAGTTACTTTTAAGTCTATTGGATTTTCTTGTATTTTTTTTTTTTCATAAATTTCTGAGTTTTAGTTACACTTTAACTGTGTCTTCCTTTAATAAGGTTTTCATAAAAAAAAAATCCCTTGGAATATGTCTTTCTTGTTGCTTTGTAATTGCTAATTGCTGTGTTGAGCTGGATGGAATTTCTTGGAAATTCATTGGGTTTCTAAAATTAAAATCCTTGAAGTAGCCGGTCGATTTGTGTTTCCTTCTTAACAAAATTATTGTTGTTTCAATACATACATACATATTTATGTATGTATTCATATTATAGACGTCGTTGTTAGTTATTGCCAACAACAACTAAACTACTATTTAGTATAAGTTGTTGTTTATTTACTAAATGGTAAATACATATTTACCATTCAAGGTCGTGTTATAAAAAATATGTATTTTATTAAATCTTGTTTCCCTTGCTTTTCTTTTGTTAGAAAATCGTTAAAGTGTTTTTCTTTTATATTCAGTTATGCTCTTATAATTGAATTTTGTTACTAGAAAATTGATTCGAAAATTTTGATTTTCAAAATTATCCTTTCATTTTTAAACAATTAACTTTTCAAGAGTGTTTGTTATTTCAGGATTTCGAAAACAATTTCTTTTTAGAATATTGATATTTTTTTAAAATTGTCTAAACATTTTTGTGGTATTGATTTCTTGTAATTAGTAGTTTTTTTGGTTTCTTAGGAAATTAATTTCAATTTCCAAAATTTTTAAGAAAAAGTTTAACAATGTAATTTAATATTTATTCTCCTTTTTAATTTTGAAAATGTTTTGTAGAAACATGTAATATGATCAAATGTTTCTTAAATTTTGAAATTGTAAAAGTTTGAAACAATTTATAAAATCTCCTTAAGATAAGAGCTGACGAAATACATTTTGCTGTTTCAAATTTATAAAACACCTTTAACTAATAAACATTTATAAACGAAAAAAGCTTAGTAAATTTTTGGTAATTGGTAAAACTTATAACACTTTAGTTTGGTCTTTAGTTACCCCAATAACAGCAAAGCCACTGAAAATTTCATATAGCCATCACAAATTACAGCTTAAGTCTGATTAGCTCGCCTCCTCAACAAGCTTCTAAAAGTACTACGTATGAAACAGACGTTTACGTTAACGTACGTCTACAACTGACACGATATGCTGTTATAACTTGATGTTATAAAAGCGTTGTTTAAACATTTGCATTAACAACCGTGTTATAACGTGAGAAAACTTGTAACATAATGAGTCTATACCTAACACTAAGGCTGGGTTTTTGAGATCTCAGTTAAACTAGGTTTAGTTAATCTGAAAACTGGTTTGTGCCGCCAATACCAAGTTTGTATACAAAATGTTGCCGGAACAGCGCAGTCTTGCTTAAAATGTGGGTCTTTAATGAAATAATAGAAAAAAAATCACATTTCACTGGAAAAATCCGAGTTGCAGAGAACGTTAAACTAAGTTCAAACTTAATCCCCATACGAAAAACACGTCCTAACATCATATTATTGTTAAAGTTAAGCATTTCATGTCAGTTGTAGACTGCATGTTAGAAGCTGAAACTTCTTTAGTCATTATTAATATTAAAATGATGTTTTGTTGTTACTCCACCAGCACGATGTAAAATGTTAGGTTAGAAACGAAGAATTAAAGTCGGACCCCGAAAAACTGTAACTTGGTACAGTTATGCAACGCCAAACCATTTACCAATGCGTACAAAACGTAAGAAATAATAACAATGACGCGCAATCTGCTTCCCCACTTTAAGCAGTTTTACGAACGTATAATATTTTTAAGTTTTTTGACATATTACTAACTACCGAGTTAGTAAGAACTCAACTAATATTTTATTTTTTATAAAACATTTTGTTTGTACTTTCAAATTAGTCTATCTTTAAAGACTTTTGGTTTCCTTAAAAAAAATAATGAACAATAAGTTAATTTATTAAGACTACATACATATTTATTTAATCTTTTTAATGAAAATCAAATTTGATGGACTCAGGCCTAACTAAAAATATCAAAAATTGAAAATTAACAGTTCAACCAAAAATCACGATTGTTCTTTATTTAATCTTAACATTTCTCGATCGACCAATAAGTTAATCATTAATTTATCCTTACGCGCAGGTACATTTTTAAACATTTTCGTTAATTCTTAAAAATATTTAAGGGTGCTAACAATAAAACAATTAATTTTACTACCTTTACTACAATTCGTTAATGGTCATAGAAGAAAAAAAAAACGGTTGGAAAGCAGTTAAAGTAAAATAAACAGGAAATTATTGTGTTTAACCAAAGGTGTTAAAAAAATTAAATGACATTAGGAAAATTATTAAAACATATGTCACTTAAAAAACGAAAACGAATAAGTCAAATATTACATAAGAACTTGGAGAAAATTAAAAGCAATATGTTTAAAATTATCCTTGTTATAAAGGATTTGAAAAGTAATATTAATATTGATCTAGCACCCAGTGGTATACATAAGAAGTAGCTTACATCTTTTAATGCTTGAAGTTATAAATAATACAACAGCTGCCTAATTATTCACCTGCCCGCAGCATACGCTTGTGTTTTCTATCATTCTAACTTTATCTTCCTTTTTTATTGTTGTTTACCATAGAAAATAGCCAGGTTGCTACAACAGGTGGATTAGAGTGGAAAACTCTAAAATTGTTTCTTGTTTTAAAGAAATTTCCTTTAAAACTAAAATATTTTCTCGTTGCTTAAACTGCTGGTTACAATATTTCTTTAAAAACTCCTAATGAAACAAGTGTACATAAGTATTTTATTTTGGCCGTTATTTTTTCCTTTTACAAACTGAAAATGACCTTAAATTTTTATATATTTATAAAAAAAAAAAACGGAAATCATTAAACTGTTTAAGGGGCAAACTGACAATTGCATCATGCAATGCAAACACACAATAAATATATTTTCCTTATCTATTAGTTTTGTAGCTAATGAAAATTATATTTACCAACATTTTTCACACAATTATAAAATTTCTCTTAAATTTTTTTTTTTTAACTAAAACGTAAACATTTCTTTGTTTAAACAATTGGAAATCAGATATTTTAAGAAAGAAATACAACAAGGATTCATTAAGGATTGCGGGAAGATATTTGTTTAGTTTTTTTTCTACTTGTTACTTCAAAAACACTGACCACATGCATAGAATTCAATTTAAGAAAGATAAAATATTGTTATCGTAGCTTAAGATTTGTTTAATGTTTAAACGTAAGAGTTTGACGAGTATGTTTAGGTTTTATTACGTGATATAATATATTTATATCTATATTTATGTATTAATTGTAAACATATAACATATTGTGGTTACGTTGTTCTCAAAGAAATATGGACCTATGTCGTCGCCAGGCCAAAATCCACACCAACATTTAACTTTTTCGGTATGCAGTTTGGCATTGTCTCAAATTCGAAAAATTTATTTGTTATCCAGAAATGGGCATAATTTCTAAAGATGATTTGTTTAATGAAAATTAGGGTCAGTTCAAATTTTTGAAAATTTTATTATTTGCACGTGCTGTTATCTATAAATATAAATGACAGGCAATTAAGTGTCATAGTTCGAAAGCCCATATTGAAAGAACCTTTAGTGTAAGCACACTATAAGCAAACCAATTATGGAAAAATACTTAATAGTCACAAGGCTAAGCTCTCGCTATTCGCTTCCGTGAGTCGTGCTTAAGGGAAGACTGATAACTCCACACACGTTTCCTAACCAAATTCTTATCTTTTATGACATTCGGTACTTAAATCTTTTAAGCAATGAAAGATTGTATTGAATCACGTTGTTTTTATAAAGTTCTTTGCTTTTTAATCCAAATTTTAATATTATTAATTGGACTTAAGTTCATTAAATTATTTTTATGCAATTTTTACTTGATCTAGAGATGTAGTTTGTCCAATATAGTTTTGTTTTTAATTAATTTTTAATTTTTCTTTATCTTTTTAGTTTTTTATTATAATTTATCAAACAATTGGTTCTTTTTTCAACAAATACTTTAATCATATTTATAACGGCTGTTTTAAGCCGTTTCATTATGGATTTCTATAAAAGGTAAGTTTCTAATTATTAAAAAAAATATTTTAATTATTCCATATTTATATAAACTTCCTATAATCTCATGTGATTTTATTAATAGTAAGAAAAATAATAAGGTATGTAAAGGAAACCGATTAATGGCGATTTCTTTTCTGAGAAAAATGTTGCATTAATGTTACATGTTCTACATTTTTGTGTTCGTTTGTACAAAAAATACAACTGTGGGAAAAATTTTCAAGTTCTTTTGTGAATATGTTGATGAAAAAAATTTGTTTTAAAACCAAATATAAAAATATTTACAAATTAAAATCAAAAAAAGTCTATTAATTATTTAAAACCTTTTCTTTAGCTTCACTTCGGAAAATCAAATCTTGTAACGTTAATTTAACCGCCTTATACTCAATGCAAATGGATGAAAATTTGCAGGCATACATATTCCCGATGACAATACACGAATACATGGGCGTAGCCGGGATAAAATCTAGTGGAGGGGGGGGGGTCAAAATTTTTTTTTTTTGGTAAAATGCTTTTTTGACCGCCTTTTACTCAATGCAAACTTTACAGGCATACATATTCCCGATGACAATACACGAATACATGGGCGTAGCCAGGATAAAATCTAGGGGGGGGGGGGGCAATATTTTTTTAAATGTTCTTTTTTAAGAAAAGCGTTTCTTAAAAAAATTTGTTTTAAATGTTCTTATATTATAATTGTTTTAATTTTTATAAGCCTTTAGTGATGTTAACATCTGTTTCCAACCCGTAATAGCGTGCAGAAACCGCTTAAATAGCTTTAAAAATCGCTCACTAAGAACATTAATGATTAAAGTGTAATAGTTGTAAATAAAAGCACTAATTGTGTTCTATTGAAATTGCACAACATGTAACACTTCGAGTGATTATAGGTAACATTAGAAAATGTTACATGTATATAATGTAACATATTTTTCTCAGAAAAGAAATCGCCATAATAAAACAAAACGATTGGAAACCGATAATATCGTTCAGTATCTCTAAAAACTAATATCTGAAACATTTTCCATTGAACTGTATTTTGAACAAAAAATTAAGACTATAATTCAGAAATGGGTTTTAAAATCGCTCGATCTGGCAAAAGCGATCGTTTTGAATTCGATCGATTTTCATCACATAAATGAATATTTGAGAAATTTTACTTTTTTTACCTGTAAAATTTTTGTTTTTGTCTAACACTCAGCTTTTAATGATGATTATCTGCAGTTCTTATAATTGCCTTTGCATTGTTCTGCTTGGTCAATTTTTTTTCTAGACTCCAGTAGTCAGCAGATTATCTATTTTTTTTTACCAATCTATTATTATGAGGCTCACGTAAAAAAAAAAAACATTAAATGTGGTTGACAAAACTGTAAACTACTTTTCTCCTTCCTGCTGTTACTAGTGAACTTCCTTTTGTTTTTTTTTTTTTTAAAGGAAAAAACATATTTTTTAAAACTATCCCCTAAATTTTGGTTTTATTTCTCACACATTAGTTTTTATGTATAAATTTTTAATTCTGCTTGGAAATTACTTTAATTTGCAAAAAAAAAAAATTCAAAATTATAACGATTTTTCAAAAATGTTGTAAGGTAATTTTCCATATCCTAGTAGAATTCCTTTATGCTTTGTCCTTTTAAAAATTTTTTTTTTATATCCCAGTAATTATTGTTTTAACTATTTGACTAAATAACTCAACATTTATTGCTGTAATCATTTTAAATACCTTTACACATAGTATTTTATACATTTTTTAAAAGTGTAGTTTGAAAAACACCCCCTCCTCCTTTTAAGTCAAAAAGCGTCATTTACTTGTCCTTTTGCTTGATTATTTCATCATATTTCATATGTTGTGTGTGACCATGTCACATATGACACTGGAAATTACTCCTTTTTTTAAATTGCTGGGCTTTCGTGCGGTTTGTAGCACTTATCCTGGTTGAACCATCTTCATTGTTTCACCGATAACTAGTATATTCTGTCAGTTGGTTATATTTTTCCAATGACATATTAAATGCATGTTCATATTGCATTTTTGCATTATCATTGTAATTATTGTTATCAAATTAATTGAAGTTAATTCATTTTTTTTGTGTTTTCATTTTTTTTAACGTACACCTTCTCCTTTAGGAAAAAAAAGTAATTGATAGAGCACACGTCCCTAATTTGAGGTAAAATCGGTTAAGCACAAGAACTTTAAGGTTATAGAATGGGTAATAAAGGAAAAAAATACAAACTTCGGAATATTTAAGGGAAAGCTGAGTTTTTGCACGAAGCTTCCTTTTGTTGTTCTAAGCAACGTCCCAAAATTCCCGGCGATCTATGTGGCGCTATTATTGAAAAACTGTTTAAGGCTATGAACATTTTTAGGTTAAAAATATTTGAAAACTTTAAATTAATAAAAAAAATCCCAAACAAAGCAATTTTAAAATAAAAGCGGCAATTGTTGCTGGGTTATCTGCAGGGGAAACCAGAAACATGCTCTAGTAACACGTTTTATGCTTATTAAATATGCAGTAAAAACTTGAAAATATTGCCGCAAATTGTTGAAAATATGCCCCATAAAATTCAAAAATTGCTAATTTGAAAACAAAATATTCAACAATTTAATAACTGTTCTATTTAAGAAAAAAAAAAAACAATCCTTAAATTAAAATAAGTAAAGCACAAACACCATAATACTTGCAGACGAATTTTCGGGATTTAACCCTTTTTGGAAACGATGGACAGTCATCGGCCCACAAAAACAAAGTTATGTTAAGTGGTAAAAATTCATATAAGTTTGTCGAATATTATCTAGATATAAACATTCATATGAGATTTTTGGAATTTAGGGCCGGCAGCTAAATTGTTGATTCTTGTTAGCATTTAAAATGAAGTTAAAGCTTTTTATAGATAGGAGCTTTGGGCAAATGGAACTCATTCGAAAAGATTTTAATTTGCAGTAAAATATTTTGGGGCGAATTTAATCTTAATACCAACATAATTAGATGGTTTACGGACGCAACGAGTCTAATATGGAAAGAAGTTGTTCTGGGGAATATGTGAAATTATAGACCGATTCTCAACATTTACATAGACTTCGTCCTTCGTCAAGACGGGCGGATGTACATCGTTAGATAACATTAAAAAGTGACTCTGAGTCGATCGGTATACTAAAAGATTTGTACAGATTTCTATGTTTAACGCTAGATATTTATTTGAAATAGGAAAGCTAATATTTCGCAAAAAAAATTTTTTTTTTGCTGCGAAGGCTCTTGTAGGCATCTTAAAAGATTTAAATATCAAAATATGCCGAATAAACTTAAAAATGTTGCAAAAAGGCTCTTTTAACTAAATTATGCAAAAAAAAAAAAAATGGTGCAAACGGTAAAATGCTAGTGCATATTATTGGCATATTTTCTGACTTTATTGGTCGCACAAGGAAAAACATGCAATTGCATATTCATGGTTTCCCTGGTTATTAGCATAAACCAGTGACTTCACCTTTCCCCACAGGATAATAAACAGAATAATCGAGAGTTGTCCAATTGCACGAAATCAATTATCGCCACGTACTGACTTTAACAATTCGATACTGCAGTCGCCGTATTTTAATTTTTTAAAAAAAAATAACGTTAAGCATTAACTGCTGTATTCATAAAAAATAAAGTAAGTTTGAAATGTGTTTTAAGCCAAAATTTTAATAAAAATTTTCCTTAAAATGCATTTCAAATCCATTTAAATTTTTTATGAATACGTCAGTAAATATTCGTTTAAATTATACAATTTTTAGGAACTCTTTAAAAAAGACTTCTCACATAGCAGAATCCATTTAAAATGGAATAAATATTTACATATATACAGTCACACAGATAATAGTACGTACTCCCTCTAAAATTAGAGTTTAAGAATAACCCTGGATTTCTGATCGATATTTTTGCTTGCATTTGCAAGGAAGCGACACACTGTCAAAATCAAACTACAAAAAGTTCGGGTCACTTTCCGCATATAATACTTTTACACTTAAAAATTAATCTGGCAGTACAGATAATTATACGTACGATGCCAAAAGGAAAACGGTCTGAGTCTCAATCCCTAGCAAGCAAGCCCACGAGTTGAGCGATTTATAAAAAGTATTGTTAGTAAAAATCCTAAAATAACAGCAGTGCAATTCGAAACACTTTAGAAAATTACCACAATATTAATGGAAACGGGAAATTATTTCCTTTCGAAGGTTACTTTATATTATATTCAACATTTTTTATTTTTCGAATTTATTCTATAAGCTAAATTTCAGTTATGTATTTTATATAGCTTTTTTGTAATAGTCCTATCCTTCGAAAGTAAATAATTTCCAGTTTCTATTTGTTAAAATTGTTGAGTTAAATACATTCAATTTATAAAGTATCACTATCCAGTGTGACACAAAGAATGCTGACGAAGGCCGTAGCGAGTCAGAAAATGCATTACATTCTGCTGGTGTCTAATAATTGTAAATTTTTCTGTACATACAACATACCTCATTGCTGTTCAAAGGAAAGCTAAGGTAAAATGTAACATGAAAATACAATATAATAGTCTGGTAGTGTATAAAGTCATTCCTGAATAATTGAAGGAATAGGACTATTACAAAAAAACTTTATAAAATACATAACTGAAATTTAGCTCATAGAATAAATTCGAAAAGTAAAAAATGTTGAACACAATATTAATGTTCATTCAGAAAATGTGCGAAGTGTTGTGCGAAAAAGCGGATTCCATAGACTTCGCACTTAAGTATACGGGCAAATGAATAGTCTTGAATTTAAATATTGAAATAAATATTTGCTTTCATTTAAAAAATTTTGGTTTATTAACTTTTTCTAAATGTGTATCACCAATTTTTGGAAAATTAAAAAAATTTTTAAGGGGTACGTACTATTTTATCTGTGTGACTGTATGTGCTACCTTTATTATTAAATCTTTGTTTTTAAAATTGTGGATTAATTTCTCATTAATTTCCTTTTTCTCACAAAGTGCAAAATATGTTTGTTAAACCATATTTTACGGTAAAAAGTCAAAATTAATTGTTAAAATAAAACTATATCTATATTCAGAATCTCTAATTCTACACATTTTCTTAGGATTTTGAGATCAATCCTTATAGTATACTTGTATTTGGTTTTGTTTATAAATCCCTTTATATTCGTTTTATTGTTAATTATTTCCTGTCATCCTGTGTTTATGCATTAACAAAGTTTCTCTCTCATTGTTATGTATTGTTTTGCATCATTCTGTCAAAGAATGTTATTGTTATTCTTATTTTTTAGAAATTTATGTGGGAAGATGACTTGCCAGTTGCATTTCGAAACTACTTTTTTCTATTTTTCTCTAATCGTAATTCTTGAATTACTTTTTGTGTTTGATTTGAAACTGTCAAGTTTTTAATATAATTAATGATTGATGAATTTTATTTGAATTTTAAAAAGATTTTTTTTATAAAAATTATTTGGAAAATTTAACTCCTGGCGTAATTGCAATTACAATTCTAGCACAGTTTAATTAGTATGATAGATGCCAACTTGCTTATAAAGATTTAATTTAAACAAAATTTTAAGAAATAGGTCGTTGGAGGCAAATTGACAGGTCCTTTTCTCGATATCGATTATCATCAAACCAAAAAATAAGTCCCATCGCAAAGTAAATTCAGAAATTTTGTAGCGTTGTTCAAGCGTAAATCTGTTTACGATGATTTGCCAGAGCACACTGATCATAAATGTCAAAAAGTGAGCGCAGTATGACAGTTCGTTTAACATATCGTCAGCTCAGAATTGGTTTGGCGCATATGCCAAAAAGTCGGAGTGGAGAAAAACGACAAAGAAGATTTACATGAAGATTTCTCAAATTGTACCCGATAGAATTTTTTTATATTTTTACCACTGCTTCCGGTATATGTTTTGAAGAAAAATGCAAATTTTTGCGCACTTTCATGAATAAAGTTATAATTTAATAGTATTTTTTTGAAAATGAAAAATATTGTTTTGTGCCGCATACGCCACTTTTCTAAAAAAAAATTAAAAAAGTGGCTTGTTGTTGAGATGAATTTTTTTTATAGTTTTTTTATTTGGTTTTACTTTACAAAAACAGAAAAAACAGTTCTACTGTTATGAAAAATAATGCAAAAGTAAAAAGAAAATTTAAAACTTAATATTGAGTAAATTTTTATAATAAGCTTTATCAACACGTGGAAGAAATATAAGCAAGTCTTTTATGTCTCTATTTTTATGGCTGGAAATAAATGATGGTTTCGATATTTTCAAAACATTCGTCAACAAATTCTCAGGAGTTTTCAAAAAATTTTTTGATGCAGACTTAACCAAAATTGCATTTTTATATTTTTTCTCTCTGGTAGAAGTTTTATAATATATACATAAACCATTATTTTAACTGTATAGAAGTACTTTAATTTTCGAAAGTCCATTTTATTTGCTTCCAACGAGTATGTGCGAAAATTTTCCGGAAGCATTTCCATAACTTTAAGTTTTGTTTTATTATTTGGCATTGTTTTAAGCAAATTTAGTAAATGAAGAGGACTATGAATTTCAATATTCTTTAAGTACCGGTTCATAACACCATGGACACAGTCCACTTCTTGAATTAAAGAATGTTCTGGTTCTAAAGACTTTTGTATTACGGCATCAATATTATTTTGTTTAAAGAACATTTTGATTGCGGTTAATTTGATTTTTATTTTGAGGTACGCAAGAATCGCTCCATAATGTCAAAGTTTTAATAAGTGGACAATCTTTTATTAATTCATTTAAAATTTTAATTTAAGCACTAGCAATATTGTTACCACTCCATTATAAAACTATTTTTCACAAATTTATTTTCTTATTGTCATTTTACTTTGCTTTTGCTTTAACTACTTTTTTTTTTCTTACGGCAATGCAGCAAAGCAACAGTAAAATTCATTTTGTACGTTTTTGTATGAAGAATTTGCTGCAATCGCCAAACAATGGCTTGTAGAGCAAAACAGTACTTAAAAATTTTTGAAACAGTTGCTATGCAGCAAAATTAATGCTTTATATCTCAGAAACCATAAAAATTTTCGCGAAACAGGTTTTTGTTTTAGAAAGAGGGTATTAAAAAAATATATTCCTCATACCTAACTCATTTTTTTTTTAATGGTCGGTAGGTCGAACCAGTAATGAGCTGACGATATAACTCTTTCGTAAGTACTTTCGGAATTAAAAAAAAAACACGCTTTATAAAGCGTATCCGCTTGTTTTACTTGTTTTGGCTCATTATAGCATTTTTATTTTAGAACAATTTGTTCCCTGGTAGTTTGTTTTCAACAAGGCTTCTTTTGATCGCTCACTTATATGTATATAGATATAAATACTGCCCATAAAATTTCACTTACTACCGCTGTTATGTTCGGCCAGAAAAGATTTTGCAAATATCCCGTAAAAAACTTGTCTCTCTTTAAACTTTTTAATTTCTAAATAAAAAGTAAACAGTTCTTTTTCTCGAAATCTATTTTTTTATTTTTTGCTCCCTAGATTATCGGAGAGCACTACATCTCTTAACAAAAACTACAACTACAAGCGGAAATAAACAGCTGATCCGTTTTTTTTTTTAATTAAATTTAAAACAATATTCTCTACCTTATTAAAAATTCATATTTTTATTTGATTTGAAAAGCTATATAAACGTTTTTTTTTTTATAATATACATTAACTTATTTCTTTTCCTAGGAAAAATCATTCAAGAATCCGAAAAAACACTTTTAGTTTTATAATCTATGCTTTGTTTTACGGGCAACACATAAACTCAATACATATTGAAATCTTTTTTTTTTTTTCTTGAAAAGACGGCGGCGGTATCTATTGTCTAGCAAAAAAGGCACAATAATACTTATACATTTCATTGATAAGAAATTTCATAGATTCTGTTGAAAAGTGTCCTGTATAAAACATTGATTTATATACCTTTTTTTTTTAATACTGTAAAAAAAACAAACCTTAGTTTTGGGGTGAATTTTATAATATTTTTTAAAGAATTTTTTTAGTAACAGGCCTATTTTTGTATGTGAAAATAATTTATTTTCTTAACAAAATGTTTACGTTTTAAAAACAAAAATTTAGGATAGAAAATTTTTTCTAGGGGTTGCAATTTCATAAGTCTGTAAAAATCTTTGATTTTAGTTAAATTTATAGTTTAAGAGTTTTTGATTTTCCTTATAATTTAGTACGTGATTATGATTTTTTCTATGCTCTTCATGGTTAACCTTTACGTTTTTATTTTTTTTTTATAATGCACAAATTTGATTTATATAAAAGAAAAAGAATAAACGGTGAAACAACAACACCCCTTTAACTGTCAAACTAAACAAAATCCTTTTTATTTTCACTGCAGCCGGCCCTTTTTCAACGGCTTTTTAATAAATCTAAGATGTTTAATTAATGAATAAAGAAACCCTTTAAGTATGTTTGGAAGTTAAGGGTTAAAAAGGGAATCATCAAGCAGCAGCATCTTGTTTTTAATATGGATGTGTGTGTGTGTATAAGTTAAATTACTTTTTCTCCCTTTTTCTTTTTCACAACTGAATTTACTCACTTAAAAAAAGGTTTGCAAAAATATTTTTCCCGATGTAAAATTAAAAATAAAAATAATAAATTTGCTTGCAACTACTTAAAGAAATTCGTTGTGCAGCCAAAGGTTTCTAATTTGAATTGATACTCAAGTATTGTTTTTATGAAAATAAAGAAATGCAAATTTTCTTTCAATTTTATACAATTACTTAATTTGCTTAAGTACTTAAGTAAAGAACATGGAAAAACCCTTACAGCATATAAATTGATTTTCATATGCTACATTTCCGGGATATGGAAATAATTGTGTACTATTAACAATAACAACGCCTTTATCTTTACAACACCATCAATTCAATGTTTCTGCAGCCAGCCCCTATATTCGAATGTATCAATTTTCTTTAAACAATTTTCCGTTTTTGCAATTGAAATATTTAAAATTTTATTCTATTTAATATAATATGTTTTAAATTTCATATTTTTCCTTGCTTCTCCTTTTTACTAATAGCCGCAGCAGTAACAGTACCAGCAGCCAACATAGTAACAGCAATAGCAGTTTCAAATCCCATGCCTCAAGTAATAACGGTGCTTCCTACAATTTAGAATATTGTACCTCATCATCATCACTGTCACCTTTTGGTACAAGAGCAAATCTTTCATCTATTGCCTCCTGTCCATCTTCATCTGCCAAAACCATAGTTAATGTGGGTTTAGAAGAAGTCATACTATCCATTTCAAATAGCAGCAGTGCCTCACACATCTCAGCCTCATCGTCCTGTTCTTCAGCTTTAACGCTTAGTAATTTCTCAAATAATATGTGTTCTTCTAGTCGTAATAGTACAACAGCGCCGTCATCTTCAGCAACAGTAACAACTATAGTAGCGACGTCATCAGCCGGCACCAAACGTAAACGTTGTGCATCCACAAGTTTAGATGATAGGGTAAGTCAAATTAAAAAGCATCTTTCTGTTTACATCTTATGATGAGAACATTTATTTTTGTTTCCAAATTTATCCTTCATTAACTTTCGTGTAAGAGAAAAAATTAAAAAAAATAAAAATAAATTGCATCATGTGTCCTGCCTAAAGAAATAAATAAACTGGTTGGTTGTTTTTTTTTATATGTATAAGACTTTTGCGTAACGGAAATCTAATTTCTTTTTTAAAGCGAGCAATACTTTCGGGGTTGTACAAACTTTTTGGGAGGGGTGGGCCATCTCCTAAAAAATGAGTGCAAAAAACTTTTAGAAAAACCATGCTTGATCATTATGGGATATACAAACATATAAATTAAACTTTTCGAAGTATTAGATTTCTATAAATGGTGTTTCGAGCTCTTATGTATTTAGATAATTTGTAATCTAACGAGCGTCCCAAACTCCGTTGCAATTAGTTCGGGCAGGGAAACGAGAAAAGTATGTCCGCATTTGGAGAACAACCTCTGATTTTAGACTGACAAATAAATATAAAAAGGTGTATGGGTTAATTATTTATTAGGGATTAAAAAAAAGTTTGGTAGAATTTAAATCCAAACAATATGTCAACTTTATTAAATAAATAATTGAACCTTAATTAAGCTAAAGAGACCGCACTACTAGAATTTAACGTTCTCACGACAATTGGATCTGTTCGAAGGCTTGAGACTCACTCGGCCAAAAATTGTCAACATAGCAACAGCTGTATTTACCAGCAGTTTTTTCCACCAGTAAATAACATTAGACGATAGCAAACCTGTTATGATGAATTCACAAAGGTATTTTTATTAAGTGAGTAATACACAATACATCTTTTTATTTTGCCTAGGAAAAAAAATAAATATTTAATTTAATAATAGTCTTTTGAGTAAAATGTTAGATTTCAGTCTGGGGGCAAATTATGGCAGTCGTGATCGAATACTTTTTCGATTCGAAAGCAATTTTATTTCAGTCGATACTGAACGAATCGTTATTATTTTTTCAGTGTTGTGAAAACTCAAATAAGTGCTTACAACACAAAAAAAATTATTTCGATCCGTTTAGTATGGACAGAAAGAATTAGAAATAAAACTGCTTTCGAATCGAAAAAGTATGCGATCACGACTGCCATAATTTGCCACCTGAATTTGATAGTCAAATAAATTTTACCCTAGAAGAAAATGGTAAAATGTTGAAACATTAACAAATGCTCGGCGATACGACTTAATTCAGGTTATAAATGGTTGTCTCGTGGTTATGGCCACGCCAGCATCCTCAATCATTCGATTGTCAATGGTGAGGTAGACTACTGCCTCAAGGTTTGCAGTGCATATGACTTACAGGAATGAACTGCCCATTGAGATGTCCTTCCCAGAAACTGTGCTCTGGGTTTATACTGATGTCTCAAAGAAAGGTTGTAAAGTTGGTGGGATTTCTACAAATAGGAACTGGAGCTAACTGGTTAAGGTATTATCTTGTATCGTGGTATATATGAAGGGTGTTTTTTTATGAGGGACACAAGTTTAAATAATAATTTAACAAGCAAATATATACATATAAGAAAATTTTATGAAACGAATGTTTAAATATGATTTCTGCAACGTGACCGCCACTGTTGGCGCGTAGAATTTTCAATAACTTTTCGCATTATGACCATCATCGTTTTTGTAGACATATGGGCCAATGACTGCCAGCTCATAAAGCGCACCAAACAGTAATTTTCTGTGGATGTAATGGTGTTTCGACAAAAGCTTGTGGATTCTCCTCACTCCAAATGCGACAATTCTGCTTATTTACGTACACATTGCACCTGAAATGGGCTTAATCGGAAAACAAAATTTTTAATGGAAATTCAAAATCAATATGACGAAAGGAACAATTATTTTGATTAAAAAGTTCTCAACAATTTGCACGCGTTGCTCTGATGTTAGTCGATTCATAATGAAATTTTAAACCAACTAAACAAAAAGCAACTTTCAGCTGTTAAATGGATGCTAAAATAAAGAACTGATGCCAACTCAAAGTTGTGACACTCTAAAAAGAACACCCTTAATGTGTATATTAGGGTGGATCAAATTTTTTTGCGTCAAAGGCAAATCGCGATTCTTGTTCTATGGTTCATTCCAAGGAACTTTTGCCAAAGAAACCATAGGTCAAAAATTAATTTCGAGACCCCCCATTTTTCAAAATATGTGTGTAGTTTTTTCAAATTATTAGAATAGAGACAAAAAAATTGTATTTGCTCTAGCCAAACATGTATGTTGCGGTTTGTTGAGTCGAGAAATTGATTTATGTTTACTTTTATTTGCACCAGAGAGCGCTTCAGTCTCAAAGTTTTAATAGCCTAAAATTTTTAGCGTTAAAAATTAGGGATAGTGAAGATTCTGACAAAAAGTCATCAAATTGAACGAATATTTCAACAATAAAGCAATATCTCGGGATTCTTTGATTGGCATATGCTGTGAAAAGACACGGAAAGACACTTTCAATTACTGGCTAGCGTGTCCAAACGACCTTAAGAACTAAATAGAGGAGCAGTTTTGCCGGTGACCTTCGAAAGCCCTGAAAAATTTCCTATACTTGAAGCAAGAAAGACTTTCAAAAATTATTCCTTTTCGAATATTTTCTAATCTCGTCTCTGTTTCTTTCATAACTGAAAAACAAGTAAGACATATGACACCCTACACCACAGTATTTAAAAACACATCATGCTTATGTGTCCATGTAAATATGGATTTATCTATGTTTATAAACTTCATGAAATACGGTTTGAAAGTTTGTGAGAGGCAGAAATTGCCCCCTGCCTCCCCTTGTGGTCCTATTTTTTAAAAACTGTATAGCTAATGTGTCCCTATAGATATGGATCTATCTATGTTTTAAATTTCATTAAAATCGGTTTGAGAGGCAGAAATTGCCCCTATCTCCCCTCGTGGTCCGATTTTTTATAAAAATGTATACATTTTGTGACCATATAGATATGGTTTTATCTATGTTTTAAATTTCATTAAAATCGGTTTGATAGTTTCTGAGAGGAAGAAATTTCCCCCTATCTTCCCTTGTGGTCCTACGATTCGGCCCATTTTCAATAGGCTTGGTCCTTGTGCCAATAAGAACCTAGGACCCAAATTTTATCAAATTATCTCCAAAATTGCGACCTGTACTTTGCGCACAAGGTTACATGGACAGCCTGCCGAACGGACATCGTTAGTTCGAATCAGAAAGTGATTCTGAGTAGATCGGTATACTCTAAGGTGGGTCTAGGACCACTATTTTAAGGCGTTACACACATCAGCACAAATGCATAATACCCTCTCCACTATTGTGGTGTGGATAAAGTAAAAATAGGGAAAAAAATATTAATTTGGTCATTCTTTGTCTTAAATTGAATGAAATCGATATAGATCGTTAGTGTGTAATCCCATCCCCTCTTCCTAATTTTTAACGATTAACATTTTGGGCTTTTTACCTATCGACTCAGAATCACTTTCTGAGTCGAACTTACGATGTCCGTCCGGCTGGCTGGCTGTCCATGTAACCTTGTGCGCAAAGCACAGGTCGCAGTTTTGAAGATAATTTGATAAAATTTGGGACATAGGTTCTTTTTGGCACAAGGACCACGAGGGAAGATAGGGGGAATTTCTTCCTCTCAGAAACTATCAAACCGATTTTATTGAAATTTAAAACATAGATAGATCCATATCTATATGGACACATAAGCTATACAGTTTTTCAAAAATAGGACCACAAGGGGAGGTAGATGGCAATTTCTGCCTCTAACAAACTTTCAACCCGACTATACTTTCTTACTTGTTAAAGTATGAGATAGTCAAATAATCGTCAATTTCACAACAATTTCGTAAATTTTTCACAAAAAAGGCGGTAAAGTCAAAAAAATGTACGAAAGCGCCATCTGTCGGATATCAAAAATTAAAAATAATTGGATTTCTTGACCTGAAAACCGCAACATATACATATATATTAGAGCGGGTTACATTTTAAGGGACCGAAAATATGTACAAAATGTGGCATTTTGACAAAACATCGTTCTCGTCCATATTATGAAACATTTGCTGCAGAAACTTTCTTTAATTCTCTTTTGAAACTGCATTCGTATTCATGCAATAAAACTTTTGTTTACAGCATTTAAGCATTTTGTATGACTTCTCTATTTCTTTCAATAATAAACTTACAAAAACTGCTTGTACACGAAACAAACAGGCATGTTTTGAAAATCACTTTTTGTGAAAGTGATTTGAAATCACAAAAAGGTGTTCTGGAAAAAATTTATTATTCATAATTGTGATTTTAAACGAGTCAGCTAAGTGCCAGCCGCCGATTTAAAATTACTTGCTTATTTGTTTCCAGCATTTTTAACTTAGTTAAAACTTTTGCGGTTTTCAAAACACCCATTAATCACCATTGTGATTTGAAATTTTCAAAACTTTTTTGCTATCTTATCTCGACTTCAGATGTTTTGTCAAAATACTACAGATATATATGTATACGTTATTACGTTGGCTTAGGGGTATAACTAACATAATTTGTACACCCTATTTACTAAAAGTACAATGTATTCACAGTAATAAAATTATAGCTTAAATTGGTGGTCCCATGGCTCTTGTTTTCAATGTTACTATGTTCCTGTTACTTTAAATTTTAGAATAAAGTCACAATGTTAAAATTAAAACTGAATGACCGTCTTTTGACTATTGTGTCCAACGTCGCTTAAACACCAAAAGTATAAGTTTAATACGGTAGATTAACAAATTGATAACATTAGAATGCTGCAAAAATAACAAATAAAAGTACTATGTATTTTCTAACTTAAAAATTGATTTGCTTCTTTTTTCGCAACATTAATTAAGGTAAGTTTTTGTAAAACTAAAGTAAATTTTTTATTTTTTGAGTGCTGTAGGTGTACAGGATTTTTGTCAAGTCAAAATATATAAGTTTAAAAAACTAAGTTCAAATTGTTGTTATTATAATACTGTAGGAGTGCAATTTAAATGTGGTATTGTATTGGAAGTACTGTGATGACACGGCATGTGACGAAAAGTCTTAATTTTGTATTTATAATGCTACTGTAGTACTTCATCTTTGTAAGAGTCACAATTTCTGCCTGGGAAGTTTATATTTGTAATATACAGACCAACCTCTACCGGTTTCATATGAAATTATTTAAAAAAGATTTTCATCGCATCAAAGTTAAAAAAGATTTAAACATGATTTTTGTTTTTTATTAAATCATTCCCAACATTTGATTTTGTTTTTGAAGAAATATGCAAATAAGTTTGTACATCCCAGTAATTTTTCTATAATTTCCTAATACTTGTTTTTTAATGAGTATGCAAAAAAAAAAAATTGAAAATAAAATTAGCATAAATGCATTATCCCGTAAGGAAACATCCTAGACATATGGCTAAATGAAAAAAGCGTTACTTTTTTCACTGGGAAGTTTGTCTTAAATAAAACAAACACAGATATCTTCCTATCCTGACGACTACATACATAAATGCTTCCCCTTAACCCTGAGGTTACCTTAACAAACATGCAATTTCTCAACACAAAAAGTATGAAAACCAAGAAGACGGTTAAAAAACAAATGTCGTTATGTTTTGAATATATAATTAGGTAATGTCTCGAAAACAAACTTGTTATACCATTATATTTTGGTAGCTGCCTGCTAACAATAGTTTAGAAGAAGCCCAAAAAAGGACATTTGTTTCTTTTTTTTTTTTTTTTTGCTTGAATCTATTACTAATAGTAAATTTTAAATATACGTAGGAAGTTCTTTCCGTTTTCTTTATTTCAAACTATTATTTAAATTGAAGACAAAACCCTAGATTATAACACGCAAGATAACACCATATCATTAAAGTGATCGTTTGCCTGGTGCTTCTTTTTTATTTCTTTAAAAATTTGCCGATCATATCATGTTTATCATTTCTCTTCGACAATATGTCAACTACCTTCTTACTTTTATTTTTTTTTTATTACATTTATTTTGTTAATTTTTTACATTTCTATATTAAAGCTAAAACTTCCTTGTTCCTTTTTGTTAAATGTCCATCTCTTTTATATGTCTATTTCTCTGTTTTAAGGATAAATGCCTACTCATTCCTATATTATCATCAATCTATTGTGGCACGTTCGTGAAATTAAAAATTTACATAAAAAATAAATTTTGTGTAAATATTAACACAAAAATAGTTTAGTATTTTATTGTTACACATAAAAATAGCCTAATTGTTTTTGTTATTTCTGGTTTTATTCCCTTTTTTATAATGTCTAAAAAATTTCCTGCTTTATATCCTGGTGATAAAGTTTTGTATTTATTTTATTTTATAACGTCTGCTGTTGGTTCCTTAAATTTGTAGTTTTTTTTTATTATTGTAAATATTTCTTGTCATTTTCTTTTAACGTCTGCATAAGAAAAATAAAAATTTCAAAATTTTACAACCCTCTCTCTTGCTCTCTTATTTTAAATATGTTTGTAAATTTTGTTGTTCAAATGTCCTCCGTCAAGGTGTTTACGCATGCGGAACTATTTTTTGCTTGGTTAAATTTTTTACTGTTTTATAATCGTAGAAGAAGTACTTACTTTATATGTTGTTGTTATTATGTCCTTTAAAAAAAAAAAAAAAAATTGCATTACTTGTTTATGGTACTATAAGCATTTGTGTGTTTGCACACCTTTACTTAAGTGTTAGTCGCTGCTTCTTATATTGTTGTTGTTGCATTTTTTTCATAATTTCTTACATTTTCAACAAATGTGTTGATTTGCACCCTATTGCTTTCAAGTATTGAGTCCTTTGGTGTTGATTGTATGTGTGTTTGTGTATGCAAGGGTATGCGAAAAGTTTTTATTTATGTACATATATTCAAACTAACCTAGAAATTCCAGTGCATATTTTTGTGGCATGATTGTTTTGTTTGGGGTTTTTTATATAAAAATGATTCTAATTTTTTAAAAATTATTGCTTAAAGTCCCAAATACGTTGGAAATAATTGTAATAGGAAAAAAGTATAAAGCAAAATATTTTGTTTAAGGACAACTTGATTTTGAACAAGATTTTTTGTTTCAGATATTTGCCTCTGAACAATTAGTAATTAAAAAAAAATTGTCAACGTTCTAAATGAAAAAAAAATCGAATTGGTTTTTATTACAACCTGGAATCAAATTTGGAATTCAATACCGATTCACAGCTTAGAAAGACTAGCAGAGAAAGAGAGAACTAAATTCAGCTGAAAAATTCTACTGATATCGTCAGCTCATTGTTAGTTTGACCTTCCTACCATTTATGTCAGGGGTCTTCGGAAAACACATATCAAACGTAAGACGGACAGATGGACATCGTTAAATCAACTTCGCTTTTCATAAGAACCCAGAATATATATACTTTATAGGGTCTAAGATCAATATTGTAGAAATTACAAACGGAATGACAAACTTACTATATAAGTATATGCTTTTACCTTCGGTTTGTCAAAGTTATTTTTGGGAATACAAAAGTTGTTATTAATAAGATTTATTTATGACGTGCTTTATTGCCAATTTTTCATTTTTGTGTTTTTAATTATGGTTGATTTTTTTTATATACTTTCTACAATGTAGAATTTTACAATGTTATCTGTACCAAAGTGTACCAAAAAAGTTGTGCTTAGAAGAAACTCTCGATAGAAGTTTTGAAAATTTTAAAAAATTAAAACAGGACTCGAATGGCATAATGGAAGATTTTATATGTTTAGAGAAATCCAGCAAAAGGACTGAGAAGTAAGATATTCCGTATTGTGGGTTGCTTTCGATTTCTCCAACATCAACGATAAGTGAAAGAATATTTTTGAAGTCAAAATTTATCAAAACTAAAGAAAAGAGTCGCTTAGATCCTAAACATCCAAATTATTTTTCTGAAAGATTATTTTAAAGATCTCCCTTAACTATTGAAATTGCTATTTTAGTTCAAGAATTGTTATGTTATTGTTATAATAAATAATTTTTAATTTTTATTTATTGAATTACTTAATTTCAAAAAAACTTTATTAATCGGTTAAACGATCAAAAACAAAATTAACCGATTAAAGCAAAAGCCCGATTAAATGAATACCCTAATAACAACCTAGTCCTTTTCATAAGGACCCAGAATATATATACTTTATAGGGTCTTAGATCAATATTGTAGAAATTACAAACGGAATGACAAACTTATATTTACCGTTTTACCTTCGGTGAAAAGTATAATAACTGAGTTGAGTTGTGAATAGGGATGCCAATTGGGATTGATTTTAGAAAATTCCGGGATTAGGGATTTTGAAATCACGATCCCGAAATTCCGAGATTTCTGGATCCCACGATTTTTTTTAAATAAACAACACTTTTTATTTATTTATGAACTTTCAAAAGGTATTATATCGAGCCCTTATAGCAAAAATGATGTAACCAACAAAAATGAAATTTTACAGCAGTAGGTTTTTTTTAAATATTTTTGCTTCAAGTATAGGGTTTCTTTTGAAATTGTTTTTGCTCTTATTTCGTAAGGGTACTTCAAAGAGATATGAGACTTTTAGAGATGATGCAAATGATCAACAATTATCGATTTTCATCAAAAAACAAAAATCTGAAATGTAGTTGGTTACATAATTTTTGCTATTAGGGCTCGATATATATAACATATATTTTTAATAATAAGAACATTTTAAAAAAATTTTTTTAAAAAACGCTTTTCTTAAAAAAGAACATTAAAAAAAAATTTTGCCCCCCCTTCTAGATTTTATCCTGGCTACGCCCATGTATTCGTGTATTTTCATCGGGAATATGTATGCCTGCAAAGTTTCATCCATTTGCATTGAGTATAAGGCGGTTAAATTAACGTTACAAGATTTGATTTTCCGAAGTGAAACTAAAGAAAAAGTTTTAAAAATTTTGCCCACCCCCCTAGATTTTATCCTTGCTACGCCCATGTATTCGTGTATTGTCATCGGGAATATGCATGCCTGCAAAGTTTCATCCATTTACATTGAGTAAAAGGCTGTCAAAAAAGCATTTTACCAAAAAAAAATGTTTGCCCCCTCCCCTAGATTTTATCCCGGCTTCGCCCATGTATTCGTGTATTGTCATCGGGAATATGTATGCCTGCAAAGTTTCATCCATTTGCATTGAGTAAAAGACGGTCAAAAAATCATTTTACCAAAAAAAAATTCAATAAAAACTAACATTTTTTTACACAAAAGTTGATATATTAAAAATCCCGGGATTTCGAAATTTCCCGTTTGGCATCCCTAGTTGTGAACCGTAATAAGGGCTTAAATTTATTTTTAAAAAGTAGCTTTTTGTGCTGCATACGTATACTTACTGCTGCGTATTGCTTGAAGCACTTTTTTCTGGCGGCAATGGAGCGAAGCAAGAGTGAAATTTATTTTGTACATTTTTGTATGAGCAATTTGATGCATTCGCCAAACAGTGGTGTGTAGAGTAAAAAAAATGTTAAGACAACTTTAAAATAGTTGATATGGAGCAAAATAATGCTAAATATCTCAGAAACCATAAAAAACAGGTTTTGGACTCAGAGAGGGGGTATCCGAAATTTATATATCCCAACCTAACTCAATTTTTTTAAATGTTCGGTAGGTCAAACCAATAACTGACAATTTTCTCATTCTTATTAAATTTCTTTTGACATTGATTAACTGGCAGCTAATACAATTTAATGGCACAAAAATTAAACCGAAAACGTTGGGAAAAAATTCCCGAAAGTTTTCCCTTTTAAAATTTCAGAAATTTTAAAATTAGTTTTTTCGGTTTTTCCCCTAATCTTTGAAAACTTTGTAAAAACTGGAATTTTACACCCCATGACACTCCCTTGGGCTAGTCAAGCACTGGTTTTCTTAAAATATAAATTGGATTGGAGGCTGTCAGGACGAAATTTCACAACGTGACTCCCCCTCAACTGAAAGGTAAATCAATATATGTATGTTGAGTATCTTCTTCCAAGTCCAAAACATACTAGTTTAAAATTTTTCTAATCAATATTTCAAGCAATATACCAGGACTGTAACAAAAATTTATTATTTCTTTACAATTCATCTTTTGCTAAAACTTTGTTATAGTCGACTCTGACTCTGATTATCGTCGGTTGATTATTTAATTGTCGTATGTCGTATGTAATTTGTATCCACATACGACAATTAAATAATCAACCGACGTTATGTCTACCTATCTCCTTTAAAACTCCTTAGGTGGTTTACTTAAGATTTTTTATTATAATTCATTGCATACTCTGGTGCTTAGGAACACATCTGTCTTTTAATATCTATTTACCCAAATAGCTTAAAAACATACAAATTGTTTATAAGGGATAGCTACTCGTATCTTCAAGAACACACTACACCGCGTGAAGCAATATTTATTAAAATATTTTGCAATTATCCTTAACATTTCAATATCCTCTTGAAAGTTAAAATATCTAGTTGGGACTTAATAAATGTCTAAATAAGTATAGAAAGAAATATTATCTTGCATTTTAAACGCCTGATTTAATAAGCAATAGTCAAGAACTAAATAGAGCATTTAGCCGAGAAAAATTATAAATACCTAAGTATAAGATCTGTGTTAGGCAGTAACTAAAAGAAATAACATATGTTTAATATAACAATTAGGCAAAATAGTAAATTAAAAAAAAGAAACTAAAGAGCTTAACTAATTTGAAGACATATTAAGGAACGTTTAAATGTACATCGTTATAAAAAATTTAAGACATACAAACGGCCAGTCAAATTAACTTTATTATCCTTATCATTTTTGTCAATAAAACTTCTTCTTTTACCTAAATAAAATGTGGCAGATGATTGAATTTTATTTTTATTTCTCAAAATAACTGTTATAAAACTTCTATTATTGCTTTATAATAAATTCCCCTAGATAAGAAATGTAGCAAACAGCATTTTGTGTTAGAAAAATCACAAAAATGTTCTTAACATATTGATGTTTTAAAGTTCTTTTTGAAAAAAAAACCGAAAATTTCTTTTGATAAAGTATTCTATAATGTTGCTTCCTTATTTTATGGCATAAGCGTCGCAAGTCACAGGACACCTTTACATTTATTATATTTTACTATTATTATTTTTTCGATTACATACACTTTTTTCCTTGTCGTCCTTAGTGTTAAGGCTTGTTGTTAGTCTTTGTGGTGGTGGTTGCATTAAACAAAATTTTGTCGTCCTCCGTTAAGAATAGTTTATGGAAAATAAAGAAAAAAATACAATGAAATTAAAAAGCATTAGTAATTTCTTTTGTTATTTCTTCTACATATCTTGAGTTCTTCTTCCAGGTGTAACAAATACAAACTATTATTACTTACTACCTTTGGACGCATGCGCTCCTTTTACAACTGTCTTCTATTTTATTCTCTAGTGATTATTGCAACTGCCGTTGCTCATGTGGGGTATTTTCATTTTTTAATAACGTCAAGATGTGTTGGTTTAATTGATAACAAAAAAAAACCGATAGCAATTGTTTATTTTTTAGGATAAACGAAATTTTTTTTTTTTTGTCAATATCGAAAGAAGGATATGACATCAATTGTTTATAATTATTTCGTTTTTTAACTACAATTTTAAACAAACACAAGGTTTTAACTTGGTTTTTGTTTTTAATTGAAAATGTACGAAAGTATACGATTTTGTTTGGTGAATGGTAAAAACAACCATTTTCATTCAGCACTATTATATTATTGATTTGTTTGTAACTTCGTTTTTTATGTCTAGAAAAAATTAGAAGCATAGCTACATATTCCAATTTTTTTTAGGAATTTTTTGGCCAACAAAAAAATGATTCTAAGACGACTGCGCCTAGTTAAATTAAGTTTAACTTTGCTTAAAGTTTATTTTATTGCGGAATTTCGGTTTTTTAGTGTTTTCAATAAACTAAACCGTTTTTGTGCAACCTCCTCAATTTTCGAAATAACGGTACGTCGAAAACAAGAGCTAGCCTAAAATAACGGTTAGCACCACTGGATTCAGCGTACCCGAATTAGGTTAAAACGCCAGGTGCCCCGCTTGTCTCAAAAAAAGTGTCCAATTCTAGCACAGTGATCTTAAAGGCATATAAAAAATAATTTTTAAACCAACCGTTTTGTTACCAAAAAGTAATTAAAATAACACGACAGTTTTACTGCGGGTAGATGAGAATATTATATGTCGATTTTTTTTTTTTTAAGTTAAAAAAATAAAAAATTTTAGTTAATACTTTCTTTAAAATGGTTTTAATTTATGGTTTATTAAAACTCTTGCTTAACTCAAGTAGATTACACTATTGTTTTTAGAATTTCTTCGAAATATGTCTAAAGTTTAGTTTATATTTTCGTCTTATCAGATCCAGTCATAGAGCGATAAGGTCCATTGTGAATCTATTTACAGTAAGGAAAAAGAAGTTATTGTCTGCGTCTACTTCAGGCCACCGTGCCCTAGGATTATGGCAGTCAATGCTACTAGTTCAGGCCTTATTTAATACAAATGAATAGTTCTTAATCATGCTTGCCCTAAATTTTACCAAGAAAGATTAAAATTGTTTGCTAAAATTGGAACGATTTTCTTCTCACGACAAAATGCATACATATTTGATGATAACCTCAACTTCTTCTGTTACTGCAGTTAATGATCTGTAATATTTGTTCAGGTGCAAAGGGTTCGGCCGTGTTAATGGCGATGGACCTAGGTCTCCTAGAAATCTGACTCAACAATACCACATCGAGCCTAGCACCTGCCTATACTTCGCCTACCGAGTTAAAGGTTAGCCACTACCAGAAGTAGAAATCCTCTTCCCAGCTACTCCTGCCAGCACGGCTTACGCTAGTCCTCGCATTGAAGCCTCTGCATCGATTAACTTCCCTCTGCGACTACCCATCGCAGGGTAGTCATCGTTAAAAAGTTTTCATCTAATATAATATATTGTTGTCATAAAATTCGATTGTAAACTTTATTTGAAATTTTTATGACCACCGGTCAAAAAGTTCAGCTGTTTATTTGTCTTTCTATTTAACTATTTAAACAAAAAGAAAATTTTCTTCTTGAACTTTTCTTTATTCAAGAATATTCAAAATGATTTATTGTCATTTTCTAGTCGTCTAAAATCATGTCCGTCCTCCATTTGAAATGCTAAAAGCAAAACATCTGCTTTTTTGGCCAACATTTTTTATAGTCGGTCGCCAACCAGCAGCAGCTTCTTTTCTAATTAAACAATTTACAATAAAACTCCAATAGATACTTCATCATTTTTACGATGCTTTAATTTTAATGAACTGTGACATTTTGCTAGTTGATTTTTCTTGAAAAGAAGAATTTCTGGATTTATACGCTTTTAGGAAAAAACAAAAAATTTGAATTTTAGGAATAAAAGTTAGGAAGGCTGGGTAAAATTAAATTGGTTATGCTTTCTTGATTGTGCACAAAAAAAAAGTCATGCAATTTTTAAGATAAAAAAAAATGTTGCCTTAAAACTGAATAATTGCTGTTGATCTATATTTTATAAAAAAAAACGAGAACAAAATGATAAGGGATGCTTTTTTGCATTTAATTTCGTTTGGCAAGATGTATGACTTTAATAATTGTTTGAGTTTGTTTGGAAAAAATCTCTACATGACTATTTAATAAAGATTTATGAGAATCTTCCATCGTCTTAGTGATGATTTGTTTTTCTTGGTGACCTTGTAGCCTTTTAAAGATATTTTCTTTAAACAAGAAATAATTTCTACAATAATTCTTTTGCATTTTAGCAATTGCATCATATAGAAATTGTTGTAAGGATTTAAATTGTCTAACTTTAAGGAATCTTTTTTTTTTATTTGTTGGTATTTTTCTTAATCAAAGATGTGCAAAGGTACCTGGTTTGACAAAAATCTTCATATTTTTCATCTCTTTGTTTAAGGATCAAGGGATACACAGAGATTTGATGTGTTGTTGTTGTTGTATTTGCTGCAATATTAATATATGTATATTCGTTTCGTTTTAACTATTGTTTAAACAACTACATAAATGCAGGAATTTTTGTTTTTGCATTTACTTAGAAAGGATCTTAAAGGTTTTTTTTTGTTTCGTTTCTTTTGCTATGACCTTCGTTAAAACCGTTTTCAAAAAATTTAAGGGTAAGAAAGCAATAAAAGAAGATCCTTTTAAGATCGCAACTTATAACGAGTAGTTTACACACATACCTCCACAATAAGTTCAAAACAAAGACAGACTTACTATATAGGTTACGATAGTGTATAGAGCAAGAAAGATATAAAAAAATCAACCCTCATATATTCGTTACTTTTTGAGGACATGCTTGAATTCTTTAACATTTCAAACTCAGTTCCACTGGGAAAGTCAATGCGTCAACACACGCAAACGCATTAAAAGTTTTAACAAAATAAAAAGTACAAAAAAAATCAAGATCTCTTATAAATTCCTATGCATCAATAAAAATCTTAGATATTTTTAATAAAACGAAATATGTTTTAAAACTTAAAAAAAAAAAAAATATGTACCAAAAATTTTTAAAACCAAAGACTGTTGTATTTTTACAAAGTTAAAGTGCAATATTTAATTTAACAAAATTATTTATAACAAAATTTTTACAAAAAAAACTCTCGTTGTTTTTTTAACATCCCTCTTTCTCTCTAACACTTGTACTACTTATTTATTGCCTACACGAGAACAAAATTCTTGGGAAAATTTTCAAATCTGGCTTGTGTGATAAAACCGGAAAATTCTTTTTATTTCGTAAAAAAAAGTAAATTGGTAACAAACCTTTAATGAAAAAAGTGTTTTTGTGCGTTCTTCATTATCATTTTGGAAATTTGTTGCAGTGGCAGTGAGTGATCAAACATTTTATGTTATTATGAAGTGTGAGCGCAAAAGAAAAGTTATTGAAATGGTAAATGAAAATTTTGTTTCACTTTTTATTAAAAAAAAATTCCATAATCATCATTAGTTATAATTTTTCCTTTTTTCATGGCATTTTAAAAAAGTTAAGGGCGTAAAAAAGGTTGAAAGCATTTAAATTTAAATTAATCATTAAAAAGAAATATAAAAGCAATATAATTACACAAATTTTGACTAGATTTTAAGTATAAATGAGATTGAAAATGGATAATTATCACTCAAAACCATTTAAAATTGGAAATGGAATACAAATAAATATGGGTTAAAATAGTTGTTATTCAGGCATGTTCTCGAAAACATTCGAGTGAAAATGAAATCGAACAAATTTTAAAAACGATCTTGTTTTGAAAGCTTTTAAATTATGACCTTTGAGTTTCGAGGCCCTATGCTCCTTATATGAACAAAATAAAACAATATATGTATATGTATATACATATGCATATATACTTATCTTTACCAAAACTACATTTAAAATTACGAAAAACTAAGGTAATGCTTAAAACAATTTAGCTTTAAATCTTTATCGATTTTAATAACACATGGCCAATTACTTATGTGTAGTTTATAGAACACGAGCGCCTTACTCGTCCGTTCAACTTACATTTAAAACCAGTGATGCCAATTTTTTGTGAGCAAAAAGCACTTTAAAATTTAAAAAAAGCACTAAAAAGCACTATTTTGAACAAAAAAAAAAGCGTAAAAAAGCACTAAGCCATTTTTTAAATTTAATTAAACACAAAACAAGTTGCATTCGGCTGTGCCGAATATTATATACCTCCAAAATTTAAAAAAGGCGATGGCGTTGATGGGTGACCATTTTCATTTAAAATTAAATATACAGGTATGTGATGAAAATCAATCGATTTCAAAACGACCGTTTTTAAAAGGTGTGATGAATTTCGAACGATTTTAAAATCTATTTCTGAATCTGGCCTGTTGCAATTACCGAAAATTTGCAGTGACCGACCATTCTTTATAAAACTTAATGACAGCCCAAATTTTAATAAAAAAAAAATGTTGTCAACGCTAAAAAGTAAACGTTTTGTAAAATTTCCAAATTGCTAGGAAGCCTAGCTCTGACCTCGTAAATAAAGTTTTTGGTAAAACGAATGCAACTTTCTTTTATCACTTTTTTTTATCATTTGAAACCTTAAAATCTTTATATGCCTTCCCAAAATTGTACCCCAAATAGCAAATCTCATCTTAATCATCCTGAATATAATCGAGGTTTTAAAAAATGGTACAAAAAAAAATAAATATTGTAAAAGGCACTTAAAAGCACTGTGAGAAATTGTGAAAAGCACTATAAATACCCGCTTTTCAAAACCGGGTGTTTAACAAAATTTCGGGTATTGCATAAGCAAAAAAGCACCAAAAAATACCCGAAAGGCACCAAAATGGCAACGCTGTTTAAAACAAAAACAAATTTCGAAATTTAGTTTATGTTTTAAATGTAAGTTGAACGGACGAGTAAGGCGCTCATGTTCTATAAACACCACATTAATAGACATGTACTATGTATGTATGAGTTTTTATTTTCGAAAGTTAAAAATATTAAAAAACTTTTATCAAAACTCTGAATTTGGTATTCGTACATGTTCGAAATACTAAAAAGTATTTTTCGGATATTAAAAATTTTATTTTCGAAAATGGGTCATATACCTATACAAAAACTCAAATAAATTATTCGAAAATGTGGAAAAATTGTATTGTATTGTATTCGAATTTATTTATTAAATATCAAGCCTTCATTTAATTTACTTTAGAAAATCAGAAAATGTAAAAGGAAAAAAAATTACATTGTTGCAATAAATTGATTATGATCTACTTCGAATTCAAAACGAACAATAACTTCAAATATAAATTCATCCAAAATAATAATAAAGTATTCATTAAAATATATAAATTTAAACAGTTTTAAAAACATTTTACTAAGCAATTATCTCTTTATTTTATTTTAAGGACCCTGAATTAGGCTTTGAACCTTCTGCTAAACGTCAACAACGCATACCCTCACTATATCAAAGTGATAATGTCTCTGTGGTCTCCTCCGTCTATCCATCTCCTGTTGATGAGATTTTGGCTCAGGAAATCGATACACACAGCTCTTCAGAATGTCTTTCCACCGGCACAGACTTTGAAGTGGTCAATAATAATATACCCGATAGTCCCAATAGTTTAAGGCAGGAAGACGATTTAATCGAAGAGGAGGAAGTCGAAGATGATTTGGCACATAATGTGGAAGCTGATGATAGTGATCATATAACGGACGATGATGATGTCGATGATATCGTATCGGTCACAGCATCACCCTCTTCAACCGATTCTACAAAAATATCACAAATTTACAATCCTTCTATTACACAAAACACCTCCGATGAGGTAGATGATGCGAAAGTTCATCATGGCGAACGTACCCCGGGCCAGAGATTGTCTACCGGTAAAACACAAAGCTCAAACAAAACATCCGCCACTCATATTACACAGCCAAAGGTTAAGTCGTTTGATGATTACTTAAATACCCATTACGACGATTGTATGACACCGGCCGCTGATCCTGAACCACCCAGACAATGTCCCTTGCCTGCTCTGTCTTGGGCTAATGCTCAAGATGTCTGGCAACTGATGTGCAAAAAAGATGAACAAGCTTCTTGTTTAAGAGATTGCAATATGTTGAATCATCACCCCGGACTACAGCCACGCATGCGAGCCATTCTACTCGATTGGTTAATAGAAGTATGTGAGGTGTATAAACTACATCGTGAAACTTATTACTTGGCCGTCGATTATTTAGATCGTTATTTAAGTGCCCAAAAGAATGTACAAAAGACCCATTTACAATTGATTGGCATAACCTGCCTGTTTGTAGCAGCCAAAGTTGAAGAAATTTACCCACCGAAAATTGGTGAATTTGCCTATGTCACTGATGGTGCTTGCCAAGAATCTGATATTTTGCAACATGAAATCCTATTGTTGCAAGCTTTAGAATGGAGTATTAGCCCTGTAACACCCATTGGATGGTTGGGTGTTTATATGCAATTAAATGTTAATAATCGTACGCCTGCCTCGTTTCAAACGCCACAAAATCTTAGAAATAATAATAACAATTATAATAATAATAATAAAAAGGGAATTAAAACCTACTCCACAATAAACACTGCCTCAAAAATACAAGAACCACAACCTGCCCTTAATAATAACACCACTTCAGCAACAAGTTTACAAAATTGTGAAGTCGATGATGCTTTTATTTATCCACAATTTTCGGGATTAGAATTTGTACAAACAGCTCAATTATTAGATTTGTGTTCGCTGGATGTTGGTGTTAGCGATTTTCCATATTCGGTGATTGCAGCTGCAGCTATTTCACATACATTTAATAGGTTAGTGGATTCAAATACTATTTTTTTTTTTTTTTTTAAGAAAATTTTATTTCAATGAAAATCCATACTATTTTTGCTACAAAATTAGTAAAATCGTTTTAATTAATTCAAAATTTCTTTGTTATTTATTGGTGAATTTTTTGCTTGATTTTAAATTTCCAGAGAAACTGCTTTACGTTGTTCAGGTCTCGATTGGCAGACAATACAGCCATGTGCTCGTTGGATGCAGCCTTTCTTTGAAGTGATATCTGAAGAATCCCATAATTTACATTTAATAGAACAAAATGAACAAATCACAAACAAATTTGGTTTGGGCCATATCTGTCCAAATATTGTGACAGATGACTCACACATAATACAAACTCACACAACAACAATGACAATGTTTGTAAGTATTTTTAAATTATTTTAATTAAATTTTTTTTAAATTTTACGATTTTCAAAATTTTTTTTTATTAATTTTTAATACATGTCATTTTGAATTATCTTTTTAAGGATCGTGCTTGCCTTTTACAAGAACAACTATTGGCTATGGCTACAAAAATCAAACAAGAAGCCTCACCAGCTACTGGTCTTATGTGTCCCGATGGTTTACTAACACCACCAGCATCTAGTCGCAAACCCATGGTCATTTTAGATGAGGATGATGAAAATCATCAAGATCTTCAAACAGCCAATTGAGTTTTAAGGTTTGTTGTTGTTTTAAATCTTTAAAAAAAAAAAAGATAAATAATATAAGACTTAGTGTTAAATAAGTTCACTTTTTAAACACTGCCCCCAAAACAACAATTACTATACTCTCTACTATACCCTCTTTTAAAAAGTGTGGTGTCATTGTTTTTGTATCATACAAATTACAGCAAATTTTTGTAAACATTTTCAAAAAGAAACAAAAAACAAATACGTTAAGTAAATTTAATTTATTATTAACTTTTATAAAAAAACACCCAACAAAAGAAAAATTTAATTATATTATACACCCCACACACTAAAAAAAGTAATTATTCGTTTTTTATTTAGCTAAGTCTATCTAGTAATAAATTATAATTAAACTTTTAGTGTTAAAATTATTATTTTTAATGTAAAAAGCTTAAACAATTATTAAAACATAAATCCATACACAAAAAAAAGCAAACATAATTCCATATTAAATGATCTTATTTTTAAGGCTGTAGTTCTCTAAGAAAAATTTACCCACACACACACAATTTAATTTCAATCTCTCTAAAATTTTTAAATTTTAGTTTAGTTTAATATTGTTGGAAAAAAAATTAAAATAGTTTACAGGAATATTGAAAAATATTATTTTTTTTTTTTTTTAATTTCAAAACATTTAGCAAAATTGTTTTTCTTTAAGGGGGTAATTTTGTTGTTCACTTCACCTTGCGTTGAGAAAATTTTCATATAAAATTTTTTGAATTTTCAAAATTTCAAAAAATTTTATATGAAAATTTTCTCAACGCAAGGTGAAGTGAACAACAAAATTACCCCCTAAATCTTTATTATAACTTCTTTTTAATGTACATACATACATGTATATAGTTAAAAAAAACTAAAATAATTTTCAATTTACTGACCTAAGTTGAAAAAATTCGTTAAAAAAGTAGACTTTTCAATTTAAAACTTTAAATGTCTTGTGCCAACATATTTTGTAAATTTTTTAGTTATTATTCTTTTAATTTAGTTAATGAATTATTTAGTTTATTTAGTTTAATTTTTAGTTTGTTTTTAAGCTCATTTTCATCTTTGGTTTAACACATTTTTACTAACTTCAACATTTTTCTTTTTCTCATTTAATTGTTGTAAACTAATCCACTAACAGTAGCTGAGTAAATTGAGGAATTTCTTTTGCTCTCATTTTGAAGACTAAAAACACTTATTTTCTTAATTTATTGTAATTCTTTCATTTTGATTTTGTTTTAAATAGCAGTTTTTATTTTTTTATTGTTTTTTCCATTACTAACACATACAAACAAACCTTTAAGGGGAAGGAATTTTAAAATAAAAGATATATCAAAGAATTTGAAAAATTAATTGTACAAATAGAGATCATAAACAAATTTTTTTAATCAAACACTTTCTTTCTCCTTTTCACTTCGAAATTGTTTTTAATATCGAGTTATACTATTTAAAATCCGCCAAAATAGTGAATATAATTTTTGAAAAAGATCAATAAAGTATATTTTTAAAAGATCGCTTATACAATTTTCCTGTTTAACCCATTTTTCACCGACCGGTTATTATAATGACCAGCACTCACTGTTTTTAACTGACAAATACATTTTAGGGGAGTATGTGGTGAGGCTGTGCTAGAAACCGAGTCACGGCAACTTGCAGGGGTGTGCTGGAAATCGGAAACGTAAAACGCAAGAATTTTTAAAGTCGTTTTTTTAAAAGATATCTGTAATAAAAACAATTTGTGACAAATATTGTACAAGTATTTATCTACTTAACAGAATTTTGTAACAAAAATTATAAAAATTAGATTTAAAGTGTATTGAAAACAAGCTTTAAATTCTTGCGTTTTCGATTTCCAGCACACCCCTGTTGGTATTTGATGCGACAAAAGAAAAATGGGCTAATGAGAGTTTCTTTGCTTAATAACTAAATTGTTTTTGCGATTTGGTACAAGTACTTTAAAAATATATTAGTTTTAACAGTCAATATTAAAAAATTGGTTTCTTTTAGAATAATATTTTCTTATCACAACATGATTTTTAACATTTTTTTGTATTAAAAACAGAGTCCAATCTCCGTTTTTCGATGTCGATTTAAATAACAATTCAAATGTAAATTAAAGGCAATATCGATTACCGTCATCAACTTCTTCTTAACTTATTTAAGGAAATTTAAAAAGTTGGATTCAAAAACTTAAAATTATGTGAAAGTTACCATTTTCCTAATACATACTTACATACGTTGTTGTGAGATCTAAAGAACAGGTGTTGCTGAGTTCACAATCCTTGGACAGTGTTCGTTAAAATCCGAGTCGTCCCGATGCGTAGAACCGATTGTCTTGGGAACTTTATATTACATATTTACTTACCAACGCTTTGCTAATAAAGTTTAAATACCCAAAATTAGCTTAACCATTTTTTGGATTAAGCAAATTTAACATTAACTTGGAAGTCATAAAAAATAATTTAAATATTAAAAATATAATATTTTTTTTTTTCATATAAATTTTCCTCCCAATTTAATTTAAAATTGCTTCTATCATCGTTGTCTTAACGGAAAAGACTTGTTATGTAATTCAAATAATGAAATCGAAATAATCTTTAAAATTAAGCATTTTTATAGTTAAAAACAAATACTTTTTACAGTTTTTAAATCAAAATTTTAGCTTAAAATTATGTAAAAAAAATACAAAAAAATGGCCGAAAATTTCAACACTCCTTAAATTCTATTAACAAAATAAAATGTTCTCTTCGTAAATTAATTCACTAAAAAAACAGGAATTCTAAGCAAATGCTGGTCCGTAATCGAATTTTTCGTTTTAACTTAATGAAAAATAACATTTTCTCTTCTTTAATTAACTCAAAAATGAAAAAAACCTGCAACACCTAAAATTCATAAATTTTACCAAGCACTCTCACGTAAATTAAATATCGAACTTTTTTTTCTAAATCCTTACCGAAAAAACACTTCTCTTCATAAATTAACTCACTAATACATATAACAAAAACAGGAGTTTAACAATAAGATGCTTTTTCTCTCTCTCTCTCTCTCTCTCTCTCTCTCTCTCTCTCTCTCTCTCTCTCTCTCTCTCTCTCTTTGAAAACTAACTCGTACTAAAAAATTAATATTTTCTATCCTGAACTAACTCACTAATAAACAAAAAGGGATATATTGTTTATGAACTCTTAGGCAAAATACAAACAAAATAACTTATTTTCTCTCTTTGTCTCTCTTAAACTTAAATCAAACCGTTTTTTTTCTTCATAGATATATCTTTTGTTTAAAAATTCGTTCTAATTCAAACTTTTTTAAAATTTTAATTTTCTTATTTTAGTTTTGTTTTTATTTTTTTTATAAACCAGACGCAAGGCCAGAAATTTTCTTAAAAAAGTCTACACAATTTTGACAAAATTGAAAAAAAACATTAAAAGGAAAAAGAAAGAAATTGGAATTTTCTTGTAAACAATAAGTTTAAGGTTTAATATTGCCATAATTTGCACAGCAAATTTTTAATTATAATACTTTTTAACAAATTTTATAATTAATTAAAAAACCTTTTACAAAAATTTATTAAAACTAGCAAGGTCTTTGAAGAAGAAAAAAGTGTAAGAAAGCTGCACATTATTTATAATAAAAAATAAATTAAACCTGTTTTAAGGTTACAAAAACACAAAATTCCACAATTTTTTTAATGAAAAAAATTAAGAATAAAAATCCTTTTTAAACAAAAAATTTTTGTAAATAAAAAAAGACGTTTGATTTTCTTTAATTTCATTTTTAAATGCATGTTCTTATTTTACAGAAAATCCAAAATATTCGGAAAAAAATCAATAGTTTCCATTTCAAAACGCTTACATATTTTTCAGGTTTACATAATTTTTAAGTTCAAGTGTAAATAACTATTTGTAATTATAATAAACAAGACAAACAATAAATACAAAATAAATAAATATAACTTTTGTAAAAAATTCTTAATCTTATTTCTTTATAGTTTTAAGCTTAAAAAACATACTATTTTTTAATTTAAGCTCTAAATTTTAATTTTATTGCTAATTGAATTTTATAGCTAAGTTTTTCCCCGCCCTTTTTTTTTGGCTTTTAAGAGAAATTGTTAAAATAGTTAAAAAATATATCTAAATTTCTTTCTGAATTGTTTTAACTTTATATTAGACTGTTTAAATTTTTTTCCAAAATTTTCTTTTCACATCATTTTTTTCAGTTCAATTAAATTTTAGTGAAATCATTAAAGTCTACCTTAAGAATAAAATTTTTATTGTTACATTTCAAGTTGGAATCTTAAGTTAAATATATAAATTTATATTAATATTTTATTATCATTAATTATAAAAAAAAACTCAAAACTACTACGCTTCTTTGCATTAAAATGTTTAATAAACAAAATGTATAAAATTTTAAATATATTAATCGTAAACAAAAACAACAAAATCAAAAATAATTGTGGTTTTATTTCTTAATTTTAAAAAATGAGTCTGTTTAGTATCTCGCCCAAATTATGTCGGATGCTGTGTATTTATAACCATGATGCTTTTACCTTATTTGGAAACTATGGCTCCTGCCTTTCTCTCTAGATAAACATACAGTCCAATTATGAATAAAAATTCCCCGGGAGTTTTGTCCCTTCTCCAATTTTTCCTATGTTAATTGAATTGTTAAAATGGGAAAAAGGAAAAAATTCCCGGATAATTTGTATTCATAATTGGGCTGATAAAAATAAAATAAAAAACAACAAGGTATTTTTGGTCAAATTAGAGGCAGTAGGTTAGTTTTTTGCTCATATCTCAGTCATTTGTTGATCGATCAGGCGGCTAATTCTGGCAGTCGTGATCAAACACTTTTCGATTCTAAAGCAATTTTAGTTCCAATTCCTTCAGTTGATACTGAACGAATCGAAATTATTTTTTCAGTGTTGTGATAGCTTAAAAAATGCTTTACGACAGTGAAAAATTAATTTCGATTCGTTCAGTATCGACTGAAAGAATTATAAATTTTGTTTCGAATCGAACAAGTATTCGATCACGACTGCCAGAATCAGCATCAGGGGTCTAATTTTTTTATTTTGGTATCATGACACACAATATCGAATAAAATGTATCGTAATTTGAGATGATAGCATTCGATATCGATTAACCAAAAACATTTACCCATATCATGTTGGCGTATTATTTAAAATACGCCTACGACTGTTTCGTAATAGATTAAAGGAAATAAGTTCACATTCTCTTTAATCTATTACCAAACAGTCGTAAGCGTATTAAAAAAACCTCAAACCCAATAAGGGTGATTATATCTCTCGTTTTCATTCGATACGTCAGTGTCGATCGTATGCAGTTTCTTCAATACGATAGTTTACTAGATATCGTGAACCCCTAGGGTTCACTAAGATGGCAGTGGAAAAACTAAGTTGATAGATTATAAGAAGATTTAAAAAATTAAAGGTCGTTCCGGTACGGTATGGTCCTTAAGGGCGATGACGTTTGGTAACATTTGTTACATTTTTCGTAACTTTTGAAGGCTCGACGTAACATGTATAATTTTGTTATATTTGGCCGAATTTTCGTAACTTTTGGTATATGCCACAGAACAAGTAATATTTTAAACAAAGTATGTACTTGATTTATTAATAAATATAAGAACTGACCGGAGCACAATATGGACGGACTAACTTTTTGTTTTAGTTCATATTGCTTCTTAAAAGTTATTGAAGGCAGATCGATTAAACTTGGCAGAAATATGCATTCTGGTCCTTGGCTCAAAAATAAATAAAATCGGACCAAGGAGGAAAAAGTTCTACTTAGAAGAACTAATCCAACCTCTAAAAAGTTGATTTTTTCAAAGTTTTCCCATACTCTTGTTTAGCAAATGAAATCTTTAACGTCGGCGAAAGTTAAGAACCCTAAAATTTGACCAAGGAGATCGTAAAATTACACCACCCCCTTTTGTGGGCGGTTACATAAAATAATATTTAAAAAAAAATGGAAATATTAAAAAAATAGATTACTAACGTCACAATAAATTTTATTTAAAAAAATAACAACTAGTTTTTTAAAAACAACTTCTCTTTTGCACTAAGATGTGTCTTCAAAATCCCTTCCGAATCTAAATTCTCTTTAGAGCCAAGTACAGGTGAAAGCATAAAAGAAATTGCATTGTAGGTGTCATAGTATGCCAGGGGTATATAGTAACGTAAAGTTTGGGAGTGTCTAAGCAATATTTGGCAAACTCGTGCAAATGGATTTTGTAACCACTTGTAATTACTTCAATAATAACATGTTCAACAATAGTGTATTAACACTAAATTTTTAATTTTTGGAAAAAATCGACACGTAATATTGTACTGTACTGTTTTTTATATGCCTTTAATCTAAAATTAAAAATTATTTTGTTTCTGCTAAAAATTTTGAATTAATGGGGGTATTCACGTCACAAGTTACACCTTTGCAAAAATAGAATAGTGCAAAAATATAACAACAACCACAAAGACAATTATTTACGCACAACTAATTGTCTGTGTGGTTGTTGTTTTATTTTTGCACTTTTGCTTTTTTGCAAGGGTGCAACTTGTGACGTGAATACCCTTAATATCTTTGACTCAAAAAGATGTAACTGATTTTTTAAAAAGATTTTCTAATTTAACTAATTTTGTTGACGAGCAGACTTTACATAAAGACGCACTTCCCAACCAGAAGTTCTTCCACATGGATAATTTTATTTAGTTCTTATTAAGCTACCATCTCTTTTAAGGTATGAATGAGTGGGTAACAATTTCGGAATATTTTCTTATGTGGAAGATATGTTCAATTACAAATTCATCCCTTTAGTTATAAAATTTAAGACAGGCTTATTAAAGGTTTTTTAAACAAATTTTCTTTGAAAATCGGTTTCATAAAGTGTTTATAAATCCGTTTTATTTTTTTATAAACAAGGCCGTGATACTTTAAAGGTTTTCTTATCAAATTTTGAAATTTTACATATTTATGCCTAATTTGATGTAGTTACAATCACTTCAAGATTTTAAAACCTATTCCGTCAATACTTACCTGCTTTACTTGTTTTACGCATATTTATTAGTGTTTAATTTAATTAATAATGTAACAAATTATTTAAATTTCTAACGGTAACAAAAACATCACTTTTTCCTAATGCTGGCAGTGCTGTTCATTTGTTTTCGTTTTAACAACCCTGTCTACTTTATTTGAGAACTGTCAAATAGTTCACAACACATTGAAAAGCGTGCAGTTGTATAAACTCGTGTAGAAGTTTTGTGTAAAATTATAAATAAATAAAAAATTTATAGTAAATAATATTAATTAAAAAAAAAGAATTTATAGAGAATTAATATCTTAACCACGCCATGGCAGATGTAGATGAATTATTTGATTGTTTCAACGAAGAAGCAGATGACATTGCCATTGAACCTCCAGTAGCTTTAACAGAGGTACCAGTTGTATCAACAAAAAATGACGAGAAGGATTCGCCAAGGTATTTATTGCAAAATTGTACAAATATTTAAAAATTAAATAACATAGATATTTCGTTTAAGTCCGCCAAAAACTTTGGAAAAACGTCAAATTAATGTTGATGATGATCAAGAGAATGATACAAATAAACGGGCCAAAATGACCGAATCTATACTGGATGACATTTGTGTAGAAGCTCTTCGTTCACGCATATCAGTTCATGTCATACAATCGCCAGAGTCTTGCACTCATGAAGTGGCCACCTATCCTGGACAAGAGTACATACCATTGCAACCTTTCTCAGGCACCCCAGATAAAGAATATCCCTTTGTTTTGGATCCCTTTCAAAAGGAGGCTATTCTTTGTATCGATAATCAACAGAGTGTTTTAGTATCAGCTCACACTTCGGCGGGTAAAACAGTAGTGGCCGAATATGCCATTGCCAAATCACTGAATTGCAAGCAGAGAGTAATTTATACGACACCTATTAAAGCTTTATCCAATCAGAAATATCGTGAGTTTAATGAAGAATTTAAAGATGTTGGTTTGGTTACCGGTGATGTGACCATCAATCCTTCGGCTTCTTGCCTTATTATGACCACTGAAATTTTGCGTAACATGTTGTATCGAGGTAGTGAAATTATGCGTGAGGTTGGTTGGGTAGTTTTCGATGAAATTCATTATATGCGTGATAAGGAACGTGGTGTAGTATGGGAAGAAACTTTAATTTTGTTGCCTGATAATGTAAGATACGTCTTCTTATCGGCCACTATTCCAAATGCACGTCAGTTTGCTGAATGGGTGTGTCATTTACATAAACAGCCTTGTCACGTAGTCTACACGGATTATAGACCAACACCTTTGCAGCATTATATATTCCCAGCTGGTGGTGATGGCATACATTTGATAGTTGACGAGAATGGACAATTTAAGGAGGATAACTTTAATACTGCCATGGCTGTATTGCAGAATGCGGGTAAGTTTATTTTAGATTCTCATATATTTTCATTAAGAGTGAAAAAACATTTTTACTTATTTCCCCTTTTTCCTAAGAGAGAATCTCAGATAATTTGTCATGATCGGACATGTTCTGCAAATCGAAATTACGTGAAATGGAAACCGATGGAGATTTTCAATTCAATTTATTTTTAAATAACCGCAGTTTTTCTTGATTTTAAGAGAAGTTCTGGTAAATACATATAAGTGGTTCACAAATAATGAGGCTTAAAAAAAGAAATATTTGTATTAACTTTAAACAAAGGATAGTTTTCAAAATTTGTTCAGTTTCAATACCACTCGAATTCGATTTCCAGAACATGGCTAAAAATTTCAGCTTGTAAATAATATATCAATGGATTAATATAAAAAGGGCAACTCGATCTTTTATTTGTTTACAAAGGAAGAAATAAACTTATAAAATCGTAAAATTTTAGATATAAATAAGTTTTATTGAAACTTTTTATAAAAATATGCGCAACAAATTTTGTATTATAGCTTCCTTAAGTTTTATTTGTTTTTTTTTATTGAATCTTTCTTGTCGAAAATTAGAATATGTATTTAAAGCTTAATCCTAATTCTTATTTGTTAGCCGTTACCAATGTAACCGCTTATTAATTGCATTCAAGTGTCAAAAAAAGCCTGCTAGGCTCAAAGTGTCGGATCTTTTCAGCCTCCGATCTGACCTTCGAACTTTATTAGATCCCGAGCGAGCTAGTTGGGATGGACTATTAGTTTATCTATGTATTTGACAGAATACTTTTTAATTTATTCCTGGATGGTAGCGATGTTAAGATCTCTGTGGATAATGTCATTACGTTTACACCATGGGGCGCAGACAATTTGCCGTAATATCCTAGACTGTCTTCTTTGTATCTTCTGGATGTTTGATGCGCATTTGTCTACCAAAATAAACAAAAAAATGTATTTAAAAAAAATTGAGCTACTCCTTTTTTATATTAAGCCATATTAAGCGATATATAACGTACTGTTTGGAAAAGTAGTATTACTTTTTAATTTATTTTTTTATTACCTAGGTGAAGCTGCTAAAGGTGATCAAAAGGGTCGAAAAGGTGGCATCAAAGGCGTTAATGCAGGTCAATCGAATATTTTCAAAATTGTTAAAATGATAATGGAACGTAATTTTGCTCCTGTCATTATTTTCTCCTTTAGTAAAAAGGATTGTGAAGTTTATGCCATGCAAATGGCAAAATTGGATTTCAATACAGCGGAAGAGAAAAAACTCGTAGATGAAGTATTTAACAATGCCTTAGATGTACTTTCTGAAGAAGACCGACAATTGCCACAAGTTGAAAATGTCTTGCCATTACTGAGACGTGGCATTGGCATACATCATGGTGGCTTGTTGCCAATTTTAAAAGAAATTATAGAAATTTTGTTTGGTGAAGGTCTTTTAAAAGCTTTATTTGCTACGGAAACATTTGCAATGGGCCTTAACATGCCTGCTAGAACTGTACTCTTCACAGCTCCACGTAAATTTGATGGCAAAGATTTCCGTTGGATTTCTTCTGGTGAATATATTCAGATGGCTGGCCGTGCCGGTCGCCGTGGTTTGGATGACAAAGGTATTGTTATTCTCATGTTAGACGAAAAAGTATCCCCATCAGTGGGTCGTGCAATTGTGCAGGGTAAGGCTGATCCCATTAACTCGGCTTTCCACCTAACCTACAATATGGTTTTGAATCTTCTAAGAGTAGAAGAAATTAATCCTGAATACATGTTAGAACGTTCATTCTTCCAATTTCAAAACCAGTCTTCTATTCCCGAATTATACAAAGAAGTTCAAGAAAAACAGGAACAATTGGATAAAATTAAGGTCAATGAAGAGCATAGTGTGGCCTCATACCATCATATTCGTGAACAATTGGATTCATTAGGCAAACAATTTCGGCAATGGATTACTAAACCAGAATATTTGGTGCCTTATTTACAACCAGGTCGTTTGGTAAAGGTTCAAAATGAAACCGATGAATTTGATTGGGGCATTGTGGTCAACTTTAAGAAACAAACCAACAATTCCAAAAATCCTCTTAAAGCTGAAACTGTGGTTATAGTCGATGTTCTTTTATATGTCACCGAGGAATCTGCTAAAAAAGATGAACCGAAACCTTGTAAACCCGGACAAAAGGGTAACATGGAAGTAGTACCAGTTGTACATAAACTTATCTCTCAAATTTCCTCTTTGCGAGTCTACTATCCAAACGATTTAAGACCAGCTGATAACAGACGTAGTGTTCTAAAAACCATTAATGAAGTTAAAAAACGTTTCCCCAAGGGACCACCACTGCTTAACCCTATAAAAGAAATGCATATTAAAGATCCAGAGTTTCAGAACATTGTTGAATCAATAGATAAATTTGAAGAACGCTTATTTGCTCATCCTCTTCATAATTCCCCAGAATTAGACAGACTGTATTCACGTTACACCCATAAACTAAAGATTCTTGAACAACTAAAAGCCGCTAAGGCCAAACTTAAAGAAGCTCGTTCTTTGCTACAAATGGACGAATTAAAACACCGCAAACGTGTGTTGAGACGCATGGAATATTGTACCGCCCAAGATGTTATTGAGTTTAAAGGAAGAGTAGCTTGCGAATTAAGTTCTGCCGATGAACTTTTAATGACCGAAATGATTTTCAATGGAGTATTTAATGATTTGACAACAGGCCAATGTGTAGCTTTGCTCTCTACCTTTGTGTGTGATGAGAAGTCGTCGGAAAATCCCAAATCAACAGACGAACTTTCAGGTCCTCTACGCGCAATGCAGGATTTAGCCAAACGCATAGCTAAAATTTCCAATGAATGTAAACTGGAGTTGGACGAAGAATCATATGTGGAGAAATTTAAACCTTTTCTAATGGATGTTGTTTTGGCCTGGTGTAAGGGAGCCTCCTTCTTGAGTGTCTGCAAAATGACAGATATTTTTGAAGGTTCCATTATTCGCTGTATGCGTCGTTTGGAAGAATTGTTGCGTCAAATGTGCCAGGCTGCCAAAACAATTGGCAATACGGAATTGGAAAACAAATTTGCCGAAGGAATACGTTTACTCAAAAGGGATATTGTTTTTGCGGCATCTTTGTATTTGTAGACAAAATTCCTTCTAAAGGATATTTTCTTTTTTATAGTTTTTATTTAGGTTTTAATGAGTTTAATGATTGCTAATGTTTTCCATATAATTATCAAGCCATAACCGAAAAAAGCTTAAGCGAATAAAACAAACTTTTACAGTAGAAGGTTTTTTTTATTTAGGTTTTTATGAAGGTTGTCGCATTACTTGGCGTTTACATTTGCCAGCACTGGCAAGACAGTAGCAATACATGCAAACTTTTTCACTAATACATGCACACTTTTCCAACTGTCTAGAAAATTTTGCAGATAGTAAAATTGGACAATGATTTGACATTTGCTAACATAGCGTCTTCACCTGACAATTTTTTGTCATACCAAACGTCAAACTTCATATTAAAAAAACCCTGACAAAAAATTTCGAGTTTTTTTTTGACGTTTCGTATGACAAAAAATTGTCAGTTGAAGACGCTATGTAACAGTAATCTGAAGTTTTGTTAGCAAAAGGGAAATAAAAAAAAATTAAACATATTTGATTTTTTATATTTTAGTTTAGTGTTATGATTGTTCACACAATATAGTTATTTTAAGCTGTTTTTAAGTTTGTTTAGTTCATGTAAAACACGTTTAGCTGGACTTGAACAGCAACATTCACGTTTGGCTTATTTTTAAAAGTGAACTGTCTTAACTACTGTCTGGACGCCTACGTCACGAAGACAGTTAGTAGTGTTTTTTGAAACTAATATGTATTTTCTTACTGTCTTGCCAGTACTGTCAAATGTAAACGTACTGTTAGATAAAATTGTTTTTGCTATAACATCGTAACGGTGCCTTATGTGACCATGATATATTAGGAGATGATGCAAGTGTTGCCAGTAAAGTCATTTATTAAAAAAAAGAAAATTGAAAATGATGTCGCTTAAGCTTTTTTTCGGTAAGGACTCGATATGTTAACGACTTAAAGCTTTTTTTTTATATCCATACCACCTGTATATAGTACATATATTTTCTATATATGTATGTATGTACATATACAAATAACTTATTTTATTCTTTCACAATAAAATAATATCTATCCATTAAACATTTTTTGAAATTGAATGTTTAAATACCATAAGTTGGCTTCCATTAAAATTTTTATTGTAACGAACAAGTTTTAAAGGTATTTCGCTGATGTCCATGTTAATTTGCTAACTTTTACATTCAACTTCATATATTAAAAGCTTAGACATTTGTAAATAGAACCCTAATTCGGGTATGTTCTTAAAATCAAAAGATTATAATTTAAAAAATGGTTTAATTAAAAAATTAAAATTTTTACGAGTTTTTTTTGCAAAGATAATAAATTATATAAAGAGTAATATTTTGATGAAATTTCTTTACAGGCTCGTTTTCAAAATTTGTTTGATTTTAAATGCACTTAATTTCGATTTATAGAATCGCGACATTGCGACTTTAGGACAATATGATTCTATCTTACATTTAGGTTAGGTGGAAATAGAACCTTGTTGTCCTAAAGGTCCTAAAGTCGCGGAGTATGTTCTATAATTTCTATATATGTATTTTTTTTTATACCCTTCACCACAGGTGGAAAAGGGTATATATAAGTTTGTCATTCCGTTTGTAATTTCTACAATATTGATCTTAGACCCTATAAAGTATATATATTCTGGGTCCTTATGAGGAGAGAAGTTGATTTAACGATATCCGTCCGTCTGTCCGTCTTACGTTTGATATGTGTTTTCCGGAGACTCCAGACATGATAGCGGCTACGTTGTTTTACATTTATGTCACATATAGTCCATCATTTCTTGCTATTGAAATTCAGCCAGATCGGTCCAACAATGGCTGAGATATGACCAAAAAACCACGACTGCCTCTAATTTTTCCAAAAAATCCCTTGTGGTTGCTGTATTTTTATTACTTTTTTCTGTATATCTGGAAAACGGCAAGAGCCAAAGCTTTAAAATTAGGTACAAACATTTAGATTATAAATACACAGCATCCAACAAAATGTGGGCGGGATTGGAGAAGTAGGCGTGGTACCTCTCATACAAAAAGTATTAAAAATTGTACAAAAACCTGGATTTTTTGACTGTAATATGACCTATGGTTACGCCTTATATATCAGAAGATCGAAAATTTTTAATAGAAAATATTTTCTGAAAAACTCGGGAAAATCGGTTCAGATACGAAAAAGTTATGACCAAAATATTAATTTTTTTTTGAAAAATACCCATTTTCAGGAACCATAGATCTTCGTTTATAGCCAAAATAACTGGCAAATTTCTTCTTTAACACGTCGGTATATAAATCTGTCAAATCGGTTAAGAAATAGCAGAGTTATGACCAAAATACTGAAATCCCAAAAATTACTCTTTTTTTATAATTAAGATTGTTTTTTATACCCTTCACCGAAGGTCCTACACCCTATAAAGTATATAGCAAAGCGAAGTTCAAATCCGATTTTCGTCTCTTCTTCCTATCCCCTCACCCCCCCTTCGTATTTGTTTACATATACTAGCATAGTGCCCAATATGATTTTCGTTATCACCCTTCTTTATTATTTCATAATAAAAAATATTTACCAGTTATCGCTTTTTAAATTTCATTTATAATGAAGTAATATGTAAAAATTATTTAGTTGCTCTCTATTCTACTCGCACAATGGTGAAGGGTTTATAAGATTCGGCACAGCGGAATATAGCACTCTTACTTGTTTATTTTTAATTTTTATAACACAAAAGATGTCAAAAGGATTCTTTCTTTTGCACAAATATATTTGAAACAAAAACAAAGTTTTTAGAATTTGTAGAAAATTATATGACCGATCTGCACGAAATAATGTAATATGATTTGTAGTTAGTGTTGCCAGATACCAAGAGTCAAATAACTGGACAATAGAAAAATTTTACCTGGATTTTGAAAAAATAACGTCGTTTAAAATTTGGAAAAATTGATATTATGGGCCAAAAGCTGACGTATGGAACCATAACTCCAGAACTGTAAATAATAAAAACATGCTTAATCAGGTATGTTCTAGGTTTCGACTCGAATTGAAAACGAAAATTTTTTTGAATCCGCTTAATTCATAAATTGGTGTTCTCAAATCCGCATGTTTTTGTGTATTCGAAGTTTTTGTTCGAAAAAACTTTATTTGAACTAAAGATCGCTAATTTGCTAACGGCAGCATGATAGCAAAGGGTAATATTTATTACAAATTATGAAAGCTGTAAAGAATCACAGGAAAATTGCAAGCTCTTAAACAAACAAAAAAAAATTATTTAAAATCGCTAAATGGGCTAAAAAAAACAACATGTTGGAAAATAACAAAAAAAAAAAAAAAAATTGCAAAAATAGCGAAAAATATCAAAAATTGTATAAAAACCTGATTTTTTGGACTGTTATATGACCTATGGATATCCCTGGCATATTAAAAGATCGGAAATCTTAAAAAAAAATATTTTCTGAAAAACTCGGTTAAAATACCCACTTTCGGGAACCATAGATCTTCCCGAGTCCAAGATTTATAACCCAACTAACTGGCAAATTTCTTCTTAAACACGTCGGTATATAAATCTGTCAAATCGGTTAAATAATGGCTGAGTTATAATCAAAATCCCAAAAATTACTCTTTTTATACCCTTCACCTCAGGTGGAAAAGGGTATATATAAGTTTGTCATTCCGTTTGTAATTTCTACAATATTGATCTAAGACCCTATAAAGTATATATATTCTGGGTCCTTATGCCTATAAGTTGCTTGTTAGACTAAATGCTTTTGCCAACGACCATACCACGCTGAATACATCGGTTCTCGTCCGATCACCGAAATTAAGCAGCGTCGGGCGCGGTTAGTACTTAGATGGGGGACCGCTTGGGAACACCGCGTGTTGTTGGCATCCCAACAATTTTTTGTTTTTTTTTAATAAAAATTTTTAATATAATAAAAAATTGATTTTAAAAACTTAAAAATTTTTTCAATAAAAGCATAAAACTTTATTAAAAAAAACTGCAAAAATTAGATTTTTTTTTCTTTAACAGATAAATTAACAAACATTTAAGTTAACATTCAGTCGTTTTGTAATGTAACAAAGGTGAATGAGTATTAGTTTTGCTTTGTTTGTTTAGTAAAACTATGAAGTCTATAAATGGATTTAGTATTCCTATAAGTTGCTTGTTAGACTAAATGCTTTTGCCAACGATCATACCACGCTGAATACATCAGGGGTCTAATTACCGCATACGATATCGAGCAAAATTGATCGAAATTTTTTATTTTGGTATTATGACTCTCGATATCGAATGAAATGTATCGTAATTTGAGATTATGGCATTCGATATCGAGTTACCAAAGCCATTACAACTCTCTAGTTTTCATTCGATACGTCAGTGTCTATCGAATGCAGAAAAATAAGATAGTTTACTCGATACGATAGCTTACTCGATATCGAATGCGGTAATTAGGCCCCAGTTCTCGTCCGATCACCGAAATTAAGCAGCGTCGGGCGCGGTTAGTACTTAGATGGGGGACCGCTTGGGAACACCGCGTGTTGTTGGCATCCCAACAATTTTTTGTTTTTTTTTTTTAATAAAAATTTTTAATATAATAAAAAATTGATTTTAAAACTTCAAAATTTTTTCAATAAAAGCATAAAACTTCATTAAAAAAACTGCAAAAACCACCAAAAACACGTAAAGCACAAATTAAAAAAGAAAATTGCAAGTAAGATTGTTCTTTATTTTGTGTTTTTAGATTTTTTTTTTCTTTAACTCTTTCAGGTTTGGTGGTTAGTTATCTAACCACCTTTTCAAGAGCCTAATAATTACATTTTTTAAGATTATCGATGATAGATTTATGCGAAATTTTGAGGCATACATTTTGAAATTTAACATTTATAAATTTTTTTAAATGTGTAAGCTTTTGTTTTAAAAAAAACAGCCATAGGTTATTTGCTCTGTTAAGAAAAATGATGACCAGTGCGTTCTGTATGGCAATGCAGCACCAGCGCAGTTCCTCTATGCATCCGAACAAATAAAACATGTTTTTTCGGATTTTCACCAAAAATTAATTTTTATGCCAACCGTCATGGTGGTAAGTAAACTAACCACCTTATTTAACAAAATTATCAACATTTTTATAATAAATAATCTTTAAATAATGCAAAATTGTGCATTTTTTAGTTATCAAGTTGCATATATAAAAGTGTGGCTGAAAGAGTTAACAGATAAATTAACAAACATTTAAGTTAACATTAAGTCGTTTTGTAATGTAACAAAGGTGAATGAGTATTAGTTTTGTTTTGTTTGTTAAGTAAAACTATGAAGTCTATAATTGGATTTTGTATTCCTATAAGTTGCTTGTTAGACTAAATGCTTTTGCCAACGACCATACCACGCTGAATACATCGGTTCTCGTCCGATCACCGAAATTAAGCAGCGTCGGGCGCGGTTAGTACTTAGATGGGGGACCGCTTGGGAACTCCGCGTGTTGTTGGCATCCAAACAATTTTTTGTTTTTTTTTTTAATAAAAATTTTTAATATAATAAAAAATTGATTTTAAAACTTCAAAATTTTTTCAATAAAAGCATAAAACTTCATTAAAAAAACCGCAAAAACCACCAAAAACAAGAAAAAACTTTATTTGAACTAAATATCGCTAATTTGCTAACGGCAGCATGATAGCAAAGGGTAATATTTATTACAAATAATGAAAGCTGTAAAGAATCACAGAAAAATTGCAAGCTCTTAAACAAACAAAAAAATTTATTTAAAATCGCTAAATGGGTTAAAAAAACAAAATGTCGGAAAATAACAAAAAAAAATTGCAAAAATAGCGAAAATTCGCGAAAATTTTTTTATACATATTTCAAACAAGCCATAAAATTGATTAAAAGATAAAATTGAAAAAAGATGGCAAAGTCGACTATTCAGAAAACTTACAGGAACAAATCGTTACAAACAAATGTTATCGCGAACATGGCTAAAAATCGTGAAAATGTGAAAAATTTGAAACGAACCCAAAAACTTTAAGATCGCTAAATCGACTGAAAAAAACAAATTGTTTGAAAGTAATATAAAAAGCGTTAAAAAATTAGCTATAATTATATAAAAAGTAATAAAAAAAGTCGATATTTACTTTGGGCTAGTTAGGGCCTGTCTGTCAGTCCGTTGAAATGGATTTTCCGAAGACCCCATATATGATGGGGGCCAGGTTATTATATATTTATGTCACATATGGTCCGGAATTGTTTGCTATTGAAATTCAGAAAGATCGGTCCACAAATGGCTGAGATATGAGCAAAAAACCACGACTACCTCTAATTTTTCCCAAAAATCCCTTGTTGTTGTTGTGATATTTTTATTACTTTTTTTTTATATCTTGAGAACGGAAAGAGCCAAAGCTTTTTTATTATTTCATCTATTTAACGAAATAATTTTAACAAATAGAAACTAGGAATTTTTGTGTTTTTTGCTACTTAAAAACTCGCCAAAAAAGATAAAAGAAAACAAACGAAAACACACATACATACAAACATCAAAAGTAATTACAACTCAACTGTGTTGAATTTTGTGAACAGTAAACGTGCCATATTTCATTTTAATGATATTCAATAAACGTTCCTTCATGGTTCAGTTGTCTAGGGGGTATGTTAAGTTAGAAACTGAGAGTTCCCTGGTTCGAATCTTGGTTTTTTAAAAAGAAAATTTTTTTTTTAATTTTTTTATTTTTTTATGTTCTAAAAACGATTTAAAAAATATTTACCAGTTTTCGCTTTTTAAATTTTATTTATAATGAAGTTTTAAGTATTGTAAATATGTTTGTATAGGTATGTAAAAATTATTTAGTTTTTGTCTAGTTGCTTTGTATTCTGAAGGGTATATAAGATTCGGCACAGCCGAATATAGCACTCTTACTTGTTTTGATTAAATTTAATAAATACCATTCTAAACAAAAAACTAGATCTTTTTTTTTGTTAAAAATGTTATCACATATTAGAATTAAAGTCGATTCGTTTTACTTTCACCAACCCCTTACACTCTAATTGAAAACGAATAAAAACATGTGGATGTGAAATTTAGAACACCAAAAATGCTAAAGTAATCCACTTTCGAGTGGATTCGGATTTTAGAACATACCCGAATATCTCAAAAGAAAGCTAATATTGTTCTTTAAAATTTATATTATATACATACATAATTGTTATTTTAAGTCAAACCGAGCTTTTATCCCCAACCAACGAGAAATATTTTATCCTTGGTCCTGGTTTGTATACCTGATGTGGGTGCCATTCTACAGTCCAAATTACAAATATTAATTTCAATAAAATGTTTTTTATTATATATCTAGTTTAAACTCGAAAATATGTAAAAAAAAACAAATATGTATCACTTAATAACGAAATAAACGAAGTATGCTCCTAGTGGTATCAGTTCACGTTTTTGGGGATAACAGCTGTTGTAACTCGGTTTGACTTAAAATAACAACAATTATGTATATACATAATATAAATTTTAAAGAACAAAATTATCTTTCTTTTGAATGCACTAACTTGTAACTCGGTTTGACTTAAAATAACAACAATTATGTATGTATATGATATAAATTTTAAAGAACAATTTTAACTTTCTTTTGAGATATTAAGCGTGTTTTTATTATTTACAGGTCTGGAGTTATGGCTCCATATGTCAGATTTTGGCACAAAATATCGATTTTTCCAAATTTTTAACGACGAGCGCATTGGGTTAGCGATGTTTAATCGACCTCAAATTTTGGCTATATCAATATCTGGAAAGGAGAATCATCGTGGGGTTAAGACCAACATCGATTTTTTGTGGTCACTCTAGTATATACTTTATGAAGTGTTACATGAATATTAAAAAAGTCTTACACGAAAAAACTTAGTATGCCCTCATCACAACTAGTTGTGGAGGGTATACAAAGTACCAAACTTAGCAGCCGTATTTATAACAAAAAAGTTGAGCAAGTTTGTAGGCTACGTACAACGAGCAACAAAGCTTAGGAGCTTGTTAGCACAGAGTTAATTCATAATTAATTTTTATCCATCTGCTAAATTTGAATTTTAATGATGCCACATTATATGTATTGTTCAAAAATGCAACACGTTTTGCATTAATCATCGTTGGTTTTGTATTTTTTTGTTTGTTTTTCCCTCCACATATAAAAATTTGAATAAGTTTTTAAAATTTAAATAAATTAAAAAAAAGACAGTAAATTAAAAAAAAAACAAACAAAATTGTTTAACATTACACGGCTGTTTTTCACAAGTTGGCACACGTTTAGCAGCTCGTTAACAAGAGTTTAGCAAATCCTAAGCCAGATTTTGGTAAGTGAGTAATGAATAAACTTTGTGCTAACTTCATTCCAAACTTTCGTTATGAATACAGCTGTAGATGTTTGCCCGTTTTACCCTTTAAAAGTACAATTATGAAAAAAGTATTAAGCACGCTTCTGCCTATTTTTTGACGGCATTTGTATGCTTTTTGAATTTTGATTTTATCCGTCTTACTTTCGGAGCTAGTCGAGCTTATTGTGTAAGGCGTTGTCGTTAACGAATAAGTCATTTTTTTATAGATCAAAGTAACACACGACCTGTGTTCTTTAAGTGAGTCAGGCCTTGCATTTTTATATACATACATTAAAACAAAGATAAGGGGCAAGAGACAACTCAAAATATTTTTTTTTACAAATATTCGATAAAAAATGATTTATTTAAGATAAAATACCTATATAAAGAACATAAAATGTATTATATAATAAAAATATTAAAAATAAATGTTTATAAATTAAAGATCATATTTTTTTTAAATACTTTATAATGCGACGTAAACATAAACATTTAAAAAATCAAAAAAAAAAAAAAAATAGTCATGTAAATGTGCAAATCGAAATATAAATGTGGACAATATACAAAAATTCTAAACATAAATTAAACAAACAAATACGATACAATTAGAAAACTTTACTAATGTACATACACACATACAGTTTATAAACAAATTGGACGGATTACACTGATATATGCCTTGATAATAATTTTAAAACTATTATCGTTTTTAAAAATATACAAAATTTATAAAAAAAAAAATTATATTATAAAACTTACTATAAATAAAAAGTATTGTAGTAAAAGTTAAGTAAATTTCTTAGCAAACTTTATTTACACTTAAAAAAAGAAACATTTGAATTAAAAAAAACTTAAAAATAAGCAATTGGAATGTGTTGATATGGATTGTATTCGTGGGGTTGATATATCTTATACCCCATTTCTGTTAAAAAATTAAATTAAAATTAAAAATGTCTATGCTAAATGGTTTGTGTCTACGATTTACGCTATTTTGATGTTACATATTAGTTAGGTTTGAGTACTTTTACAGTAAAATGCAGTAAATGAGTAAACTGAAAAATTTGCTCTCACAAAAAGCTGTTGTCCAAAAAAGTACGCGAACGCAAAACTTGTAAAAATTCGTAAAATAAAGCAACAGCTGAAGACAAATAATTGAAGTGTTGAAAAATGTTTACACTTTTGACTACTTAAGCCTAGATTACACTATCTCACAAGTCTTACGTATTCCATAATACTTTGTGAGATAGAAATCTAATGAGTTTTGTTGCAACTGTCAAAAAATCTAACGTAACATGACAGTTTGTGTTCAGACCATCACACAAAGTATAAACACTCACACATGAAATAAAATGCAACCCTGATCCAATGAAAAGTGTTATTGTTTAGAAATTTTTCAAAAAACGATGGAGTCGTATGGGATGTCAAACTTTTTTCTTAATACTTGTCAATTTCGTGACACATTGCATTCACACTATCACACTTTGTCATATTACTTGAGTTTTTGACATGTATTAATACAAAGTATAATAGTGTAATCTAGCCTTTAACTCGTTCTCTAATCGGTACTCGATTAAATACTTTTTATAACACGAACATTTTTGGAAAATACAAACAAACTATTTTATGTAATCTTTCATATTTGCTTGTTTTTTATTTTATTTGATTTTACTAGTTTGTAGCGGGTTAATTTATTTAAAGAACATGAATAATTTTTTGCTATTGATTACTTAAGTACCCAAAAACTTTACACTTTTACAACTCTAAAAAATTAACATAACCAACAAAATTTCAAAAGTTTGTATTTGGCCAAATAAATGCTTCACAAACAAGTTTAATTAATTAAAAGTTATTCACTTTTGGTTTTGGTTTAATTTTTATTTCAACTTTTCTTTTATTCAACAATTTTTTTTCACAATTTGTATGCTTTTATTTATTACTTTTGTTTGTTTACCTTTTGAAACATATGTTTTTTTTTATATACTCAGACAAAAACTGTCACTTTACGCTCTCAATTTGTGTTCTCATTTACTGTATTTTGTGTACTCGAACGCGATTTCGTAAAATGCAGTAAAGTTTAGTAAAAAATAGTAATAACTTTTGTGTTCTTCTTCTTTTGTGTTTGAATACTCTTACTGTTACCATTCACCAGTTCCACAAAAATCTATATGCTCTTTCTATTAAAGTTTTCCCGCCTATGTCTACAATATGGCAGATGGCCTTTCTCAGATATTGTTTATTTATAACAAACGGCATTTGTTCCGAATTTGTAGATTGTAGCTGTGGCCGTTCTCCAGATTTACAAAAATCTAGTTTGATCCACGCACATATCTTACAGTTGCTGTCTGTATATTGATAACCATTCTAATTGTACCAAAGTTAGTTGCACCCCTAACCCATCGTAAAAATGTCATGCTGATTGTCTTTTTATGCATTGGTACCTGTCGCTAAAAACTATAAAATATTGATTGGGTGTATTGCGGTCTATGTGTAGGTTTTTACCGTATGAGGGGTTACTAAGAGCCATTCGTTTTAGAAAAAATGTTTTCGTCTGTTTTGATATTAAAAAACTTCCACAATAATTTTACTGAATTATTGAAATTTACGATATTAAGTGCCATAATCATAGACAACAACCATTATTGATTTATAGATTTTAAAAATAATAAGTCAAATCTGTAGAGAAGAAAATTCTTCCTAAATCGTCGAACAGAATTGGGGCATTAATTTAATATTATAATTTTCTTTAAACTTAAATATAAAATGTCTGTTTTATTACTTAAAAAAATAAATCTATGCTTAATACTAGTTGAGATCTTATAGATCTAAAATTTGTATTTTTAAAATATAATTTAACATATTAGATATTGTCATAAATGATATTTATGAGCTGAACTCCAGTTCTAAAGTCGTAACCAAGAAATTCGTGTAGAGAACTTTAATTTTTTCATAAGAAAAGTTTTGAAAGAATTTCTTATTTCGAAACTGAAGGAAAATTTGTTAGTATGTTCGAAATTTGTTTTTTTTTGTCTTTTTAAAATTTATGGGCAATAGCAAAATATCGAGGAAAACCCCGTTACCTTCTTATGAGATGCGTGATTTTAATTATACATAAATACGTAAGCACATATATTAAAACTTTCTAATTCAATTTCAAAATTATTATAATAAATTTTCGAAAATTCTTGATATTGTAAAAATAAAATAATATACATTTCGATTCGATTTGCCTAAAGGTTCAACTATAATATGCTGAAGTCGGCTTAAGCAATTGTGCGAAAAGATATGATTCATTTGTATCGAACCATATTGAACTTAGGAAAACTCTCTGATAAATTTAAAGGAACTGATATTGCTTAAGCAAAATGCGAAACAGATCGCACTTTCCGTACAGAATCAAATATTTTTTGATTTTGTTTTTGTTTTTTTAAAAGCATTGAGAGTCTTTTTGTTAATTTTTGACAGTAGCTTAAGCACGCTTATGTATATTGTAGTTAGGGCTTCATATCGATTAACAATACGCCAATACCCACACGTTAAATAAATGTCAAACCGGACATAAACGCTGTTCTTAAAAGTGTGTAGTGGCGCCTATTCTGGATTTAGAAAACACTTTCAATTCGAAAGAAAACCTTTTTGAATTCTAACTCGAAAATTCGAATTTCAATACACAGTTATCAGCCCGTTAAAAAATCATCCCAATAAGAAAAACCGTATGTAACTGTTACGTTGCAGAACATTGAAATCTTGATTAGAAATTGCGACTTATAGTTTTAGTCTTAGTTCAGATTTCTCCGGTTTTTTTAATTTATATTTCAGAAAAGCTTTAAATATATTTTTTGTACTTTTTAAAATTTCAGAACTGCTTATAAACTTTATTTTATTCCTGGAGTACAACAGCATTTTGTTTCATAAATAGAAAATTTTGAAATACTTTTGCATATACATACATATCGTCACCTAAAATACAAAATAACGTAACAACACTTTTTATAAGTTAACAGAAGAAGCAAACAAATTTACAAAATCAAAAACAACAAGGTGTACTTGGCGTTTGAATTTCTTTAATAAAGTCGCCATTTTTGACAAAATTAAATTAATAAAAGAAACAAAAATTAATTAAAAAGTCAATGTCGAATTTTTTGATGATACGTTGTTTTGTATTTTAAGGACAATTCTGAAATTATCATTTAAACTTTATAAACTAAAACTTGTCGACCTTAATTTTATACTCTGGATTATAAAATTTCTAAGCGTTTACATCAAAATTTTATCTCGATTTAATTAAATTGTATAATAAAGATAAAAAAAAGCCTTTTGACTGATACATAAAATCATCATCAGAAGTATTGCGTATTTTATAATGTATTTAAAAAATTTTTTTGATATCAACTTTTAAACACAACAATTTCAGTTAAATTATTTCTAAAATAAATGCAGTATTTAAACAGGAGAGCTGTATTCGGCTTTTCCGAATCGTATATATCTTTCACCATAGTATTAAATATCGTATCAAATCTTAAATTCAACAGTACCCTTGTCAGGAAATGTCAGAAAAATTTGGGCCTCCTTTATCATGTGGTATGAGCGCTTTTATACCAATAGCATTATTTGTCAGTATTTTGTGGACTGGTCTGGCTGAATTTCAGAAGCAAACTTTTCAGGACAATATGTAGTATAAATATGTAACAACATAGCCTGTTATTTATCTATTGTCTTCGGAATACCCATTTTTAGCAACACAATTACAGTCGGACATCCTTAAATCAACTTTGCTACTTAAAAGCCAGAATATGCGTTTTGGTGTCTAAGATCAGTATTGTACAACTACAAAAGAAATGACAAGCTTATATGCATACCTTTTTTACATGTGGTGAAGGATATAAAAAATTATTAATATTAGTCAATATACCATTGTTGTATTTAAAAGATGATCTTTTTTCTTTGTTTCCTCTCTAAATGCAACAGTAGCAGATGAAATAAATAAATGTAATTAATTCATCCGATATTGTTACATTTAGAGAGCTGTTTCTTAAACTGATGTTTGTGGCACACCCTCGACCACTTGAGTACGTATCTGGGGTTTAGGTGCCACCACCGGAAGAGGTTGCACCACATTTGAAACACCACTTGATAAGGTGGCAGTAGTTGTTGTAGTACGAGCACTAGGTGTAGGAGTAGTACTACGACTTTGTATAATGGGTTTTGTGGACTTGGTATACGAATGTTCTGATGGTACTGGCGTTGATGACAATGGTATGGGTTCTCGTTGCAATAGGCGTTTCTCTTCAACTGATTTTGTTGCTGGTGCGTTATGGCTGTTTGTTATTCTAGCAGCTGGTGCACTAGCTTCGCTACGTGGTGGCCTATTGTATGAGGTGATTGGACCTCCACCATTTGTTTCTTTTAAAGAAATGGCAGATTTAAGTGATGATTGACTTCCTGTCTTTTGTGTCATGGCTAAAGATGAAGGGGATCTTATTGATGTTGTATCTGTTAAAACTTTACTGGCTAATGTTTTTGTTGAGGGTGAGTCTCGATATTCGTAAATATTATCTCGTGATCGCGTAACTTGATGATGATTTGTTACCAAGTTGCTATTATCAACGCCAGCTGCTCGGGATTCCTGATCGTATTCAGTGCCGTCGGGATTAATGAAAACATCTTCGTCATAATAACGATCAGATTGTCTGAGAGAGTAGATAGAGGTACATTTTTAAAAGCGAACAATTATTAATTATAAATAAAATCTGCAAAAATATGTGTGTAAATCTTATATAATCGGGAATTTCAATACACATAAATCTTCAATAAATATTAATAAAAGTACAAAAGATTTTTTTTAAAGTTTCTTTGGTTTGATTTCACTTAAAATTAAGTAACAGCCCAAATAAAAATTGCCCGAGAGTTTTTCCCTTTTTGCCATTTTTTCAATTTTGATTCAACTGTATAAACAGCTTGTGTGTATATGTGTTGTTTGTGTAAAATTATTTTGCTGGCTTTTTGTTTTTCTTTTCTTCGTATGTGTATTTTGTTTTTGTAAAATTTTTTTGGTTTTTTACCAGCCAAAAGGGCGCTACGCACAACAGAAACGCATGAATATTATTGAGCTAAACCGAACACAATGAAGTTTGTTAAAAAAAAAACGAACGGAATTAAATGTTCTCATATTTTTGTTGAGTTGGATAAGAACAGGGGGCAAATTACGGCATTCGATATCGATAGAAATTTCCATTTAAATTCTATTGTAATTTCGATCGATATCGAATGCCGTAATTTGGCCCCAGTATTATATTTGTGTTCGAAAGATGACTAACAGGGAAACACTATTAGCGTTTGTGTTTTCCACAAATCTACCGAACCGAACACTAAAGGTGTGTTCAGACCTAATAAATATTTGACGAAAAACCCCCAAAAAAAGCGGGACCAATAAATTGTTCAAGCTTTAGCTTAATTTTTAACAATTTCTATTGGATTACCAAACTTTATTCGTAAGAAGATAATTGTACAGTGTAATTAAGAAACTGTTATATTATATCTAATCTAGCCAATCGTTTAGCAAAAGCAAAAAGTTTTTAATAAAATTAGGGGTTACGTGTAGGACGTAAAATATTTAATAGGTGTGAACGTAGCTTAAGGCGCGATATATACTATTTATTTCCGAAAACTGGCATAAATGCTAAAACACTTGGGAAACTTTTAATCATAATTGGGCTGTAAGTAATTTTAGTTGTTGGTTGATTAAAACATGTATGTATTTAAATTATGAAAAAGTACCTTTTAGCATTTCTCCACATTATACAACAAATTACCACCAAAACAATCAGGAAGAAGCAGGCCACTGACATACTCCAAAAGGCGATTTGTAAAGGTTCTTTAGGTTCCCACCAGTATTCTGTGGTGGGTGGATAAGTTGGGACCAAAACGCCAATTACGGTTGGCAAATACTGGGTCCAAAAGGCACATTCAGTTTGGCGATAATTAAGTAAAATTGAAGAATTGAAAGTAGTATTCAAATTTAAATAACGCAATTCACCTTGGTAGGCGCGTTCGAAGTACAAACCCAATACCTGTTGAGGAGTAGGATTACTGAAATTAAAGAACAAGTTAAGAAACACGATTTTTCCTATAGAAAGAAAAAAAAACTTACCCATAACGTGCGAAATTCGAAAATGTTTGTAAGAAGAAATGTGACATATTACGATCATTATCAGTCCACATATTTCTCTCTAAATGGGCCTTTTTTGGAAAGAATTCCACATCCATAAAGGGTGCACCGGTTAGGAAATAGTTTTCTATATCGTGCGGATATTTACGCCATTGGGGTAGATTAAGAGCCTCAACAGTTGTATTCATAACATACATATAGACAGGCACTTTTTGTTCTAATAAAATCTTAACCATTTGATCTACCGGTGCCCGATAATACAGATCTGATAACATATTTATATACTGATCACGTATAATCGATTTATTATTGGGATCTGGCCAATAGGTATACATATATTTAATAGCCTCATATACACCGTTGGGATTTAAAGTGTAATTGTAGCGTAAAACATGTTCTCTAATTTTCTGTTCAAAGAATTTTCCATCAATTTCGTAATATGGAGCTAAACTTTCATTTTGGGAAAGGAAGAAGGCTGCTTCTTGTGTTGTGACGCCTGTCATATATTGTAAGCCTCTATTAAATTTTCTCTGGCGCAATAATTCCAAAGGCGTTTCGTAAAGAAAACGCCAATCCTTTTCACGCCAGCCGTCATACCAATCATCACTTGGTACTGTAAAATTATGATCTAATACTGGACCCCAGGGAAAAGTACCTACATCTGGAGGAAATTCGGCATTGCCTAATTCATAGAAACTTCTGCCAGTGCGCAAGCAGTTAACTAATTTCCAAGAAGATTCCAAAGAACAGCCTAATAGTTGGCCTAAAACCCGACTAGTATTTTGAGCTCGATATTTATCTTGTATTAAAGCCCAATCAGCCAAAGCTGAACCAGATTGTCCAATAACTCTCTTTACTATATTTCTTGTTTGGGGAGCTACCATAAGTAAACCCGCCGAGGCAGCCCCGGCACCGGGACCAAATAATGTTATTGACTCTCGGTCACCATTAAAAAATTCAATATTGTCGTAAACCCACTTAAGGGCCATAGATTGATCGAGTATGCCATAATTACCAGGAGAGTTTTCGTCACCAGTAGAAAGAAAACCCAAAGCTCCCAAGCGGTAATTTAAAGTTACTACTACCACACCATAAAATGAGGCCAAAATATGACCTTGAAATAGATTGGATGCCCCTCGTATGAATTCCCCACCATGTATGTAAACCATAACTGGATACTTTTGGGCGATTCCGGCTCCAGTCTATGAACAAAAAAGTTTAATTATTATAAAAAACACTAAAAAAGAAAACTTCTTACATTCGGTGAAAATACATTCAAATACAAACAATCCTCATCCATATCCATAATACCCTTAGTGGCTCCCGTATATCTTACAGGCTGAGGACAGGCTGGTCCAAAATCTACTGCTTGTAAAAGTTGCCAGCCTCTATGAAGTCTCGGTGGCTTGAAGCGGCCCTCAAATGTGGGCGGTAGTGCGTATGGTATACCCAAAAATACCGAACATTCACCCATTACCCGATCCACTGTAGAGTGATAGGGACGATAGAACGATTTCGGATCAGGATTATCATACATATAAACTTTGAAACCCTGCACTTGACCATAGTTGGTTGTGACAAAAACATCTCGTTCGAGGGTTAAGGAATCCCGTCTTTGTTTACCTTGTAGATCTTCGCGCCAACCTGCTAAAACTCCCGGAAATGGTGTATGACCTGTATTTGGATTGTTCTGAAAAAAAAATTTAATACATATGGGTAATTCCATGTCAAAACGACCAAGAGTGGGACACGACACCTTCCGATTTTAATGAAATTTAGTGAGAAGGTTCCTTTTATCTTATTAGGAACATATATGAACGAAAAAAAATTTTAAAATTTGTTTTTCGAAAGTTATGTCATATTCAAAATGTCATAATTTCACCGAATTAGCCGAATGGGTTGAGCTTATTTCTTCAATATCTCGAAAACTACTTGACATACGAAGATGATTTTAATGTAATTTTAAAGAGAATACTTGGGGCTACAAATCATATATTGAAAAAAAATTAATTTTTGAAAAATGTAATATCTGCAAAATGTTAAATTTTAAAAACGGACTAAGTCAAAAACCTATTTTTATTTGGCTGATTTTTTTGTATAATACCTAAAATTGTTGTTTAAAAATTCTGAAACTTTGAAGGAGGTGTTTTTTTTTTTCCTTTCGCAACCTTTAAAAAAATAATATTAAAATAGAATTTTAATATTGTAATTTTGAGCAATAAGTACACTGTGAAAGTTGTAGAAAACAGACCAGCCGCGCACCTGGCATTTTACCCTAATTGGGGACGCTGAATCCAGTGGTGCTTACCGTTTTTTTAGGTTAGCTCTTGTTTTTAAGATATACCGTTATTTCGAAAATGTAAGAGGTTGCACAGCATATATTCGCGTAACTCAAAAACGGTTTAGTTTATTGAAATAACTAAGAAAACCGAAATTCGGCAATAAATAATATAGTATGGTTGGTCATACATTTGACCCATCTAGAAGCATCCTACGCGCTGTACCATCAGTGTTACCACCAGCAAGATTCAAAATTACACTTGCGATGAAGCAAAATTACCCAATTTAAATGAAATTACACCTGATATAAAATTTAAGTTTTGATTTATAAAAAGACATTTACAAAGAAGCAAAACCACAACAAACTCATTAAAACAAGATTAATATTAGTCAAACTGTTAATTTTATTTAAATTAACAAAAATAACATTAAAGACTTAAAAAAAAAATTAACAAAACATAGAATAATGAGTTTAACTTCCACATTTGGTTGATATATCTTGGGAAGGTTTAAAATGTTCCTTGTCATTGCTTTATAATGGATGCTTTTTAGTCCCATTGAGCTTACGAAAGGTTAGCTGTCAAACGAACTGCCATACTATTTTCACTTTTTGATCAGGCACATCATCATGAATAGATTCATGCTTGAACAACGCCACCAAATTATCCAAATATACTTTGAAAATCAACCATCGATTTTCGCAACTTAAAGGTGACTTCATGAATTAAATGACGCAACTTTTTTTAACAAATGAAGGCGATGTGTTGATTTAGAATAAATAAACTGTCAATTAGACTTCAAGGCCGTGCTGATAAACCAGCAACAATCGGAGTCTTGGAGGTCAACATTGTTCATTTTATTCGAAAAAGAGAAACAAAATTGGACGTCTGCAATGCGTTTCGTCAAGGACAGGCGCGGTGTCTATTTGTTTTAAATCGGTTTCAAATCGTAATGCCGTGTATCAATTTGCGAGTAAAACTAATTTTTTTGGTGTTGTCTACCATTTTAAGTTTTATGGTCTTAAAAAATACCCTTTATACCTTATTTAGTAAACAAAATGCCTGCAGAGTTTTATACAACTGTCCTTTCGTAATTCAGTTTTACAACTGTAAAGGGCGTTAAATATTCTTTAAAATAAAACATTAAAAATAAGCAAGATAGAAATAAAATTAATTATACATATCTTCCCCCAGGCAAGTTTTTAGTTTGAATAACTTTTTTCAATAAACTTCAGGTTCTAAATCACTATGATAGGCATCTTTATCCAAATCTAAGAGATCATCTTGCGACATTTATTACCAAACATTTGAAAATATATGTATGTTTAATAAGTGAAGTCGTTTCTTAAAAAGAAACCGAGACTTTGGTTCAGAAGGCTGTGCATTTCTTAGCAACAATATATAAAAAGAAATAAATGTCATCACTGAAATCGAATCTTGATTTTATGTTTGCATCTGAAGAAAAAATTTAAAATTACACCTGAATTACACCTAAGAGAAATTACCCACGCTCTACCCACGACCGTAAAAATTATACCTAATTCGGGTAATTACCCACAAAGTGGCAACACTGTGTACCATACAAATATTGCGGCGTAATAAAATTATTTAAATTGGCCACTGCAGAGCGTAGGATGCTCCTAGATAGGTCAAATGTATGACCAACCCCACTTTATTATTTATTGCCGAATTTCGGTTTTCTTAGTTATTTCAATAAACTAAACCGTTTTTGAGTTACGCGAATATATGCTGTGCAACCTCTTACATTTTCGAAATAACGGTATATCTTAAAAACAAGAGCTAACCTAAAAAAACGGTTAGCACCACTGGATTCAGCGTCCCCAATTAGGGTAAAATGCCAAGTGCACGGCTGGCCTGTTTTCTACAACTTTCACAGTGTATTTTCTATTTAAATTTTTTTTTTTTTAAATGTTACGAAAGGAAAAAAATCATATCTTAAAAAAGAGAAAAAACACCTCCTTCAAAGTTTCAGAATTTTTAAACAACAATTTGAGGTATTATACAAAAAAAATCAGCCAAATAAAAAAATTAGTTTTTGACTTAGTCCGTTTTTAGAGTTTAACATTTTGCAGATATTACATTTTTCAAAAATTTATTTTTTTCAATATATGGTTTGTAGCCCCAAGTATTCTCTTTAAAATGACATTAAAATCATCTTCGTATGTCAAGTAGTTTTCGAGATATTGAAGACATAAGCTCAACCCATTCGGCTAATTCGGCGAAATTATGACATTTTGAATATGACATAACTTTCGAAAAACAAATTTTAAAATTTTTTTTCGTTCATATATGTTCCTAATAAGATAAAAGGAACCTTCTCAGCAAATTTCATTAAAATCGGAAGGGGTCGTGTCCCACTCTTGGTCGTTTTAACATGGAATTACCCATATATGTTTAAAGTTTTATTCAGCCTTTTTAAATGTTACATTGTATATAGAACCATTTGGAATTGATTTTTGTTAACTTTGAAGCTTTCCGTTATGTTTTCAATTAGTTGTCATATCTTTGATCAAGTTTAAAGAAATTACACCACCATATGTGAGTATTTAATATTTTTAAGCTGTAGGTTGTTAAGTAGATTAATAAGTGTTTTTCTTATTTCATTCTCAGACTAATGATGGACAGTGGTACAAATGCGAAAAAAACCACAAAACGATCTAACATTTCAATCAATGCAAGGTTTTGGTGGACCATTTCGAGAAATGTTTTCTTACCTCTTCAATCTCTTCACTGAACAAAATGTTACGATCAAACAATGGGTTAACACTTCCGATTTAGATTTTCTAATTAAATTTACACTGTACAGTTTATCTGTATTGTAATTTTCATCTATAACTATTAGCAGTTTTTCAAATCTGTTATTTATACTTCTTACAATCAGTTTCACACATTAAAGTCCAAAAGTATTAATATCATGTTTGAGTTCTATTTTTTTTTTTATCCATCGCTTAAGATTTCCACAAGGCTCTTTCAATTTATCAATATGGAAATTTAACATTAAGAGTACCTTAGTTCGTGTATAAAAAACGATTAGCCGGGCGGAAGCGTTAACTTTTTAAGTGTACTGTGGATTTCAGGGAAAATTGTAAATATGTACATTTTGAAGGAATGTTCAAAAACCAAAGAAAAGTTTCTCAAGTTTAAACATACATATAGGTACATATAAAACGGAATATTTTTATGAACATTTAACACAGAATATTTTTCAAAATTTGTTTAATTTCACTCGAATTCGATTTCCAAAACATCTTTATGAAATAATTTTATTATTAACTACTGTAATGGATTGCCGTTACTTTTAGTTTGATAAGCATATTGCGTGATAACATTATGCACATAATCTGGAATTAGGTGATTTTAATGTATATGCCAGCTTTAGAAGCACGAAACGGACACCATCTTATCTATCATAAAGACAAAACGAAGTTAAAAAAACTAGTAAGAGTGCTATATTCGGATATACCCTTCACCATGGTGCGATAATAGCAGAAAGTTATATAAATACCGTTCTTTTGATATTATAAATAAACTTTGTGCCACGCCCGGTTAATTACCGAGATGGTTGTTCGTAATTTGGAAACTTTGGTTGCTGCCGTTCTCCAGAAATACATAAGAATTAAATAAAAAACAAAAACAGAACAGGATTTTTGGGTTAAGTTAGAGGTGGTCATGGTTTTTCGTTCATAAATAAGCCAATTGCGGATCGATCAATAGCGAACAATTCCGGAATATATGTGACGTAACTACCAAGTCCCCATCATATCTGGGGTGTTCGGAAAACTTATTTCAACGGACAGACGGACAATGTGAAATCAATTTCGCTCCTCATAAGGACCCAGATTATACAAATGTCTATACTTTATAGGATCAATATTGTAGAACACACAAACGGAAAGGCAAACTTTTATACCCTTTTACCTTTGGTGAAGGGTATAACAAATGGTTGAATGACGTCTGAAACGTAACTTACTGGTTAATTTCGAAAAGAAGTTTGCATGCTGGATAAATAATTACTTAACAGATTATAATCTAATGGATGAATTCCTAACATTTTTAATAGGTTTCGTAGTCTGTGGACCACTTGAAACCGTTTAACTATTTGACGCATTGAATGGCAATCCCACCCGATTGCCCAGTTTTTAATACATTGTTCATCATTCAATTTGTAATACATTGTTATATATTACATCAAAACGAATTTAAGAAAATGATAAGCTTTCGAAACACTGTGCGATGACATGTTCGATTTACACAATTAAAAAAGAAAAAACAAGAACATAAAGAACAAATCATTTATGGTCCTATGCGTTACAAATTTAATTAACGTTTTAATATTTGGTGCCCCCCATTCGTTAAAGTTTCTCAGATATACAATTAATAATGTCATTAGATGATTTCTTTCTTGTATTTTCTTTCACAAAATTGAATTAAATTCTTTGTTTTTTTTTCATTTTAGACACATTAACGACAGACAACAATTTGAAAGATTACAAACTAATAAAAATCTATTAATTTCATTAGTTTTTTTTAATTTTTTAACTCACTGGATCAAAACGAAAACGATCTTCATTTGGCATTCCTTGTGGATATTGGCCTGGTGGATTTCTGCCAGGATAATTGGCACCATAACCGTTCGGTTGATAATGACCATAACGGCGATCATTAAATGTGTAGGTCCTAAAAAGAAGAAAAAACAATATGCACATACATATGTATGTATATTTAGTGTTCTATTTACATAATTTTTAAAATTAAATATTTAAAAATTCGATGAAGTCAAAAAAGCAACTTTTTTAAATTTTCTGTTTTAATGATATATCGACATATTTTTTATTAGTGTTTCAGAATGTGTCCTCTATTTACGTATTTGGTGGTTGACACTCAAGGGGAGAATTTATCAATCTAAGTTTGAGCGTATAATGAAAATGGTGGCTACAACGGTAACAGTGCCATTAGGACCACCCCTTTAAGGAATTGCTTTAGATTTTGGACTGGCTACTACTAAACATTTTGGCAAAAAGAAAATAGCTGCAAACATAGCGGTTAGACAAAGGGCCACTCGAACATGGAGAGATTACAACATCGAACATGCTAGACTCGTGTATGAAATAAATTGGCACTTGGACGTTGCCAATCTTTGGCCCTGGCTTCACCCTAAGTATCTTGGAAAAAAAGTTCATGATGACCCACGGATTTCCGCGGATGCAATACAGATATACAAGAAAAAATGGAAAAAACAAAATGATCCGTCCGCCTCCCATACAAAGTAAAAATTAAATTTTGACCTACGGCATTGTTTTCTGGCACATAGCATTTTTAAATACTCATAATTATTTGTGTGAGTTTTGAAAAATATCCGCCCACTTCCCATACAACTTGTATTGAAAAAGTGGCAAAACTCCCTTGATTCAACAAAAAACAAATATTATAATTGTAGAATAGGTCTGAGTTCATACGGCTCATATCTTATTGACAAGATTCTTCCTTTTTCTTCTTTGAACATGAATTGGCGTTCAAATGATTCATGTCATGTAGACGACATGTTTTTTATTTTGTTTTATTTGATATTGAAAACAAAAACAAAATCAAACAACGAATAAGAAAGCAAAACGTAAAGACAGTACATGCATCCCTCGTCCCTCTCGCCTATAAAGTAGCAATCTTGTCAATAAGACATGAGCCGTATGAACACAGACTAGGCTCCTGAATAGGGATGGGCAAATTGAAAAAATATATCGATATATATCGAATCGATATTTTTTAAGAGTATCGATATTTATTAATTCAAAAATATCGACATATCGAACGTTTTACCAAATTAAAAAATGTAATATATACATATACATATATATATATATATATATATATATATATATATATATATATATATATATATATATGCACAAATCTTATTATTATTCCAAATATATATAGGCACATATATTGTTCCAAACTCGCATAAAATAAATCTTTTCAAGTTCGTTTGACTTTACTGTTTTAATTAGAAATCTGCAAGGTGAAAACCCTGCTTCTTTCTTAATTCTTCTTCTAATACATGCAGTCTACAACTGACATGAAATGCTTAATATGCTTAATATATAATATAATGCTAATACGATGTTAGTGTTAAGTATAGACTCATCATGTAAGAGGTTTGCTCATGTTATAACACGGTTGTTAATGCAAATGTTTTAACAACGCTTTTATAACCGTGTTATAACAGCAAATCATGTCAGTTGTAGACGGGGAGTTATAGATCTTCGTATTAGTTTAAAAACACATATGATGCTTTCAGTGATGCCAATTTTTAAATACATATTGTTTTAAAAACGGCTAAAATTTTGAGTTTTTAATGAAAACTGACTTTAAAAAATATCGAATTCGATAGTCGTATTTCAATATCGATAAATCGATATATCGGTATTTTAAATATCGTCGATATATATCGATTATTTTTTTAAAAAATATCGATATTTTGATATATCGATATTTTTTGCCCATTCCTACTCCTGAAAAAATATACCTGATCCCATACAAAGTTAAAATTAAATTTTGACCTACGGCATTGTTTTTTGGCACATAGAATATTTAAACACTCATAATCATTTGTGTGAAATTTGAAAAATATCCGCCCACTTCCCATACAACTTGTGACAAAGTAGCATAACTGCCTTTATTTTTAATGCATCATCTCAATTTTCACAAAAAATAAATATTATAGTTGTAGAATGGGCTCCTTATAATATATACCTGATCCGCCTACTTTTACGCCCATCTCCCATAGAAAAAACATGAATACGTAATTTAAGCATAGTCTTTTAATAATTTTTTAGCATCATTATTGTACTCAAATTTCTTGATTTGCAGCTTTGAGCGAAATCTATTTATAAATGGTTCTGAAGACAATAAAAGATTATGCATTACGTCTTCATAAGTGGCTGCACGTCCAATTGTTCGCATAATGTGTAGTTGTTATTGCATGCAACAACATAAGAAATGAATGATAACACATCACCTAATAGTCTATCGCTTATAATCGTGCTCGATCTTCTATTGTTGTTTTCAAACAGTATCAGTAAACAACAATTCAAATTCAATTGAAGCTTATGCTTTTTTCAACAATTAACACTATTGACTAGTATGTATATTAATTACATTATGTAATAATTTTAAACAGTAAAGAATTATGGCAACAGCAACAAGCAAGAACCAAAATTCATGTTTTGTTACTTTATCATTTTATAGTTTTAAGCAGCTGAATTTTTTTTTTTAACTTTTAGCTGAGACTTCAAACTGTAATTTTACATCTTTCGTTAAACAGCGCTCCACAGCGCTAAAAAGATACAGTCCACTGAAGTTGATGAACATTGAAATTTTGATGTTGCTTATATTTTGTTTTACGAATTTTTTTTATAGCACCTTTTCCAACTTTTTTTAATGCAAATCTCATCTATGACAATTGTTATTTACGAAAATATACAAAAAGTCAGATGTTTACTGTGATTGTATCAAAAGATTGAATATACAGTAAATTTGCATGCCATTTTAAACAAGCGAACATAAATGAACTTTGAGCGTGTCTTTCCAAACAAATAATAAATATATCAGGCTTTTATTCCGGAATCATAATATTTAGATATCTGACAACAAAATACCAAAAAAAATTATCCAAATCGGCGAGCATGAAAAAAATGAATTAATGCCGCTCTTGAACCAATGTGCAGCGTCGCCCCCTTACCAACAAACTTTTTCTGTCCGGAAAGAAATGTTCATAGTGTAAATTGCGACTTAAATTGAAACAGTTCAACATCCCAGCGGGAAAATGGAATTAATAGGAATCGAGAAAGAATTACATATCTTGTATAATATTTGATTCCAGAATTCATTATTCTTAACACAGACCATGTCCTAGGATTGTAATAAATTATTTTAATGTATACTGGGAATGACTTAAATAACTAAAAAAAAGATAATTGTCACGAAGAGAAGAAAAAGCACGAAACATTTTTACGAACAGAAACAATACATTCCTTGTTCTGCAAATGTGAGAATATACGTGGTAATCAAATCATAATTATTGTGTCAATAAAATTAACTTCTCGATTCCCATGAATGCATTATTATTCTTTCGAAAATAATACATTATTTTATTAGTTATTTTCCTGCTGGGATATGATAGAAGTGTTTTGCTCTCGAAGAGTAAAGCTATGGCTACATTTAACAAACATTTGACATAACCACTATTTTAATTAAAAGGTTACGCATTTTTTAATTTAGCAACTTATCGCTAACAAATTTCATCTTTTTGCTAGTCAGAGATGTTTCGATGAAACAACCTGGGGGGAAACCAGAAAAATATGGCCCATTATAGATGGGAAAAGGACACAACGGGCTTTAAAGCTTTCACCTTAGGAACACAATTGGCAAATTGTGATATACACCCAAAGGCTAGGGCTCCCCCACAATGACCTGGGTTGAAGTTTCGATGACAAGAAAGAAAGAACAGGAGTCAACGGAGCATCTTTGTCGTTGTCCGCCATTCGGTGACCGAGGGCACAAGGTGTTTGGTCAAAGAACTCTAAGGGATAAAACTTTTCTCTCCTTCATTGAATCAACCGGCTGGCTGAGTAAAAATGTCAACAGCGAAGTAATAAAGAATCCCTGGGAGACAGTGAACCATATTAACAAAACGGGAACTAATTGCTGGACTCACATGAGCTGAGCTTGATTACCGCTGCCAATGGAACCTTACTTTTTTTGAATGATTTTTCTTACTTTTTTTGAAAGCTTTTTGAGAAAATGTCAATTTTGCATTTAATAAGCATTAAAGAAGAACGGTTATGGGATGTATATCAAAACCGATCTGTACAAGTTTTCAACTCTGATCTTAAAAATTAAAAGTAAGTATGTAATTAATTTGGCTTACAATTGCGCCAAGAGGAAAGAGTTACGTATGGATATGAAGTATTCGATTACAGACTTGTTCAGACGAAATAAATCAATCACAAAGACAAATTGTAAACAAACCAGTCAGTATCTTTCTGGAACACTGTAATATATTTGGACTAGACTAAAATAAATACTCATGGATCTGGTGGGCGTGATAAAGTGTGACGTTAAGCCAATTCCAAACTCAAACCAAAGCATATGACTGGTACCTTAAAGTCGGAAGACTTGAATTTATTGATGAAACTATAGATATATTTTAATATCTAAATATTTGAAAGAATACGCTATGCAGTTAGGGCTAAATAACTCCTTTGTGTTTTAACAGGATAATAACCCGAGACATAAGGCACTTATCTTCAAGCGAGAGGTGAAAAAAGAAAAGAAAAAAGAAAAAGAAGAAGAAATACATGTGTGTGAAGTTAAACTTTAAAATTTATAACCCTCTAGACATACTGTTTAGGGGGCAAAGAGGATTGTAGGCGAACAGAAATAAAAAGGATTTGTGAACAATAAGTCGCTCCATCATTTGCCATCACCAGAAGATTTAACAGGGTAAGTTGGAGCGACTTATTGACAATTTACTCTTTAAAATTCTTTGGGGGATGAATCCATCTGGAAGTGTAATTCTTAAACACAATTTTAGACAATCGTAATTTAAATATTAAGGAGGAAATTTCTTAAATACTACGTATTCGAAATTTAATAATAAATTTAAAATAAATAAAACAAGGAAAAAGTGTATTAAAATCAAAGTTTACTTACCTATAATCTGGATCACCGGGATTTGGCCATTGAAAATCATTAACACCTACTCTAGAATAAAATCGTGAATCTCTTGTTTGGGCAAACACGCCGAAACTTGATTCTTCTCTACCGCTATACGTTTCTAATTTATTTACTACAACTACAATTAATCCTAATACTATGGCAGCTGCGAATTTCATCTTATCACGATATTTAATTTTCTTTTTTCGTTTTTCCGATCTTGTAGGTGTTTTTTGTGTTGTAGCTGTTGCAATTAATTTAGTCATTTCGGCCATAATTTATACTGTAAAAATTAGTTTTGGTGATGGTATCTAGAGTTCTCTTCGTGCGGAAGAATGTGGGAATTCTATCGTAGTTTCATTGTGTTAAAAACTGTAGTATCTGTAATAGAAATTAAGTGAAAGGAAATGAATGAAAATCTTTAAAAAGAAATAAAGTAATTTAAAGTTGTATGGAATAATAAATTAACAAAACGTCGGAAATGTTAATGTTTGTTTTTAAGAATACAATTTTTATTATTACTTTTAGAAAATTATTTACGGGTTATACGAGGGTAATTTTTTAAGAATTTTTAAGGAAAATTATTTTAAAATTACGTTTTTAATATTCTTAATACTTTTTAGGCTTGCCACCATCACAATATTTTCATACAGCAGTAGTCGCAATTTTTGATAAATCTTAAAAACTAGAAACATAAGTTTTAATTAGTTCGAGAACAAAGCCTTATGAAAAAAGTAAGAAAGTATAGTCGGTGAAGCCCGACCATATGCTACCCTACACCACAGTATTTAAAAATGAAATTTTGAGAGTATACGCTATTTGGTATCTATTGCCAATCTTGGACCTGCCAGAACAAAACTATGTTATGAAGTTAATTTTCATGTAAAAGTTCTTTGTGCAGAATATTATTTAGATATCTTCATATAGATGAGATTTATTTGCCCTTAAGAGATAATAAATCAGAGCAAGTTAAACTATTTTTTTGGTTTAAAATGTGTTTAAAGTTTAAACTAAAAACAAACTTAAAACTAAAAACAAACTTAAAACCAACAAATCTATAAATCAGTTAACATATAAACCAGTGATAACCACTCCACCCAACAAACACGAAGGTTTGATTTCAAATTGAAAATGATTTGAAATCAAACGTTTTCTCAAACGACAAACGTTTGATAATGATTTGAAAATCATAGCGTTCTCAACAAAAAGGGGAAATTATTTTCAAATTGAAAAATGCCTTTATTTTCAACTTGCTTTCAAACGTAATTCTCAAATGTTTTTCAAATGTGGATTATAATACAATGTGGAATATAAATAAAAATATTTTATTTTTTTTAATATAAATTATTATTTATTTAAATAAACTGTGAGATAAACATTTGGCACCATAGCTTAAAGATTAAATAATGTCCTCTAATTCTTGGAAAGACAAACTACTTGGCTCCCTTTTATTTTGAGGATTGTAGCACCGCGATCGTTCAACAAACTTTCTTCACTTTCCCGTTTTATTTTCCTTTTTTCGTATTTTTAATCATTGAAATTACTTACAAATAATTTTTATTTTTCACAAGAAATAAGCTGTTCACTTTATATTAAAATTTATTTTTAATAGTAAAACACATGTAACCGCAAAGTAAAAAATTTAACTTTAATCGCCATTTTTAATGATTACATTTATTTTTCGCTTTAGTATTGCCAAGTTTATTTTTGATTTGATTTAACATTTGACATCAAATTGATAAAACATTTGATATCAAATGTTTATTTTCAAATCATTATCAATTTGAATTTAAATGTTAAATCAAACAATTGAAAAACGTTTGAGAATTGTGTTTGATGTTAAATGACAAAGTCATTTCATATCAAAGGTTTGACTTCGTGTTTGTTGGGCATACACCTGCGACCGCACACAAGCACATAATATCTTTGTGTGCGTGCGTTCGGGGCTTGGTTATCACTGATATAAACCATTTTTAAACGCATAAGATTGGGCGTTTAAACTACAAATACAGACGAAGAATTGGACAACGTTTATCGTAGTGCTGCCACATATTATTTTTTTTTTAAACTACATATAATACATGGGACACTGATTTCTAGCTGTTAAGTTTAAACTACATATAAACATAACCAGCGTTTAAGCATTCACTGATTTATTAGCCTTAAGTGATTTTAGGAAGGGGTTTTATATGGGACCTATGGCTAATTTTGTTCTGACATAGTTGCCATTTTTTATGAATGCAATTAGGGTTCCCAACTTTTTTTGTTGCAATTAAAGTACATTGATTATTAAAGGTTAAGAAAAAAAAGTACTCAGTATAAATATAAAGTACAATTAATTTCTTTTTATTGTTATACCTATTTAAAAACGTTTTTTTTATTGCTTTTCGCAAGTTTTATCAAACAATTACACTGTGCTAGAATTTGACACTTTTTTTTTAAACAAGCCGGACAACTGGCGCTTTAACCTAATTGGGGTACGCTGAATCCAATACCGGTTCAAAAACGGTTCAGTTTATTGAAATTACTAAAAAAAATCGAAAATCCGCATCAAAATTTTCTTTAAACGTTAAATTTTATTCTAACATGCGCAGTGGTTTTAGAAACATAACTTTTTTTTGGCAACAAAAATATTTTTTTAGCAAAATTCGAAATTTTTGTTTGCTAAAAATCTATTAAAAATTGCAGCTATGCTTCTAATTTTTTCCAGACATATAAAAAACAAACAAAACAATCTATAAATGATTAAAATCTGTAAACAACTTTTGATATTATTCACAAAAGTCGAAAAATGTTAATTAATTTCAAAATTTTAAAAAACGCAATATTTGCATGGGAACCGCCTTAAGAAGTGGTGATTAGGGACAAGTACACTCAAAATATTATGTAGTTTAATTCAAACGAAAATTCATTTTAAACAACTTAAAATTCATTAAAAAAACGGATCATTTACATTTCATTTTAAACAAATGATTTTTACATTCATTTTTTAATTTTTTATTTATTGAACAGCATATTCGTTAAAATTGAATAGTTTTTACTTTCAAAAAATATATTTTAACTGACAAAAATCAAACTACATAACAAAATAAAACCGAAAAAACATTATTTTTTGGTAGTTTGTTTTTTGAATAACAAACACAAATGTTAAAAAATAAAATTATTCGTAAAATAACTATATTTTTATTCAATTTTAACAGTACGGAAAACGAATTTAATAACCCACAATCAGTTACTGTAATAATTTTATGAGTGTATGTCTCGAGAAATTGTTAAGGCGACTCCTTGGCTGTTATGGTACGTTTTCTTCAATATATTTCTAGTCTGTATTAATCATTTTGTTTGGGAGCCCCCTTAAGGAATGGAAATCTTGAAGTTTTGTTTTAAATGTTAGTTAAACGAGTCACTTTTGTGCTCGCGATCTAAAAGCAGGCAGTAATTTTAAAGAGTTTTGCACTTGTGTTTTAAAAACAGGAAGTAATTATTCTCAAACAAAACAAACAAGTGAATAGTGCTGTCTGATTATTTTTTTTTTTTCGAAAAATCGTCCTGCCAATATAAACAAACATCAAAAATGGCCCTGACTAATATCAATTAGTTGTTCTTTAGTTTTTCTAAAAAAAAAAATTTACAATAAGTATTATAATTGTATGACTAATAAAACCCTGACTAATATAACTTGAATCTATTTTGAATTCTAGATAAATCTAATCATGCGAAATAAAGTATTTCCGCGTACTTTATTTTTCTCATAAAGTATAGAGTACAATTACTCGAAATAACGTACAATACTTTATTATAAAGTACGGTTGGCAAGCCTAAATGCAATACACATGTAAAGTAAATTTAAAAAATACCATATATAAAAATTTACATTTACTTATAAATAAGTAAAATTAGTTTAAAAAAAATAGCAAAACTTAAAAATTCATTTCACTAATTTATTCAAAATTTCATACTGCAAGTGTATGAGAGTTCAGTAGGAGTCTGATCACAACGAGCATGTCACGACATTTTTCATACGATTTGGAAGAAAAAACCGGTGAACGCCGTGAAATAAAATTTTTTTTAATTAAAAAAAAAAAAATACAAATATTTATCATACTTGACAAAGATGACAGATTATGAAAAAAGATGACGAAAGGATGACACAAATTTTATAGATGACATCCCGTTAAAATAGATGGTTGTCCTCTTAAAAAATAGTACGTATTGTAACCTTACTAAAGCCCAACATAATAGATGGTTTATGGGCACAAAGACTATATTTCGGAAAGAAGCTGGATGGGGGCTATATGAAATTATGGAATGATTCTAACCAATTGCAAAAGTTTTAGTCCTTCTAGCAGTTAGAATCCATGTACCAAATTTTATCAAATGATTTCCACAATTGCGGCCTTTACTTTGCATAAACATAATAAAATGGTAAAAAACTACTCTATTCCGGAAAGAAGTTTTTATGGTGGTTGGTAAAATTAAGGATCTATTGGCACCATATTAAAAAGTTTTTGTCCTTATGATAATTACAATACATATATGTATATATGTATGTTCAATAACATTATCTTTTAAATTGCGACCTGTACTAACTTTGAGGGTGATTCTGAGTCGAACGGTATCATAAAGAATATTTGTAAGTGTTACACACATCAGCATAAACGCATAAGCCCCCTTCACAAGTAAGTAGCAAACAAAAGTTGGAAAGAGTGGTGGACAAACTGGTTTCATACAAAAATGGGTCTGTTAAGAGACGTAGTTATTGTCTCTTAAAATTCACTCACATGCATACACACAAATATATATGTTCGCTTTAAGTTGCGGTAATAATAAACATACTTACGTACATAAATATGTATGTGTGAATTACTTATATAATGTACAATTTAGAAACAAAAAATAAAAAAGTATGTTTTGTATCTATAAAAATGAATGTTGGCGGTTGATTTTTCTTAAGAAGATTAAATGTTGGCTACATGACAATAGACATACATATTTAAGCTTCAAAAGTAGAGCAGAAAATAACAGTTTTTCTTTGAGTGTGTAATACAAATAATAATGACAACATTAATAGTCCCAATTAAAACATTATTGACAACATAGTAAATAAATTTGTAGTTTTTTTAAGTGTACAAGGACTTGCTGTAACGTTTACAGTACACATTAGCATTTTAGTTTATAATAAAGAGCAATAACCTGTTCTTTTTTTGCAAATTTTCATTATTGTAAAGAATAATGAACTTGTTAAAATAAAGGTCGGCAAATTGCTTTGGTAGGCGAAAAATGTGCACGACAATATTTAAAGGAAATGTTATTAGGGTGACCATGATAAAAGGTGCATAAAGTTAACAGACTAGGAGGGAATAGTTATAAAAAGTCTTGAAATTATTTTTAATATTAATATTTAATATTATAATTCAATTGTTTTTATATACCGCCTTTCCGGAAATTAAAAGTTTTTCAAACAAGAACTTACAAAATAAGTGAGAAATCATAACACACACACACACAGCTTCATATTTAACCAATTTTTTTTAAATCTTTAAGAACTACCGGTTTAGTCCCTGCAAATAATAGGACCAGTCCAAACAAGCGTGTAAAGAGTAGTCCATAAGGGACCAGGACTAGTCCAAAAGTAACCCAAACGTATGGAAAAAACCTGGTCTATTAAACCTTACGATGTCCTAGGAGAGGACCATATAATCCATCTTTGGACCACTTAGGAGTAGTTTTAAAACTTCTCCATGGTATACTCAAGAGGATTAGTTTTGAAGTCGTCTAAAAACGAAAGCATGTCGTTAAAAAACGAAGACATGTCGTCTCACTACAAACACTTTTTAACAATGACATGGTCCATGCTTGCATTACATCGGGCCAGTCCATGGAGTAGTCCATTTTATCAAAATGGATCAGGTGGTCCAATTTTATTTGCAGGGGTATTATAACAGTGTAACATATCGTCACATAAAATTTAAAAGGGCTTAACCACACTTTTTATTTTTTTACAGGAGAAGCAAAAAACATAACAAAATCAGGAACAACAAGGTGTACTTGGCGTTTGAATTTCTTTAATAATGTCGGCATTTCAAAGGGATCTAAGGCCCTAATTTTGTAAAACGCAACGCAATACCAAAAATAACATTGAAAGCAAAAACCAAGGTCAAAAATTTGTCAATATTTTGTTGTTGCTTTCTACAGAAATACCTATTGCGTTTTAAAATTATTAACGCCACAAGATATGCAGCGTTTAAAATTTAAAAAATTAATATGCATTTCTATAGAAAACAAAATTATGAAATATTTTCGACTTTGTTTTTGCTTTCAATATAATTTTTGGCGTTGCGTTTGCGTTTTACAAATTTAGGGCCTACATTTTTTTGTGAACATGTAACTTAATAAAACGAACAAAAATCAATTGAAAATGCTATTTCGAATTCTGAAACGGATTTTCAGAAATTCTTGCAGGGCAAAGAACTACATCCTTTAAACCGTTATTAATGATTTGTAAACAAATCAAACGCAAAACGTTTGATTTTTATGTGTTTGTTGGGTATGAGTAATAATATTATTAAAGGCATTAAAGACAACAGGCACTATCCCACAAAGTCTTACAAAAATGCTTCCCTGATCTTATTATTGTTTGAAAATTTTCAAAAAACAATACCAACTTAACGTAACAGGGTTGTAATTTATCCAAAATACGTAAGACTTGTGTGATAATGTAAAACAGCTTTAGCAGAAAATTGGTATAACTCAGGAACGGTAAGAACAAATTATCTAAATTATTTAGAATTAATTGATCATTCAAACTGTATTGTTAGTTTGTTTCATTTTCATAAAAATTTTAAAAGTTATAAAGCGATATTTACAAAACTGATCGAAAAATTATGAAAAATTTGAATGTAGGGTGACTAAATGGACAAATGCATTGCAAAAACTTATAGTCTTTGTACACCAAAATAAAGCTTGGACATTTTTCTTTTAAATTATTTCCTTAAAAGTGAAGAAAATTGTGGTTTTTGATAAAGCTATGCAGAATACTCAAAAAAAAAGGCTGGCAAACAAGATTCTTGGCAAAAATTCGTCATAAGCGACCTCTAAACCTCTTCCGAAAAAATCTCAATAATACTTAACCATATAAGCCTTTAAAATATGCTTGAGCAGCCATGAAAATCAAAAAAAAAATTTTTTGGGACACACTAATGTATATGCATAAGTACATGCATGTATGACTAAGAAGTGTCTGTAGAGTGAATCACTTTTACATTGCATTTTAGATTCCGTGATAAAATGTTAAACAATAAAAATCACAAATATTCGACGTTGTTAGTAAGTAAGTACGTTTATTTGATTTATGTATGTATGTATGTAAGCGAATTATTCGTACTATTTCACTCATGCAAGGGTAAACTTTTTACAATAATTAAATGCAAAATTTTCAAATAATAAAAAACTTGTAATGGAAAGCGATAAGAAACTGAACAGAAAGTGAATACGCAGTCAGTGTGTAACTTACGTTTAATTACAGGTGGCGCTGATGCCAGCGCATTTATTATTTTAATAACAAAAACAAAAAACCAGCTACAATTAAAAAGGCAGTGTCGGCATAGACGGCGAATTTTATGACTGCTATTTATTTACAGACGAGTTGTTGTAATCATTGGTTACATGTTGTTATTTTCCTTAGCTTAAATTGAGAACGCAAATATGTTTATATGTATGTAGGTATATTCATATTATGCTCCAATTAATAATTATCACACAAAATCACTCATACGCTTTACAAAAGTGTAATAGGTATTTACAGTTTGTTTTGTATTCATTCTGCTTTTATAAATACGATATGATTTTACATATTTGTCACATATTTTTATCTTATAATTTACTTGCTTTAATTTTGTATTTGGTAGCACTTTATCAGCAATTTTCTTTCTTGCTAATATTAAGCAATGATTATTATTTACCTTCGTGATTAACAAAAACATTTAAAATAGGAAGGTATACATTTTTTTTAATATTTCAAACATTTCAATAATAAAATTTTATTTTATATTCTTTTAACAGAAAAGTTTGTAACGTCTTAATGACAACGCCCCGAAAAATTCACTAAGGTAGAAAAATGATTATTGTTATTTTTTTGTGTTAATTTTTTGAGTTTGTTTATTATATTCTCTTTTTAACAAATACTTTGAAAACATGTCAGTTAGTCAGTAAGACAGTTGTTAGCCAACTTAGAAAAACAACAAGCCAAATAGATTGTTAATATGTTTTGTTAGTATTGATCAGGGATGGAAACTTTAATATGATGCCCTTTTTAAGACCCACTTATCTTTCAAGTTTGTCTTAGTTTTAATTAGGTCCTTTTCAAAAGAACTTGCTACCGATTCTATATAAACCGTTAAGGTAATTTCTTAAAAAAAGAACCTAATTGAAACCAATCACCAAAAATAATTATTTTAAATTGTTTAATTGAGGTTTGGGCATTCTTCTGTAAAACACAACGCAACGCCTAAAATTTCATTGAAAGCAAAAACAAATTCAAAAATATTTTATAACTTTGTTGTTGATTCTTATAGAAATTCATATTGAATTTTTAAATTTCAAGCACTTCATATATTGTGGCGTTGAAGATTTTAAAACTAAATATGAATTTCTATAGAAAGCAACAACAAAATTATAAAGTATTTTTGAATTGGGTTTTGCTCTCAATAAAATTTTTGTGCGTTGCGTTTAACGAAATAAGGCCCTTAAGCTATCTAAATTAATTCTCAGATTAGAAGTTATGACGATTTATAAATTCTTAAATATTTTAACTTATATCTTATATATAAATACGGGAACAATTTTTTTGTGGTTGATTTTTAAGTATCTTATGGCCCACCGATTTTGTTTAACATAGAAATATGTACATAGAAAGAATTATTAACTAAATCACCAGAAAACGTGGCTTGAACCAAGAAAATTTTGCACGATTCTCGTCCAAGACAAAAAAAATGTATTTTAATTCTATAGTTACTTAAAGACAGTTTTCGTTGCTTATGGCCAATTTCACCAATTCTATTTAAATATACATAGTTAGTTCTTCATATAATTTTATTTTTATTTTACATGAAAAACGAATTTTAAAACTAAATTGATATATAAATAAATTGGTGAAATCAGCCAATAATATTTTACCAAATACGAAAAAAAGCCTGAAATGCTTTATGCGATCGTTAACGTGTGACATCGTGGGATTTGCTATTAGTTTAAGAAAACTTAATATAAAAATAAACTTTTTATTGATTTGCTTAACATGTCGATTCACATAAAAACTAATTGAATTAAAACAAGTTCTCTTGAGCATTTTGGGAAAATTTTAAAGAAATCCCTACACTCATAATCTGTTTCTTGATGCAAAAAATTCGATTTTATTAAAACATCAAGAAAACCAGACTAATATTAAATAAATGCAGCTTGAACTCAGAAGTATCTTTCTTATTTTTAATAAAAACAAGCTACTTTTGTATTTATTTTTTTTTTTTTAGAAATTTTTGATCATATACAAAAAACGTGAATTTTTTCATCATGAGAAAATGTTTCTTCATTAAGGAAAATTTTCAAAATAAGTTAAAATCAAGAAACTGATCTTAGATTTTTTAGTTTTAAGAAACGGAATTGATTAAATTTCTTTCATTGAAGATATAATGATTCCATAGCAGATTTTAAATCAGGTAAAAACAGATATTGAATTGACTTTTAAATACACTTTTACGACCTTATTTATAAAAAATAAAACAGGTTAATAAAGGGTTTATTAAATAAGTTTTCATATAAAATCCGTTTCAAACACTTATTTTTTCATATTCTATATGTATATATAAAAATCAAACGCTGTGTCTTAGTCACGCTAAAACTCGAGAACTACTTGTCCGATTTGTATGATTATTTTTTTGTTTTGTTCGTCTTATCACGAAGCCCAAAACAAAGAATAAAAAAAAATCGAAAGAAGCAAAAATTGTGTTTTGTATGAAAATTTACATTGCACCATTAAATGCTGTGGATTAGTCTGTTTAAACTCGATAATTGCTTGACCGATTTCATTGATTCTTTTTTTGTTTTTTGTCTTATCACGGCGATGGTTGCGAAAAAAAGGAAGAAGAAGAAAAGCCAAAAATTAAAGTCAAAAATCAAAAAATCTAAAAATACCACCAAAACAAACACAATTTAATATAAAAACAAAATTAAATATTTCTTTGAATTTTTTATACAACAATAACTCAAGTCATTGAGCACAATAATTTTTAATTATTAATATTCTTTATATAAAATAAATATCTAGCCCAAATTTAATCCTCCTTTCTTAAGTGTTATGGGCGCTATTGTGCCGAAACCATTATAAATGGAGTTTCTTACCTATAAATCGGTAGTTTATGAACCGAATTCGCTTATTTCCTTATTTATTGTTAATCTGCAACAATAAAATCTATCAATTATAAAGGGACTGTAAGAAATTAAGTTTTTTGCAAAAAAATTCAAGAGAATCGTGGTAATTAAATTTGAATGCCAAAAACTGTGCTTTACGAATAAAAGTAACTCCAAAAATTAATATATTGTCCTCGTTAAAAGCTTGAAGTAACCAAACTTTTAAAACCGTATTGAAAAAAAAAACTTAATGCATATGGGCAAATCCCAGAAACAGTCCACCAACCAAAAATTTTTCAAATGAATTTTTTTTAATGGAATATAAGACTAGATGTATAATTTCATTTTTATATTAAAAAATATGTATTTCAATGATCATTAATGCAATAATTTTTACCAAATCCTACCCCACTGCTGATTTCTTAACGTTATACGTGAATTTAGCATTATTTTAGGTGATTTTTGTGCTTAAAATAACACTTACAGCAGACTTATCAAAATATAAATTTCGTTAAAAAAAAAGTTGATATTCATTAGTTAAGAAATTAGTTTAAGAAATGCAATTCATAAAAATATAATTTGTTTTGTTAAAATAAATAAAATATAATTATAAAATACTACTGGAAAAACTGTAGCGTTCGTTATGTAGCGTGCGTCACAAAGGGTTCACGGCTTTTGTCAAAAAATCACAACATTTTTTTGCTGCGAATAAGTGAGTTTAGAATTTTCTTATAGTCATCTTTCTTTTAGGAACTAGATTTTGTATACCTTATGATGCAAAATTCGCTAAAAATTAGGAAAACACACTTCAACCTTTGAAGTTACTTCCACTTTTTGTAGCGTGCGTCACAAAACTTTGTGATCAATTATTTCGCAACAAATAGTTGCTTACATAGCGTTTACATTTGCCAGTACTGGCAAGACAGTAGCAATTCATTCAAACTTTTTCACTAATACATAAACACTTTTACAGCTATTTTGTTTTTGCATTGTTTTGCCAACTAATATGTATATGTTTACTGTCTTGCTAGTACTGGCAAATGTAAACGCTGTGTAAGAAATTATGATATATGCCATTCGAAAGTACATCTTAATGTCACTAAATGCTATATAAAAGTTGAAGCTATCTTTTTTGAAAGACCAAAAAATGTTTATATTTCAATCAGAAAACGCGTGCGAATGTAGCGTTCGTCACGCAGGATTTGCCCATATAGGAATTTTTTTGGTGAATTTAAAAATAATCGAAATAAACATTTTGAAGAAAGCATTGAATACAACACAATTTGTTTACCAATTTTCCATCCCTGTTTAGGATCGTTTTTACGTTAACTTACATACATACACACTAACGACCACTAACTCAACTACAGAACCAACTCTCTCTTAATGACGTTACGTTATTTCACGTTTTAATTTTTGTTAGTATTTCTGTTTAAGCCCAGTTTTATTTAAGCTTCTTTTTTCTTCTTTTTAATAAATAAACAAATAAATAAAATGCTGAATAAAATATGTTTATAGTTAAAAAATACTTTTTAAATGTGTATGTTTATACATACATACATATGTATATTCTTTGCTTTAAAGCATTCAAAACAAATACTTTTTTTAAGTTTCGTTTTTGATAATTTCGTAATATTATGTTGGTAAGTTACATGCCAAGCACTTAGCTGTGCAGGCAAACACACGTCCACTTTAACACTTTAATATGATTTTTCTTAAATTTTGTGTAATTCTGTATCTTTTTATTATTATTTCTTTGTTAATAAATTCAATTTTTATATGCATTTCCTTTAATTTCCACTCAATCTTCTTATTTGGTTCTAAAGAGCCACCACTCACAATCACTCACACACTCGCAGATATTCACATACATACATTAACAAATGACTAACTGTTTTATCGTTGTCTTACACAATTTATTGTTATTTATTTATCCGATCGACTTCCAACACGTTATTTTTTTGAACCTTAACTGGCGACGTTAATAGATAGACTAACATTAGCTGTAGCAAGTTGTTGTGGCCATACCGCTGCTGTTGGTGCACAAGCCCAACCAACCAACTATTCACCAGATGGGTGCTCACCATAAACCGGCCAGAATTCTTATTTTCTCTTTTAACTACTTGATTTTTATTAATGTCTTTCAAACTCTTTTAATAGTTTAATGGAACTCTTATTTTTTAACTCTTTCATTCAAAGCGAGAGAAAATTTACTGGGTTGCTTCAAGTGTTCACTGGTGCTTAGAGTTCTATTGCTAACTTGGCTTTAAGTAGTGATGTGAAATAAGCGATTTTGAAGCTTAAAAATTTAACCGGAGGTTTTTCTCTCGCCAAATCGATACACTTAGATGGGATTTTTGGAATTAGGTGGTAAAAACGAATAAACTCGCTAAAAATTTAATACTTACCGTTGTTCATTAAAAAAAATAAGCGGACAGGTGTCTGGTACTTTTTAATATTTGGCCATTTGGGGAATTAACGGATAAAACCTGTGTTTTAGAACTTTTTGTCATCACATCTAAATTTAAATCCAATAAACATAGAAATAAAAATTATATCATATTCGTAACTTATCTTAAAAATATAATTTGGTACTTTTTCGAAAGTCGAACGTTGACTTTGCTTTAAATGTAATTCTTTGGCGTTGCGTTTAATATTTATAATAAGGGCCTTAATCTCTAAAGTTTAAGCTTTTTGTAAGTAGACCACACAGACAGTTTAAGGTAAAGGGTGGCGCATGATTTATTTAACTAATTTAATTTTTTCTTTTAAAATACATATATTAAAGGTTAATTTAAATTTCGAATATCATTTAAAGCAAGTTAAAAAGTCTAGTCGATCATGCCCGACCATATTATACTCTACACTACAATATTTAAAACCAAATTTTTGTGAGTGGCCACTATTTGGGACCCATGGGCAATCCCCAGAACAAAATTATGTGAGGAGGTTAAGATTTTTTATCAATGTTAGATTATTTTGTCTTTAATGGATTTTAGGAAAGGGGTTATTCATGTACATTTTTTGTCATTACATTGAAGCCATCGAAAAAGTTGTTGTCCGCAAATTTGTATGTCAATACCAATATTAACAAGGACAGTATGGAATTAAAAGCTATTTTTGGGAGTAGTATTTTTATGGGAGCTATCGTCAAATATCGACCGATTACAATAAAATTAGGTAAGATAATTTAGATTGAAATAAAATAAGTAAGGATCATAATTAATTTAAGTACCAACATAATTTTACTCTAGAAAGAGGATTGTATGTGAAATTATGTACCGATTCTAACCTTTTTCAATATGCTTGGTCCTTATGACCAGTGCTACCACAACCAACAATATTTTTACAACCAACATTTTTGAAAAACTAACCAAATAACCAAAATCAAATTACATAAAGGTTATTTTCACTTTATAGTTAAATATTTAATACAAATGAAGAAAACAAAACAAGAAATTCAATTCTTTTACATATTAAAAAATAACGAGAAACTTAAAAAACAATTTTTATTTATTTTAGACCTTTTTCGTAAAAAATATTTTTATTTAAAAAAAATTAAACCCGTCAAATTTCCATACAAAATTCAGTATATTGAAAGTTAATAAATTGATTTTTTTTAACGAAAGTTGTACATCACAATAATTAGTATTGTGGTTATTTTTGTTGAACTGTTTTTGGTTTTTAATCAAAATTTTGATATTTTTTATTAGGCTAAACTTCATCAAATTTAATTTTCCGTCAATTATTGTGGCGATTTTTAAATAATTTTGGCGATAGACATTTACGTTTGGCTATATGGGGCTTGTTTTGGCGAAATTCGAAACGGTTTTTGTAAAGATTTTGTAATTTACATACATATACATATCTAAAATTTTATAAAAAAGGGTATAACATTTTTCTCTTCTTTGTAAATTTTATTTCAAATTTATAATATAACTAGCTGACCCGACAGGCGTTGTCCTGTCCAAATTAGGAAAAATGTTTGCGTTCGATTTTTAAAATACGTTAAAAAGATACGAATATTTGAAAGAGAAATAAGTCAAATCGATGGAGCCGTTTTCTGATTTTAGGTAAATCGAAAAAAGTGGGCGTTAAATTTGGACCATGGCGATGATTTTAAAGAAAAAATCGTCCAAATCGGTCAAGTCGTTCCCAAGTTATGCGCTTAATAGAAAAAGTGGGCGTAAAAGTAGGCGCGGTACATTTTTCTTTGGATGAAAACGTAAAATTGATTAATACGAACATTTAAAAGAAAAATTAGTCAAATCGATGGAGTCTTTGATTTTAGGTAAATCGAAAAAAGTGGGCGGGGCAAAATTTTCTTTCCGTAAAAACCTAAGTTGGACCATGGCAATCATTTTAGAGAAAAAATCGTCCAAATCGGTCAAGCCGTTCTCAAGTTATGCGCTTAATAGAAAAAATAAAGCGTAAAAGTAGGCGTGGTAAATTTTTTCGATGAAGACTTAAAATTGATTAATACGAACATTTGAAAGAAAAATTTATCAAATCGATGGAGCCGTTTTCTGATTTTAGGTAATTTGAAAAAAGTGGGCGTAAAAGTGGGCGGGGAAAATTTTTCTTTCGTATAAATCTAAGTTGGACCATGGCGATCATTTTAAAGAAAAAATGTTCCAAATTATATAGATGTCATTGGGGGTGCAATATGAAAATTGGATTTTACCACGCCCCTCCACCCGCTGACCAGAATTAAAAAATCAGACTTTACAGTGTCACCCACCTGAATATTCTGAAGATTCCCTGAAAATTTCATCAAAATCGGCCCAGCCGTTTTGGAGTCGATACGTTACATGGAATAAAATAATTTATAATTTATAAAGGAAAAGTAAAAGTAAAACGTAAGATGTTAATTGCAAATAAGACAACAAGTTTTCATAGAATTATCTAAATATTTTTATTATGATAGGAGGACATAATACAGTCATGTGTAAAACAAAATATCGGCCAAATGCACGACATGGCTTCGGTGGCTTACCTTACCATACAATGACTCTGAAGCATAATAAGGGTTCAATGTCGCTAATGTGCCGAATTATCTCATCCTTTAGCTCTTGAATTATTCTTGGCTTATTGACGTACACTTTTTCTTTCAAATATTCCCATAGAAAGAAATCCAAGGGTGTCAAAACACATGATCGTAGCGGCAATTACCACGTCGTGAGATAACACGTCCATTGAAATTCTCGCGCAAAAGAACCATTGTTTCGTTGGCTGTGTGGCATCATCCTGTTGGAACCACATATCGTGCATGTCCAAATCTTCAATTTTTGGCTACAAGAAGTCCGTTATCATCTCGCGATACGAACACCATTCACGGTAACTGCTAGGCCGACCTTATTTTTGTTGAAGTACGTAGAAGAACAATCCAACCAAAAACACATGGCCAAAGAAATAAAAAGACGTAAATGGCGGTGGATTGGCCACACGTTAAGAAGATCAAGAAACGACATTACAAGAAATGCCATAGACTGGAACCCGGCAGGAAGTCAAAAAAAAGGACGCCCAGCTCATACGTGGAGAATGCTAATTAATGAAGAAGTGGCCGGAATGGGTAAAACCTGGGGCCAATTTATTGAGGCCCTATTCTCCTTATAGGATCGATGGGAACATATATATATGTAAGAAAGTACCGAATATTATTTAGACATCTTTATCTATATAAGACGTGCCTTTAACTGATTTCGGAATGGGTGTTTATATAGGACCTATGGCTAATTTTGGGCCTTGTTTGTCAATACCAACATTTATAAAGAATATGACATTTAAAAATACTTTTGTAAGTAGTATTTGTATGGGAGCTATGGTCAAATATGAGCGATTTCAATAAAATTTGGTAAGGTAATTTAGGCTATGCTAAATTAATTATTCAACGGTTCTCACCGCTATTAATAGACTTTGTTCTTGTTTCAATTAGAACATATGTAGGCAAATTCATCAAATTATTACTAATATGGCGATCTATACTTTGAGCACAAGGCTTACATAACAGCCAGCCGCACGTCCGTTCTGATTCGATCGGTATACATACTTAAAGGTGTTTTCATATTTTAAGGTGTTGCAAACATCACCACAAACGCATAGTACCCTCTCCACTATTGTGGACTATATATAAACACTTGCACGCTTCCCTACATGTAGGAATGTTTTCCTACTTCGGACAACACTACTTTAACTTAACACTGATCAGAACAAGAAACCCTCTAGAAGTTTTAAATAAAAAGTTTCGTATAATAAGAATAAATCGACAATTACAACAAACAACATTGAAGTTAAAAATTTAGAATACGCAGAAATCTTTTATGAATTAAAAAACAAATAAAGTTCACATTTGTTCCGACTGCCATATTTTAGCTTTCACTTGTCAGACGGAAAATGTACATTATTACTTAATTAACAATTATTCAAATGTCTTACTACCACAATACAAAAGTGAAACAAATATCAATTGAATTTTTTGCCAAAGTGATTCATAAAAGGTTTTTCTTCTAAAGAAATATCAACTTAAAAGATTGAATGAATAGAAAATAAAAGTTACCAATACATACAATGTCTGCCACACTCGGCCTAGAAGTCAGAACAAACAAATAGGCGGACAATCATTTCATAATTAAAATTTAATTAAATCGGTTCATGCGCTGACCTTTTTGTAGATAAACGTTTTAAATATAATTAAGAAATCATCGTTTTAGAATGAATACTCAAGAATATAAATGAATGCTTTATGATTGATGTTTACGTGGTACGCGTGACTCACGCCTAAATCAATCGTTAATTTGCTTATTTTAAACATTAATCACAGAGAGTAATCGCGATTGCAATATTGAATTTGCACGCATAAATAATATTTAAAAATCACTCTACATTTCTCACGCACTCACTTTCAATAAAACGAAAAACATTCACTTATAAAATTGATAGTTTTTTGAATGAATAACTGTGGGGTCCAGTAAAGTTACCAGGAAAAGAAGCAAAACCACTTTTTTGTAAATTAAACCAAACAATCTGAGAACATATTGACTAGTATTAAAAATTACAAAATTCTTGCTATTATCTTCAATAGCAACTTGTATTGCCTTTTTAATTGCCCATAACTCCGCAAAACAACTCGAGGGTTTGAAGTTTACACTAAAAATAAGGTGACCATACGTTTTTTTTTTTTTTTTTTTGAGGACAATCACTATTTTAACTGGCTGTCATTTATAAAATTTGTGTCCTTTTTAAGAGTAATGTTTCAAGTATCGAGTTCAACATTTTCGGATGTCGCATGTACTGAGTGCGTAATGAAAAATATTTCTATGTTGCAAGAATCGAGGTGTGCAAGTATCAAGTATGTGCAAGAATCGAGTTACTACTGTATATGTTATTTTCTGATTTTTATAATAGCCACACTAAAATTTTACTATACCGTTCGACGAAAAACCACTATCTGAAATTTTGATTTTTTTAAAGGGAAACATTCCTTTTTTTAATCAAGCACTAACACAATATTTTACTTTTCGGCCCCTTGTTATGAAAGCTGTTGGGCTTTGCTGCTTTTTATTTGTAAATGAGTGTGAGCTAATTATTGAACTTTTAAGTGACATGGGGTTACAATCGTTGAAATTTATGATGTTTGCATAAATGAATAATAAAAAAATAAGAAAGCGGAATGAATAAATTAAAATAGCGCTCTGTCTTTTAGGAAAAATTTCTTAATTGCAGCAAACCAGTAAAATAAACGTTCATAAAATTAAAGTAAATATTTGTTTGTAATTGTGTCGACGATATATTTAAAATTCTGTGGGACACTCAAAAGAGCAATAAAACTAAATGTGGACCAACTTTCCTAAATAACCAATAGATCATTTTATTGTTTTCAAAGAATTTCCGTTTTAGAACCTTCACAACGCCAATATATAGCCAAATCGATTTATAAATGGCTAAGTTAGCAGAAATGTGAAAAATGAGATAAAAACATTAAAATTTTCCTAAAGCTTAAATTTTAGGAACCAGTATGAGCCATAGATACGTTCTATATATCAAAAGATCGGAAATCTTTAGCAGAACATAGTTTTTGAAAAACTCGTCAAAATCGTCCATATATTAAAAAGTTATGACCAAAATATATATTTTTCTTTAAAGATACCTATTTTCGGGAACCACAATAGAAATTTCCGTTTCAAAGTTTTAAAACTTTCATCTTTTTCACGTCAGTATTGAAATCTGTCAAATTCGTTAAAAATGTTCAAGTTATGGACTAAATACTCCAAAAACGGCAATATTTTGGAACCAGTGATCTTCCGGAGTCGAAGTTTTATAACCTAAGTAAATGGCAAATTGTTTCAAAGAACGTCGGTACATAAATCGGTCAAAAAATGGCCAAGTTATGCGCAAAATACTCTCAAAATGCACTAAAAACATCAACATTCAACAGTAAGCACTTTCTAAAATCAATCCCGGGATTCGGGATTTTTCGGGATTTTTTTTTAAATAAACAACACTTTTTATATAACATATATTTAAAAAAAAGAAAAATAAGAATTATAAAAAAATACAACTGAAATATAATCTATCTATATAAATAAAAATCAATGTTGTTCGTTGGTAATTGCATCAGTTGAGAACGGCTGGACCGATTTGGACAGTTTTTTTTTTCTAATGATCGTCATGGTCCAACTTAGGTTTTTACGGAAAGAAAATTTTGCCACGCCCACTTTCACGACCACTTTTTTCGATTTACCTAAAATCAGAAAACGGCTCCATCGATTTGACTAATTTTTCTTTCAAATGTTCGTATCAATGCATTTTAAGTTTCCATCGAAAGAAAAATTTACCACGCCTACTTTTACGCCCACTTTTTCTATTAAGCACATAACTTGAGGATGGCTTGACCGATTTGGACGATTTTTTCTTTAACGTGATCGCCATGGTCCAACTTAGGTTTACACGAAAAGAAAATTGTTCCCCGCCCACTTTCACGCCCACTTTTTTCGATTTACCTAAAATCAGAAAACGGCTCCATCGATTTGACTAATTTTTCTTTCAAATGTTCGTATCAATGCATTTTAAGTTTCCATCGAAAGAAAAATTTACCACGCCTACTTTTACGCCCACTTTTTCTATTAAGCACATAACTTGAGGATGGCTTGACCGATTTGGACGATTTTTTCTTTAACGTGATCGCCATGGTCCAACTTAGGTTTACACGGAAAGAAAATTGTTCCCCGCACACTTTCACGCCCACTTTCACGACCACTTTTTTCGATTTACCTAAAATCAGAAAACGGCTCCATCGATTTGACTAATTTTTCTTTCAAATGTTAGTAGTAATCCATTTTAAGTTTTCATCGAAAAAAAAATTTGCCACGCCTGCTTTTGCCCACTTTTTTCGTTTTATCTAAAACCGGAAAACAGTTGCACCGATTTGGCTAATTTCTCTTTCAAATATTCGCAGCAATCCAATTTAAGTTTTCTGTAAGTTTAAGAAAATGCTTATGATATTTAAATTTTTTAATTTAACAGTTGGACTTTCTTTTCAATTTTAAATTTATATGCAAACCAATGAAAATCCAACATGCAACATATCGAAGAACAGTTCGATGGCCAAAGTTTTGCAGCAAAGCAAACTGATCGTTTGGGATGAATGTACAATGGCGCATAAAAAATCTTTGGAGGCATTAGACAAAACGTTGCAAGATTTACGAAACAATCAAAGCCGATTTGGAGGTGCGATGATTCTGTTGGCAGGTGATTTTCGGCAAACGCTGCCAGTGATACCACGATCAACGCCAGCCGATGAACTTAATGCATGTTTGAAGTCGTCTGCTTTGTGGAAATACGTCAGGAAACTCAAACTGACTCTGAACATGCGTGTCGAGCTGCAGAACGATCAATCTCGAGACGTATTTTCCAAACAATTGCTGGACATAGGAAACGGCAAAATCCCGGTGGATATTTCGACCGGCTGTATTCAATTTCCCGTCGATTTCTGCCAGTTCACCGAATCAAAGTCCGAACTCATCTGAAAGGTGTTTCCAAACATTACACAAAATTACAGAAATCATGATTGGTTGAGCGAACGTGCTATATTGACTGCGAAAAACGTTGATGTCGACGAATTGAATTTTAAGATTCAAAGTGAAATCGCTGGCGAATTGAAGATGTACAAATCGGTGGATTCCGTTTCTTCTCAGAACGATGTCGTCAACTATCCAATCGAATTTTTAAACTCCCTGGAATTACCCGGATTACCGCTTCATATTCTCCGACTAAAAGTTGGATCGGTAATCATAATGTTACGAAATATAAACCAACCACGTCTTTGTAATGGCACCCGACTTACGATAAAAAAGTTGATGAATAACGTCATCGAAGCAACAATACTTAAAGGAAAGTACAAAGGAGAAAATGTTTTGATACCTCGGATCCCAATGATTCCAACCGACATGCCATTCGATTTTAAGCGCTTGCAGTTTCCAGTAAGGCTTGCATATGCAATGACAATCAACAAATCTCAAGGGCAGTCATTGCGTGTTTGCGGCATTAACCTTGAGAATCCATGCTTCTCGCATGGTCAATTATATGTCGCCTGTTCCCGCGTCGGAAGTCCATTAGCATTATTTGTTTACGCACCAGACAACCAAACAAAAAATGTCGTATATCACAAAGCATTGCAATGAACATATCCTTGCAAAGCAATCGAATAAGTTTTATTTTTTTTTTACTGGTTACCTGAATATTGATCTATCAATTAAAATGTAAAAAGAATACTATAAGATTCACAGCACATACATATGTATTTTCAAATCAAATGTAAATCAAACATACCCCGAATCTACACAGAAAAAACTGAAAATCGATTTCAGTAAAGAAATTCGCACAATCAAACAAATTTTTGTTTAATTTAGGTCCTATGAAGAAATTCGTAAATTCAGTAAAACATTTTCCAATATTTTATCCAAAAAATTTTTTGTAAATATAAATATTTACCAAAACAAATATATTTAATTTTTACGAATTATAATGCACAAGCAGCAAGCATATTTTAATTTCCAACAATGATGCGTTGAAAATGATCAATTACTGCTAAAAACAAAATATTTATAGATAGTAAAGAACAATTTAAAACAACAGTTTATTTGAAAATATTTTGTGGATAATTTTTTCTGTGTATATGAATAAAATTTTAATTTAAAAATACTTTTTTCCTTTTTTTAACGGATTTTAAAAATCGAACACAAAAATTTTTTCTAATTTGGACAGGACAACGTCTGTCGGGTCAGCTAGTTTTTAATAAACATTTTTGTACAAAAAAGTTGATATATTAAAAATCCCGGGATTTCCCGTTTGCCATACCTAGTAAGCACTGAACGGTTCAGTGAAGAGATTTTTCAGGAAATTAAAGTTAACAAAAACTGACTTGAGGCGTAAACTGTTCTCTTGCCAAAAAATTTTTTTTTAAATGACGTTGGTGCATAACGGACAATGTTGGAAAATTTTGAAAGGTCAGCTGCTTAAGGCCATCTGGGTTACTGCGTATTTCGATTCGAAAGAAATGATTTACGAGTTTGAACAAAATGTACTATGTATTGTGATTTTCGCAATCGTTCGAAACGATGGCAAAGGTCGTACTTTTTAAAAAATGGGAAATTTGATGAAAACTTTTTGTTCATAATAGAGAGTGCTGTTAAGAAATGCATTTTTTGTTTTCGATAAAGTTTAAAAAACGCCCGTTTTATTCGAAACAAATATTACAAAAATCGTAATACAGAGTACAAATTGTTCGAATTCGTAAATGATTTCTTTCGAATCGAAATACGCAGTGACCCCCTTCTCTCAATGGTTTTGGTGAGAGGCATGTTCGGCGAACGCTTTATTTCGCGACCATGCGCTAAACTTGCCCCAACGTAAATTCGATTTAATAGATCCTTATTTTTTTTTTTTTTTTTGAGAACATTTGAAAGAAAAAGTGTACGTAATCAAGCCCTTACTAAAAACCAACATTCGAAATTAAATCAAGGCCACTACCTCCGACATTTTGTGAAAAGTTATAGAAAATATGTTAAAAATAGCACCCCAGCGGTAACTAGAATGAGTAAAGCAATTCGAAACAAATATTACAAAAATCGTAATACAGAGTACAAATTGTTCGAATTCGTAAATGATTTCTTTCGAATCGAAATACGCAGTGACCCCCTTCTCTCAATGGTTTTGGTGAGAGGCATGTTCGGCGAACGCTTTATTTCGCGACCATGCGCTAAACTTGCCCTAACGTAAATTCGATTTAATAGATCCTTATTTTTTTTTTTTTTTTTGAGGACATTTGAAAGAAATAGTGTACGTAATCAAGCCCTTACTAAAAACCAACATTCGAAATTAAATCAAGGCCACTACCTCCGAAATTTTGCGAAAAGTTATAGAAAATATGTTAAAAATAGCACCCCAGCGGTAACTAGAATGAGTAAAGCAATCACAAGCCCTTTTCACCGCATTCCATACTTATTTATTTTTTACACAGGTTTTCATTGGGCGCAAGGCCTTCCACAATTCCTTTAATAACAACTTCGATCACTTCCCAAGGCAGGGAGTTAGGAAGGCCACTAAAAATAAAAAATAAATAAAACTGAACAACTTCCTTGCTCCCTTTTTAAAGATTACTTTAATGAAAATCTACTTGAATATCAACCACATCAGAAAATTCAAAACCTACTATTAATAATTAAAACTCGATGGAAATAAAAATGTGTTTTTCCTTCCGAAAGATACACAAACTGTGTGACTTTCAAACTCCATAAACTGGAACGTTTGCTTTCATTGCAAAAAAAAAAAAAAAATATTCAAATTTAATTTACATATACAGATAATGTAAAAGAATTTCAGTTTTATTAATCAACCAATTAAAAAGCTTTAAATTAAGAGTTTTCAGTTTATTTAAAGTACATAAATATGTATTCTGTGTTTAAGATTTTAATATTTTAAAACTTTTTATGCTATATTTTCTTTAATAAATCATGTTTTAAACAGTTGATAGATTAAAAAAAAAGACATTTAGACAAGTAATAAATAAAATATAAGCATTAAACGTTTAATATTGTTAAACTTGTGATCTTTCAACATTACAGCATTTATTTTTCACAATAAAAATGTTTTTTTTTTTTTAATTTAAATGACAAATATGGACAGATTAACAAAAAATATCCAAACATTTTATGGCCAAATATAAAGAAAACATATCAGCGCTTAAAAGTCTTTACAAGCGCAAAATTGTCATTTAATTTTAACGCTTTTTTCTCATTCCTTCATCATTCATTGACATTTATAAATATAATAATTTTACACTTTTTGAACATAATGTAGTCATTCCATTAAATAATAGATTAATATTTTCTATTATCTTTTTAAATAGAAATCCAAAAAAAGAAGCATTATTTTGTTGTTTCTATGTTAAAAATTATTAAACAAATTTGTTTCATCATAAGTCTGTAAATTGTGCAGCCTTGTTTTATGGTTTGTTTTACACTTTACTGATGTTTGTTTGGTTCAATTTCTAATCGATGTTCAAAGTAGACATACGTTTCTCCACTCTGTAACCAGCAAAAAAGGGACAGCGAGAAAGAGAATTAAAAGAAAAATTTAATTATTAGAGTTTATTTTTTTCTTGCAATAGTTCAGAGAAGGAAGAAAGTTTACACGTTAACGCACGTAATCTCAATATCTTGAAAGAGTTCACCAATCCAAGCCACCACAAGACAATAATGTTGAAATAACTGTAGCAACAATTCACCCTCATCTAACATTTCAATACGTTCAATACGCTGGCGTTCCGCAGGTGGTATACTTTGATATACTTGCACCATATCCCAAGCTCGACTACCACTCCAACCGCATTCTAAAAATCTACCCATTTGTGTGTCCAACGAAAGGCAAGCGTCAACGCCGGCCAAGCTGCAGCCACGACTTCGCAAATTATTTAACATCACTTCCCCAAAACGATCATTCATATTAACCTAAATTAAAAAAAAAACATTAGAACCCATGTGAGTATTAATTAAATCCTATTTTAGCAAAAGTTACCACAACTTACCTGCTCATAATTGACAAATGCAGCACTGGCGAACTTACTGGCAATCCATTTTAGTAGATTTTTACAGTTCTGTAACTCAATATAAACTAATACACATTCGGCCAAAAATATTGTTGGAAGTGTGTAATCAATTTCAGCTTGCTGTAATTTGTTGTCAACTTCATCTATATTTCTTAAATCTACACCCATCAAATGATAGTTGGGTCCGTGCAAGTCTGTTGGACTTAATCTCACTTCACCATCCTCATCGTTTATTTTGGCCAATAGAACTTTATTTCTTTTGATTGTATAACATTTGCGCGCTGTAAGCGTTGGAAAATCTAATTCAATAAAGTTCTTTACTTGATGTGGGGTATCGCGCAACCGAAAATACAGGGTATCAAAACCACAGCCCAGATTAATAATCTGGCAATTGCCATCAGTTTTCTGAAAGAAAAGAAATATGTACATTAGATTTTTTTGTTTGTTATCAACTTAGTTGAAATTATTGTTGTTATTGGTGTTTTTTGTTTGTTTTTATTTTAACGGTGGTGATCGCCTTCAGCAGTACATTCCTCTTGCTGTCATAGATCCCATCCCCACACACTTGAATACATTCGTTATCTTTTATTTAACAACCAAAATATTAACTAGAAATTATTTGTATGTCTGAACCAGGGTTCCCAGTTTTATTTTAAGCCTTATCCTCAATTTTCGATTTTTCATCCCCAAAAATCCCCAAAATAGCTATTTTCTTATCCCCAAAAATCCCCACATTTTCTTAAAAATAAAATACATAATTTTATGTCAATGGAATGGAAAAATATGCATGCATCAATTTATTTAAATAAACCCATTTGTGTAATATTATTAAAACTAATGTTATTTATTGTTTGAGTTCTACGTATCTATGTATACATGTAGGTATAGTATGTAACAAGGGTAACGTTTAAACGCAAAAGAAAAATAATTATGCGTCAATATTTATCATTTCAAAAACTAGGGAATCAAAATCCTCTAATTCATCAGCCAGTGCAATTTTGTTTTACATGTTGTTTGTTTAAAAAGTGCATTTGAGATGATTGAATTAATTTGTCACAGCAAGCTGCATTATTTTAAAGTGTGTATTTCTTCTTATTAATTCTAATAACTTTTATTGCATTCTGTTACAAATATTGATTTTGGTTGTATTCATTACAGAAAAAGACTAGTTCAACAGAAGTAAAGCTAGTTGGTACAAAACCATATTTAAAACTATTTCAACAAGTTCTTGAAAAAGTTTAAACCGCAAAAAATACTAAAATTTGAGTCCAAATCTTGACCAAATCGGTCTTGCCATTGCAAAAAAGGAATTTATAATAATATATTATCCCCAAAAATCCCCAGCGAAAAAAGTGCTTTTCCCCCAAAAATCCCCTAGGGATTTTTACAAAATTTGTATCCCAATTACAAAAAAGAATCCCCAATTTGGGGATAAATTCCCAAAACTGGAAACACTGGTCTGAACAATTGCCGGGTTAGCATATAATTCATAACAATTATTACTTTCAGCAGCTCTGTAATCCCAAACACTAAGCAAATAGATATTTCCATTTCTTTCTTCACCAGACCTAAATTTAATCAAACACTTAAAAGAGACTTAAAACACTTTACAATTAATTTAAAAAAAAAATACTTATTTTCCAGGAGTCTTCATGGAAAGTTGGGAAGAGCCTATGAAACACTAATTCAAAAGATAAACAATTTTACGAAGACATGCCAAAAAATAATTGAAAAAGTAGTTAAGGATCAATTGGAGCAGTATATGGAATCGATAAACTTGATATTGAAACATCAATAGGAATTTAAGAATTGTTTACTTGAAGCATAGCCAATACTGTAAAACAGTCAATACTGACACTACAATTTCACAATTATTTATTTAACAGAAGCCCACATTCCTTCTAAATCTTCATATTAGTAGCGTTTTTATGAACGAAAAAAAAATTTTGCCGAATGTGTTGAGTTTATTTCTTCAATACCTCGAAAACATGATGTGATAGAGAAAAACAAATTATAGATTCGAATTCAGCCCAACAAATTACCCTAGGAAAGATATTTGGTTGCTCCAGTCCAAAACCTTGTTGGCTAGTGTTTTTGTCGTCCTAATTTTAAAAATCGAACACTGTGCGGTGGCAATAAATCGGCAATAAATTGGAAAATACAACTAAAATGCATGAGACTTTAAAGAAACTCGGAGAGATCTTTTTCTTCTGCTTATTACAAAATTATGCTATGCCACACATAAAATGCAAACTCCTTCTCGTGTGGAATTTCTCGAAATACTTATCCAGACTAACAAACCCTAAGTTTGGCTAAAACTTAATTTTTTCGAAGAAGATGCTATTTTTCTCGAAAACAAATATAAAGTTTATTTTCATATCTTTGCAGCTTAGACTAGGAGAAAAAAACGGTGTAACAAACTAACGCGAAAAAACCGCATCTTGTACATCAAAATTGCTAAAATGTCGAAATATTTTCATTTTTATATCTTTGATCAATGTGGAACTGTGGACAATTTAGTGAAGTAATATTCAGGAAAAATAATCCTTATAATATATTTAAAAATTCCACAGAACAATAAAATGCTTTTTTATATTTCCTGCTGTATTAACATCCCAAATTACAAAAATTTGTGAAAAATTAATATTAATTAATTTAAGCTTTTGATATTTTAATTAGGCTTTTAAGCTCATTAAATTTAATTTTCATTAAATTAGTTTTATTGAAGGAAGGAATTTACAACATGAAATGAATTTAAAATTTTTGATAATTTTATTCTTGACTGAACAGGGGATTGAACTCGGGTCGAATTGACTAGTTTCGAGAACAACTACCGTTTGCACCACTGTGGAGTCTGCCAGTTTATTGTCAAACATCAAGCTTTAACCAATGATAATAGTGGATCGAAATTTGCTGTAATTGATTAACCTTTTTCAATTTTATTTACATGGTTTTTTCCTTACTTCTATTTTTATTTAATAAAAATCATGTTTTTTAACTTCTGCTAAAATACAGGTTGAAAATGTTTAAAATGCATTTTCCAGTATTATAATATTTCGAGGAATTATGAATTATATTATAACAAATATTTATTCTGAAGATTACTTTACTTAATGAGGGGTATAGATGCAAAGACTGCAATGTCCACATTTATAGTTTTCGTAATAAATAGTAAAAACTTCTAGCACAAAGTATATTCATATTTATGTATTGTATATCATGCTATTCAGTAAATAAGAATATGAAGATATGACGCAAGTTTCAACCAAATCGATATAGCGGTTTGCTGGCAATGATATAATTATAAAATTGGAGATTGCTGTGTTTGCTCTAATTAATTGGACATTGCTGCTTTTTAGCATTGGCAAATACTTAAACAAATCAGTAGTTAAAAAATTCTTAAACTTAACAAAGGCTTAGTTCTTTCTAAATTGATTTGGAGGAACTTCATAACAACTTAGCTCCATAATTACGACTAATGACAAAGTTATAAAGTGAACAATAAAACTAACTGTTTCATATAAAAAATAACTTATCTCCAATGGACATTGCCGTTTTTGCATCAATTTTTAATTTTTGAACATACTTTTTTTATGGGATAAGTGTTTCTGGTAATGTAATATTCACTAATTGGAAGCATTCGTTAAATACAACTAAGAGGTATTATTAGTTACGTTTGTGAAAAAGTGGACATTGCTGTCTTTGCATTTATACCCCTCAAACGTCCCACAGTTGACATCTATGGGCCAAAAATGGAAAAAAAAATCAAAATATTTCGACATAATTTTATAATTTGTAAAACTTAGTTTATTGTTAACTAATTTTGGTTTTTTAATCTTGTTTCGGCCTTTTTAGTGCATTAAAAGTTGAATTTTTTGATTTTGTTAATTTTTTATTTTATTAACGGCATATTTCCTCAAGTTAATTTAAAATAGATTGCCAGTTATAGCTTTCAAAAACATATTATTTGGAAGTTAAAGAAATAGTAAGTTTTAACTGAACTTGTTGAAATTGGCTGTTAACATTTTAAGATCCGTACACGTAGTATAAATGAGCTGTTATTTTATTATTTCTGTGGCATTTTGACAAAACATCTTAAGTCGAGATAAGAAAGCAAAAAAGTTAAAAAAAAACTCGGAGAAAAAATCATATTTATCAAATAATAAAATAAACCAAAATTAAAGAAAAATTTCGTTTATTATACAAAATTTTAAAAACATTAACGAAAAAGTTATTTTAATGAAAATTTGTATGATTAATAATATTTTTTTCAACTTTTCAAATTTGACTAAGATGTTTTGTCAAAATGCCACAGATTTATTGTTTAACTACACTTTTGTTTTTTCTGTTAATCAATAAAATAAAAGTAGCAAATCTTATAGACATGTTTGTTTTTCCCAACGAATAAAATTTTTTGTATTATTCAAGATTAATCGAGCAAAATGAAATAATAAAATAAACCAAAATTAAAGAAAAATTTCGTTTATTATACAAAATTTTAAAAACATTAACGAAAAAGTTATTTTAATGAAAATTTGTATGATTAATAATATTTTTTTCAACTTTTCAAATTTGACTAAGATGTTTTGTCAAAATGCCACAGATTTATTGTTTAACTACACTTTTGTTTTTTCTGTTAATCAATAAAATAAAAGTAGCAAATCTTATAGACATGTTTGTTTTTCCCAACGAATAAAATTTTTTGTATTATTCAAGATTAATCGAGCAAAATGAAAACCTAAAAACTGATTGGTTCCTTACTCGAAAAAAACCAAAGTCAAAAAGTTGGATACTCTATTAAATACCCAATCCTTTTGCAAAAAATTTATTCATATAAACAAAATTAATTTTGGCTTTGTATGGTAGGTGTCACGCCCATTTATGCAATCTTCTATCACTAATTTAACTCTATTGTTTTTATTTCTAAGGCTAAGAAATGGCTTATTTTTGCAACCGTTCCGTAAAAATCGCATTTATTTAATAATCGCATTCTCTGCTTAGCAATTAATATGCTTTCCAAAAACTCTTGTTTATTTGCAAAATCATCTCCGCTTCTTAATGGGTTAAGCATTTTAAAATAAATTTTGAATATCCAGAAAGAAACATTCAAAAGCTTTCAAATTATACCAATTGCCTTAGAAATGTAGTGGAAAATCGCATATAGTACCTATGAAAATTTCAGAGATCCATAACTCGAAAACTATGCGTTTCCGAAACTTTTTTCACATATGTAATTTTGTTTTCTTATTTTTAAATTTTCTATCACATTATGTACATTTGTTTTGGTTTAATAAATTAGATTAGTTCTCAATTTAGAATGTAGAACTTAAAAAAGAGTCTGGTTATCTAGAAAATTATTAAAAATTTTGTATAAACGCTTAAAGCAGTTTAAAAGAAAAAATATTCTACGTAGTATTTGCATGGCAATTTAAGCTTCTTGGACAGTACATGCAACAGGATAATTGTATTCAATGTCAAACCTAGAAAAACAATAAAAGCAATTAAAACAGCTTGTTCTCGCATAAATGCAACTTAAATTCAATTTGATACATCATTGATGATGGCCATGCACCATTTTCACAAACATTCCCGTTTACATTTGCATGTGTATGTGTACACACACGCATACACATACTTAAGCACAAATAGGTATCAAACATTAAATAAAAATTATAGAAAAAAAATTTGACTTTTTGCTTTCAACGCCTGCCCCTCCCTTTTGCTATTGCGGCCTAACGGCTTTAAGTATTTTGTTTCTTTTTAATTTTCCTTTTTTTTGCTCTGCTAAAGAAAACTAAAAATAGTAGTAAAACTGACCTTCAGGAACTTCTCAACACACATCTCAACGCCCTTGACCCTGGCAAAATAGCCTCGATTTATCTCTGGTGCCTTGCGATCTTGATTGCGCACAAAAAAACCAATATAATCGTCCTTCCAATAGCCCAATCGTACAGCACCCCTTTTGCAATCGCTGGCATCATCGTTTGTGGCAATAACGGCCTCATCACAAGGATGAAACGAATGTGGCGGTTCCATCTTTCCAGTTATACTAATTATAATTAATAGTAGCTTTAGATATTTCTTTTCCTGACAAGTGACTAAAACAAACGAAAATCATATTAAATTATTTCTTTTATAAGATTGAGAAACAACCTAAACGTTGAACTATGTGTCGTTGTTGTTTGTCTACTCCTTGAGGTGTTGGTTTGTTGTCCAAACGTTTTAGAAAAATAGTCCTTGTTGCTCTTTACTTAAACAGTTTTAAATTTTCTTTACGCTTTTAGTTTTTTTTTGCTGTTTACGTAATAATATCTTTGATTAAAACTATTTCTTAATATAGTTTTTTATTAATTGCCAATATTTTATTCCTGCTTGATATAAATTCTTTTGGTTTTCTAGGAGTTCTTATTTTCTCGCACCGACAATTTGATTTTTCTTTTGGTTTGCAAAATAGTTATTTTGACAGTTCACTGATTGGAACAGAATTTCGTACGAGTGTTGGCAATTCAGCGATTTTCTATGCCAGACTTGCCAGAAAAAATGTATACGTAACAAAAAAATCATCCAAGTCTTTATGAGATTTTTAAGAAAATTATTTTATATATTAAAGTTAAAAATATTTTCTTAATAAAAGAAACCTAACTTTATAATGGCTACAATTAAATTAACCGATTAGATTTTAACTTTAACTTCCAAGAGCTGCCAGCACTATTATTCAAATGTACATGCAAAAAACAGTCGATGATTTTGTTTAAAAAGTTACTAGATGGCGCTAATTAAATGGAAATTAAAATCCGTTGGATTAAAAAAAAACAGAAATAATCGGGGCAGATTATTCTTATAAAAGCGTACAATGCAAGTAATTTGTATTGGATCCTTGGCCAAATCTATATATATAAAATAGGATGTATGTATGTATGTATGTATGCATGTATGTATGTATGTATGTATGTATGTATGTATGTATGTATGTATGTATGTATGTATGTATGTATGTATGTATGTATGTATGTATGTAACGCATGGACTCCAAAACGGCTTGGCCGATTTTGATGAAATTTTCAGGGAATCTTCAGAATATTTAGGCGGGTGACACTGTGAAGTCTGATTTTTGATTTTCGGTCTGCGGGCGGAGGGGCGTTGCAAAATCCAATTTTCATATTGCACCACCAATGAATTCTAAATAATTTGGACGATTTTTTCTGTAAAATGATCGCCATGGTCCAACTTAGGTTTTTACGGAAAGAAAATTTTGTCCCGCCCACTTTTTTCGATTTACCTAAAATCAAAAATCGGCTCCATCGATTTGACAAATTTTTCTTTGAAATGTTCGAATTAATCCATTTACGTTTTCGTCGAAAGAAAAATGTACCAAGCCTACTTTTTCGCCCACTTTGGACGTTTTTTTCTTTAAAATCATCAAAAAGTGGGCTGAAAGGTACGGTACGCAAAGTGGCGAATAATTCAGGTTCAGGTAATTTTAGATATTATTTTTTTTTATTGATAAATATTCATAAATACATAAAAAACCAGCAATTAAAGGTGCAAAAATTATTAACCTTTTATGGGCTTTTTGTATTTTGGAAGAAATGTCCTTATTTTACAATTAATGAATAGCTATAAATTTGTAAATTAAATAGAAAATTTGCATTATTATTGTTCAATAATGGTTACAGTACAATTAAATTGGCTGTGTGTATATCATATTAGTAAGTCTGGGTTTATACTATTAAAGTTTTATTTCAGAAAGTCATAGTTTATTGAAAGGAAGGTTGTGAATAATTGCACGTTCTCTTCCCTTCTACCCTTTCACCAATAAACCAAGACTTTCTTAAAGAAAACTTTCGTAGTGTGAACCCAAACAATTGGCGCAATATATTGGATAAAATCAACATTTTTTGGATTTATATCTTTCAAAACTAAAAAGGAATAAATATTTAATATGTAAATAGCAGAGTATAAAAACAAACAAAACATTTCGCAAACGTTTGCAAAATGTACAAAACTATTCGAAATTTTTAAATTGTATTGAACATGAGCAAAAAAAAATTTTTAAAAAAATTTTGTTTTGAGTAATTGATTTAGTTCTCGTTTGGTTTTTGTAGTGGCATAACAAGAGTAAAATTCACAATGCCTCGTCCAATAAATGATCTGTTACGTTATTTTGTATTCTTTTTTCTTTGAATTACTTTTTATTTAATTTAATTTGTTTTTTTTTTTTTAATTACTGTGGTAGTCGAAATAAGCAATAATAAAAACAAAAACACCTTAAAACCTCTCTTTTTATTTCACTTAGAAACAATAATAGTGAGTAAATCAATTACCAAACGTTTGTCAAACGTTTTTTCTCTGAATGTTTCAATATTGTTCTTAATCTTTTCTTTTCCAGCTGTGTACGTTTATATTAATGTACAATTTGCGCTAACGAGCAAAAATAATACAAAACAAAATGGCACAATCATTCATATTGTTTTGGTTTTGTTTTACTCACTGCAAAAAACAAAACAAAACGAAAGCAAACGTTTCGTTTTGTTTGTTTTCGTACTCTGGTAAATAGAATGTGGGAATTATTTCTTTTTAATAATTTATTTTTTTTTTAAATTTAAATTCAACTCATAGAAGCACATTAAAAAAATTGTTAATACATTTAATATGTATTAAACTTAATTTCGACTTCGTTTACGCGAAAGAGCTCCATCTTACTTACGTTCGTATAGAATTGGATGTATATGAAAAACATCTTAAAAACTGGGTGCTTTTCATAGAAATCGATAATAAAACACAATAAAAGTTGAACATTTTGAAAAGGTTTTGCAGCAACGGCAGTACTTAACTAACACACCTAAATGTTTCTACATATTTACAAAAGATGGCGCTGTTTTTTTTGTAAAGGCCTCGTAAGCAATTTCACTTGGTGTTCATAATATGTAGATGGGCTATCTGGGAAGTTTTAGATAAAGATAGCATGGTTGGGTGGGTAGAGAAACATAAATTATAAACAGTTTAATGCAATTCATCAATTAGCCATTTCTATAGTTTTTTGCTTTTCCTATAAAATTCCCAAAGTGTTAGATAAGGCTTTTTGCGTTTTGGCTAACGATATGGAAAATTATAAAAAAAAAAATTCAATAAATATTCGACAAAACAACGACTGTCGGGTCAGCTAGTAGTTTATAAAAAATGGTTGTTGTGTTCCAAACAAAAAAGTTCTAAAATAAATAAATAAGACTTTTTATTTAAATACACATACAGTATCAAAAATATACATTTGAAATCTCAATTATGAGGGGTTGCTCACAGCAGTCATATTTTTTCGTGTTGTTATTTAAAGACATACATACATATGACTTTATGGCTACCGTTTGAATCCCCCAATAGTATTTCCCTATACCAGGATATTGATACTGTATGAATTCAACACACCTGAGAAAGACAAAATCAAAATTTTTTTAAAATTTAAGAATTTAAAAATCTAAGTATGTATGTATATACCGCTCATTTGCTGCAACGTCGTGCAAATGGTATCATTTCGCATTCTGTCTCTGTTTTTGTATTCAGTGTTCTGCTTTTCCTAATTAAAAATCTGGCTACCGTAATTTAATTAGAAGTATTAGTTAATTTGAATAGCAAAGTGTTTATTATTTGCAAGCGTCTAATGTTTTTTAAAAATGTTGTGAGTAGTTTACAAGTTTCCCTAGCATTACCATAAAATAAAAAAACTAGATTTTTCATTTCCATATAGAAAATGTTTATATTTTCTGTAATTTTTTTTTTGACGTTTTAATTAACTATATTATTAAATTTTTACATACAAGTCGTAAGGAAACAAAATTCTATTACATAATTAAACTTAATGGAAATACTATTTACACTCGGCCTAAAAAAAGTAAATGCCTGTTCGACAAATTCGACCCTAAACGTTCGTATAGAATTTTATATGGAACTATTTTCAAAACTGAGTGTTGTTCAAAGAAATTTTCTATGCGAACGTTAACGTTTAAAATCGTCGAACAGTTAGTTAGTTATAATTATTATAAAAATCAAAATGTTTGTTCATATACATAATTTTAACTTAAGATCTAAAAAACTTAAATACTAAACAAATACAAAAACGAATTCAGTCTAAACTTGGTTTATTTAAAAATTATACAAAAATGCATTTCATTTTAGAATTACAACATTTGAATTCATTAATATTATTTTAGAATTATACATATATGACTTAAAAAGGGGAAATTAAGCTTTTATTTTTTACGTTACGTATTTGCACAAGTTAAATGATTATTTATTAAGTTAAATTCATATTTTAAGGATTGAGTACAATGACACGTTTAAATAAACTATTGTTTCAATTAATAATATGTGACTTTTGCAAGGTTTATAGTTCCATTCTATAACGTTCAATTAAAAGGTTATTATTTGTGTTGTTGGCTTGTTTCTTTTATTAAATCTAGAAAAGGACTAAACTAGGAAGGGATTTTAAGATAAATTGGTATTACCTTGCATTATTCATATACTAAAGTTTTTTTTTTATTTCTTTATAGACAGAGTTCCTTTGGACATTACTATTATCTATCTAGTTTAGGGGCTATAAAGGCCTATAGATTGGAAAGACTTTTATTGAATGCTTTAGTTCTTGGGAGAATTAATACTCAAATAAGCGAACTTTGTTTCGCATTACTTGAGTTAGTGGAAAGATAAGTTTAAAGCTGCTATTACTTTAATAACATAACATTTAAAATAAAGCACAATTTTAATAATTTTCGTTATAGTTACAGTAAGTACAGCCTTTAACAAATTATACCAATTGTATTTGAGAAAACCTTAATATTTAACCTAAATAGCTGAAAAACTCGGAAAATATATGGTTCTCTTTAAATTAGGCGTAACATTGTTACTTTATTGAAATAAATAATGTCGCTTTAGTTCATTTACTGTTTAAATAATATTATTTTATAAACGAAACTGAAACGCCCTTAATTAAATTCATTCGTCTGTATCATCTTTTTCTTTCAATGAAAACTTCTCAATTACAATTGGCAACGCTATTTCTTTCCCACATTCGTTTAGAGCCGGGCTCCAGGAAAGCCTTTTTCAATTGGATCTCATAGGTAACATGCCGTAATGTTGGTGCTGTTGTTGGGGAGGTGGCTGTTGTTGATGTTGAGCCATTATCTGCTGCTGCTGTAAAGAAGGTGGTCCTTGTGGTGGACCTTGACTTGTTGTATATTGTTGTCCCATTGTAGTCGAAGTAATGGAGGAGGCTTGAGAGGATACTACAGGGGCAGAGACTTTACGTTCTGACTGTGTTCTCATGGCCGAGGGGTTTGTGGAAGACACCTGATTGTGATTTGGTTGAGGAGGGGGATTATACAATAACATGGGTGGTTCGGTGCTTGGTATACGAGCAGGTGGGGTTACCGAGGAACCATGATAGGAACCATACGAGCTGTCATCGGATTGGGCTGATTGCCCGCGATTACGGGGTACTGTCATGCCATAAACTGATTCAGGGCGGCGTTCAAATTTTTGATTACCATCCATGGGATTTGGATTGTGTCGGGTACCGTAGACAGCTTGGAAGCCTTGAGGATTCTCTTGGCTGGGATGTTGTGTCGGTTGCTGTTGCTGTTGGGATGGCTGTTGTGTTTGATGTTGCATTAATTGTCCTACTTGGGGATGTTGCATTTGGCTTTGAAGTTGTTGTTGTTGTTGCTGTTGCTGCTGCTGTGGATTTTGTCTAGTCGAGGAACGCACCCCATAAATACTTTCCGTTCTCTGCTGCATTTGATTTTGTAAATTCTGATTTTGCAAATGGGAAGATTGTTGTTGTTGCAGCTGCTGCTGTTGATGATTTTGTTGAACATTCATGCGATATAAACTTTGAGCAGGTACTAAAGGACCCGACCTTGGTACTATATCACGATTAATGGCTATATTACTTTTAGCATAGACAGATTGCGAGCGATTCAAGTTAGTGCGTGTCAGAGTAGGAGAACGACAGTACATGGAACGAGTGCCGCCATACAACGGTTCAGTTTGATCAAACTTGGGTGGTGCAGTATATAAGTTCTGGCAATAATTGCCCGTATTTCCAGCAGTATTAGCTGCAGGATTTTGGTTTTGTGCAGTATTTGCTGTTTGACCTCTTTGGAATGTGGCCGGATATTTGCCATGCATATTTTGTTTCTCCATATCTAAATCATAGTTTAATTCATCCTCCGAATTTATCGAAGAAGATTCATTATCTATAGAAGCTTTATTGTGGCGTGTATTTCTTTTGGTATTAAAAATATACTCGTAAACAATGCCCGAAGAAATACCACCAACTAAAGGACCAAACCAATACACCCAATGATTATCCCATTTGTTTAATACAAACGAAGGACCCAATGAACGAGCAGGATTTAAATACGGCATCTGTAATTTAAGAACGCAAAAAAATAGTTTTGTTAGTCAAATAGAATCTAGAATTTAACATGTTAAACATTAAAATCTCTAAAGGATCTATAAATAGCAAAACAGCTGCCTAAAAATTTTCCCACAGTGTCTCATTTTACTGGAAATTTATAAATTTCCTTTCATTTGCTTTATTATTCAAGAGCAGGTACGCAGCAGCAAGATAGAACATGCAGCTGCAGGTTTTTTTTCTTATTCTTTATTTTTCCTTTTATCTAGTGAGCAATATACTTATGTATATACATACATACATACATACATATGTAGAGAAGTACGTACAAATACATTTAAGCATATGAAAAACCTGCGCAAAAATGTCATGGTGCAAAGAAGGATATTCACAAAAACTAGTATGTATGTTTTTTTTTAAATCAGAATGCCATTATGGATTTTAAAGGTCTGTTAAGGAATTAAAGTACTGTTGTTGTTTTGACAGGTTTTTATTTGAACTCGTTAGTCAGTACACTTTTAGGGACTAATCTATTTCTATACCGTCTATGTAAAATTATTTTTATTGTTTATAAATAGTAATTTAAAATAGAGAATTTACAAAACTTTTCAATGAAAAACATTTTATGTAAATATTCCTCCCTATCGTGAATAAAAATTCCTTGGGAGTTTTTCCCTTTTACCATTTTTCCTATGTTAATTCAATTGTAAAAATGGGAAAAGGGAAGAAACTCCCAAGGAATTTTTATTCACGATAGGGTGATTATATTTTTGTGCATCCATATTTCACTAAAATATTCTACATACATATGTGAATTTTACTATAAGTGTGCCCTAGGCACTTAAGCGCTTTTATTTAGTACTTTTAAATCTAACAAAAAATTTTTTTTTTTATATTTAAGAAACTTGGTATCACCGGGAATTAATACTATGGCGAACGATATTTTTCGTTATATTCTATAGTGATTTAATTTTGTTTTAATTTGAATTTTGTTTATGACCATAACTTCATTAATTTAATTATTTAAAGTTACTGCCATGAATCTTTAGGTTATTAAGGATCATGTTTTTTTTCATTTATCAATATTTTTTGCGTTTTTTTAAACATGTTGTTTTTCTGAAGGTCGCCAATGAGAAACATCATGCTAATAATTAAATAAAGACAAAAAATAAAGCCAGACCAGGCCGCCTTTGAAGTCTGTCTGCAATGAAAATGGAATCATATGACAAACTAAAGACCTTAAGTAAAAAAAACCTTAAGATTTTACAAGCTCACAACATTAACGGGTCGGAAAAAATGCAAGTAAATCTTTAAAGTGCTAGTAATATTATGAAAATTCCAAAACAGCAGGTGTTTTTGCTTGTTTTTTTTTTATTTTTTTGGAATGAAACAAATTACAGATGCTAAAAAATTACAAAAATATACAAGCAAAAAAATCTGTTGTTTTTTTAAATGTAACTTACCGAGACAAAACTGCACGCACTATAGGCGGCTGCTATGGAGGAGGCTGAATGTCCCATAACTTTTTTAACGGAATCCGTTGAAACAAAATATGTTAAGACAACAACAAATGTTAAAATAAATTCCACGCCAAAACGTTCCCAGGCTGCTAAAGAGGCGCTGTGAGAAATGGCCGCCTGTAAATTACCCTGATAACCGGGCACTGTGACACTGTTAAAGAAAAAAGGAAGAAAATATTAAACTAAGATTTTATTAATTAAAAATATGTACGTACAAAAAATTAATAATGAAATTTTATTTTAAGGTCACTTAAATGTTTAACCTTTTTTTTATAAAATTCCCAGGTAATATGAGATTTATCAAGCAACAGCAACAACCACACAAGAGCAATGGGATAACCCAACACCACTAATAACAGTGTAAAGTCAAGTCAATGATAAAAATCCTAAAAATTCTCATAATTCACTTTGTATAGTACCTACTTTAAAAAGCAAAAAAAAAAAGGAACAACTTAACTTTAGCATATGATGTGTGAACAGATTTTTTTTGTTTAGCACAAATATGTTGTTGCCCAAAAATAAGGTTCACATCATAACACCATCTCTCCTTTTTAGCATTTTTTCCCTTTTTTTCTTTAAATGATTCCTTGGCAAAACCATGAGCTTTTTTTCCAAAGGTATAGGTCATCGTCAACACAATCATACTGTAAGACCTCATGATCAACTACATACATACATATGTATGAAGTATACAGAGGATGCAGCAAAAGTTTGCGCAGCTCCATCAAACATACAGCCACTTGATTTAAAATTTAATAAGACCTCGTCAGTGAAGACACTAAAAACAACAACAAGGAACAAATAAAACTCCAACTACATCTAGCTAAGCCCTCATTGAAACAAGTATGTACATTAGGGGCGCGACGAATGTGTGTTTATCGAAAGCGAATAATCCAGTTAAATTTCTTCGAATGCGAATACAATATGTTCAAAATTCATATGCAAATAAATTTTTATTTAATAATACATATCGCACTTTATCCCAAAGAGGGTCTTACCTAAAAATTTTTATTTTTCACTTTGAATGGACTAAAATCGGACTAAGACTAAAAATCCTATAATTTGGCGGTTAAATAGAAGTATACAGTGAAAAACACAAATGGACAGTTGTCTGATAAATGTGACGTATTGGGAAAAAACTGAATTTAACCCAAAAAGTTGTTAGGCAGCTTATCTGCATATGAAATCATTGGATTCTTTGAAGCAAATGGGCAATTTTTTTTTGTTTTTATAATATTTAGATCTCTTCATCATAATTTGTTTGCTTTTAAGGGATTTTTGAAAGGGGGTCAATATAGGTACTTTTGGAGCTACTAGCACAATATTTTGTCATGACATAGTAGCTATTGTAAATGCCAAGTTATAACGAAGTCATAGCATTAAAAGCTATTTGTTCGGGAGCTATGGTCGAATATGGACCGACTCCAATTAGTTTTAGTAAGATGATTAAGATTGCAATCAATTAAGTTTGGACCAAATTTATTCAAAAGACCAACATATGGGCATTTCCGTCAAAAGGTCCACAGTGACCGAAAATTTAAAAGTTATTAAAAGCTGATTATTTTACGACATTGTTATAGAGAAATATTTAGATTTTACTAATTTTATAAATTTTCTCATAAATTTGTTCACTTAGATGAACAATCAGAAAAATTTTGGAATCAAATCAAAGACATTTTAATGTTACATTGCTACGTAAAATTCTAAAAGTAGTTTGACTGAATTACGCCTTTTTATACATGGCCAAAAGAACTACGTCTGTTTTTTTCGCGTTCGAACCGCTACTTCTTTTGCCATTATCTTTGACCTAGAATCGCGCCCTCCATAAACTTTAGAATAGGTAACAGTGCTTTCTTAGTGCTATAATTTGAGGGCTAAGAAAACGTAAAAATATTTTTTGCTTAAAATGTTATTGCATTTTTGATGCATGCGACTGTCACGTTCAACACTTTGGAATTTCCCATATTTAGATGGTTTATGGGCACAAAGAATCTATTCCGGAGAGAAGCTTGTATGGGGGATACATGAAATTATGTACCGATTATAACTATTTTCAATAGGCTTGGTCCTGTGACAATAAGAGCCTATGTTTCATCAAATTTTTTCCAAAATTCCGACCCAGCCTGCCGGATGGACGGGCATCATTAAATCGATTCAAAGATAATTCTTGGTCAATCGATATACAAAAAGATTCGTCGCTCCCTAATGTTCATATACATACAGTATGCCAAAAAAATGTTTTGTCAAAGAGAAAATATTTTATTTTTTGACCACAATCATAATAAATACTAGTTTTCTTATGATGTTTTATTTATTTTTTTATTAAATCGATTTATCTATACATAAATTTACAATACCAAACCTTAGTTGTCAGGAAAATGTTTTTACAATTTTTTTGTGCGTTTTTAATTAATTTCTGCTGTTTTTAATCGTTCAAATTGTATTTTTTTCATTAGTCCAAGTGATTATTAAAGATGATTGTATCAAAGTTTTTTTTTATTACTAAAAAACTACAAATAAATAAGATGATTTTCGAATGACTGGCAACAGAACATCTATGGTTGTGATTCAGTTAGTTACCTTGCAGCCACACGTTCAAGTTGTTCTTGATAGTCTTTTACATATACTGCTTGCCAAAATTTACATAAATTAAAAGCTTTTACGTAGGCTGCAATTATTAATGTAAGCAATTCACTTCCAAGATGTCAACAACAACACAATTTATAGAGACAAACTTGTACTCAGCTGTTAAATTGAAAGTAAAATTGCCAAGCAAATGGAAAGGTGAAATTGAAAGCCATCTCGTGGTCAATTTAAAAAGTGTGAGTGTGTTAGTAAAAAAGTGAGGGTGTATTGCAAATTGAAAGGAATCGAAAGGCAAAACTTAATCGAGTGGCTGCTATGTTAACTATAACAACCAATGCCCATGTTCTGTAACATAGCGTCTTCACCTGACAATTTTTTGTCATACCAAACGTCAAACTTCATATTAAAAAAACGCTGACAAAAATTTTCGATTTTTTTTTATATAGACTTTGACGTTTGGTATGACAAAAAATTGTCAGGTGAAGACGCTATGTCACTCTCGCGTCGAGAATCTTTTCGATTGAAATGTGTGAAATGAAACAAAAATGCCATATATTGAAACAATCAGCTGTTTTTCTCACTAAACTATGTCTGTAACTTTTTGGCGAGTAATAGCTGTCACGTAAGGAAATTACTCGCCAATTTACAGAAAAAGTGTGTCTGTAACATTTTTGTGAGAAAAGTTCCCGCTTTGAACTGTCAAATAAACTCAAGAAAAAAAATGGGGCGAGAAACAATTTTAACATTAAAAACTATTAAAATGGAAAATGCATAGAATAATAATAATAATATTTTGTTCTTGGCACATTTTTTCATTGTTCAATTATATTGCTTTTAACATTTTTATAAAATATACGAATTTTTTCAAAGCTCTTTTGCAAACAACAAATATTAAAGTCGCACTTTACATTATTTGGTATAGCCGACGGTTGTATTTTCGACGCCGTCGTTAAAATTGTTTCAATTTTAGTAAATTTTGATCGCCGTCAACGATATGTGTGACTGGCGCTCTCAGCGTCTGCAATTTCACATGGGCCTCGGGTGTAATATTATGACATTTATAACGTAACGACGTAATCTTTTTGATAGTTTTCGACATGAGTTACCCTGCAAATAATAGGACCAGTCCAAACACGCGTGTAAAGAGTATTCCACAAGGGACCAGGACTATTCCAAAAGTAACCCAAACGTATGGAAAAAACCTGGTCTATTTAACATTACGATGTCCTAGGATAGGACCATATAACCCACCTTTGGACCACTAAGGAGTAGTTTTAAAACTACTCCATGGTATACACAAGAGGATTAGTTTTGATTTCGTTTAAAAACGAAAGCACGTCGTTAAAAAACGAAGACATGTCGTCTCACTACAAACACTTTTTAACAATGACATGGTCCATGCTTGCATTCCATCGGACCAGTCCATGGAGTAGTCCATTTTATCAAAATGGATCAGGTGGTCCAATTTTATTTGCAGGGTACAGACACACTTTGTTCTGACTTTTTGAGGAACGATGAAATATTTTGTTTCACATCTTTTCGATGCAAGAAGTTCTCACTAAAGTTACAGAACTTTGGTACAGATCGAAAAAACAGAGCAAGAATTATCGTTAATGTTTTTAGTAACAAACCAAACGACATTATATTTTTCGACAAGACCAATATGATGCTTTTCTTTAATAACGCCCCTTAAAGAGTATGGAGAAAATCTTAAAAGCATTGGAAAGTCGGAATATAATTTCAACTGCAAAATTTGAAAACTTTCGGTAATGGTTTGGCGTGCATTTCTAGGAAGGGAATTGAATAAGTTTATTTTATTGAGACCACCATGGATGCAACTTAATATATTAAAGCGTCATTTAGCTAACAGTACTTATAGATGTGGGGTATATTCTGATAGAAAGCCGAATTTTCTCTTTTATCTGGATAATGACCATAAACTAAAGGCTCTCTTTTGGTTAAGTTCGTTGCTTTTCTATAACTGCGGTTAAATAAAGGAAAAAAAAGAGTTTACAATTTTTAGACTAATCAGAAAAAAAGTACTGCCAAAAGGCATCCAAAAAAGAAGGTGTGGTAAAAATTACAATTTAGCAGAAATTGCATAACAAATCAATAGAATATGAGCATAAATTAATTATTTCCAAGAAACGACTTATACAAGCCGTGATTGATTCCAATGATCATTCTACAATTAAAGATATTACATTAGTACCTACCCAATAAAAAATTTGATCATTTTGCGAAGCACTAAAGGTACATTTAAAAAAACAAGCGCACAATTGTGCGCTACGCAATAAGACATGCAGAAATGCAGTAAAGTAAGTGAAAGAACTCTCAACAACTTTTATTAAAAAAAATAACATTTCAAGTGCTACGGCATTCCCTTACCACGAAGCAGGTTTGTAAGGGAGAATACTAAGAAATAACTGTATCAAAATGTTCAGTGTGTAAAGCTGATCGTTACATCCAACAATTTTTATGTGCGCTGAATAATGCGCTTTATGTGTCAAAAATGTATTGCTTCAAAGTGGGAACTCGCCATATAAAATTCATGTCTTCCGTAAGCGCAATGGTAAGCGAAACTTTTATGTTTCTCCCTTACAAACCTGCTTCGTTGGAAGCTCCATTTTTTATAGGGTATGTTAAAACAATTTCTTTTGGTTTTTTTCTTATATTATTTTTTTATTTTAATTTTTTTAACTTATTCTCCTATGGTTATTTGTTAGTAAAAATTAAAAAAGTTGTTCTTTTTTTAATGATGAAAATCCAAAAAATTTTTACTATGTAAAAATATTTTCTTGACATACTGTATGTGTGTATTTACGTTTTGAACCTTTGTACTGCTGCAAAAAGGTTCTAAATGCAGTCGACTTCATTTACCACACTCTCATCACTGTGTAAGCGTTTGTCGGTGTATGTATGTCTGTTTATATAGGAAGATGGGATATTTTCCCACGGTCATATAATCAACATACAATGACTGTATCATCATTTACTTTGATTAAAGGTGGTTTGAAGAAACTGAAAAAAATCTGTTGAAATTTGCAAAATTTTTTTATAAATTGTTATTGTTTCAACAGAGGTCAAAAGGAAAATGAAAAAAGTGTTTTAACTTCTTCTTTATAATAAACGTTAACAAATCAACAAGATTTTTGCTTGTATTGGGTTTACATGGGGATTACCAAAACAGTGGTTTTAAGCCAGTAAGAAAGTATAGTCGGGAAAGCCCGACCATATGATACCCTACACCACAGTGTAAAAGAACAAATGTTTGCAATTAAGTGATTTTTGAAATGGGGTTTATATTAGGGATTGCTGTTCGGTTTTAACCGAAATCGAAACCGCGGTTTTTAATGCTAAAAACCGAAAACAGACAAAAAAACCTCGGTTTTAACTTTTGCTTTAAAAATATTTTTATGCTTTAAGAAATTGCAAATTATACATAATACATACTCGTACTTCATGTACAAAAACTTATACATAATAGCCTGCAACAATGGAAATGTATTTCAAAATTCTTAAAATTCAAAATAAGTACTAAGACCAAATTTTACGTTTTTAACTCTTAAGTAGAGACCTAATTTGTGTGGCACAAACTACCACCTGGGCCTGGCTCGGCCCACTAGTATTTTGTATAGAGTTTTTGTGGCTATAGAAAAACTCACAATTGCGAAGACCACGGTGTTTACACTTTTTCTCATTTTTTTTTTTTTTTTTTGTAAAAAACACTTTGATTGAGGAACACATAAAGTTTCGTTCTAATATAATTAATAATTATATTTAAAAAAAAACCGGAAAAAAGTTAAAAATGCCTGGCCAGGTCCAGGTATACACTTAAGTGTTAATTAAAGTAACTGAATTGAAATTGGATGAAATTTTATTTTCAAAACCGAAAACCGAACCGAAACCGACCGATTTTAATAATTTTAAAACCGCGGTTTCACATTTTTACGGTTTTTTAGCAAACTCTAGTTTATATGGGACCTATGGTAAACTTTGGATTCTCTAGCAATATTTTGCCATGACATAGTAGCTATCGTAAAAGTCATTGTCGCATATTTTTATGTCAATACCAACAGTTATAAGAAAGCTATTTCCGGGAGTAGTGTTTTTATTGGACCTATCGTCGAATATGGACCGGTTGCCGTAAAATTTGGTAAGATGATTAAGATTGCAACAAAATAAGTTTGGCCCAAAGTTAATCTTAATACCAACATAATAAGATGGTTTATAGGCACAATCACTATTCCGGAAAAAAATCGAGTGATATCAATTCTATCGGTATACTAAAAGATTGGTCTAGGACCAATTTTTTTAGTTTAACACACATCAGCTCAAACGCATTATACCATCTCCACTATTGTGCATTGGGTATACAAAATAAAGAAGAAGCAAACATTTCTCTGTTTTTCTTTTTTTGTTAAATGCAGACAAGAGTGTAGGCAATGTCACCAAAACAATCGACAAGAGTGACGATTTGAATTTTTAGTTGTTCTGGGTAGGGCTGAAGATATGTTACTATTTAAAATGTTATTAATGAAAAGAAACGTCAGCTAGTTTAATCCATCTTAAAGAAATGAAAAACTTCGTGGGTATTTTTTTTTAATTGTTCCAAAAAAGGATGAATTGTACCAATGTACCAAATTTGGTACAATTGTACCACAAATCCTATTAGTGCCCTTTATTTTTAACAACAGATATCTAGCTGTGTATAAATATCTATCTATGGTTTTCATAATTTTAAAACGTATTTCTTAACTTATGGCCATTTTCTCATTAGGCGATTATCTTTTTTCCCAACGAAAATCTGCACATTAAAGAAATTTGGTTTTCTCAATGTCTCATTTGCTTCGATTTTATCGCAAAGCTAACCGGCACTCATCCGCCAATTATTTATTTTCCTTTTATTTGCCGAACAGATAAATTCAATCAGCTGACTTTCAACTTTTACATGTTTTTTGAGTGGTGTTGCCAACTGAAAACAATGTTTTTTGTCGGTGAGTGTTAGAGTGATATGATTTAATACCATCGATTTTCGAAATTACCAAAATAGTGTTACCGGATAGGTAAAGATAACTGTTAGGTACAAACACGACTAGATATCTGTTCGTAAATTACGGGCATAACACTAACACGATTTTAATTTTACATACCTACATACCTATTCAGGAGAACTGTAAAAACTTTGTAAATAGCTAATTTTGAAAAAAGGAGTAGTATATATCAGATATAGTCGAATTTTATATTTTCTTTAAGTCTTGCTAATCATTTTGTTCTTATTTATAAAGCAATTTTCCATGTTATTGTTTAAAAATCTAGATAAAATTGTTTTTTTAAAACATTAAAAAAACTGATATCTGTTTAAACCAACCAGCCACCTGCTTAACAAAACATCACAAGTTTATCTTTAAACCTTAAATTTTTTTCTCTGAATATTCTTTAAGCAGAGTTCCTTGTTTTTTTTAATGTGTGCAACGTTGAAAAAAAACTGACATGTGATATTTTTGTTTCACTTATTGAGAAGAGAAAGAAACAAGTATATTTAAAAAACACAAAGTATCATGCATAAGTGGTTGTCATTTATGTTCTTCTTCTTCTAAAACTAGTGGTTGTTGTTGCTGTTATTCTGTAATTGAAACCTTTTTGTACCGTTAAATTATTTAAAAGTTCAACCACAATTCGAAAAGAATACATCCTGTCTTTAATTTTCAATTGGAAAAAAAACAACAACAGCTTTTTAAAGCAGAAACAAAATTAACCCCTTTCGAAAGGCTACCCGACAGACATGCAGGCAGCAGTCTTTTGTCTCGATCAATTGTGTTAAAGAACAATTAATCAGATTAACACGCTTATGATTTTGGGTTTGGCAAGCTAAAAAAATAGAATTGTTACTCTTACGCTTAAGAAAATTTTTGTTTAATTTTTTAGTTTAGAAAAACACTGCACTTGTCCATTTAATAGGATATTTTTTATAACATGTGTCTAGGTATACAAAATTAATGTATGTAGGTAGGTATAGAAATATGGGGTAGCAAGTCTGTGTTTTAATTTAACTCTAACAATTTAATGAAACAATATCATAATTTAAAATATTATTTTATTTAATGAGGGGTTTCAACACTTAATACAAAAAAAGAAAAGAACACACGCACACCACAAGTAAAGTAGTAAATTTATTACTTTGCCAATTTTATTTCAAATATTTTATGGACCTTAAAATTATAACTTTGTAAAATTGACAGCCTCCCTAAGACTTTCCTCTACAAATTTCATTAGTCCCTTTTGTGTAAAAAATTTTTAATACTGTTCAAAATGACCATAAACTATAATTCCAAATTTATATTTAATTATTATTTGTTCACGCTTATCAACTAATCTAAAAATGTATTGATTTTAGAAATTTCGATCCATTTCAAAATTTTGTCATGCCTAATAAAGTTATTTTCTGTGTTTATGTTTATATTTTAAATATTTGTTAAAGTTTTGGTTTGCCTTTATTTAACTGAAATTTTTATTTTATTATCTGTAAAATTCTGGTTTTTAAATTTTAAAACCTTTTAAGTGTTAAATGATGCGTTAAATGTTCATGTTTAAATTCACTCTAAAGATCATTTGCTTAAAATGCCTTAAACATTTTTCTCACCAAAAAGGGGTTCGGTTTTTTTCAATAAAAACAAGTGGGTTTAAAAGTATATATTTAAATTGTATGTTAATTCTTGTTCATATAAGGGTAGAAACAATTGTTGCTTTTTACATAAAGAGACTTTAAATTTTCTTCGGACAAATTTAATCAAGCGTTTAAGCAAAGAAGGACTGTATTACAGCTTTTATACACTATACAACCGAAAGAAAGGGTATGCATAAGTTTGTTATTCAGTTTGTACTACTTCTACAAATTCGGCATAAAAGTATGTATGCCTGTATGTTGGTTCATCTATTTATATCACATTTAAACTGTGTTAAATCATTCTTCAAAGCAAAAAGAACTCCACTACTTCTTATTTTAACCCATAAATCTATAATTTAACATTCAAACCTATACTTTTTGAAGTCTTCTTTCAGTTGATCTATGAACTTTATTTTTCCCCTTTCACATTAAATAAGCTTTGTAGAATACTGGTAGTGATAATTTTTGAAATCGATTAATCAATGACGGAGTTATATATACTTATATAAATAATTTACTTTTTCCGAGCTTAAGAATTTGTTATAATACCATGAGCTAGAGGGATCAAATTTGGTTCAGTTATTTATATATCTCTCATTTTCTGCAACGTCGTCATAACTCAAAAAAAAAAATACATTTTGAAATAAACGTGTTTAAAGTTTTTGATTTGCTCGCACCACTTAGAAATAAAACCGACACATTCTCTTGAAACAGGGAAAGTACAAAAGATATAATGATGAATTTAATACGCAACATAAAAACTAAAACTAATTTGCAAAACCTAATTTAAAAGGCTTTAATATGGTTTAAATCATATTTTGGTTAAGATTTTACGTTCCGAATTTTTTTAAAACACTTATGTTTTGAAACTTTAAACTAAACAAAAAATTTAAAACTATACAAAATGTGGTTTTAACTACTAGTCTGAAACTCTGATTTTTCCGGCTAAAGGTGATATTATTTATTATTTCATTAAATACCAACATTTTAAGGAATACTAAGCTGTTCCGCCAAAATTTTGTATAGAAGTTGGTAATGGCGACACAGATCTGTTTTCAGGTTAACTAAACTTAGTTTAACTGAGATCTCAAAACCCCAGCCTTACTTTTTTTTAAAGTACCTATTCACTTTTTGTACCTACATAACAGCAGCTTTTTATTTAATATACATAAAAAAATTAACGAAATACATATGGGTAATTCCAAAGTGTTGAACGCGACAGTCGTACGCATCAAAAATGTATTAACTTTTAAAATAAAGCACTAAGAAACCAATGTTATCTATGCTAAAGTTTATGGAGGGCGCGATTCTAGGTCAAGGATAACGGCAAAAGAAGTAGCGGTTCGAACGTGAAATAAATAGAAGTAGTTTTTGTGGCCATGTATAAAAAGGCCGTATTCAGCGAAACCTGGCACAATTTTTTAGTCAAACTACTTTCAGAATTTTACGTAGCAATGTAACATTAAAATGTCTTTGGTTTGATTCCAAAATCTTCTGTATTTTTTTTTAAGCCAAAATATGGGCCGATACGTGACATTTCGAACGTGAAATTTTTTCCATAATAATTTAACTGAATAATGATTAAAACAAAATAAAAATTTACCGTTAATTCGAATAATTTTTATTAATATCACCTCTTTTAAGGAACATAATATTAAATGAAAACATACAATAAAACATTCTCACAAATAAGAAATAACGTTTGCACAACTTTGCAGTCTGATTGTTCATCTAATGAACAAATTTATGGGTAAATTTATATAATTAGTAAAATCTAAATATTTCTCTATAACAATATCGTAAAATAATCAGCTTTTAAAAACTTTTAAATTTTCGGTCACGGTGGACCTTTTGACGGAAATGTCCAATGTACCTTCATATAAATTTATAAGAAACAAATTTTATCATTTGATTAAAAAAAAAATAAATCAAAAACGTTTGATAACTTTCTTCATTGTATGCAACCAATTTAAAATTTAAGTCACTTTTATTAAAATATTTTAAATATTAATTAATTTTTTTTACCAATTAACGGTAATTGAGTCAACTGCAACGAAATATAAACAAAAACAAATAAAATAATGTTGTCATATGTAGTAGGGTATTCATTCGGTTAACCGTCAATCGGTTAACCGATGAATTACTAACCGATTAACTGATCGGTTAATTTCAAATTGGCTTTTTTCGATTAATGATTAAACCGGTTAATTTCAGTCGACTAATCGATTAACCGATGTAACAAAAATTTCAATATTTTGTAGTATAAAATATTTTTTTTGTGTTTTTATTTATTTGTTTCGTCTCATATACAAAATGTATGTGTTTTGAAAATAATTTTTTATACCAACAAAGAATGTGTTCAGTGACTTCATTTTAACCCATTTTTCGCCGACCGGTGACTAAAATTACAATGTTTTTCAATTTTTTTTATCTTCATTATCGATCAGCAGGAATGTGGAGAAAAATGGGTTAAATGTTTGATTGTCAACACCTTATTTTTGTTTCACGTTTCTCATACATATCTTCTCATATCAGTCTTTTAACAGATTTAACCGAAACAATTAGAAGTGTTAAAAATTTTAAAAAACTCTAACGGCATAATGGATTATTTTATATGTTTAGAGTAATCCTGGAAAAGAACTGAGAAATTAGATCAACGACAAGTAAAATAATTTTTTCCAAGTAAAGTTTTGTCAAAACTAAAGAAAAGAATCGCTGTAATCCTAAACATTTAAAAGATTATTTCATAAGATCTCATTTAACTATTGATATAACAAATAAAATTATCTCAGTTTATTTTTTATATATTTTTATATATTTATCTATAAATACATATTTGGGGGATTCACAAGGTAGTCATAAAGTCTTTAAATAATTACAAGAAATATATATCGTCGGCTTAATATGCAAACCGGCTAAATCCACTTTTTATATAAATTGAGATGTTGATGTCGTGTGGTAGAGAAAGATACGCCTCGTCGACCAGCATGTAGTTTTTCTTTTATTTAAGTCTGGAAGTTTGTAAAACTAACTGTATTTTTAATTTTCTATCAAGCTGAAAATAGGGAAAATAAAAAGTTTTTTGTCTCTCCTGTGAAATATGCTGAAAGTGAGTTAGCAGGTTTGCATAATAAGCCGACGATATAACTGTAGTGGGCTACCGCTTAGATTTCTAATGTACTGTTATGACGAATAAAACAGCATTCAAACTTTTATTTTTATTTATTTAAAACAATTGTAAAATATTATTTCGGATATTATGACGATATCACTTGATAGCACACCTTGTGTATTAATTGAAAAATTGTTTTTTTTTTGTTTTTGCTCGTTTTAGGTCAAGAATTGCTATGTTTGGTATGTTATTGTTTTTTTTTTTTACTAATAAACTCCAAATAATAAACCAATTAATCCGTTTTTTATATTGAAATAACTTAATTTATAAAAAAAACTTGATTAATCGGTTAACCGATCAAAAACAAAATTAGCCGATTATTAACCTCGGTTAATTAATCGAGCGATTAACCGATTAAAGCAAAAGGTCGATTAAATGAATACCCTAGTATGTAGGTATGACAAACAATAAAAAATTTCTTGTTTTCGTTTTTTTTGAAAAGTTTGGATCAAAAAACGGAAAATTTGCGAATGAATCGTTTTAAATAAATTTTTAAAACCTATCAATTCTCACTATTCAAATAAATGCTAAAAGTTGTACTAAATTTCAAACTTTCTTATTGCATTACAAATTTTTTAATATTATTATGCAAATGAGTTTCAAAAATTTGCATATTTTTAAAAATTTTTTTATAGGTAAATAAAACAAACGTTTCTAATTAACCATAACAATATGATTAATGTAATATTAACGCAATAATATTTTTGTGATTGAAAAAAACAGCAAACTAAAACTTTGTAATTTATGCCAATCAGTTTTCTTCTGATAAATAAGTTCACAAATTTTTTGTTCCTTATAAAAGTTTAATCAAATACCTACACTTTACGATTTTATCTTACATAAGTATGTATGTAGGTACTGTTACACATAAGTACGTAAGTACGTACATATATACATTAACATACTTACATATGTGTACATACATACATATAATGTCTGTTTAATTTTCTTTTCAAGATGGTGATAAAAAAACTCTTAAATACTATAACAATTATGTCCAATAAATATGTTAAGTTTTTTATCATAAACAAAATTATAATAAAATCCTCTTAAAATCGAAAACGGTGCAATCATTATTTTATGAAAAGTAATAAAAAAAACCGAAATCCTATCAATTGATGTAGTTAAACAAAATCCCATCGCCTATTCCTGAAATGATAAAACCCTTAAAATGTAACAAAAAAAGTATTAACTACCGTTATGTAAATAGTGCCAGCTCTCATGTAAATGCCATGTAAATTATTTCCTTGTTATTCCATACAGAAAAAAACAACAAATCCAAAACAATAAAAACAACAATTTCGTGGTTTTGTTGTTTGTTTCATTTTGATAAAGTTTGAAAGAGCTAAAAAAATCACAAATTGAATTAACCCCGCTTCTTTTAATCTTGTGGTTGTTGCGCTGCTGTTGATGCTGCAATAATAACAGTAACAACTATGAAATTATAGGGGTTGCGGTTTTATTCAATAAAATCACGATTTATTCCTTTCTTTGGGTTCTGTTTGTATGTATGTATGTATGTATATCACACCCAATGTTTGTCATTTTCGTATAGTGATACTTTTTTTTATTATTACTTGTGACACTTTTTATAAGTGTCACTTAATTTTTATTATTTATTTTGTTTGATGCACTTTTTTCTGGTACACATTTTTTTCTGTCATATGTTTAGTGTTACACAATAGCAGCGCATTCAAATTTATGTTAAAATTTATGACCAAATGCTTGAAAGAATTCCAGATTTGGGGGAAATGTGGGTGAATTACAACTTGTTAACCGTTACTATTTCGAAAAAAAAACATAAAGAGTTTCTTTGTTTGTTAATTGTTTTTTGTGGCATATGCAAACATTTTTTCTTAAAGGCAACTAAATTTTTAAAAGTTTGTAAAAAAATTAACATATGGATTTAATTTTGTGTATAATTCAAATAAAAAAAAAAAATAGGTATTAAAAAAACAAAATTTTTAAAGATTTGAAAAAGGGGAATTTGTATTTTGATTTTCTGCGTTCCAGGTTTCTTTTTAATTGGAAATTGAACCGGATAATGTTAACTTTTTCAATTAAAATACGATTTTTCTCTTTTTGCTATCATTTTATCGTGTCGCTTTGTTTTAGTTATGCCGGCCATACACGCTGCATTTGTGTAGTGTATGAAGAACAGAGTAAAAATCAAAACGAGTTGGATTTTTGCTCAAGTTTGAAAAAAAAATTCTAGATAGAATTTGCAGAATTAATCAAAAATCGCTTGAATTATAACGCATCAATAGACTCATGAAAGTCGTTTTCGCAGTCCCAAGACTTTAGCACTGAACTTGTATAGAGCATAGCCGTCATTAGGAAGTTTAACAAATACCACTGTTTGCATTTTTATTGTAGGCAAATTTCAAAATAGTTTGCATTAATTATACGCTTGTTTATTTTGCAATAAGCAACAAAAGTAAGAATCGATATTTTCATACAAAAAATTTCATGGTTATGTAATAATTTTGGTAATAATATTCACCAAGTGCAAAATTTCTTTTATATTAAATATGCAAATTAATTCAATATTTCAAAAGTATTTTTTTTTTTTGCAACCCTGTAAAATATTGACAATTTATAAATCAGATGGATTGATTTTTCAGTCCTACCACTTCAAGTCGAAATGTTATGGAGTGTTTTTTTAAGCACAGTCAATATTTCTTTATTCGTAATACATGACATAAACAGTAAAGGCTTTTAAAATATGTATGTAGGTACATTGTCTTTTAATATTTCCTGCTGAAAATAATTTCCAAAATTGTTTGAATCATTTGCATATATTTATTTTCACGCATTCTGATAAATTGAATTGTAAATTCGCAATTTAGGATTATTGTTTATTTTGCAATTGGCAGAAAATTAATGATCAATTATTTTTTTCCTAGTTGATATTTTAATTTAACCCTGCAATATTTTTCAAGGATGCAACATAAAAAAAAATATTTGATTAATATGTTTAATAATTTTAGATTAAAAATACAATAGCGAGATTCAGTGTTTGGTGCGTTTTAGGTTCCAACTGTTTGTTTCTGCCATAATTCTGTTGTTGGCAGAAAGCGGTATTTTAAGCAACTTTGCAATGCTAGATGCTAATTTGGTAACAGCTGATGTACAGAATTATTGGTCCTGAAAATTTACAAAAAGGTGTTTGATTATTTCGTGAAATTGTTTAAAATTCCACAAAGCAGTGCAAACGAAAATATAGAATCACAGCAGATTTGTTTGACGATTTTATATTATTAACTATCTTATTATGTTGGCATTTAAATTAAGTTTCGTCCAATCTTCTTTAAATGCTATCTAAATTATCTTACAAAAATTATCAAAAAAAAAATGTTGGAATCGATCCATATAGTCCATACAAATACTACTCCCAGCCAAAGCTTTTAATACCATAACCTCCTTAAAAATTGGCGACAATCAACAAGATAACTACTATTTATCCAAAATTTACCAGAGTTCGCATCCTAAAATCACTTAAAGGCAAAAAATCTGATGTAGATAAGGATATTTAAATAATTTAAGTAAAAAAACAAAATTTTGTTCTGGAGGATCCACGACTGCCCACGGATCCCAAATAGGCTACACTCTCGTAAATGTGTTTTTTAAATACTGTCGTGTAGGGTATATAGGAATTATACTTTCTTACTGGTTTTATTGTTTTTTCAATGTTAATTTTTAAACAAATTGCTCTTTTTTTTCTTTACAAAAATTTAAAGAATATTTTTTCTGAAGTAAAATAAAAATACGTTAAAATGGTGCCATTCCCTTGTTAACAAAATAAGGTATTTAAAATTATTGACGACATTTTTCGTTAAAATATACGTTACTTGGTAATAGAAGTTCCTTATAAAAAACCGCTCAGATTTGTGCATGACAAATACTAATTAAAGCCAAAAACGTTGCCGTTGAAAGGGCTGTGCGCTTAAAGAAGGTGTACGTTAAGGCGGATTAACTGTTTTAGTAACAGAGTATTTTTTTATTTTAAAAATAAAGTTTTCGGCTAACTTTTATAGTTATATTGCTGGAGTATCACAAAGAGTAGCAGCCTCCTCCAAAGTCATCGGTATAGGAAATCAGAAATTTTCAGTATACCATTCTGAGTATTATGGTTTCCACTTGTTATAATATGTTGTACTCTACCAGAATTCATCTGAATAATAATAAATACCAAATCAATTCCGATTTTTATTTGGTTCTCCACCACATAATAGGATCAAAAGAAGGGTGAAAAACCAAAGCACTGTTACTAAGTACAGTTATGCGACGCCAAACTATTAGCCAAAGCGAAATCAAATGTTTGCCCTTAAAAGATAATAACAAAGACGTGCTGGCTGCTTTAACGCCCAGAACAGTGACGGTTGACAGTGTAATACTAAAACATACGGCTGCTATTTGGTTATGCCAATTTTCTAAGCATGGAAAACATTTATTATAGCCTCACACTTGTCAACACCTAATATCAATTTGTTAAAATCTGTTGATGGCCATGTTAAATCTCACTAACTGGTTATGCTTACTTGGTAAAATATTTAATAAGTGTGACCGCGAGCTTTTCTAAAATTGAAAATGATGTCGGTTACTTTATTTTCGAGGTTAGGGCTCGTTATTTTTAAACAAAATAAAATCCAAATACATTTTGATGTTTTGTTTTAAAATGTTGGCACTTTTGTAGAAAAAAGTTTAAAAATCAGTAGTAGGTAGTAGGGTATTCATTCGGTTAACCGTCAACCGGTTAACCGATTAACTGATCAGTTAATTTCAAATTGGTTTTTTTCGATTAACGATTAAACCGGTTAATTTCAGTCGATTAACCGATTAACCGAAGTTACAAAATTTTCAATATTTTGTAGTACAGGGTGGCCCAGAAAGACCGAAGTAGTGTGAATTCCTTATAACTTTTTTATTATAATTTTTTTTTTTTCTTTTCTTTTCAGTATTTTGTAAAGAAGACTTGGACAATTTATAATGGAGCAATACACAACTGAACAACGTGCCCAAATCGTTGAAATTTACTTTTCAAATCAAATTCATAACTTAGTTATGAGTAACGAAGCCCATTTCCAATTAAATGGGTTCGTTAACAAGCAAAACTGTTGGATATGGTCTACGGAAAACCCGAGAGTACTTCATCAACGACAATTACACCCAGTTTGGTGCGGTGTTTCTTCAGAAAGGATCATTGGCCCATATTTTTTTTTGAAAATGAACGAGGTGTCGCCATTTCCATCAATGGTGATCGATATCGGGCCATGTTGGAAAATTTTGTAAGGCCAGCCGTGGAAAACCATCCGCAAATATGGTTCCAACAGGATGGAGCCACAGCGCACACTGCGAGGGCCACAATGGCTCTTTTACGCGACATCTTTGGTGAAAGAATAATTTCGCGTAGAAGTAATTTTAATTGACCTCCGCGTTCCCCGGATTTAACCGCTCCAGACGGTTTCCTTTGGGGTTATTTAAAAGGGAAAGTTTATGTTAATAAGCCTAGGACTATTGAGAAATTAAAAACCAATATTCGAGACGAAATTAACAACATAACACCGGAAGTTTTGCGAAAGGTCAAGGAAAATGTGTTGGAATGAGCACATTTGTGCGAAGCAGAAAATGGCCACCACCTGCGGGATATCATTTTTAATAACTAATCTAAAAATATTCCCTATAAATTTACTGTATTTAAAAAACAAAAAATTAAAAAAATATATCTTAAATAAAAAGTTATAAGGAATTCACACTACTTCGGTCTTTCTGGGCCTCCCTGTATTATAACATATTTTTTTTGTGTTTTTAATTATTTGTTTCATCTCATATACAAAATGTATTTGTTTAGAAAATATTTTTTCATACGAACAAAGAAGGTGTGATTTTCATTTTAACCCATTTTCCGCCGTCCGATCACTAAAATTACAATGTTTTTTTTATCTTCATCATCGATTAGCAGGAATGTGGCAAAAAATGGGTTAAATATATGATTGCCAACACCTGTTTTTGTTTCACGTACTTTTTATATGTATGTGTTTAGTTATTCCCTGCAAATAATAGGACCAGTCCAAACACGCGTGTAAAGAGTAGTCCACAAGGGACCAGGACTAGTCCACAAGTAACCCAAACGTATGGAAAAAACCTGGTCTATTTAACATTACGATGTCCTAGGAGAGGACCATATAACCCACCTTTGGACCACTAAGGAGTAGTTTTAAAACTACTCCATGGTATATAACCCACCTTTGGACCAGTAAGGAGTAGTTTTAAAACTACTCCATGGTATACTCAAGAGGATTAGTTTTGAAGTCGTTTAAACACGAAAGCATGTCGTTAAATAACGAAGACATGTCGTCTCACTACAAACACTTTTTAACAATGGCATGGTCCATGCTTGCATTACATCGGACTAGTCCATGGAGTAGTCCATTTTTTCAAAATGGGTCAGGTGGTCCAATTTTATTTGCAGGGTTTGTTTCTTCTCATATCAGTCTTTTAACAGAATTAACCGAAACAATTAGAAGTGTTAAAAATTTAAAACAACTTTAATGGCACAATGGAGTATTTTATATGTTAAGAGAAATCCTGGAAAAGGACTGAGAAATTAGACATTCATCTACGATAAGTGAAATAATATTTTCCAAGTCAACTTTTGTTAAAGAAAAGAGTCGCTTTAATCCTAAACATTTAAAATAAATTACTTTTCTTAAAGATTATTTTATAAGATCTCCTTTAACTTATGAAATAACAAATAAAACTATCTCAGTTTATTTTTGTATAAATATGTAAATATTTGGGGGATTCACAAGGTAGTAATGAAGTCTTATGTCTTAAAATAATTACAGGAAATATATATCGTCGGATTAATATGCAAACCGGCTAAATCCACTTTTAATGTAAATTGTGATTTTGATGCCGTGTGGTAGAGAAAGATAAGCCTCGTCGACCAGCATGTAGTTTTTCTTCTATTTAAGTCTTGAATTGTGTAAAACTGACTGTAATTTTAATTTTCTATCAAGCTTCAAATAGGAAAAATAAAAAGTTTTTTTTCTCTCCTGTAAAATGTGCTGAAAGTGAGTTAGCAGGGTTGCATATTAACCCAACGATATGACTGTTGTAAGCTACAGCTTATAATTTAGGTTTCTACTATACAGTTATGACGAATCAATAAACACAGCATTACAATATTTATTTTGTTTGAAACACAATAATATTTACTTTAAACAATTTAAAATTTTATTTAGGATATTATAACGATATGACTTGATAACACACCTTGTGCATTAATTGGAAAATGCATATAACATATTTATGAATTGTTTTTTTTTTGCTTGCTCGTTTTAGTTCAAGAATTGTTATGTTTGGTATGTTTTTGTTTTTTTTTACTCATAAACTTCAAATAATAAGCAAATAATGTATTTTTATATATTGAAGTTACTTAATTTATAAAAAAACTTTATTAATCGGTTAACCGATCAAAAACTAAATTAACCGATTATTAACCGGTTAAACCAAAACCTCGGTTAATTAATCGAGCGATTAACCGATTAAAGGAAAAGGTCGATTAAATGAATACCCTAGTAGGTAGATATTAGATGTTGCATCTGTGAATGCATGTTTCACATTTTCAATATCTTTCATGTGCTCCTCCGAAATGTATGCAAGTGTGAAAAGGCTAAGAAAACCCTTCGTTATAACTTTTAACAATTTTAATTGATTTTTAATATTTTATTATTTTATTTTACTTCATTTAATTTTCATCCAAGTTTCAATGAACGAACAAATTTATAACCGCAAAACTTATTTAATTTTATTATTTAGCTAAACAATCTTAGCAATTAAATTTGATCATAAATCAATTAAAATTACAAGTGGTTTACACACACATAGGGTTAAACTAACAACCCTTTTTTTGCCAAAACTAACAAACTAAAAGTGGCCCATAAATTTGGTATTTGGCATAAAAATATTAAATACATGACCTTGTTTTTTATTTTTTAGGTAAAATCTTACAAAAAAATGCAGCCCTTTTTATTTAACTATAAGAGAATAAACAATCATAAATAGATTTTTATTCCTAAAACTGAATAATGTAAGTAGAGTTGATAAAAATCGGATTATTGGGTTCATGATATTGTCCTTTGTAGATTAATAAACATAAAAAAATTGCAAATCGAAGACTTGTGTCATAAAACAAAAATAAAAATTTGTTATTATTTTTGCAGTTTTTGGTAAAGAAGGGTAGTAAAAAAGTATTGTCACATAAAAGTCTTCTGACAGCCAATTGATTATTATTAATGATGGTTCTGGAAGTGAACATTTATTTTTACAATGACCCAATGCGTTTAATAAACATTTCTCCAGCTTTGTACTAACAACTCTTCTATAAACTTTTTTTATGTATTATTGATCTAAAGGATTATATTGCTAAAAAGTGTAAGAGTTATTGAAAATACTTGTATGTTGCAAAAAATATAAACCTTTTCTTCAAAGTAAACAACCATTTGGCAATATTTTTCTTAGACTATTTAAACATACTTTGATGGATTATGTTACTTTATTCAAGAAATATTTATTTAAAGACTTGTGGCAATAAAAAATTGAACAAATGTTAAGAAATGCATATTTATTGTAGGCAGTGGTGTCAACTCTTGGGACACTAAGCGCATAAAGACATATGAAAACCGGGCTAAATTGATTAAAGAAGGGCGGTTTAAATACATGAAATTTTTTTTAAAAAAGGGCTGAAATATATTTTTTTAAGTAAACATTAACAAATTTTAAAACAAATCATTAAGTGTTGAGAATGGTATAATTTTTCATTTCATAAATCACGCTTTGTAATGATATTTTGACTTTTTGTACTTCGTAGCTGGAACTACAACGATTATCTTGTTATAGGGCCATTATTACTACTTGAAGTTAGCTAAAGTTAAGATTAAGCTGGCAGATAGTAATGTGTTATCTATCAAAAGCGTCTGTTATCTGCCGAATAACAACTAATGCCAAGTCATAATAATGGCCCTTAAAGTTTTTGGCTTTAAGATTAAACCAGGATTAATAGTCAGATAAGTTAATCTTATAATAAAACTAATCTGCCTTTAATCCTCCTTCACGTTTTTGATTTTAAGATTAAATAAAAAATAAAATAAGTTTGAAATGTGTTTTAAGGCAAAATTTTCATACAAATTGTTCTTAAAATACATTTCAAATCCATTTTAATTTTTTAGGAATACGACAGTTAAGCTTTAAGCATTGCCATATGAATCGAACGGTATGTCAAAAAAAAAAAAAAAAAAAACTTAACTATCTGAAATAATTTTTTTTTAATTTCAAGAATTTAAGTCGACATATTCAGTTATTGAATTGCTATTTATATTCTTTAATTAAATACATATCTTTTCTTTTTTATTTAGTTTTGCTTTAAAAAGATGTAAAAATTCTGAACAATCTTGAGCAAAATCTTTAAGAAATATTTTTAAATTAAACATTTTATATAGTTTTGAATACAGTCCAGTCCAGTCCAGTTTAATTTTAATTTTTTTTTTTTTTTTTTTTGTATCTACTGTATCTTTAACAAATGATTTTTTCTTTAAACATACATGCATACATACGTACGTACATATAAAATAAAATATATCCCTTGTTATTAACTCTTCCTTTGTTTCATTTTTAACGAATGTTTTCAGGAGCAGGTGGTTTTTTCGGTGAATCAAATTAAACTCGTTTGTTTAAGCAGATGATAAAAAACCAAACCTGAATTTTAAAATTTAAACACGTGTTTAAAAAAACATATTTAAAGCCGATGTTTCGAAAAAGACACCATGATGACTTCTCAATATGTTTTTTTTTTTTGTTTTTCATATGCATGTTTGATTCCAAGTATCCGTTTTGGTTTCGAAATCTGCTTAAACTTAATTTTGTATGTTTAACTGGACAGGGGTAAAGAAACGTTGAAGACAAACAATACAAAGAAATAACCAAACTGTCCATGTTGTGTTTTTTTTTTGTTTTAGTAAAACAAAAATTGTCTATAATATGCAGAAGTCATCGTTATTAGGGAAAGAAAAGTAAAATCAAGACAATAAATGGTTTAGGGTATGGTCGAAAACGAATTTAGAAACTACGCTACATACAAAGAACGATAGAATACAAGATTAGGGCATGCGCATTATTTTCCGTTAGATGACGTTGTTTTTCCGTGGCACGGGTTGCAAAGTCTAAAAGACTCTTAGTGCTGGTTCACACACTTCAAGTTTAAGCCGTCAAGTCTTGAGTTTTTAGGAAAGAGAGGAAAGGAAATGGCGTTCCCTTCTTTCCTAAGAAATCAAGACTTGACGGCTGAAACTAGAAGAGTGTGAACCAGCACTTAGATTCGGGATTTTTTCAAGGATTGATAAGAGCTGGCAACTCTACAATTAAGCAACAACTATCTTGAGTTTGTCATCTAGAAATTATTAGCCAAAAAGAATGCAGATCGCGTGACGCCATTTGTCCGACTTGCGTAGACGATTTTTGGGGATGTCGTAATCTTTATTTCTATCATTATTGCTACATATGTACTATTAAACATTTCCTCCGTAACATTTGAGTAAAATTATATAGAAAGGTGGAAAAGTGTTATTTGTTTTGTGTACCAACAGTTTTTGTAAGTTTGTGATTAAGAGGAAGAGGAAGAAAGAGAGAAAACATATAAAATACTAAAATGTTAGAAAACAAAAGTTTTATTGTATGGAGACGAATCCAGTTCTTCCAAGAAATCTAACTGTCAGTCTATACAGGAGATATGTAAATATTACGATATATATTGTAGTAATTGTCAAAATTATGTTATCTTTATAGTAGACAGCCCTTTTTTGTACATATTTATTGCCGGCAATTTATGTTGCAATAATTGCTAGTCACTTTTCGTTGGCAATTATTGCTAACATAAAACGTCAAATTTGGTTGTCAACTGAAAATAAGAAGCAAAAAAAAAAATAGAAGCAAATTGTGTGGGAATAAAATTTAGTTAATGAAATGGTTGCAAATTATAACTGCAGTAATAGAATTAAATATGTAATTGAAAATAAAATATTAAAAATAAAACTAAAAAAAAATAAAAAATTATTTTTGTTAAAATTTATTTTAATTTGTTTAGCTTGAGTTTTTTTTTTTTTTAAATATTAATTTTAATTTTACAAAACAAAACTAGGTTTAATAAAATGAATATTAAATTAATATAAAAAAAGACCTCAAGCTTAAGAAAAATGAATAAATAAATAATTAAGTCGAATAAGAAAGAATTTATATTAATAAAAATAATTTTTCCAAGATTTTTTTCAAATTATGAGTTAACATAAATAAATACGTTTTCCCATATGGGTAATTCCAAAGTGTTGAAAGTGACAGTCGTCGTACGCATCAAAAATGCAGTAACATTTTTAAAAACAAATATTTTTCGTTCTCTTAACCCTTAAATTTAAGCAATAAGAAAGCACTGTTATCTATGCTAAAGTTTATGGAGCGATTTTAGGTCAAAGATAATGGCAAAAGAAGTAGCGGTTCGAACGTGAAAAAAATAGAAGTAGTTTTTGTGGCCATGTATAAAAAGGCGCAATTCAGCGAAACCTGGCACAATTTTTTAGTCAAACTACTTTCAGAATTTTACGTAGCAATGTAACATTAAAAAATCTTTGATTTGATTCCAAAATCTTCTGTATTTTTTATTTTTTTAAGCCAAAATCTGGGTCGATACGTGACATTTCGAACGTGAAGTTTTTTCCATAATAATTTAACTGAATACTGATTAAGACAAAATAAAAATTTACCGTTAATCCGAATAACATATTTCTCTTCGAACTCTTTCTTAGATTACAGAGCATGTAAGAAAATATTTTTGGAATTAGTTTTATCAAATATCACCTCTTTTAAGGAAGATAATATTAAAGAAAACATACAATAAAACATTCTCACATATAAAAAATTACATTTGCACAACTTTGCAGTCTGATTGTTCATCTAAGTGAACAAATTTATGGGTAAATTTATAAAATTAGTAAAATAAATCTAAATATTTCTCTATAACAATATTGTAAAATAATCAGCTTTTAATAACTTTTAAATTTTCGGTCACGGTAGACCTTTTGACGGAAATGCCCATATCTTGAACATTACCTGAGCAATAAGAAAATTTTCTCTGTTATTCTGCCGACGTTATTGCCAAATTACTGAGATACATATTTATCTTTGGTGTAGACCTAGGGTAAAGGTTTACGATACTGTGCAAGGACATATGCTATTGATGATAAAGTTGACACAAAAACCAAATTATTTTGAATGCATTTAAAAAAGGAAAATTCGTTTTATTTTTTTAAAACAAGAATACCTATAAGTTCTTTAATATGAACTAAGCTTAAGCCAAAAAAAAAAATATGTAAATGTTTTCAATGTAACTTAAGGCTTTTTTTAATCTCTTTGACGATATTTATAAATAAGAAGTAGGTATTTAGAAAAAATTACGTTTCCAAACTGTTACCAACAAGTGATTCAAAAAGAGAATACCTTGAAATTAAATTTAGTTTACCAAAACATAAAATCAAGAAGTAACAAAATCCCCAAAAAAAAACAAGGAAAAATCAAAAAGATAAGCGCCGCTTGCTAGTGGTTGATTTTACACATGCGCATATGTCGAACCTACCGCGCGGTTTGCATATTAACAACCTAAAAAAGTGGTTTCGTGATTTTTTGGTCAGTGAATTTGAGGATAAATAAAAACTAAAGAAACAAATTGTAAAGAAATTCTTTGATAATTATGGTAGTGTTGGGCTTTAAAAAAAGAACACAAGGATGTTTTTCGTTGGCGGCTAAAATGGAACGTGCTGAGCCAAATAAAAATAAATTTTTTTTTATTATAATTATAAAAGTATAAGGTTTATAAACAGAAATTAGATATTATTTAATAAAATGCTTCAAATCTTTTTTTTTTAAGGATGTACATACATACATACATATGTACATACATACATACATATGAATGTTTGTCCATACCTATGTAATACCTTTTATAACATTTTAAGATTAATAAGCAATTCTTTGTATGTTAAAGTAGTTAATAAACATTTATTTATTTTAAAGTTAAATATGTAGTTTTATAATTTCATACGAAAACACTTAAATAAAATACATACACTTTACTTTTATTTTTGAGTAGGTACTTAAAGTGTTTAATATGCATGTATTGTCTTTAAGTATTAAGAAGATTTTTGTTTTAAATCTTAAAGAACTTAATAAATTTTTTTTTTTTTTTTTTTTTTTTTTTTTGTTTATATATTTACTTATTTTTATTATGTGTGTTTTCAAGTGTGTTTTTTTTTTAAGTAACATTCTAAAACACTTGTATAAAATATATATTAAGCAGGATACCACATGTTTGGCATTAAAAACAGGAAAATATAAATTTATATCAGATTGTAGGTTTTTAACACGTTAATTTAAGTACAAAAGCCGAGACTTAATTATAAAACATGTGGAGAGTTTTTAATTGTTTTTCTACATTGAAAAAGAATCGAATGAAAACTGAAACAGGGTACATTTTAATCAACCATTGTGAAGTACTAAAAAAATATTAACAATTTTGTAAAAATTTATAAGACCGATTTCTATAAATGTTTTTTTTTTAAAGATCAGTGTTGCCGCACTTTGAGCTTATGAAGCAAATCTGGATACAATTTAAAATTTTTTTCAAATGCTTAATAAGATGTAAAGGCCCAAATACATTGATCAAAATACTCATCAAGCATTGTGGTAGTATTAGTGAAAATGTGTTTGTATGTGTCACACTGACGATGCTGGATGGAAAATCAAAAAATTTAGATATGACGGCGAATATTACGTCAAGCACACGTACACGATGAATTCGCCGGCTGGACAAGCATTTGACAAGTGTATTTGGGCCTTTATGGTTTCCAGTAGGGAGATCGATCGAATAGTATTCGACCGGTTTTAACCGGTTATTTTAGTTTTGCCCAAGTCGAATATTTTAAAATGTCAATTTTTCGAATATCGAATAAACCGGTTATTTTGGTAAAATAAACTGGTTATTTTAGTTATGTGTATTTTATATACGTTTCTTCAACGTCACGACTTACTAATCACCTTTAATTGGTCCACAAGCTTGATATAAATATACGCCAAGTAAAACTTGCCTTTGTTCAAAGTTGTTCTTAAGAGACTGCAAATAATACTTTACTAAAATATGCATATCTTCATGCTTAAAACTACAACATGCCGGCGGAATTAACGATGTGAAAAATTCTTCAGTTTAATTTATTAATTTACCAAGAACTTAAAGCAAAATTGAATGAATCAAACAATCTCATGGAAGGGCTTAAATTGTGATCGACGAATTGACAGATATTTTATACAAAAAGCATGTTCATATTACTATTCGTTTCATTAATGCTGAAACAAAATAATTTGAAATATATAATCCTGGCTAAGAGGTTTTGTTTGCAACTTTTCAAAAATATGGTTGAAGTCTACTGATTCATAAAGACATGCTTAACCACCAACAAATTGAAACTCATTTAAAATAAATTTGGGGGAATATCTCAAATAATAAACTTATTAAATTCCTTTAATCATTTAAACCAAAGTGTTTCTAAACTTCTACAGCTATGTTCACAACTATTAAATATTTTATGTCCTACACGTTACCACCAGTTTTCTTAAAGAATTGTTTACTTTTGCAAAACGTTAGGCTAGAGCAACATTATTTAAAAGTTTATAAATTACATTGTACAATTATCATCTTGGAAATATAAATTGTTAAAAATAAAGCTAAAGTTTGATCAATTTACTAATCACCCTTTTTTTTTGCATTTTATCGTCAAATATTGGTTAGGTCTGAACATACCTTAAGTCTTATCTATATATTTTGTTGGTTGCTTACCTTCGTGAATGGTTTTTGTTTTTATTCTAATTAACTTTTTATTACAAAAACTAATTTGTTTTTTGTATTTTTATGTATTCGTATCTTAGCCGGTTAACCGGTTATTTTTAAAATGCTTAACCGAAAACCGGTTTTTTCAATATAGCAACTATTCGGAATAATTGAATAATCGATCTCCCTAGTTTCCAGTCATGGAGCGCGGCCTTCAACGATTTCGTGCAAATGTCTGACTTCATTCTTAGGGATTTCGTTCACATTTCTGTCAGACATTGAATATACTGACTGTCTGTCCGATTTCTGATCGATTTCGCATGGATATATCAGGGGGAGCTTATGTACAGATATGTCCAATAGAATTCCGACGGAATTCATTCAGATTTGTCTAACGAGACTTATTATTTTTTAAACTAATGACAATTGCCATTCAGTTGAAAATAATTTTAATTTTAACAAATAGAAACTGGGAATTATTTCTTTTCATAAGTTACTTTATTATATATTGAACATTTTTCATTATTCGAATTTATTCTATGAGCTAAATTTCAGTTACGTATTTTATAAAGTATCACTATCCAGTGTGAAACAAAGAATGCTGAGGAAGGCCGTAGCGTGCCAGAAAATGCATTACACTCTGCTGGTGTCTAATAATTGTAAATTTTTCTGTACATACAATATACTTCGTTGCTATCCAAAGGAAAGCTAAGGTAAAATGTAATAAGAAACTACATACCATATAATAGTCTGGTAGTGTATAAAGTCATTCCTAAAAATTGAAGGAAAAGGACTATTACAAAAAAGCTTTATAAAATACATAACTGATATTTAGCTGATAGAATAAATTCGAGGAATAAAAAATGTTGAATATTATAATTTTGGTTTTATTTTATTTGTTCAAGATAAAAAGCCTAAAAAAGGTACGTACGTGTAAAATTTATAATTATGTATGTATGTACTTTTACATAATTTGCAATAAAATTATTTCTTTCAGCTATCAGTTAGAAAGCAAAAAAAATGTCGGCTAATACAACAGTACTTCCCATGCCTTTTTCATTAGATTTCTGTTAGATATCTATCAGAAATGCCGACAAAAAACCAGGATTTCCCACGACATGTCTGTCAGAATTCGTATCAACCACTTCATAAATTTTTGGGTCAGAAATCTGACAGAATTCGTATACGATTCCGACTTTTTTGCCGATGTTTCTCTCATATATCTGAAAGACGTCGGATTTTTTTTGCTGGCTGGGTTCTTTGTGCCCATAAACCCTACAAGTATGTTCTTATTTATATAAAATTCGGTCCAAAAATATTTTACTGCAAGCTAAATTTGATATAAATATCACTCTCGAAAAACCCTTAAAATACCATAACTTCCTTTAAGATAAAAAATTTAATTATACAATTTAGCTACCGTTCCTTAAATCACTTTAAGATGAAAAAATCTCAAATAGATGCCGATTTGGTCCATGACTGTCAATGAGACCAATATCGAAAATGCGTTTGTTAATACAGTAGAGTATGGTCGGGCTTAACCGATTTTAATGACTGGTTTTTTATATGCAAATGTTATTAAGGCAATTCACAAAGTGTTATATGTGTCATATTGGTTGTGTTTGCTAGCATATACAACCATTATGACACAATAGAACACTTTGTGAATTGCCTCATTGCATTGTTTAATTCTTTGTTTTCGAATTAGCCATTTTTGGTTTTTGGGTCATATTTTTAGGGTATATTTTCAAGTTCTTTCTGCATTGTTAATCTTATCTAACAACCTTTTTTAGCATATTGAGAACAGAGAAAGAAGATTTTTAAACTATGCAATATAAGTGATTATAAGACAGATTACTTAACAACGCTATTAAAACCCTAACCTCAGCAGCTAACACGATTTTAGTGTTATAGGCCGTTTACATAACAACGAAATCTAGTAATTTGATTTTAAATCTTCTTCAGAATGGAGTGCGCGCGTTTACATTGTTTTCGCAATTTTTGTTGCTGTAATTTTTTTAAATTCTTCTTTGAAATGGCAATAGTGTCCAGTACCCATGTTCTGTAACTTTAGTGAGAACTTCTTGCATCGAAAAGATGTGAAACAAAATATTCCATCGTTTCTCGAAAAGTGAGAAAAATGTGTGACTGTAACTCATGGCGAAAACTATCAAAAGAGTCGTTACGTTATAAATGTCATAATATTGCACTCGAAGCCGATGGGACATTGCAGACGTTCAGAACGCCAGTAACACATATCGTTGAAAGCGACCAAAATTTACTTAAATTGAACATTTGTCAACGACGGCGGCGAAAACACAACCGTCGGCTATAGCAAATTGTGTAAAGTGCGACTTTAATGTTTGTTGTTTGCAAACGAGTTTTAAAAAAATTCGTATATTTTATAAAAATATTAAAAGCAAAATAGTAAAACAATGAAAAATGTGCCAAGAATAAAATATTATTATTATTATTCTTTGCATTTTTATTTGTTTTTTATGGTGTTTTCTTTTCTACAAAAAAGTGTGACATTTTATTTAAAAAAATACAATTTGGTGTCTGTTTCATAAAAATTTTGCTTCCAAAAAGGGTGAGTTTTTTTAAAATAAAACAAGCCACCCTTTTTGGGAGCAAAATTTTTGAGAAACCGACTCCAAATTACATTTTTTTTAAGTAAAATGTCACATTTTTTGTAGAAAAGAAAACACCATTAGTGTTAAAATTTTTTCTCGCCCCATTTTTATTCGTGAGTTTATTTGACAGTTCAAAGCGGAAACTTTTCTCACCAAAATGTTACACACATTTTCTGTAAATTGGCTAGTAATTTCCTTACGTGACAGCTTGTACTCGCCAAAAAAAGATACAGACACAGTTAAGTGAGAAAAACAGCTGTTTGTTTCAATTTATGACATTTTTGTTTCATTTCACACATTTCAATCGAAAACTTTCTCGACGCGAGAGTTACAGAACTTAGGCACAGATTATGAAATTCTAGTTTTGAAATTTTTGTATTTTCATCTTGCCTCTCCTCTTCTCCTTTATATACTTTATTACTTTTCATTTTATTTATGTGTGCATTTCTTAATTTTCTTCAAACTAAACAATCAATCACATCTTCAATTTTCTTTTAATGGTTTTTAAAATCAAACACAAATCTTTTTTTAATAAAACAAATCTCCAACAGCTGTTTAAAAATGTGTAATTCTGTGTGTTAAAACTAAAATTGCCAGCTGATAATTTGTTTCTTTTTAAAGATTAAAAAATGTTAAGAAAATGGTCAGCGCGTAACTTAAATTTAAACAAAAAATACACATTTTTTAAGAAAACACAATAAAACGGAACATACATTTTCAAATTTCTTTATCTACATATATTTCTAAAAATAACAAAGCACACAGACAAAAAAGTAACAGATGGTGCGCAGTCTTATAATAAAAAAATTCTTGATTTCAGAAGAAGACATGCTTAATAAATTATCAAAAGTATTAAAGTGGAACAAAGGTTTGGAAATCTTAGAAAATAAAATAAACTCATTATGAAGGGTCTGTCTACACGCAAAAGAATCTTATATCTGCAGGTAGTGCCATAGAAAACTAGACTATAAGAAATAAACAACAGATATTACGCACATTATAGATAAAGGACGGAGGTTTAAGGCACCTACACAAACACAAAAAATCTTTTAACAGGATATCGTCATGAAAAAAGATCCTTTCGTGTGTACTTAAGAAAATATAAATAAAAATGGAGTAGATTTTCGGCATTAGAAATTATAAATCATTGTCATACCTATCTAAAGAAATCCTCATAGACAGATGTTTTAAACAGGGGTCATAGAAAAACTAGTTTAATAGTATTCAACAAACAGGATGCAAATGGAGTTTTATTATAATAGATTTTTTTAGATTTTACTACTCATTTATTAGCAGGTAGAAAGATTTTTCAGTTTTTATTTGCTGTAAAAAAGATTTAATGAAATTTTTGCTTATGTAAAGTATTTTTTTTTATAACGGAAGTCGATTTAATATTTGAGGTTTTGTTTTTGAAAATAAACGGCAATTTCTTGCCATTTATTTTACCCTTTCTTTGTTGTCTTCTTTAGCATTAAATACAGTAGTTTACAATGCACTCTTTAAACGATTTCTTTTATCGCCACAAAAATTAAGAAATTCACTCAAAAAAGCAGGAACAAAATGAAAGTAGCACATTTGGCACAAACAAAATACAGCTGCCAAAATCATATACAAAAAAAAAAAAATTGTTACTACAACATATTTTGGAACCAAAATATAAACTATATAAAAGAAGATACTTATGTGTTACCGCATATGTAGCGCATAAATTCATACTTTTTTTGTTTTGTTGATATAAAAAGATACAAACAGAAAGCAAAATTAAGTTTAACTTTAAGGATTAATGCGTAAAGAAACCAGAACGCCAATACACAATGGTCACAGACACACTTGCAGCGTCAATGGCCTCTAGCGTCATAATTGTATGTCTTTTTTTAAAGAAGAGGGAAAACCAGCAAAATAATTTTGATAATTGTCATTTGTTAGTGACAGGCGACATAATTTTCTTTTATACATAATTAAAATGTTATCAAAGTGATTTTTGGGAATACAAAATTTTTAATTAATAATAAGATTTTGTTTGTCGTGCTTAATTCCTAATTTTCATTCTTGATAAATCACTGAAATTTATTATTGGAGGATAAGCTAGTTCCTATGCGCATTTCATTGGTTGCTAAGGCCAGATCATTAGGAAAATTTTTCCCAAAAACTTTAGAAAAGCTAAAGAAGATATTAGATATGGAAATAAAACTGCAGAGTGAATGAGAATTACGAACACTCAAATTTTATTCGCAACGATATCAAAGCTTTAACAAAATACAGCGAGTTTATCTCTTCTTACATTCGCCACTGCAATTGGTTGGAATTCTCCCAACATTAATTGTTGTTGTAAGTGGGTTAAGAAAAAACAAAAAAAAAATTGAAAGTAATTAAAATTAATTAAAATGTTTTTGTTACAAAATTATTTAACAGGGTTTTAAAACTGCAGTCGAAACCAAAAATTGTCGAACACAAAACGAAAATTTGTGTACAACTTTTCGCTTTTTGAGTTGTTTTGCAAGCTACTGTTTACGTTTAATGAATCAGAAGCTTCTTTTTGGCCAATGACAAATGAAGATGTGGAAGAAATGGCAGTTATTCTACTCTGACTGCAGTTTTTTAAACGCTGGAATTAAATGCGAATTTGCTAAAAAAAATTTTAAATTTGATATACATACATACCTACATATTTTCTAAGCTAATTTTAAATATAGCGGTTAAAATCTATTTTAAAGCAAACACAGGTTATTTCGGCAAATAAATCTTTTATACCCTCCACCGAAAGTTCGTATATTTCAGGAGTGGGCTTTTTATGGGGTCTATAAAATATATGCCAATCTTTATAAAACCTTACCTCACAATATTATAATTCGTTGCCTAATTTAAATAAAATATCATTTGTTTCAGAAATATTTCATAAATTATATTTCGTTCATCACAAAATTCGGTAGACTGATTTCCAGGGAAACCATAAATATGAAATTGCATGTTTGTCCTTGTGCGACCAATGAAGGCAAAAACAACATATTTATCCGTTTTAGAGCTTTTTATGAATTTTGGCATCGATTTGTTAGTGTATATTTTTGCATATTATACCGTTTGCAGCATTTTTTTGCATAATTTAGTTAAAAGAGCCTTTTTGCAGCATATTTTAGGCTTATAGAGCATATTTTGCCTTTTTAAGGCATATTTTGATACATATTAAATTTTTTTAAATGCCTACAATCTAAAATCTGTTATTTCAATTTCGACATCTACATTTACTCCAAACATACATTTTTACTCTTAAATTGTAAGACAAAGCAGGTTGTCATTAAGGATAAATGTTATGCGATTTGTATCTAGACCAATCTATTAGTATTCCGATTGACTCATTTTTTAAAGTGATCTAATGATGTCCATCCGTCCGTCTGGCTGGTTGTCTGCCCATGTTAGCCGTGTGCGTACAAGTACAAGTTCCAATTTTATATATCGACCCCTAACCGCGAAAATAATGTAAGCGCCAAAAATCAAATTTTACAGGAGAGCTTTTTTGTTTTGTTTCATATTAATTTTGTATGAAATTTGTCGCTTACACTAAAATTGTTTTTGCTATAAAATCGTAACGGTACATTATGTGACCATGATATTTTAGGAGATGATGCAAGTGTTGCCAATAAAGTCATTTATTAAAAAAAACGAAAATTGAAAAACATATCGCTTACGTTATTTTCGCTGTTAGGGCTCGATATAATTTGATCAAATATGGACGAAGTCTCTGCAAATGGTGCTAATCGGTCTATAATTTCACATCCAAATTAGACTCTTTGTGTCCGCAAGCTATCTAATTACATATGATGATATTTAAATTAAATTCGGCCCAAAAATATTTTACTGCAAATTAAATTATTTTTGAATCGGTTCACATTTGTTCAAAGCTCCTTAAATAGCTTTAACTTCCTTTTAAATTTTAACGTTTGTTAACAAATTAGCGGCCGTACTTTAAATCCCTTTAAGACAAAAATCAGCGCAAAAATCTCTTATATGAATTTTAACTAGGGTTTTTTCCCGGGATTTCCCGTCCCGGGAATTCCCGGGAATTTCACTTATTATATTTCCCGTTTTCCCGGGATTTTTCTTGCGGGATCCCGGGAAATAAAAAGTTCTTCATAGTTTCAGAAAACAGCTATTTTTACTCTGAAATTTAGTTTTCTTTTCTCTAAAAATTAGCATCTGTGGATGGGTTGTCGATTAGATCAATTATAAGAAATGTGTACAAACGTAAATTAATGTCTCCTGCGGCAATAAATCTATTAAAAGCAGAATGGGCAGTGCAACAATTGATAATTAATAAATTTAGTGAAGTGATGAATTGATAAAGAACATAAATTCAAAATAAGATGCAGGCAGTAAATTCTCATTGTCCATGGACAAGTCTTAAAAATAGGATATACATAAACATATCGCTCCGTTATTGCAACATAGTCGTATCTACAAAAAAAAAAATCGAGCTTGGTAATATATCCGGGAAGTGCGGGGAAAAAATAATGAAACTCGTGTAAGTTACTAAAACATACAATTTGAAAAACACATTGTCCTAAAGATTACAGATGGACCTAATGAAAAAAAATAGTTTGTAAGAAGTAGTCCGGATGATGCTATTTTTTGCATCAACCTTGACATCAGAAGCATGCAACAACGGTGCACTTTTAATTATTTGTCCAACCTCGGTAAAAAAGTAAACGAAATTTTTCGGAAACATGGTAATTAGTAAACAAAATCAGAAATATACTCTTTGGCGACTCACTAAACGCTTTGAGTGTGTCAGAAAGTAGTTTCCTACGCCGTTAAAAAATGTTAATATATTTATTAAAATATTTTATATATTTTATGAATTTACTTTTTGATCTCATATCTTGAGTACCTCAATTGTTATGTTTATTTTATCTTGTACTAGATCATCATAATACGGAATTGACTTATAATAGCCAAAGGTAATAATAATTCAAGTTCCGCTTTCAATCTTCAATTAATTTTTGTAGTATTTAAGCATTTAGTTTACTTACTTTGTAAACAAGTTCCCTCACGTTTGTTTATAAATGTTTTTTTCATTAATAAAACCAAGTTTACCTTGTATTATTTGTATGGAGCGGGATCCCGGGATCCCGGGAAATTTAAAAATTTTTCCCGCTTTCCCGGGAATCGAAAAACTCCGGGAAAAAAAAACTCTAATTTTAACCTAATATGGGCCTAAATGATAATATTTTTAGTTTTTTTTTTTTTAAATTTTGTTATTAAATTGTTGAATATTGTGTCTTCAAATGAGCAATTTTAATTTCAGGGCATATTTTCCAGATTTTACTGCATATTTAATGCGCATAAAACGCGGTTTTTAGAGCATATTTCTGGTTTCCCTGCTGATTTCTATTATTAAAAAAAAAACTTAAATTTGACTACATTTCAATACAGTAATACAAACTTTTTAATTTAATGCTTCTTAAATTGCTTTTGAAAAGGCCGTTTTATATGTGACGTATGGTAAATTATGAACCGATTCTCACAAACTCACATGGGACTGGGCTTTATATAAAGTAAGCTTGTGACCAGTCTTGGCGGAGTGATTTATAATCTTATTTGTTTTAGGGGAACTAAAGTACTTATACTAAAGCCTTATGGTACATTATGAACCGATCTTCACAAAATTTAGTAGTATAATTTCCATTCAAATGAAACAAAATTGTACAAAGTTTAATGAGAATGCACCGATTCTGTCACCAATTTATGTTAGTTTTTGTAACAAAAATATAAATTTTTTAGGGTGGTTGTTCAACATTAAGATTCATAATTTTTTTTCAACTAAATTAATTGTGCTCTATTTCAATCTCATACTGCTTAGGAGACCTAGAAACAAACTGACACCAATATTGGTTTCTTTTTTTTTCTTCTTTTAAGTCGTTCGAAATGAGCGAGATTTCAACAGACGGACATGGCTTAATTGAGTTAGAATAACTTAAGGACTCAGAATATACTGTTTTAGATAAATATTAAAAAAGTTTCATGCGGAATGAAAAACTTAGTAAGCCCTACAATCATTCACGACTATTGGCTAAGGGTTTAACAAACAAAATCATGTTGCCACTTAATTAACACAATAAAAAACGTTTTTTACATATTGTGTAGTCATTTGAAAATATAATTTGTACGCTTGTTGCTTTAATTGTGTTTTTGTAAAGTTTCTTATAAAATAACTGCCAAAAAAAATATTTTTTTTATAAATTTAAGCATACAAGAAAACTGTGTAACGTCTTCGTTTACATTTTTTGAGGTCAAAAGTTTTTTTTAAATTTATTTTTAGTTGAGTGTAAGTTTTTATATTATTGTTGGAACTTTGTTTTCAAAAAAATAAAGTATTTTATTTTCCTTGTTCTCTTTCTCCTTTGTAGTTATAATGAGTTTATGAAAGTTTATTTTATTTAAGCATGTTTCATATGTTAGTAGTTTATTTATTTAGCAACTTACCCATAAAGTAAAGCAGCTCCCGCTATGCCCCCACCACATTGTGCTGTTATATACATAGCGGCACGCATGGGTGAGATGTTACGTATGACACAGGATGCTAATGTAACGGCTGGATTTATATGAGCACCTGTTAACAGAATAATAGTAATATATAATATAAATATATTTAAATGTTTATCATACTATTTTTTTTTTGTTTTTATATTTTATAAGAACTTGTCTGAAATAAATTTACAAGGTAATAATTGAAATTGTTTTTGGCAGAATGTGGAAATATGTGTGTATGTAAGTGGATGGAGGTTTTGCTGTTAGAATAACAGTAAAAGTTATTAATTTAGAAAAAGTGTTAGGTATAAGAGCTTTTCAAACAAAAAGTAATAAATTAAAAAAAGTTTTAAGAAGACTTAGTTCACAATAGATTAAATTTTGTATTCAAATATACCTATTTAATGAGTTTTTAACTAAAATTAATGAGTAAAGCAAAAAGGCAGTATTATTGTTAAATTAAGAGTATTTAACACCCAGATCACACGAACATTACGTTATGCAATTATTGCTGTCACAGCTATCAAATTCTTTTATTACCAATCCAAAAATGTTGTAATATTCCATCGTTAAGGTTTTCTAGAAGACAATTTAGAGAAATTCGTCATGTACGACAGTATGAGCTACATATATTGTTTGGTGTCCCCTATCAAACTTCATGACGGACACGATTGTCTTCTGAGTTGTCTCCAAAAAAATAAATGCGGGACAGTATAAGCGACATTGTCTTAGGAGTTTTCTTCAATCCAACTTTATGTGGGACATAATAATACATTTTGTCAACCACGACATTGTCATGCATGGAGTCGTTAAAGACAAAGTTGTCGATATTGCCTTCTATGTTATCGTTTGCATCGAATAAACGACAAGAACAACGACATTGTCTTGCTTTGTGTCGTGCACGATTTTTGCGAGACTTGTTAGATTATGTCGTTGACGATTTCTTCTGACTGCCCCTCACATGTCGTGCAGGAATGAACATGGTCGTACGTACATCCGTGATTGAGGTATTTAATATTTTGGTTTTAGAAATAATTTTTTTTCTTTGCAATGGAAACATCCAGGGCTGTGAAGTCGTCAAAAAATGTATCTAACTCCGACTCCGAATTCCACCGCTAAATTTTTTAAGTCCTATTCCGAGTCTTATATTGATGCTAAATGTATATGGGACTGGTCGTTATATGACTTTAAACTCTCTTTTTTTTAATGCAGTTCCTTTTAATTTCAAAAAAATTTTATTTGAAAAATTTTGGAGTCGGTGTAGCGAGTTTTTGTGGGTTCTTCGACTCCGGTGCAAAACTCAACTCCGACTCCACAGCACTGGAAACTAAAACTTTCTTCATCCGGCGTTCTTGCTTGTGTTAAGGCATCACAAATTGCTCGTGTGGGTGGGGTTAAAGTAAAGAAACTGCTTTATTTTTTCAATTCCTATTTTTTAAATAAAAAAATTTTAAAATGAAACTGTGATTTCATTGAACATTTTAACATTAAAAAAAATGTTACAGATTAGTTGATAAAAAAATTGCAAATTCTTCATATTGAGTTCAAATGGAATTTTACTATTTATTTGTACAACATTACTGAGTAATCTTGAAGTAAAAGAATTAATTTCATGTTTAATACTTATGTTCATATTAAAAAAAAAATAAAAACATACAAAATTATCGAAAACACATGTTGTTTTAAGTTTTGTTTATAACAACAAAAACAATTGAAAAAATACTCCCCATATGTAGGTATACAAGTTTTTATTTTCTTAAAGACTTTACAAGTCACCCTCAAAAAACCAAAACAAAATGTTTTTAAAACTTTTCTCCCCACTTTCCCACGCACTAAAAAATCTATTATGATTGCTCCACAGACTCATTCAGTTTTTTACATACAATTTGTTGACGTTTATTCGGATATGTGTGTGCGTTAAAATGCTGTCGTTCAGTTAAAAACACAACCCCACTTGAAATTTGACAATATGAGTTTTAAATGTTGGTTTTGTATATTTTTTTTTTGTTTCTTTTGCTTTGCTTATTTATTGTATAATTGTTTTTGTTTTGTACTTACCCGATATGTGAAGAAAACATTGTGTCAGAGTGCCCATGGCTAAACCAGAAGCCAAGGCAGTAGCCAGCAAAACAGATGATACACTGGCACCCACACCAGCCCCAGCCGCAGCACCACAGACAATAAAAACATAGAAAAATGATGCCAAACATTCACTTATAATGGATCTGAAAGGGAAAATATGAAGACAGGTTTAAATTTAAAAAAAATGTAATATACTCTTTTACAGTATCCCAATCCATATATCTCTGGCTGGGTTCACACTATGAAAGTTTCATTTCATAAGGTCTGAGGGAAAAATAGCATGTTCTATTCCTCTCTCTTACTAGTAAGCTCAGAATTGCTAAACGAAAACTTTCATAGTGTAAGCCAAGACTCTAACAATCAAGAAAAAAATTCATGTTTTTGAAAAATTTTAAATAACAAAAAATAAACATAGAATATTTAAAAAGATTACTTCAAAGTAGTGCTGGGAAACTATCGATAGACTATCGATACTATCGATAGTCTGAAAATATCGATAGGAAAAATATAAATATCGATATTTTTAGTATTTAAAATACAGACATCTTACAGCAGCTATACACACACAGTTTTTTGCCGCAAATTTTTACTTGCTATTATTCTGTAATAAAAGAATTTTATGACAAATATTATACAAACATTTCTCTATTAAACTGAATTTTTTAACAAAAACTATAAAAATTTGATTAAAAGCGTATTATAAACAGCCTCCAAATTCTTGCGTTTTGCGTTTGCGATTTCCAGCACACCCTCCATTAATTCGCGCTGAATTACAGCAATGAATACAAACAACAAGAATGGCAGTTGGTATGGATTGCTTAGCTGTGCTTTTTACTACTAATTAAAGGACTTTAAGTCGAAATTTGTACATGTTTATGTAGGGACTGAAATGTCAAATATTTTTGTAATGTTGTAAAAAAAAATGCAAATCCAAATGCAATTGCAAGCATAGGAAAAAACAATGAACGACCATTAGAGGATAAGTCCGCTAGATTGATTACCTTTTTGGGTTTAGAATTAAGAAAAATTTTTAAAGTTACAATGGAGTATCTTATAGTCCCTGTCACTTCGGTTCCTTCATAAAGGGACTTAACAATTTTTAAAAAAAACTGCCATCTAAAATAACGTGCGTATATACATACATTCAATAAAGTGATAAAAACAACGGACTGTAGCCTTATAAAAAAAAATTAAAGTTTTCCTGCACAAGTACAAACATTCAGTCGATAGTAATATCGATATATCGATAGTGAAATCTGAACTATCGATATTTAAAATATCGATAGTATCCCAGCACTACTTCAAAGAAACTTCAAAAATAAAAAGCCAGAATTTAAATTTATAAATATGTAGTTTAAAAACATTTACAGTAGGTAACGGGTATAAGCAGGGTTTTAAAAACTGCAGTCGAAACCAAAAACTGTCGAACAAAAAAATAAAAGTACAACTCTTCACTTTTGAGTTGGTTTGATGTTTTCATTTAATGAATCAGAAGTAAAAAACAGTTTTTTGTTTGGGTGATGAATGACAAATGAAAATGTGGAAGAAAATGCAGTTTTTCGACTTTGACTGCAGTTTTTTAAACGCTGGATATACGTCATCGTCCAGACTTGGTATTTTGGCACTCAGTTTCATGTACTCTGCAATTCTGTTTTGTTTTGTTGTTCTCACACTTTTTAACTTGAAGTTGGCTGTAGGTGTATTTGTTTAACTTTAAAGGTCGAAAAGTTATATAAAAATAATTTAAGTAAGCGACTTACCGCCATTTTCACCAAGTTCGGTTAAAACTAACTTTCAATTAAAGTTCCGGTTACCAATACGTTTTGACAGCTATAACCGATGGTTAATTATAACCGAACTTGGTGAAAATGGCCATTAAAATATAAAATTTCGATTACAGTATCTTAAACAATTGATTTATGTTTTATTTTCTGTTTATATTCTTCTGAATTTTATATAATATGTAGTAAATCTTAATTAAATTAAGAAAAGGCAATCGTTTTGAAATCTACCGATGCAATGATGACTTTGAAATGTCTATAAATCTCATTAATTTACCGGTGAGTCCATGTTTTCGTGGATTCATTATTAAAAAATATAGTTTTTTTACGAATAATTATTTTTTTTTAAATTCATGTTTGTTATTCAAAACACAAACTACCAAAAAATAATGTTTTTCCGTATTTATTTTGTTATGTAGTTTGATTTTTGTCGGTTAAAATATATTTTTTAAAAGTAAAAACAATTCAATTTTAAGGAATATGATGTTCAATAAATAACAAATTTAGAAATTAATGAAAAAAACATTTGTTTTAAATGAAATGTAAATGATCCGTTTTTTAAATGAATTTTAATTTGTTTAAAATGCATTTTCGTTTGAATTTAACTACAAAATACCTATTTTGAGTGTATAAGAAAAAGTCATTTCATTATTTTCATTAGTAGTGTATTCTATTAAAAAATAACTTTGGATCTTGACCGAGGAGGATGCAATTTCAAAAAAGAGCAAAAAAAAACACTGGCGAATAAACGACATAAATACAAATATGAAAAGGATTTACGTAGATTCATACTATACTCCACGGTGTATCTTATTGTGTAACAGACTATGCGTTTACTAAACTTCTTCTACATCATCAATGTCATCGGCTGTTGACTCTTCATTCAATAAATCCAACATTCACCACATCAGCCAATGCAAACCAAACATCCAACTCACACTTCTCCATCCACGGTACCTCAATTTTTCGACCGCTTTCATATCCAGACTCTAGCTGGTCTTACCCAGCCGCTTTAACCTTTTACTCTTCTTATCAACTTCCAAATCTTCACTCCATCGAGCATCACCACCCATACCCCTCTACTTCGCCAATCTTCATTCTCGATCTCTCAACTTTTCGTACATTCGTAAAATCTAGGTCATGAACCAACTCGGGGTCCGTGAGTCAATCCCCGACCTTGCATCTACGCCTAAACTACCACGTTTTACCACATCTCATCCACACTCCTCTCAGGAGTTCGGTCAAATATGTACCCCTTTACCTGCTCTTTTAAAAAAACCTTTCTCGTATTTTTTTTTTTTTTGTTTTTAATTTTTAATTTCTTTTGCTACCAACCCTGTAGGAAGTCAAACACATTTTTAAGTAACTTCAAACTGGTTTTTTTATAACCACAACTAGTTGATTAAGTGACTTTTTTCCTTGTCGACGACTCACTAGTTTAACATAGGCATGTCATAGGCTGTAGTCAATTGGTTATCTCTGCATGACTTTTAAATTTATTACTAATTACTTATTTTTTAACCAATTTGTAGGTAATTAGTAGTATAGTCGGCTTATAATAAATTATTTAAATTTTAAAATATTTTTGTCAAAAATACATATGTATTTACATATAAACATACATACATATGTATATAAAAATAATTATTTAAGAAGATTTTGCATCAAATTGCTTTAAATGATGATGTATAAATAGTGCTGAAATAAATACGCTACATACATAATTTCTTGTACATAAACAGATTTGTTTTACTTATTTTGTTTCTATTTGTGTTTTATGTGTGCCTATATGCAATATGTTTGGTTGATATCTGCATGAGATTTAAACCAATTTGTAGTCATTTGAAAAATAGTTCATTTATAGTTAGTGTTTTTTGCAACTGACTATTTTATTTACTACAGGGTATATTTAAAATCTTTTTGTATGTACAAAAATAAAATTTAAAGAAACATTTTTGATTCCTTTTTTTCAGTGTAGACTTTAACTGTTAAGCCCCTTCTCCAAGAAGAAACACAAACATCTGCATTTTTTTTTTTCCTTTAAAATAAATATAAAAGCGTTGGTGTCATCATTTTCAATTCAAAATAAACATGACTTTCAAAGAGAAACTTCACAGAAAATAAACAATGTATTCTTTGTAGTTTTTCGATAAGAAAACATAAGCGAGACTAAAATCAAACAGCTGCATTGTTTTGAATTTAAACTTTAAATTAAAAAACAAAGTTTCATATGAAAATTTTAACTTACCGCCAAAATTCTAGAGTTCTGATCTCGGCCTGCATTGATTTTTTCGGCTGTAGGGTGCTGGACAGACGATTATTTAAGGCATTGCATTGATTGTCTTTGCGTATGGCCTCAAGACGTTCGAATAGGGTTACAATATGCACATCGATATTGTTTTCTAACGGTATAGTGTGTAACGTTTCGTCAGCCATCTTTAATTAAAGTTTAAATAACTATATCCGCTTAATTGTAAACGAAATTAAGTGCTTTTTTATTTTTGCCGCTTTAAAATTTATTTTGTTCAAGCCACAACAATTAAAATGCTGTATGAGTGTATTTTAAATAAGTCTTTATTAACAACAGTTCATTTTAATTTGTCATTCTCAAGGGGGAGACTTAAAAAAACTTAATATCAAAAGCTCTGTACACAATAAATGGTTCACTTTTAATTAAATTCAATTAAATTTTTGTTACACTTTATTATTGATAAAAAAAAAAACAAGCAAAAGAATGTGCAATTTTCTGTTGTTCTCTAAAAGTTTTCAAAAATTTTTATATTTAAATCACTGTCTGCTTGATTTTCTTTTAATTGACGGGTTTAAAAATAAAATAACTTTTTTATATTTGATTCGATTCCGTATCACTCGCGTTATTAGCTTGCGAATAACAACCGTTCTTAACCGAGCAGCAAACACGAATGAAATTTTATTTTCGATTGCATTCAAGCCGGTGATGTTTCCGATGACGATGGTGATGATTACACTAGTCTTCGTTATGATAGACTTGTTGTTGTTGCTATTTCGAGAAATCCCACTAGTTTGCCAAGTGAAATGCACATGACAAGAAACAAAACAACCACACAGTACATGAAAAACATACACACTCGCACATGACACTCACTTACGCACACACACACACTCCACAAAACAAAACTCACCACTAAGAAACAAACGCTAAAAAACGAAATGAAAACAACCTGAGCCCATTGTGTGCCATACACAACACTTTCAAAAGTGTTTGAAAGGAATACAATCGAACATGATAAGTTCGTAGTTGTTCGTAAAACAAAAACAAAAACAAAAACCATCCACCCACCCCTGCCACAGGCAACACATAATTTTGTAAACAAAAAAAAAAAAAAAAAGAATAAAATAAGTGTTGCATAAAGACATGTTGTATGTTTCTGAAATGCACTGGTTGGCATTACAACAAATTTAAAATTAAATAATTAATTTGTACAGAACATGATAAAAAAGTCCTTAATACTATGTTCACACTTGGGTTCTTAAACGCGTTTAAGCAGCTCGAACGTGATTAAGCTCTAATCACTTCAAAATCGAGGTAATTACCCACACATTGAAGTGATTTGTGATTGACATGATTACAACTAAAGGCTCAGTTAGCCTGGAGTAATAGTAACAGTAACCTTACTGTAAAAAAGTAAGACCAATCTATTTCTTACAGATTGAGACGTAACATCTTACTGCTTACTGTAATCGCTCTAATTGCTTTACATACAACAAAATGAATCAGCTGATTTTCAACGTTACTGTTACTCCCGGCTAACTGAGCCTTTAATCACTTCATAAATCACGTAGAATCCACTGAACATACCTCAAATGTAGAATCGCCAACATGATCGTGTACAACCAGCCAAGATTTCTGCTTAATGTTTTTATTTTTTTCCTTAAATAATTCATAAATTTTCACAATTTCATCATTAAAATGATTAAAATAATCTTCTGATAACTTTATAAAAGTGTTTTTATCCATTTTTAATACTTTAAAGAAATATAAATTACGTACTTTTCAAAGAAGTACGACCGGATGACGTCGCCAGGCGCAGAACTAACTGCGCGAGTATGCACATATGTTTTCCCATTTCCTACAGATCCGGTTTGCTGAAATTTGCGCACAATTCTCCTGATTGTGGAAACATTTGGTCGATTATGCTGACCAAAAAAATCACGATGTGCACGAAATGTATTTTGATTGAACGCCTATTTCAATAGTAGAAGTTGTCAAACACCGAAACAAATAAAGGTTAAATTCAGTTGCGCAAAAACCTTGACGTTAAGGTGTGAGTCACAATTAACATCGTGGACTATGGTTTTACCACCCTTTATTATACATATATTTATCAATTTAAAAATAAAATACATATTTACATTTAAAATATATACATAGTGACATTGTTGATTTCTGGAATAAAATGTGAATTAAGGTTGTTATCCTGAACGTTCTATAAAATTTTGTTTCATATGATAAAAAAAAGATTTTTCGAAAGAAAATTGGAACTAGGTGGGTAAATCTAATGAGTTTAATAGTGTAAACAGTAGGGCGGGTCGATTGTTTTTTTAAAAATCGTATAGCAAAAACGTAATCTACATAAACTTCTTAGAAAATTCTCCAAAGAAACCATGGGTCTAAAATAAAATCCTAATCCGCGCCTCTCGACTTGAAAATTTATATGCCCGCCCTTGCAAAAAAAATTTTTTTTTAGAAAAAATAGCTTTTTCCAAAAAGAAATCGAATTTTTTGAATAAAATTGTTTAGTAAGGTAGTTTTTTTGGACTTTATATTTTTTTACACTCAAAATTTTTTTTCAATTAAAAAAATTTTTCACGCAAGTAAAAAAATTTTGAAGCCGAGAGGCGCGGATTAGGATTTTATTTTAGACCCATGGTTTCTTCGGAGAATTTTATGTAGATTACGTTTTTGCTATACGATTTTTAATTTTTTTTTCATCCATACAAATCGACCCGCCCGGGCTACTGTGGTACTGTGCATAAAATATTAATTCACAGCACTGAAGTCATCAAAGCGGCATTGCTTCCAATTGGGCAGCTTTCCGAAGAGGCTCAGGAAGCACGGAACAAAGATTGCCGCAGATTTAGGGAGAAAAACACCCGCAAGTGCTCTCGTGTTGCCACGAATAAAGACTTACTGTCCATGTTAATTATAACATCTGATCCTTTGATCAATAGCCTTCGAGAGATTCCCAAAAAAAAAACCGGAAAAAATATGTACAGATGTATTAAAGTTAATTGTAAGCCCTAGAATAGAAGAGTCAAGTGTGAAATCGTCATCATATTGTCGCACAATGCCACAAAATGAACACGATTATACAGTTAACGACTCATCAGAAGACTCTGATGATGATTATTAGGTTAAACTGCTATTTTTAGTTTATCAAATTATTAGGTTAAACTGCTATTTTATTTATCAATAAATGAGTATTTGAGTATGTATATGTATTTGAGAATTTTTAATATATTTTTCTTACATAAAAAACCCGTTTTTTATTACAAAATAAAACAAAAAACTTTAAATAATATCTTAACATGACTACCTCTATGTAAAAGCATCTTTATATAGCATAAAATAATTTTGTCCACCTAGCATGTTCTACGCGGCTCACTGTGCGCCCTAGTAAACAGCCTTTATAAAAGATACTTATAATATATATATATATAATTATGTTTTTAAAAAGATGATGTCAGATTTAAAAATTATTTATACTAATAGCTCGTTGACCAAGTGCAATTTAACATTTTTTTGGTTCAATAGTTTTGTAACAAATATTCGTACCGTACCTAGAACAGGAGTTTAGATTATAAGCTTGTTCTTTTACACATTTTCTAATATCCGAATAATTTCTGTTCGTTTTAAAAGTTACTGGTGAAATATGTACTAGTTTGGCAGTACTGTCCAGAGCAAGGCCTGTTAACCAAATTAAAAATAACTTTTGAATGTTGTTAACATTTCCGGTCGTACAGCGAAAATACCAGATTTCCATCAGTATTTGATTGCTTTGTATATTGCTTACATGTTTTACAATATTTCAGCTGTAAAAACAGAATTGAAGTAAGGAATTTTCTATAGATTTAAAACCATCGCACAGTGGTCGGAAAAAATATTTGTTTTTGAAACCAATAATATCTTATTTTTTTAAGCAGCAAGACACACTAAATTTTGTGCAGATATAGGGTTAAGGCTTATACGTTTATCTATAAAAATATTGACAGAGAGGGATAAGCCCCATTCCCCATTGGATAAAATCTCACTTGTAGAAATCTAGGAAGTAATTTAATATATGGTGATTTACGTCAAATTGATTAAAAAAACTTAATTAGTGGGAACATGAAAATTGAACATTGAATAAAAATTATTATGATTAACAACATATTTTACAACTTTTTAATTTTGACTTAAGATGTTTTGTCAAAATGCCACAGATATTAATTAAATAAACACTCAAGGCATCATTCTTGCTATTAAAAAAAAAAATAACGTGAACATTTCTGGACACTATTTTAAAAATTTACACAAATAAAGAATATCTTAAAAGGTTTTTTGGTTATCTGTTTTAATTGAAAGTATTATTAATATGGATATCATTTCGATTGTTTTCTGTTCAAAAACATGAAAAACTTACCAATACCTTTAAGGTGGAAGTACATAGCCCGCGTTAGTTCGTCGACGAGTATCGTGCGTTTAAAAACTTAAGCGAGTAAAAAATTGCAAGTTACACAACATAAGCCATTCTTGTCAGCTGTTTTTTATTTGTTTACTTATTTGTGTATTGAAAACGGGTTCGAAATTATATCAAGAGTTTGTTATTTTATTGAATTTATTATTTTTAGTTAAATATTGTATGTTTTTAAGCTCTTCAATAAATTTTTCTTTCATGATTCAAAATTTGTTAAATTATTCTTTTTATTGTCAGCTGATTACTTGTCAAAAATGCACAACGCGTTAAAAAGTTCAAAGTTAACCAACAAACGCGTCAAAATATTTTGCATGTAGCTAGTTTAACTTTTTTTGACAGAAGTCCACATAGTACTTCTATGTACTTCTACCTTTATTCTTCATTGTTAAAATGTTCAATAAACTTTATAAAATCGAAAATACGGCACATAAAACTGTATTAAAAAGCTATAATTCAGATCAATTTTGTACCCTTGACGAACAAATCAAATTTACATCTACTCCGAATAACCCTAAACAATTGTTTGCAACCACAAGCTTTCTTTATAAATAATAAAATAAACATGACAACCCAGTTTATGTAATCCAGTTTTTTATCCAACAAAATCGGGAACATTCATCCTTTTAATGACTTTGCAAATTAACTTTAACTCTAAAGCATTAGTATCCTTATGAAATTAACTCTTTCTCCAAACGAGAAAACTATCACAATCAACAAGAAACTTCATTTTAGTGGTTGATTTATCCTTTTTTTTCATGAGGAAAATTGTCTATTTTTGTCACTCTGTAAGTGAATGTTACCATTTAAATTAACCCTTTTTGGATATTATTTTAACTCCTTCTTTATTGTTGTTGCTGTGGAAAGTGGGTTTGGGTATTGTTTACATTACAGTGACATACGAAATGCATAAATAATATTCAAATTCATGTCAGCATCATTAACGGTTCAACAGAATCACGGATTAATGATGTTTCTACGAAAAAAGTCGTTGAGAGTCTGCGGTTGGCTTGTGTGAAAAGTTCATGTGTTGGAACAAGAAACATGTGTATATCACGACCTTTTACAAGTGATTTTTTATTATTTTTTGTATTTTTTTTTTTTTTTTTGAATTCAAGTATGTACATTTGTTTCTTTCCATGTTGTTGTTAATAAATAAGAATCGTTGTTTGCATTTATTTTTGATTTATTTATTCAAATTTAACCCTTTTCCTTGGCCTTACGAAATAAATTTAATTGTTTGGATAATGATTTTATAATGTGATATGACTTAAATGTTTTAGAGACATGCAAATGTTGTGTATTTCAATGTTATAGATTTGAAAATGTTGTGTATACTTTTTTGAGATTTCTGTATGTTTGCACAATGTGGATAATAGTGAAAAAAATGTATGGAATTCAAACAGAAAAGTTGATTAGATGTTAAAATGATCAGGACAATGAATGTTTTTTTTTTTTAAATTTAGAGGGCGGAAGAGTATCTAGAAAGCTTAAGATTTAACCGTGTTATATGATTTAAATAATTATGTGGTACAGTTTTACCCAGTATGATTTTAAGTTATTTTAATTAACTATTTAATTTGCAATTTCACCTTCCTATATCGTATATTGCGATCTAAATCAAAGACTGTTAACTAGCGAAATAGCGTCAGACAATGTAGCAGAGGCTTTGCGTATGGTTGCACAATTGGCCTTTTTTTGTTTGTATGAAAATTTTAAATATTCACAAAAACATCCTTTTTGTTTTGTCAAACCAATTGTTTTGTATGCTTGGCCCTTTAAAGTAAGAACTGTTACTTTTATGTGCAAATCAGTCTTGCTTTAAATTAAAATTATTTTATCAAAAAATTAAAGTAGACCGTCAAATGATAAAAATGCTTCATACATAAATTTAATTTTGTATTGAATAATAAAATTTCATGCTGCTTTTGAGCAATGGTATTTGTGAATCAAAGTGAATATTAAAGTAAAACAAAAACGGATAAAATAAACTATTGGTTATATTTAAATACAAACATAATAATCACTTATGTAGGTATGTATGTTAAAAAATTTTTTGGCCCTTTCAATGGTATTTTGGCCCTTTTAAATCGCCAAGTTGGCCCAAAACAAAAAAAACTCAAAATGCATCACTGATGCTCACACACTTTACTTTTTTTCCTCTCGCCAGCAAACTTCGTCTGTCTGCCTTTCACTTGCCACATTGAAGAAGGGGGACTTAGCGACAAACTTCGTACAACATGTATGTACTCGTATGTACCATATGTATATGAAATAAAAAAACTCTCTCCTGTAAAATTTGTTTTTTTTTTGGCGCATACGTTATTTTTGCGGTTAGGTTATTTCAATGTGTAACAAACGGATTGACAAAATTAATATACGCCATCTTTTTGTGGTGACAAAAGATCTGCCAACGGAAAACTTTTTCCGAATCAAACTTATCGAAATTGGTGATCTAAATACATATACAAACTCTCATAAAATTATTACAGTAACTGCCCAGCCAGCAAAATAATCCGACGTCGTTCAGATATCTTAGGGAAACGTCGGCAAAAAAGTCGGAATCGTATACGAATTCTGTCAGATTTCGTATGGAGTGGTTGACACGAATTCTGACAGACATTTCGTGGGAAATTTTGGTTTTTTTGTCGGCATTTCTGATAGATATCTAACAGAAATCTAATGAAAAAGGCATGGGAAGTTCGTATGTGTTAGCCGAGATTTTTTTGCTTTCGAACTGATAGCTGAAAGAAATAATTTTATTGCAAAATATGTACATAATTATGAGTTTTATGCTTTTTATCTTGAATAAATAAAATAAAATTAAAATTATTTTTAACTGAATGACAATTGTCATTATTTTAAAAAAATAATACGTCTCTTTAGACAAATCTGAATGAATTCCGTCGGAATTCTATTGGACATATCTGTACATAAATTCCCCCCGTAATATCCATGCGAAACCGATCAGAAATCGGCCAGACAGTAGGAATATTCAATGTCTGACAGAAATCTGAACGAAATCTCTAAGAATGAAGTCAGACATTTGCACGAAATGTCTAATTCCGACAATGTCGAAGTATTTTGCTGGATGGGTGATTGTGCTTTATTAAATTCGTTTTCCGTACTGTTATTAAATTCGTTTTCCGTACTGTTAAAATTGAATAAAAATATGGTTGTTTTACGAATAATTTTCTTTTTTAACTTTTATGTTTGTTATTCAAAAAACAAACTAGCAAAAAATAATGTTTTTCCGTATTTATTATACCCACACCACAATAGTGGAGAGGGTATTATGCATTTGTGCTGATGTGTGTAACACCTTAAAGTATACCGATCTACTCAGAATCACTTTCTGAGTCGAACTAACGATGTCCGTCCGGCTGGCTGGCAGGCTGGCTGGCTGGCTGTCCATGTAACCTTGTGCGCAAAGTACAGGTCGCAATTTTGGATATACTTTGATTTGGGTCATAGGTTCTTATTGGCACAAGGACCAAGCCTATTGAAAATGGGCCGAATCGTAGGACCACGAGGGAGATAGGGGGAAATTTCTTCCTATCAGAAACTATCAAACCGATTTTAATGAAAATTAAAACATAGATAGATCCATATCTATAGGGACACATTAGATATACAGTTTTTGAAAAATAGAACCACAAGGGGAGGCAGGGGGCAATTTCTGCCTCTCAGAAACTCTCAACCCGATTATCATGATAAATCCATATTTACATGGACACATAAGCATGATGTGTTTTTAAATACTGTGGTGTGGGGTATCATATGGTCGGGCTTGACCGACTATACTTTCTTACTTTTTTTTATATGTAGTTTGATTTCTGTCGGTTTAAATATATTTTTTAAAAGTAAAAACAATTCAATTTTAACCCCGGGTCTCCACGTAGCAATATTTATTGCGGCAAACGTCAAATTTGATTGCTCCATAAAATTTGCGACGTATAGACCGCATATTGCTATGAGTGGCAATCCATTGCGCAATGATTGCTCTTCTTATTGCTTAGCAATCTGCTGTCAAATCAGTTGTAATTTATCTGACATTTCATTTCTCTGTACGGTTGTTTATTTGTTAGTGTGTTTATTTATTAAAAAAGCAATTAAGAAAAAGCCGCCAAGTGAAAAAATACTTCAACAAAATACAGAAAAAGTGTTTATATATTATATTTTTAAATAAACGTCAATATTAACAAAAACAAACGACACATTTGTTTTTTTTTTTTTTTTGTATATTTTTATTTTTTCAATTAGAAACTGGGAATTATTTCCTTGTGAAGGTTACTTTATATTATATTAAACATTTTTTTCATTTTTCGAATTTATTCTATAAGCTAAATTTCAGTTATGTATTTTATAAAGCTTTTTTGTAATAACTCTATTCCTTTAATTTTTCAGAAATGACTTTATACACTACCAGACTATACCAGAAAATACAATATAATAGTCTGGTAGTGTATAAAGTCATTTCTGAAAAATTAAAGGAATAGAACTATTACAAAAAAGCTTTATAAAATACATAACTGAAATTTAGCTCATAGAATAAATTCGAAAAATGAAAAAAGTGTTTAATTTTTATTTTTTCAATAAAACAATACAAGTTTTAGGGGGGTAATTTTGTTGTTCACTTCACCTTGCGTTGAGAAAATTTTCATATAAAATTTTTTGAATTTTCAAAATTTCAAAAAATTTTATATGAAAATTTTCTCAACGCAAGGTGAAGTGAACAACAAAATTACCCCCTTAGTCTTTTTTTCATACGCAAGTAAACAAAAAAGTAATACAAAACACAGCTACGACAATTACAATTAATTATTTTATTTTATTAATTTAATTTATTGATTTAAAAAGAAAATTTAACAATCAATTCAAAACACAACATGAAACATTTGTTATAAATAAAGGCACAAAACTTTATACAACTACTCGCGGTGAAAATTGCAAATTTATGGCAAAGAAATAACAAGTGTTCTCCAGCAATATAATCAGCAATTATTGCTCCATTGTTCTTTCATTGTTCTGCCGACGTTATTGCTTGTACTTAGCAATAAAAATTGCTACGTGGAGTCCCAGCGTTAGGAATATGATGTTCAATAAATAAAAAATTTAGAAATTAATGAAAAAATCATATGTTTTAAATGAAATGTAAATGATCCGTTTTTTAAATGAATTTTAATTTGTTTAAAATGAATTTTCGTTTGAATTTAACTACATAATATTTTGAGTGTACCTATTTTCAGAAGAAATACTTCACATGGGCGGGCCATAGAATTTCTTTAAAATACCTAAGAACTGTGCCACGAAGAATACTCAGAGCGAACAAAGGAGCTAAGAAATTGTCAACCAATGGTATTAAAATGATGACAAATTGTTGTCAATATTTCGGCAACATCTTTTTTAACAAAATTTTATCAAATTAAAACCAAAGATGTAAAAAATACTATTATTGGCAAATTGACAACACCATGTTGTCAAACGAATAACGCCCTGTTGTCAGTGGCGGGTTGAGGCCTGCTTTCTCCCTAGGCACTCTTTAATATGCCGCCCTTTTTGATTATATAGAAGTGATTATCAAAAAAAAAAAAATGTTAATACTAAAATAAGTGTGTAATAATTTTTATTAATTTATAATACATATAAGAGTGCTTCAAAATCCTCTGAAGAAGTTCGATTTATACTCATCAAGGCTGGATAACTGCGTATGAACCACACCAAGATATGTTCCAAATTTACGCGAAATGTACATACATACAAATTGAAAAAAAAGTTTAAATTATATATGTTATGACTTATAATTGCGTCCTTTTGGACTTCTCCATGAATTGTGAATAAAAATTGTATTACCTTTAAGATTGTAGAACAAACAAAAAACTGTTATAATTTTTTTAATTTTTATAGCCAGTGTGCTTAAAATTAAAATATATGACATACCCATTGCAGGAGTTATAACGATATCCTGGGGATTATTCATTAAATATGAGTTATTTAACCTTCTTCTTAACAAGTTTTTAGATAATGGGCGGTTTTTTTTAATTTAATCTCGTTTTCGGAAATAAACTTCATATACCTAACGTTTTTTGGGAGAGTGGAAATTCTACGGAGTAAAAGTTTTATAGAACATGACGCAAAGCTGCTAAACTTTACAAAAAAACCAAGTTTTGAATCCGCATTATCAGAAAATCCGCTATTTTTTTTTTTTTAATTTGACTATATAATTGTAATTATCGTCAAAATATTTTACAGATTTTGTGTATCGTGTATGGTATTAAATTTAATATTAATCATTTTTAAAAATTCAAAATTTTTATTAACCTATAGTAGGAACTTTATCGCTATATAAAGACCTTAAAATTCAATTTTTTGTTAAGCGATTTTTTGTTATTTACACTTTTAATATGACTGTTGTGAACAACCCCTCATAGTTCGGTGGGTTTTTTGAATTTAAATCAGCTGATTTAAAACAAATATAAAAAATAAATACATATTTACCAAAAATAAAAATATCGTTTAATTCTAATCCATTAATTAATAAATTAAATTATATCCTACCTGACTATTTTCCATTTTTCAGACGCAAATCAGAAAAAAATTTAATTTTGTTTGTTTACCGAACAGCAGAGTTCTAAGCCGCTCTAACTGGACGTCGCAAGTGATTTGTTGTAAAAATTGTTAGCCGCTGGTTAAATTCGGATGTTAGCCGATTAAATTTTATCATCAACTTCGACGGCTTACAAAAACTAATGCGGCTCGGCTCAGCCGTTCAGCTCAGATCTTTTCGGATTAATTACGACAGCACAATTAACATAGCAAGCAAAGTTATATTTATTTAAGACACTTTTTGCTTACAAAGAAACAACAATATTTTTAAACCATTGTAAAATCTTAGAACATTATGACAATATAACATGATAGTACACCCTGTGAATACCCCAAATATGTAGTCACGTTGAAATTGCCTTGGAGAGATGGAAAATTTTGACGTCGAGTTTTGAAAAACCTAATACGTTGTATATGTACATATGTACATTAGGGTATAAATTTTTGTTTGGACAAAATTTCTTCATCCCACCACGCGATGGGCAATTTAGTATTGATAATAAAAATAATTTGTTTATGCCATTTTGGCCAAAAAATTTCCCGCACCAAATGCAACTTCTAAAGCTCCTCAAAAAAAAAAATTTTTTTTTTTTTTTAATTTCCATACACATTATAGTATATGGTACATTTATTGTTTATATATGCTATATATGTTTTTTAAATATATTAAATAAGTAACTGTATAACAAAAATGTAAAGATATATTTTTGGGTTTAATGAAATAAATTTTAAGTTTAAAGTGCAAGTTGATTTATATAATGGAAAAATATCTTGTGCAACTTTTATGCAAAGGTATTTTTTCTCTGAAAATTATGACTGTTGCATATAATATCCGCCAAACAACTTAAATATCACAACATCTATCATTTGGCATTAAAATGATCATAATATAGCGTTTTTTTTTTTTTTTTTTTTTTTGTAAGATCTTATTATATTCATGAAATTATTAGAAAATACTTAAAATTTTGTTATTAAATGTTAATTTTTTTATAGTAAAAGGAGAAAAAGTAATACATCATTTCTTAATATATTTTCATGGTCTATACGGCTATGCGATGCAGAATTTGATATTCGCAAAAATTGCAAAAAGTTATTACCCTAATGTATATACATAGGTTTTTTTTTAATTCACATAAGCTCTGTTCCACATACATAACGAAACAGTCCGAACTAGCACAAAGTTACCCAAAAGCGTTCCACATAACAATTTTTGTGCAATTAAGACAGTAATTCAGAGAGTAATATTTTTCATTTCCTGTAAATATTTACACGAACTTTTTCTTTGAATAAGTTCGGACAAGAAAAAACAATCAGCTGTTTGTGTTTACATATGAAACGATAAATAATTCAGGAAATTTACAAGCAAAAGAAAAAGTTTAGTTTTAATTAAAAAACATTAAAAACCCAAATTTAAGGTTTTTGCAAAAAAATTAAAGTGGTAAAAACGTTATTGCATACATATTTCCCTTAATCATTAACAAAATATAAAAAATTACAATGATGCAAGTGTTTTGGTTTTATAATGTTATTACTTTTAGGCGTATAAAATCACTTAAATAGATCTTAATTTGAAAAGTAAGCAGTATTAGTATTTGAAGAAGTGTGAAAATGGTTTTTTGCGTTCCAGCAGTTTTGGGTAATTCGGCAAATTTAGAGAGTAATTTTCATTTTACTCTCATTAGTCCGAACTTGCCCGAGATCTTGTGGAACACACCTATATTATTATTCTAATCTTTTGGCCAGTTCAAAGCACTGATGGGATTTGTGGTACAATTGTACAAAATTTGGTACAATCGAAACTTTATTGGTACACTGGTACATTTCATCCCTTGTTGGTACAATTAAAAAAAAAGACCCACGAAGTTAACCATTTCTTTGACATATTTCCAACAATTTCTAATAACATATTTCCAGCCAGAACTACTAAAAATATAATTTATGTTCATGATGTTATGCTTACATATTAAGTACATACATACATAAGTATAAGTATTCGTATCCCTGTAGAAAGCCGGAGATCAAGTGTCTTCAAATCGACACTTTTGTCGATTGTTTTGGTGACAATATCAACTAAGCATCTACATTTTTGTCTGCGTTTGCTTAAAATTGAAATAGATACACACCACAATAGTGGAATATTATGCGTTTGCTCTAATGTGTGAACACTGAAAAATACAAATAGTATACAGATCGACTCAGAATCACTTTCTGAGTCGATTTAACTATGTCACTCCATCCAGCTGGTTGTCTGTCCATGTAATCTTGTGCTTAAAGTACAAGTCTCAATCTTTAAGGTAAATCTGTAAAATTTTGTACATAGGTTTCAATTCATAAGGACAAAGCCTACTGAAAATAGTGAGAATCGGTCCACAATTTCACATGGCCTACATAAAAACTTCTTTCCGGAACAGTGTTTGTGCCTATAAACTATCTTATTACGTTCGTATTAAGATTAAATTTGTACCAGACTTATTTTATTGCAATTAAAAATTATCTTACTAAATTTTATTGGAATCGTTCTATATTTGACGATAGCTCCCATACAAAAACTACTCCCCAAATAGCTTTTAATGCCACAACTTCCTTATAAATGTTGGTATTGATATAAAAATTGGCGTCGATAACTTTTGTTATAGCTGCTATGTCATTTAAATGTTGTGCTGGTAGCTCCAAAATTTACCATAGATCCCATATAAGACCCCTCTCTAAAATCACTTAAGCTCAAACAAATTTCATTAAGATGAAGATATCTAAATAATATTTGAAACAATGAACTTTCACATGAATCTAAACCCCCTAACACAATTTTTTTCAAATGGGGTACACTATCGATAATTTCTCTTTATATACCATGGTGTAAGGAATTAAATTCTCGGGCTTGACCGACTTTACCTTCTTACTTGTTTTGTTTTTCAATAAAAAAAGTGTTATGAATTCTTACTATGTATGCTCTTTTAATTTTTAGCGAATTTATGTCAATTTGGTAAAATTTTGCCATTGAGACGGTACAATTTAAGAATTTCCAGATCCCAACAGTGGTTCAAAGCTGTGTCATATCAGTCTTATTTTTCATACATATTTCAATTATTTTATGCATAGAAAATTTTGGCGGTGCGCAAAATGACCCCAGGAAATATGGCCCCAAAAGGAAAATGAAAGACGGCCCCAAAATTTTACATGAGACACAACAACACGCAATTTTGGCGCAATTTTTTTGTTTTTTTGGGGTTATTTTTCATTTTTTCGTTAGGGTGTTATTGCATTTAAAGTAGAATGAAAAATGACCCCAATATCATGGAATGATAAAAGGCCCCAAATAAAATCACAATATTTACTTTGGGGCTATTTTTCGTCTACTAATAAAAAATGCAAATTTTAAGAAATGAAAAATCACCCCAAACACTTTTACACAAATTTTGTAAAATTCTATGTAAAAGTCTCTAGGCATAGTATACAAAACCCGAATTCTTATACCAAAGTAGAGAAAATCCTTGGCGGTTATGCAGAGATGCTTTAGTTAGTGAAGCCGGTGTTTGTTATACCATAGAGGAAAATATCCTTGAGCCCGGCCGAAGGCCGCCTATTAGGAGAAGCTTTACTGGGCGAAGCCAGAGTTCGTTATACCATAGAAAAGAAAATCCTTGCGCATATGAACTCCACCGAAAATGTTCAATGTAAACTTTCTTTGTGTTTTTTTTTTGGGGGGGTTCAAATTCATTATAAATTTTGAGGTGATTTTTCATAATGAAGAATAACCCCAAATTTAGGGTCATATTTAATTTTATTTTTAGGGTTATTTTTCATTTTTTTGGGGTAAGTTTTCATTAAAAAAATGGGGCCATATTGCATTCTGAAAAAAAGCCCATCCATTTGATATTAGTAAAAGGCGGTTTAATTAACCTTGCAAGATTTGATTTTCCGAAGTGAAGCTAAAGAAAAGCATTTAAAAAAAACAAATCAATTCCCTATTGACTATGACGATAAGGAATTAAAAAAATTGCTTGTATCTATAAATATGGAAGGTACATACATATTTAAGATTATTTAAAAGGTAAGTAAAAGTGTACAATAATGTTGAATTTGTTGTAAATTTTACTATTCTTTTATTTCAGACATGACATATAGAACGCTATATAGGTGATGAAGATGTAAATGATGCTCACCAAATTTTAATTGTTATCCCTGAAGCAATCTAAAAATCTTTCAGACTACAAGATCCATAGCAAAATATGTTAATCGCAATTTAATGATGCAAATTATTTAATTTTCATCATTAATCCGGACTCTGTCTTACATCATAATGCCTCTTAAATATTTATTCTGAATTACTTACATACATATAAATTGTACACCAAACTTATTATCACATGGAATTTTCCTTAATACAGTAGAATCTCACAAATTAGAACAACTTTGTGCAACGGGCAGTTCGAATTTCTGAAAAGTTCGAATTTCTGGAATTTTTTTACAGAAAATGATAAAATAATAATTAAATAGTGATAGATAATGAATAGTTTTGTAAGCTTTATTTTAACTCAATAACATCCATATATAAATCGGCTAAGGCAAAACAGTTAAGAACACTTTCCTCCTCTGTATGTCAACCGATTTAAACAAAATATACACCATTTGAAAGAAATTTACTCACAGAAGTGCACAATATATATTTTATTAAAATCTGTTCAATAATTTCAGAGTTATAAGCGCAAGGCGAATTCATACAAGGTGGCCTTATTTTGAAAACGTTTTACAACACTGTATAATATTTTAACGTTGTGTCAAAAATTCAAACAAATATTTGATTTTGTTTTTATATTAAACTAGCTTAACCCAGTGCGCTTCGCTACACTGCTTTAACCATTTCTTCAGTTGAGAGATACTTAATATATGCATCCTATGGGAGGTATTTCCCCCTGTGCCTACCGGCATTATTTTTATTTTCAAAAGTGTAGCATACCATAAGAGTGACTTTTACAAAGTTTGAACATTCTCACTTAACAGTTCTTAAGATATGCGATATTAAACATTGGTGTCCCATGGGGGGTAACACTTCCCCCGCTGCTATTTAATTTCAGTTTTGGGGCTCTGAAGATCCTACTATCAAAAGTTCAACAAAATCCGTGCAGTGGCTCTTAATTATATTTTTATCTATGAGGTGTACTGCTCCTTCTCTGTCAACCCCGCCCATTTTTATATTGAAATTTAAAGTTAACCATAATAGTAGCTTTAACCACGTTTGAAGACTCTCCCTTTAATAGTTCTTCAGTTGAGTGATATTTAATATATGCATCCTATGGGAGGTATTTCCCCCCCTGCGCCTACCCGCTTTATTTTTATTTTCAATAGTGTAGTATACCATAAGAGTGACTTCTACAAAGTTTGAACATTCTCACTATAACAGTTCTTAAGATATGCGATATTAAACATTGGTGTCCTTTTGGGGGTAACACTTCCCCCGCTGCTATTTGATTTCAGTTTTGGGGCTCTGAAGATCCTACTATCAAAAGTTCAACAAAATGCATGCAGCGGCTCTTAATTATATTTCTATCTATGAGGGGTACTGCTCCTCCCCTGTCAACCCCGCCCATTTTAATATTGAAATTTTCATTTTACCATAATAGTAGCTTTAACCACGTTTGAAGGCTGTCCCTTAAATAGTTCTTCAGTTGAGCGATATTTAATATATGCATCCTATGGGAGGTATTTCCCCCCTGCGCCTACCGCTTTATTTTTATTCTCAATAGAGTAGTATACCATAAGAGTGACTTCTACAAAGTTTGAACATTCTCACTGTAACAGTTCTTAAGATATGCTATATTAAACATTGGCGTCCTATGGGGGGAACCACTTCCCCCGCTACAAAAGTTCAACAAAATGCGTGCAGCGGGTCTTAAGATATGCGATATTAAATATTGGCATCCTATGGGGGGTACCAATTCCCCTGCCCCGATTTTGGATTTCAAAATCAACTAACCATCATCACTCCTCCCTGTACCTTCCCTAAAAATGTTATGGCTATCGGTCGAGCCGTTCTCGAGTTATGGAGTGACAATCAAAATGTACACTTCTTTTTATATATATAGATTGTGTTTTTTTGAAATGTTATAACTTAGAAAAATTTTAAATTTCACAATTTTAATCGAAAATTATAGAATTTAGTTAAGATTCCCCAGAACCAACAGGACGGTATACCATTTTGACACAAGGTTAGTAATCAGCTGTTGCTTACGTAGCAAGATAAGTTCACCTGGTGTAAATTCGCCTTGTATAAGCGTTTAAAATTGCTACTAATACAAATGCAAAATAAAATAAATAAAAATTTATTTTCAATTATCAAATAATAAAAAATTAGGGTGATCGATTATTCGATATTTTTCAGAAACCGGTTTTCGAATATTTCGACTATATAAATCTTATGTATAAATCAGGCCAGGCAAAACAGTTAACGCTTTCTTCCTTTGTTTGTCATCCGAACCTCTATGGGGAGAAAAAAGGGGAAATACGGGAAACTAAATTTCTTTCTTTTACTTTTCTGTTTTTTTTTAAATTTTCTATAATATTGAACTCAGAAACATAATATTATAGGTGTAGGGTCCTGAGTGGGTGATAACCTATAATATAAAAAATGCTGGTATTTTTTGTTTTTGATCTGGAACTTTTTTGAATTTTCGTTAATATTCGACCTATAAAGATAAAATTATACATTAACTGGTGAACCAGATCATGTAAGGGGAGCTTTTTGTTAATTTTTCATTCAACAGCTGGTATTTTGATTAATTTTCGTTAAAATTAGACATATAAACATAAAATTAAACGTGCAACGTCCTGAGTGGATGACAATATATAAAGGAGACTTTTTGATACTTTTTTGTTTTTCAATTGGTATTTTTTATATTGAACTTACAAAATTAAATTAACTCACGTAGAAGATAAAATATGAACCGGAGGTTGGTCACTCGCCAAATCGATCCACTTTGAAGGAAAAAATAAATGCTCGAAACAAATAAATTCATATATACTTGGTAAGTTATGTGTTCTTCATATTTACACAAAAATTTATGGTCGAATTTTGACCATTAGGCGAACACTAGTTTAATTAATTAAACATATTAAATTAATAGAAAAACTTTTAAAAAGTTTTTTAATTACATTACGAGACAATTTTCTGACCAAATGAATTTGACACCTGATCTTTATGTAAAATTGAATCCGAATATGAAGTCAGAATTGTCAAAAGTAGAACAGTTTTTGAGATATTCCAAAATAACCGTTATTTGTGTTTTTAAAAAAGATGCTGTGACTGAAATGCAAATATCCAAAAAATAAAATCCGGATCGGTGCAAAAATGACAAAGTTACAGAAGATTAATTGAATTAACCCACAACAAATTAATATACAAAGCTAAATTTTTAGTAACAATAAATATTAAAAATTGCTTGAAACTATTGAATTTCTATGTGGGTTAACTTACTAAATCTTCTGTAGCTTTGTCATTTTTGTACCAATCTTTGTCTTGTTGGGCTCAACATGTTCATATTAAAATAATCTAATGTCGCATGCAATAAAACATTAGGATTTTTAAATCATTGGTTTAAAAAAAATAACTTGAAAAGAACAAAATTGAACAAAATCATAAAATTTTCAATGAAGCTCAAACTTTTGTCCCCTGTAACTCTGTCATTTCTTGACCAATCTTCACAAGCAATCCATGTTTATTTTAGAAATTTTATAACCTTTCACTACAAAGAAATTACATACCCCGTTTAAAATTTTTGAAGATAATTGCATTTCAGTCACATCATCTTTTTTAAAAACACAAATAACGGTTATTTTGGAATATCTCAGATTCATTTGGTCACGACTTTGTTGAAATTTTGTCACGTAGTGTTATTTTTTTAATTGACCTTCAGTTATCAACTGACCCAAATTTGTACAAGCATATTAAATTTCATACGCATATGACCGAATTGTACACACCACCAATAACTCTGTGATTCCCCGTTTTATTTTTTCTTTAATGAGCCTGTTTTAATTTTAGAGCGTTTAATTTGGGTTTTCTTCTATTAAGTTCAAAATCATAAAAAAAATGTTCCTAGTCGAAATAAAAACAAAAAAAAAAACACTTCCAGAAATTAGAACCACAAATTCTAATTTTAGAGCGTCCAAACATTGAAATGGCCGGTTCTAATTTCTGGACGTATCGCATTTGTGACGGTTCGAATTTGTGAGATTCTACTGTAATGTATTTTATATTTAACAATTCAACAGCAAAACAATTAAAATTACATTGTCATGTTTAGTCAATAAATAATGCCATCTTTCGACAAACAATCACATATTTACATTTATTACTGTCGTTTTTAAAATTTCAGTGTGGTCAATATTGTAATTAAATTTTTAATGTAATTCACTACAATCTAAATAAATTAAATAATTTTACTTTAAAGCCTTTAATTGTTATTGAGATTTGTTTGGTAATTTCTTTAATTATTTTCAAAATGTCCAGTTGTCATCACTGAAATCTTATAATTGTTTATTTATCAGCATGACAGGGATATTTACGGACAATTTGTAAACGTGTTTGTATGACTCGGTATCTTTTGTGTTGGATTTCCTAACAAAAAATAACAACTGTTTAATCTAACAAATCTTTTTCTGTTTAATAAATAAGTGTTTCACTTTCTCAGGTAAAATATATTTTTTTTAAAATTTTGGTTTTTCTTCACCTTTAATGCAAAATACTCACAGAGCGTGACAACATTTTCTTTTCCTTTCTTAAGCATGTCTTTAGGGAAATGTTACCTGAATTTGTGCGTTATTTGCTACAACTACTCAAACAAAAAAAAAACAAGTAAAAGCGTATAGTCGGTCAAAACCGATCATTAATTAATACCTTAGACCACAGTATATGTATACAGACAATTTTTTGAGAGTGTACCGTATTTTGGACCATGAGCAATCATAGACACGGCATAACAAAATTATGTTTTGATATTAAGATTAAGACAAGAGTTCGTTGTGCCGAATATTGTCTAGATATCAACATCCAACTGAGATTTGCTGGTCTTAAAGCGATTTAAAAAGCGTGGTTATATGGGACCTATCAAATCTGGACATACCAGTAAAAATTTTGCCACATGACATATTAGCAGCAATAAAAGTTATAGTCATTTAATTTTATATCAGTGAAAATATGCATAAGAAAGTTTCGGCACTTAAAACTTTTTGTATGGGCACTAGGCCGATTAAAAAAATTGGTAAGACAATTTCTGTTGCTGGACATTGAGCACAAGTTTACATGAACAGACAACCAGACAGCTGGACGGACGGATATGTAGAATTTTAAAGAAGTTCCAAAACAAAGTCATTGATACCCGATGCTTCTATTTAATAGATTTCATTTGGGTTTTCTATTAAAACCGGATTCAAAAACCACATAACAAACTGTGAAGTCAGATGCCTCAGAATTTGTGCTCTTTGATACTTTTTATATTATTTTTTTCTGTTTCAACAATACATTTTCAGTTTTTAAACTGTACCATAGAGAAAAAAAAACACTGTTCTAGAAAATATGAAGAAAAAACGGCACATACTACCCAGGTGGTCCAAATGCTCGTGCTATTGTTTGTGTTTTCATTCGTCCAACAATATGTTTGGGTGCAATCACTCAGTCTTTTACTAAAAATGTTCTACCTGATCTTTTTTTTTTTTTGTTTTTGCTGACATAAACGACAAGGAATGGATTTTCCTTAACGCTTCTTACTTAACTTGCAAAACTAATTTTGGAAATTTTAATTTTCTGAAACTCCTACTCGTAATACATCTCGTGGACGCTTACAGTTTTTCAATAAAAAAAATTTAAATAAATTTGACCATCATTTTAATTTCTAGAGGTAAAGTATTTAAAACAAGTGAAAATTTGACGTTAAATATTTCACAATGTCTTCTTAATCTTATTAACTATTTTTAATCACATACAGATTTGGTAAGAAGATTTTCTGTTGACCTAAATTTAATAGTTTGTTGGAATACATTCAATTTGTATGCAATAGTTAAAGCCCAATTGCTTAGTTTAACAAAGGTTGCAAGAACAAATAAAAGTGTTTTTTTTAAGTCTAACCTAAAAGGATTCTTAACATTCAAAGTACTTAAAGCCTTTCAAACGAATGATATTTACCGCTACATTGACTGCTTGTACTTTTCGGCATGAGGTCGTTCCTTAAATGCACTGTTCTCTTCTCCTCTCATCAAAAAACTTAGACTTTCTGAAAGAAAACTTTCATAGTGTGACCCCAGACTAACATACTGCAAACGAAATAATGATCAGTTAAGCTTTTGTTCACATGCCCCAGTTGTAAAAGTTGGCATATTTATGTCCTGCATCTACCCTTTTTAACCAGAAAAATTTTCTTTCTTAATAAAATTAAATTTCCACGTTAAAAGAAATCACTGATTGACACACATGTGTTGAATTTTCCATCTACTAGATTTCAATTTGAATATAATCACACAAACTATTCAAAGAAGTATGCGTGTCCTTTAGCATAATCGTTTTTATTGTTTTGTTAAGCAAAACACTTAAAACCTGTTCAGTTTTATTTTCAACGAGTATGTCAAGGACAATACAATACGCACGAACAGCCAAAATTGTTCGTCCTGTATCATAAACTAAAATCACAAAAGGTAGTGTTTCATGTGACCAACCCTTGTTCGCTATACAAAAAAAAAACAAAAAGTTAAAAAATGTACACATTTTTAAAATCTTGCAACAATTAATCAAATTAAGTCACTTGAAATTTTAAACTTCCCAGATCAGGCGGAATTTTATTTTATTCATTTTTTACCGCAGACAGACACTTGTCCATCTTTTTGTCGAACATTTTTTTTTTTTTTTTTTGTTACAAAACTTTGGCACATGTGTTTATATTTTTTAATTTTAGTGTATTTTTTTCTTTATTTAAAAATTTTTTTTCAAATAAATGATTTCAGTTTTACAAGTGTGCAGTCAGTCTCAGTCCTTCCTTAACAATTAGCTTTTGATTATGTTGACTGTCAAAAAAGGTCAATCAGTGTTTGAAGGTTGGATTGGTTGGACTTTCGACTGTTTATGAGAAAAAAGTTGTGGTTGCTTTTTTTCATAGTAACATACAATAAACGAACAAATTAATTGTTTTGATAACACATGATAAAAATCAAATGATCGGATATTTGTAGCAACCCCTGAATTAACGTTTTCTACCACATTGCATAAAAAAGTATGTATGTATGTATATAAAGGATGCACATAGTTTGTATGAATGTATGCATAACGTTTTGAGTAGCCCATAAATAGTTTAGTCGGCTTAATTTTCTTTTATTGGGTTTTGTGTACTTGTCATTTATTTTTTCCATTCGTTTTTTATTAGAATACTCGCATAAAAAAAAACAATACTTGATTTATAATTGCACAATGGCCAATTTGCATATAGAATTTGCCAATAATAAACAATCGTTATTGAATAATTGATTATAAAAAATGCGTAAAACTAAAATACGAGTATTTAAATGGTCAGGGGCTAAAATAAAATAAAGCCAAAGGATCGAAACTTCTAAAGGCCTAACCATAACAAGCTTAAGTTGGCTTAAGCAAATTTGCGAATCATGTAAATTATATGAGGCAAACCATATTGAACTTTAGAAAACTTTTTGCTTAGTTTAATGAAACTGTAATTTGCTTAAGCAAGGTGCGAATCTAATCGCACATTCCGTACGGAATCAAATGTTTTTTTATTTTGTTTTTGTTTTCTTAAGTACATTTGAGAGACTTTTTGTTAATTTTTGACAGTAAGTTAAGCAAGGCTATGCATATTATGGTTGAGCCTTAATGCTGAGTAACACGTTACTACAATTTGTATGAAAAGTCGTACAAGTATAAAATTGTAACGTGCATCATGCTGTCGTGCTTCTGAAGTATAAAAAAGATTTTATTACAAAATCTCCTGATAAATATAGAAATCAGGAGATCTGCACGATCTGTTGTGCAAAGTACATTCCGCAATTTGGGAGATAATTTGATAAAACTCCCCTATAAAAAATCTTTTGTTTTTGTGGTATTTAATAAGAAAAGTGTGAAAATTTAGAGGTCTTAGGCCCATTTTCACAACTTACCGATAGTTAAAAATATACTTTAACCAGCCTTATAAAAAGTGTTCCATTGTGAGCGATAAAGTAAATTAAGGTTCATCCTACCTGGTAGGTATAAGTAATGTTATAATAATGGAACACTTTTCATACGGCCGATAAAATCCTACCTTAAGCTATCGGTTAGTTGTGAAAACGGGCCTTAGAATTTTTTTAATATTGTGGAACTTATTGAACAGTGATGACGACAATAAAAAGTACTCAATAATATTGTGTAGTAGATGGGTACCTAAGCAAATAACATTGTTTGCGTCAAACCACTCAGCGAATTTTAAAATTCATGTTGCTTAAGGCAGTTAAGAAAATTTTATAGCTAAGAAAACAAGTGTTTTTGTGAAGTTTTGTTAAATTTTTTAATTGTTTACATACCCCTGAAGATGGTTAGCGACGCTAGCCGAAATATTGGGAATAAAAATATAAAAACAAAAATCACGAGTTTTTAGTTTTTAATTTTATTTATTTACTTGGACCTGCAGCCAAACAAAAACAACTAATAGCTAGTTTACACTATCACATAAGTCCTACGTATTCCATAAAACTTTGTGAGATAGAATTCTACTGAGTTTTGTTGCGACTGTCAGAAAATCTATTTTAACATTACAGTTTCTATTCACACTATCGCACATGAGCAGGCTGTTAAAATGCAACCCTGATCAAATGAAAAGTATTATTGTTTTGAAAAATTTCAAAAAACGATGAAGTCGTATGGAATATCAAATTGTTTTTCGTTATATTTCTTATTTTCATGGCATATTGCATTCACACTATCACACTTTCTCATATTACTTAAGTTTTTGACATGAATTAATACAAAGTATAGTTATGTAAACTAGCCCAAGGCGAATTAACTACAGGTGGTGTAGAAACGGCATCTGATTTTGACAATTCGAGCTTATTTGTTTAGATTAGTTAGTGTTTTGCTAAGAATGGTTGACTTTTCTAGCCGTAAATACTCACAATGCAATGCAAAAAACCCTATGTTGTTTCTGTTGTTTTTGGTTTGTTGTAGTTCCTTGAACTAGCCTTTTGGCTGTACAAAAACATTTTTGTGCTGTTTCCATTCGCAGCAGTGGTTTACACACATTTAATAGCATGCATGTGCCAAATTTCCATTCGCATGTAAATTTTGCTGAAAAATGTGAGTGTATTAGTAAAAACACGTGAGTGTATTGAGTTTTTCAAACTGGCAGTGGCATGTGTAAATGCTAAGTTAAAGCGCCATCGCATTCCCTTAACTACTACGAAGCAGGTTTGTAAGGGAGAATATAAAACAACATTAACTTTAACCCACCAGTGGGTCACATTTTTTAAAATAATAAGGCCATGTGTACCACCAGTGGTACACACTTTTTTAATGATTACACTACGTGACAAAATTTCAACAAAGTCGTGACCAAATGAATCTGACAGCTAATCTTTTTGTAAAATGTTCCGCTGAATCAGAATATGAAGTCAGAATTGTCAAAAGTAGAACAGTTTTTGAGATATTCCAGAATAACCGTTATTTGTATTTTTAAAAAAGATGATGTGACTGAAATGCAAATATCTTCAAAAATTTTAAAAAAATTTTATGATTTTGTTCAATTTTGCTCTTTTAAAGTTATTTTTTGTAAACCAATGATTTAAAAATCCTAATGTTTTATTCCATGCGTCATTAGATTATTTTAATGTGAACATTTTTAGCCCAGCAAAACATAGATTGGTACAAAAGTGACAAAGCTACAGAAGATTTAGTAAATTAACCCACATAGAAATTCAATAGTTTCAAGCAATTTTTAATATTTATTGCTACTAAAAATTTAGCTTTGTATGTTTATTTGTTGTGGGTTAATTCAATTAATCTTCTATAACTTTGTCATTTTTGCACCGATCTGGATCCTATTGGGCACAAAATGTTCCTATTGAAATAGTCTAAAATTTTATTTTTTGGATGTTTGCATAACAGTCACATCATCTTTTTTAATAACACAAACAACGGTTATTTGGGAAAATCTCATAAGCTGTTCTACTTTTGACAATTCTGATTTCATATTCGGATTTAGCGGAAAATTTTACACAAAGATTAGGTGTTAAATTAATTTGGTCAAAAAATTGTCACATAGTGTTATTTATATGGGGATCAAGACTATTGGAAATGGTGACAAACCATACATAATTTTGCATATTCCCATAAAAGCTTTTTACGAAAAAAAGTCTCTTTGTGCCCATTAACCATCTTATTCGGCCATGTTCTGGAAATCGTAACTGAAATCGGCTACACAGAAAGAAAAAACTCGTTCTAAATTTAAGTATTTTCTTCTTCTTTATTTAGCACGAGTCGTACTCAAAAATTTAAGTGCGAATAGCACTTAATAGTACTTAAAACAATCCAAAATGGGATAACTTTCGAAAATCAATATGCGTGCATACGCGTGTGGTTGTAAAAGTTTGTTGTATAGAAACAACAACAACACTACAAGAAGACAATATTAAATTCTTTCATGTTTAAAGAGTAAAAAAAGAAGCAATTATTCCCATATTCTATTTGCTAAAATTATTAACTTAAAAACATGAAATTTCCAAAATACAATAACTACGAAAGCCATATCGGGCATGCTGCTGGTGTCTTATAATTGAGAATTCTTCTGTAAACAAAGGGCGGAATTCAACAAAAGTGGAATTAACATGTGTAAAGGGTAAGTAAAATGATAATATTCTCGCTGGTGCTCTGTTGTGTTAGTGTTTAGGTTAGCATCAATCTAAACTAACTTTTTCGGTTTTTTTCAAGTACGAATCGAGATTAAACCATCTTAGAAATTCTTGAATCGGAACTAAGATTAAATCAACTTTGGAATAACACTTGAATCAAGCGCACTTTTGAGATTGATTGAATCTTAGTTTTACTTAAATTAATCTCATTTTCGGATTATTTTAAGTACGAATTCGGAATTAAATATGGATAAGTTAAGTTTTTGGCAGTGACTCCACTTCGGTTCGATTTAAGTACGGATGAATTGATTTGTTTTTTCGATGTTACAGTGTTATTTCTTTTCGTAAAGCAGTAAGACTTAGCAAGTGGCTAGTGGCTCCTAACGTTATAAAATGATTGCCACGCCCATAAATAGCCCCCTTTATGCTGTAGTGCTCACTATTCCGCCATTTGTTATCCTATAATAAAGATAAAGATCATTGTGAATGGCCTTAAGACAGCTTTATATTTGAGTAATTCTTAAGCCTGTCGCAAACTACGAACTGAAGTTGAGTTGCCAGCATCGAAATCAGGCAACTCCGCTCATGTTTAAATATAAAATAATATAAAAAAATTCATATTATTTAACATGAACGGCTTTGCCTGATTTCGCTGCTCCGTAATCGACCCATTATATATAAAATTCGATTAAGACTCCCAGAAAAATCCTCCAGTCGGTGTTAAAATTTAAAGTTTTTTCATTTTCATTCACAAGAGGAAATTTTTTCATAAAAAAAAAAAACATAAAACATCTGCTTCTTAATAACTAAAAAACAGTTTTCTAATAACCATAAAAACGCACTTTTGATTGCAAAACTAAAAACAATTTACCAAAAACTTTACAATAAAAATTATGAATATATAAATCAATCACAAATTTTAAACCATATAATTTTTCAACCATAAAAAATGTTTAAAATGTAACAAAAACTTACCCAAATAATGTTACACCTCAGTACTATACACACAATAAAAAAAACCATAGAAAGCAAAAAATGCTTCACGCAATAATCATAAATTATTTAGTAATCAAGTACAAAATAATTACGCAAAAAAATAAGGGAGGAAAATAGCCGAGCCAGCAATTCTCTTAAAATTTAAATTAAAGCAAAAACAAGTTGAAGTACTGTACTCAACTGTGCCGTATCTTATATACCCTCCACCGAGAGTAAAGCTAGATTCATCCACTGCTTCCGAACAATATTTTTGTCTGGAGGAAATTCGTTTTACTGAGGTTTTTACCAAACACGATTCACCCATTTCGAACAATTAGTCTGGAAAAACAAAGGAACCATATAAAAAACATGTGTAAACGAGGCGTAAGCTTTTAGTGCAATTGATTTGTTTAACTACATTTAAAATTATTAAATTTCAATTTGTTTTTAATGAAAATTTTGCCAAAACAAAACATTCACCGAAGTTAAAAAGGTATATTCTAAATTATTATGGAAAGAGAAGTTCATATCCGGTTGACTGTCTGTCTGTTTTATTTATATATTTATTTATTTTCATTTATTTAGAACTTCTAAGTGCCGGTTCACACACGTCAAGTTTTATTCGTCAAGTCTTGAGTTTTTAGGAGAGAGAGGAAAAGAAATGGCATTCTCTTTTCCCTTCTCCCCTAAAAGATCAAGACTTGACGAGACAAACTTGACGTGTGTGAACCGGCACTAAATACAACAAAACATTGGTTTCAGTGAGTAGAAATCTGATGAAGCTATAATTAAAAATATTTTTCAATAACATAAAAATATACAAATAAATTATATAAAATAGGTGTATTATTTTAACAATTAATATGGTATTATAATATATAACAAAAGTGAAAAAAAAGAATAGTGTTCGTCTGTTAAAATAAGTTTTTGAAGACCCCAAATATGAAGGGGACCAGGTTGGTATATATTTATGTCAAATATACTCATTTAATTTTTTTTATTGAAATTCAGCCAGATCGGTCTTTGTTTATTGTCATAGCGAATGCAATACGCACCGGAAACTGCAAGCGTTTGCAGTCGAATTTCCGTTTAAAAAGAGAGATATAAGGCAAATCGGTGCAGTCGTTATTAGTCGCCGTATACAGTTTCACAAATTTTGACAATAGTAGGCGTAAAAATTTGCGTGGTCAGTTGTACTTGTACGGGTCTTAACCCAATGATGAGTAATAATTGTTAACAAGTTTGAGCTGAATCTATAAGGAAATTATATTTTTTAGTATTTTTATATAAGGCGCAGAAGTGGGCGTGAACAACTTTTCTTTCTCTACAAACCTTATTCGGACTATTACGAATACATAAAAAAATTTGCCAATTCGGTCCAGCCATTCTCATGTGATAACCAACGACCATCAATTCATTTTTATATTTAGGGGTTTTCAACATGAACTTTGTTTTTTAATTGTGGCAACACGAACAACATTCTAGTTTTGACATTTAGGTTTTTGGCATATTCGTAGTAGATGGATGCATTGGCAACTGTTACAATGAATTCAATTTCGCTCGAAAATTGCATTAAAATAATTAAGATCCACTATGAAAATTGTGGTTCTGTTAAAGTTACATTTCGTAAAATTCGTTATATTTTCGAACAACATAATCGTCCTTCTGAGACGGCCAGGCGTGGATTCAGGGGGGGGGGGGGGAAATAAGGAAATCCCCCCCCCTGAATTATAAAAACATGTCTTGTTTATTTCGATAACACAAGAATTCCCAAAAATAATATTTTTTTTAAATGTACAAAATTTTTGGAAATTCCAGCAAGTTTTTTTTCGTTTTTTTATTGAATCTCTAACGAAATTTTCAATAAGAGTCCAAATGGAGGGCTCAGAGCTAAACCGAACCAAGTCATAAAATATATTACGTATATGTATTTCAAATCTGGTGCGAAAATCTCCGCAAAATTTAACTCAATCCAGGTCTGTAATGGGGTAAAGCAAAAACAGTTTCGTTTCTAAGGTAACGGTAATAAACCCAAGTCAGTGGCTCCAGTAATTAATGGCAATTTACTTACTCAAACTCAATATATTTTCGAATTTTCTTTTTTGACTTAGTTTGCTTCAGCTCTGAGCCCTCCAAATCTTAATCCTAATAGTTATTTAATAGATATTTCCCATGAAACATCTAGTTTACCGCATTCAAATACTTATTATTCTACATTCAATCCCAGCAGGTTCCATCTATGTACATCCAAAGACTAAACGTTTAACTTGATTATGCGTGCTGTTGAATTATTAAAAAGCCTTAGTATATGCAATATTTATGTATATATGTGTTATATTTATGAATCAAAATTCTATTCAATAATTTTTAACGAAAGCACGGATTTGTCGGGGAAAGCCAGTTTTCCTTATCTTAAAGATATATCAACATACAACAAAAAGTTGTTAAGGAAGAATTTACTGGCCTTGTTGTAAACTCATTTGAAGAGGCTTCAAAGGATATTGATGTGTCAATTAATGCGAAGGCACTATCATCAATAGTTCTAGCTTTGACAAATTTTAGTCTTGACCTAAAAAATTGTGTAGGAACAGATTGATGTCCTCTAATGTCAGCAGAAAAAGCGACAAATGCGAATCAAACGCCTTGCTATTCCCATAAATCAAACAACTCAATTTCTAAAAGCAATTAAGTGCCATTATTACAAAAAGTTGTATCATTTGTTAAAGAAACGACAAAATTTTTTTAAAATAATCATCCCAAGCGAGTTTTGCAAAGTTTTTGGGAGACAAACTCTCTACATTTTGCGAGACAAGATTGGTGGACCGTCACGACTCAATTTAAACTTTGCAACAAGTCTCTATCATATAGAACAAGCTTTGGAAAAAATATCTAAGTGGAAAGGTAGTATCTCTACCTTTATATTAAGGAACTCACTTAGTACTTTTGAATTTATTTGCGGAATATACATATTAAGGGTGATACTTATTGTAACACAGCCGCTAGTATCATTTTACGAAAGCACGATATAGACCTTCAAAAAGTATCAAGCCTTATCAAAACTGTAATCGTGTGCCTTGACCAGAAAAGAACTAAAGCCGAAGAACAATTTAAAGCGATTTTTGAAAAAGTTAAAGTTTTTTGCGTTTAAATCAAGGTTCCAATCGAAAAGACAAGATTTGAACGAAATAATCACATCCCAAATTTTTGGAAAACGTATTTACCCCAAATATACCTGACGATATAGCGGACGAGTTGCCGCCTGTTTATGTTAGAGCAGCTATCCCCCTAAGATTTGAGATAAGGGAAATAAAAAGGGCTATTTGTGAATTAAACACCAAGAAGGCAACTGGTATTGATAAGATCAGTAAAAAAATTTTTTTAGAGCTACCTCGCATAGCAAACAAAATTATTCTTTATATTTTTAATGCTATTTTACGCCTTGAATACTACCCTCAAGAATGGAAGGTCTCCTTAATAACGATGATACCAAAGACAGGAAAAGATCACACAAAAGTTGAGTCATATAGGCCTATTAGCTTATTATCTAATATATCAAAGCTGTTTGAGAAGCTCTTAGCGTCAAAATTAACCCCAATTTTAAATGACAATGGGTGTATACCTAATCATCAATTCGGCTTCAGAAGAGAGCATAACACAATTGAACAAACCCATCGGATAGTAAACGCCATAAGAAAAGCCTTTGAAGAAAGAAAATATTGCTCCGCTCTTTTCATAGATGTTTCTCAAGCTTTTGACAAAGTCTGGCATGGAGGCTTGTTACATAAATTGAAGCTAAACCTACCGGTTAATACACACAAGCTGTTAGAAAGCTACCTGTTCGGTCGAAAATTTATTATTAAAGAAGGTGATTTTTTAAGTTCTCCTCAGCCAATTGAAGCTGGAGTCCCTCATGGAAGCATCCTGGGCCCACTTTTTTACCTTATATATACCTCGGACATGCCAACAAACAATTACACCCTAACCTCAACTTTTGCTGATGGTACAGCTTTTCTAAGCGTACACGAGAACAGTCGTGAAGCATCTCGATACCTGCAGGATCATATATTTCAACTAGAACTGTGGTTTAAGCAATGGAGAATAAAGGACAATGAGCAAAAATACGTACATATAACATTCACCTTGCGTCGGGAAACATGCCCCCCTATTAAAATCAATAATCAACTAGTGCCTCAACAATCGCATGGCAAATATCTCGGTATTCATCTAGATCGGCGTTTAACATGGAAATGCCATATAGAAGCAAAATTAACCCAAATGAAACTAAAAGCTATTCAAATTAACTGGCTTATTGGAAGAAATTCTGTTCTTAGTCTCGATTGTAAACTATTACTTTACAACGCTATTTTAAAGCCAATATGGTGCTACGGTATTAAACTATGGGGCACTGCCTCGGCCTCAAATATCGAAAAAATTCAAAGGCGCCAAAATAAACTTCTTCGAATAACTACAGCTGTTAAAAACTCAAATATCCACAAGGATCTCAATTTGCCACTGGTAAGGACTATTATAACGAAGTATGCGGTAAAATATTTGAAAAGGCTAGAGTTGCACCCAAATCCACTAGCTCGAAATATTGAAAATGATAGCGGCCACTCTCGCTTAAGAAGAAGAGACACTGCAGCACTTACCCATTAAGATGAGCGATAAATACCTACATATGTGAACAGAACCCGTGATGAAGAAAATTTTTGTCTGGCACTGGCAGGACATAAAATAAAGCATAAGGTTAAGATTTGATTAATTATTGTTAGTTCATATTTAATATATGAAGATTCAATAAATAAATAATGAAAAAAAAGAATATTGAAGATTACCACCGAGTTGTAGTTACATTGAATTTATTGAATTTATTTCTGAAGATCTCAAAACACTTTTCCCAATAGATATCCTAAATTTATTGAACATACCTAAACTTCTACCTCAAAGTGTAATCAAGTCATATACAGATACAAAACTTTTAAAACCAATACTAGCGGATGAGCTGATTATATTTGATAAAAGAGATAAACACCTACTAACATCTAAACTTGAGCCTGAACTGTTGCATTGGCAACAAACATGGAAAATATCTGAAAATCTATCAGATAACGTTGTAGATGCTTTAATAAACTGTGATGAAGATATCTACGCAAATCTAAGAAAAATATTTAAAATTTTCGTTTCAATGCTCGTCAGTAATGCTACGAGCGAGAGGTCATTTTCTACCCTTCGGCGAATAAAAACATGGCTCAGATCAACAATGACAGAAGATAGAAATCATAAATTGCTTATTTAAAAAGATAAATTTATTTTAATTTATATTGAACTGATCTTATATTTAACCTTATTTTTGAGTTTTTTTTTAATATAATATACACATATTGTTTTAAATAAACTTTTAAAAACACTTTTTTGTATCATACAAAATTTTCCCCCCTAAGGCTCAAGCTGGATCCGCGCCTGGAGACGGCTATTAAGAGTTTGGTCGTTAAATTTGTGTAGACAGGCTCGATACAACATGTGCCAACACCAAAGCTTGTGGAACCGGGTCTTTCAACTATAAACATCACAGCCGTGAGCCACACTGAAGCAGAACCAAATTTTTCAGTTCCTTGACGTTCCCAACAATTGGGGTTATCCAAAATCACCACACGGCGAATTTTGCGATTTAGCTTTGAAGCCTTACAAAGTTCAACTGGTGCAGGATTTGAAGACGACTGACCATTCACATCGCCGTAGATTCGCTTTGTTTTATTTTGTTTTAGAAAACAAAGTTCTTTTTCAAAAACCCTTTATACAGATATGTACACATATCAATTTATTTTTGAAAAATCATTAAAATTACTATTTGTATTTTCAAATATTAAAATTAACTACTGGAAATAATTTAAATTGTCAGTCAATATCTTGTTATATGTATGCACTTTACAATTTAGACAGAACCTCTCCTTACTTCTATCCTCCAAATCTAAAAAAACTACTCTCATTAAAACAAAATAAAAGTCCCCATCGATTTCACCTTCATTAAATTTTTATTTCCAGAACATTGGCGATTGTTTTCTTTACAAATATTTAACGAAAGTTAAATTTTATTAATTTTGGTAATTTTTTGCTTTATAATTTAGTGAGTTATCTGGTTGATGTTCGGAACTAATAATTTTGTACTACAGAGAGGTGTTTGCAGTGTTGTAAAAAACGTAATAATTAAACATGTTGTTAACAAACAATGTTATTTATTAATTAAAAAATAGAAGTGAATTAAACGTTCATTAACAGATATTCATACGAATTGCTTTTTTAGGCAAAAATTAACCAAAATAAAAAAAATATTCGAGTCCGCGTTGGTTTGAAAAATTCCTACAAGCAAGATAAATACATGCCACCCTTAACAAACAAATAATCATCTGGCATCTCATTATTAACTACCACGCACTTCTCAAACAACCGAATGCTCAGGAGATAGAATAAAAATTATTACAAACAACGCCACCACTGTTACCAACTATTTTTGAACACTTCCCGCCAAATCGGACTTCAAACCCGCTAGAAACCGCTAAATATTTAATTTAGAAGGATTTTTTTTTAAATACCGCTAAAACCTAAACATTTTTAAAAGTTTTATATAAACCTAGATATAGGTTGCTTTTTCAAAGATATACGGCTCTTACTTCCCAAGCTATTTTTCCCAAAAAAAAAAAAAAACTTTAGGCTGTGCCGAATCTTTGATACCATACACCGTTGCGGTTTCACGCGTACTTAAGGTTTTTTCCAAGAAAAGGCTTTATAAGGTGACAATGGTTAGTTATAAACCGATCGGCACGAAAGTTGACAGCGCAATTTATTACAATAGCATTATTTATTACGGTTTTAGGTGTACTTAGCTGTTCTCCGAGAGTGGACTTTTTATGGGCCCTATGGTCTTTACGTATTAAAGGTTTTTTGAGAGTGGGCTTTATATTGGACCTTTCGTTAGTTATGGACCGATCTTCACGAAATATAGAACGAATTAGTGCAAAATCTTATATCAATATGTGCATTCTGCCATTAGTTATGCTAGTTTTTGTAACAAAATGATAAATAAAAAACAACCACTCTTGTTTCGGTCCCTGTTATTTTTTGATTTTTATTTTTTCGATCAAAAATAACAGTTATTTTTTGATTTTTATTTTTTCGAGCAAAAATAAAAATTGTTCGTGTACGTGATTTAATAATATAGTTGACTTAAAATTTTTATTTTAATGTGTAATTATCATTGGAACTTCTTATGCACATTAAAATAATTATTAAAAGTCATCTAAATTATTAAAACACGTACATTTCTTTAGAGAATAACTTTTATTTTTGATCGAAAAAAAATCAATATTTTCAATGTGTTCAAAAAAAATAAAAATCAAAAAATAACTGTTATTTTTGATCGAAAAAATAAAAATAAAAAAATAACAGTTATTTTTGTTCAAAAAAATAAAAATCAAAAAATAACTGTTATTTTCGATCGAAAAAAAATAAAAAAATAACAGTTATTTTTGTTCAAAAAAATAAAAATCAAAAAATAACTGTTTTCATCTGACTTTTGAAAAAAGGAATAACTTTTACGGTCCCTGGTTGTTTCACATATTGAGTCATAACTCTTTTCCTACTAAACCGATTATGCTGGATTTCAATCCCAAACTGCTTAGGAGAACTAGAAACAATTTGATACCAATATTTATCGTTTTTTTGAGTCGTTCGAAAGTGACCTTGAACAGAATTACTCAAGGACCCATAGTATATATACTTTATGAGGTCTTAGATGAATACTTAAACAGTTTCACCCGGAATGACAAACTTAGTATACCCTTATCACAACTAGTTGTGGTGGAGTGTATGTATAACAATTCCGTTATTAAAACGCAAAAAAGTCTATAACACTTACGCTATGTTTGGCAATTATTTGCCGTTTTAAGTTGAGAGTAATTTAATTTATCGAGACAATTTAGATCAATACCTTACCTGTTGTTTAAAAATTTTTAACAGGCTTAAAGATGTGTAATTTCACATATAGCCCTAACAATATACTAAGGGAAAATCGAAAAAAGTATCACATACAATCGTAGTTAACTAAAACTACAAAAGTAAGTAAAACCGTAAACATAAACAATTAGTTTTTAACCAGAAAAACAAAAATGCTTAATAAGAAAAAGTGTTAAATCTGTAAATTTAAAATTTGAGAAAGGTTTTTGTGGCGAAAATGAGACGCTGAGAGATGTTTGAAAATCGCTAGATTTGCCGCTTACCGCTTAAATGTATTTTTTCCCGCGATTGGCATTTCAAAAACGCTAGATTTAGCTGGAAAATCTCTAAATTGGCAACAGTGAACGCCACTTACAAAAATGTTTACAACTTTATCAAATATAAAGCTTTTAAGTCCCATATTTACTCACACAATTTTGCCAACGACCATACCACACTGAATACATCGGTTCTCGTCCGATCACCGAAATTAAGCAGCGTCGGGCGCGGTTAGTACTTAGATGGGGGACCGCTTGGGAACACTGCGTGTTGTTGGCATCCCAACAATTTTTTGTTTTTTTTTTAATAAAAATTTTTAATAGAATAAAAAATTGATTTTAAAAACTTAAAAATTTTTTCAATAAAAGCATACAACTTCATTAAAAAAACTGCAAAAACCACCAAAAACACGTAAAGCACAAATTAAAAAAGAAAATTGCAAGTAAGATTGTTCTTTATTTTGTGTTTTTAGATTTTTTTTCTTTAACAGATAAATTAACAAACATTTAAGTTAACATTAAGTCGTTTTGTAATGTAACAAAGGTGAATGAGTATTAGTTTTGCTTTGTTTGTTAAGTAAAACTATGAAGTCTATAAATGGATTTTGTATTCCTATAAGTTGCTTGTTAGACTAAATGCTTTTGCCAACGACCATACCACGCTGAATACATCGGTTCTCGTCCGATCACCGAAATTAAGCAGCGTCGGGCGCGGTTAGTACTTAGATGGGGGACCGCTTGGGAACACCGCGTGTTGTTGGCATCCTAACAATTTTTTGTTTTTTTTTTTAATAAAAATTTTTAATATAGTAAAAAATTTATTTTAAAAACTTAAAAATTTTTTCAATAAAAGCATACAACTTCATTAAAAAAACTGCAAAAACCACCAAGAACACGTAAAGCACAAATTAAAAAAGAAAATTGCAAGTAAGATTGTTCTTTATTTTGTGTTTTTAGATTTTTTTTCTTTAACAGATAAATTAACAAACATTTAAGTTAACATTAAGTCGTTTTGTAATGTAACAAAGGTGAATGAGTATTAGTTTTGCTTTGTTTGTTAAGTAAAACTATGAAGTCTATAAATGGATTTTGTATTCCTATAAGTTGCTTGTTAGACTAAATGCTTTTGCCAACGACCATACCACGCTGAATACATCGGTTCTCGTCCGATCACCGAAATTAAGCAGCGTCGGGCGCGGTTAGTACTTAGATGGGGGACCGCTTGGGAACACCGCGTGTTGTTGGCATCCCAACAATTTTTTGTTTTTTTTCAATAAAAATTTTTAATATAGTAAAAAATTTATTTTAAAAACTTAAAAATTTTTTCAATAAAAGCATACAACTTCATTAAAAAAACTGCAAAAACCACCAAAAACACGTAAAGCACAAATTAAAAAAGAAAATTGCAAGTAAGATTGTTCTTTATTTTGTGTTTTTAGATTTTTTTTCTTTAACAGATAAATTAACAAACATTTAAGTTAACATTAAGTCGTTTTGTAATGTAACAAAGGTGAATGAGTATTAGTTTTGCTTTGTTTGTTAAGTAAAACTATGAAGTCTATAAATGGATTTTGTATTCCTATAAGTTGCTTGTTAGACTAAATGCTTTTGCCAACGACCATACCACGCTGAATACATCGGTTCTCGTCCGATCACCGAAATTAAGCAGCGTCGGGCGCGGTTAGTACTTAGATGGGGGACCGCTTGGGAACACCGCGTGTTGTTGGCATCCTAACAATTTTTTGTTTTTTTTTTTAATAAAAATTTTTAATATAGTAAAAAATTTATTTTAAAAACTTAAAAATTTTTTCAATAAAAGCATACAACTTCATTAAAAAAACTGCAAAAACCACCAAGAACACGTAAAGCACAAATTAAAAAAGAAAATTGCAAGTAAGATTGTTCTTTATTTTGTGTTTTTAGATTTTTTTTCTTTAACAGATAAATTAACAAACATTTAAGTTAACATTAAGTCGTTTTGTAATGTAACAAAGGTGAATGAGTATTAGTTTTGCTTTGTTTGTTAAGTAAAACTATGAAGTCTATAAATGGATTTTGTATTCCTATAAGTTGCTTGTTAGACTAAATGCTTTTGCCAACGACCATACCACGCTGAATACATCGGTTCTCGTCCGATCACCGAAATTAAGCAGCGTCGGGCGCGGTTAGTACTTAGATGGGGGACCGCTTGGGAACACCGCGTGTTGTTGGCATCCTAACAATTTTTTGTTTTTTTTTTTAATAAAAATTTTTAATATAGTAAAAAATTTATTTTAAAAACTTAAAAATTTTTTCAATAAAAGCATACAACTTCATTAAAAAAACTGCAAAAACCACCAAGAACACGTAAAGCACAAATTAAAAAAGAAAATTGCAAGTAAGATTGTTCTTTATTTTGTGTTTTTAGATTTTTTTTCTTTAACAGATAAATTAACAAACATTTAAGTTAACATTAAGTCGTTTTGTAATGTAACAAAGGTGAATGAGTATTAGTTTTGCTTTGTTTGTTAAGTAAAACTATGAAGTCTATAAATGGATTTTGTATTCCTATAAGTTGCTTGTTAGACTAAATGCTTTTGCCAACGACCATACCACGCTGAATACATCGGTTCTCGTCCGATCACCGAAATTAAGCAGCGTCGGGCGCGGTTAGTACTTAGATGGGGGACCGCTTGGGAACACCGCGTGTTGTTGGCATCCCAACAATTTTTTGTTTTTTTTCAATAAAAATTTTTAATATAGTAAAAAATTTATTTTAAAAACTTAAAAATTTTTTCAATAAAAGCATACAACTTCATTAAAAAAACTGCAAAAACCACCAAAAACACGTAAAGCACAAATTAAAAAAGAAAATTGCAAGTAAGATTGTTCTTTATTTTGTGTTTTTAGATTTTTTTTCTTTAACAGATAAATTAACAAACATTTAAGTTAACATTAAGTCGTTTTGTAATGTAACAAAGGTGAATGAGTATTAGTTTTGCTTTGTTTGTTAAGTAAAACTATGAAGTCTATAAATGGATTTTGTATTCCTATAAGTTGCTTGTTAGACTAAATGCTTTTGCCAACGACCATACCACGCTGAATACATCGGTTCTCGTCCGATCACCGAAATTAAGCAGCGTCGGGCGCGGTTAGTACTTAGATGGGGGACCGCTTGGGAACACCGCGTGTTGTTGGCATCCTAACAATTTTTTGTTTTTTTTTTTAATAAAAATTTTTAATATAGTAAAAAATTTATTTTAAAAACTTAAAAATTTTTTCAATAAAAGCATACAACTTCATTAAAAAAACTGCAAAAACCACCAAGAACACGTAAAGCACAAATTAAAAAAGAAAATTGCAAGTAAGATTGTTCTTTATTTTGTGTTTTTAGATTTTTTTTCTTTAACAGATAAATTAACAAACATTTAAGTTAACATTAAGTCGTTTTGTAATGTAACAAAGGTGAATGAGTATTAGTTTTGCTTTGTTTGTTAAGTAAAACTATGAAGTCTATAAATGGATTTTGTATTCCTATAAGTTGCTTGTTAGACTAAATGCTTTTGCCAACGACCATACCACGCTGAATACATCGGTTCTCGTCCGATCACCGAAATTAAGCAGCGTCGGGCGCGGTTAGTACTTAGATGGGGGACCGCTTGGGAACACCGCGTGTTGTTGGCATCCCAACAATTTTTTGTTTTTTTTCAATAAAAAATTTTAATATAGTAAAAAATTTATTTTAAAAACTTAAAAATTTTTTCAATAAAAGCATACAACTTCATTAAAAAAACTGCAAAAACCACCAAAAACACGTAAAGCACAAATTAAAAAAGAAAATTGCAAGTAAGATTGTTCTTTATTTTGTGTTTTTAGATTTTTTTTCTTTAACAGATAAATTAACAAACATTTAAGTTAACATTAAGTCGTTTTGTAATGTAACAAAGGTGAATGAGTATTACTTTTGCTTTGTTTGTTAAGTAAAACTATGAAGTCTATAAATGGATTTTGTATTCCTATAAGTTGCTTGTTAGACTAAATGCTTTTCCCAACGACCATACCACGCTGAATACATCGGTTCTCGTCCGATCACCGAAATTAAGCAGCGTCGGGCGCGGTTAGTACTTAGATGGGGGACCGCTTGGGAACACCGCGTGTTGTTGGCATCCCAACAATTTTTTGTTTTTTTTTTAATAAAAATTTTTAATATAATAAAAAATTGATTTTAAAAACTTAAAAATTTTTTCAGTAAAAGCATACAACTTCATTAAAAAAACTGCAAAAACCACCAAAAACACGTAAGGCACAAATTAAAAAAGAAAATTGCAAGTAAGATTGTTCTTTATTTTGTGTTTTTAGATTTTTTTTTTTTTTTTCTTAAACAGATAAATTAACAAACATTTAAGTTAACATTAAGTCGTTTTGTAATGTAACAAAGGTGAATGAGTATTAGTTTTGCTTTGTTTGTTAAGTAAAACTATGAAGTCTCTAAATGGATTTTGTATTCCTATAAGTTGCTTGTTAGACTAAATGCTTTTGCCAACGACCATACCACGCTGAATACATCGGTTCTCGTCCGATCACCGAAATTAAGCAGCGTCGGGCGCGGTTAGTACTTAGATGGGGGACCGCTTGGGAACACCGCGTGTTGTTGGCATCCCAACAATTTTTTGTTTTTTTTTAATAAAAATTTTTAATATAGTAAAAAATTTATTTTAAAAACTTAAAAATTTTTTCAATAAAAGCATACAACTTCATTAAAAAAACTGCAAAAACCACCAAAAACACGTAAGGCACAAATTAAAAAAGAAAATTGCAAGTAAGATTGTTCTTTATTTTGTGTTTTTAGATTTTTTTTTTTTTTTCTTAAACAGATAAATTAACAAACATTTAAGTTAACATTAAGTCGTTTTGTAATGTAACAAAGGTGAATGAGTATTAGTTTTGCTTTGTTTGTTAAGTAAAACTATGAAGTCTCTAAATGGATTTTGTATTCCTATAAGTTGCTTGTTAGACTAAATGCTTTTGCCAACGACCATACCACGCTGAATACATCGGTTCTCGTCCGATCACCGAAATTAAGCAGCGTCGGGCGCGGTTAGTACTTAGATGGGGGACCGCTTGGGAACACCGCGTGTTGTTGGCATCCCAACAATTTTTTGTTTTTTTATAATAAAAATTTTTAATATAGTAAAAAATTTATTTTAAAAACTTAAAAATTTTTTCAATAAAAGCATACAACTTCATTAAAAAAACTGCAAAAACCACCAAAAACACGTAAGGCACAAATTAAAAAAGAAAATTGCAAGTAAGATTGTTCTTTATTTTGTGTTTTTAGATTTTTTTTTTTTTCTTTAACAGATAAATTAACAAACATTTAAGTTAACATTAAGTCGTTTTGTAATGTAACAAAGGTGAATGAGTATTAGTTTTGCTTTGTTTGTTAAGTAAAACTATGAAGTCTCTAAATGGATTTTGTATTCCTATAAGTTGCTTGTTAGACTAAATGCTTTTGCCAACGACCATACCACGCTGAATACATCGGTTCTCGTCCGATCACCGAAATTAAGCAGCGTCGGGCGCGGTTAGTACTTAGATGGGGGACCGCTTGGGAACACCGCGTGTTGTTGGCATCCCAACAATTTTTTGTTTTTTTTCAATAAAAATTTTTAATATAGTAAAAAATTTATTTTAAAAACTTAAAAATTTTTTCAATAAAAGCATACAACTTCATTAAAAAAACTGCAAAAACCACCAAAAACACGTAAAGCACAAATTAAAAAAGAAAATTGCAAGTAAGATTGTTCTTTATTTTGTGTTTTTAGATTTTTTTTCTTTAACAGATAAATTAACAAACATTTAAGTTAACATTAAGTCGTTTTGTAATGTAACAAAGGTGAATGAGTATTAGTTTTGCTTTGTTTGTTAAGTAAAACTATGAAGTCTATAAATGGATTTTGTATTCCTATAAGTTGCTTGTTAGACTAAATGCTTTTGCCAACGACCATACCACGCTGAATACATCGGTTCTCGTCCGATCACCGAAATTAAGCAGCGTCGGGCGCGGTTAGTACTTAGATGGGGGACCGCTTGGGAACACCGCGTGTTGTTGGCATCCTAACAATTTTTTGTTTTTTTTTTTAATAAAAATTTTTAATATAGTAAAAAATTTATTTTAAAAACTTAAAAATTTTTTCAATAAAAGCATACAACTTCATTAAAAAAACTGCAAAAACCACCAAGAACACGTAAAGCACAAATTAAAAAAGAAAATTGCAAGTAAGATTGTTCTTTATTTTGTGTTTTTAGATTTTTTTTCTTTAACAGATAAATTAACAAACATTTAAGTTAACATTAAGTCGTTTTGTAATGTAACAAAGGTGAATGAGTATTAGTTTTGCTTTGTTTGTTAAGTAAAACTATGAAGTCTATAAATGGATTTTGTATTCCTATAAGTTGCTTGTTAGACTAAATGCTTTTGCCAACGACCATACCACGCTGAATACATCGGTTCTCGTCCGATCACCGAAATTAAGCAGCGTCGGGCGCGGTTAGTACTTAGATGGGGGACCGCTTGGGAACACCGCGTGTTGTTGGCATCCTAACAATTTTTTGTTTTTTTTTTTAATAAAAATTTTTAATATAGTAAAAAATTTATTTTAAAAACTTAAAAATTTTTTCAATAAAAGCATACAACTTCATTAAAAAAACTGCAAAAACCACCAAGAACACGTAAAGCACAAATTAAAAAAGAAAATTGCAAGTAAGATTGTTCTTTATTTTGTGTTTTTAGATTTTTTTTCTTTAACAGATAAATTAACAAACATTTAAGTTAACATTAAGTCGTTTTGTAATGTAACAAAGGTGAATGAGTATTAGTTTTGCTTTGTTTGTTAAGTAAAACTATGAAGTCTATAAATGGATTTTGTATTCCTATAAGTTGCTTGTTAGACTAAATGCTTTTGCCAACGACCATACCACGCTGAATACATCGGTTCTCGTCCGATCACCGAAATTAAGCAGCGTCGGGCGCGGTTAGTACTTAGATGGGGGACCGCTTGGGAACACCGCGTGTTGTTGGCATCCCAACAATTTTTTGTTTTTTTTCAATAAAAATTTTTAATATAGTAAAAAATTTATTTTAAAAACTTAAAAATTTTTTCAATAAAAGCATACAACTTCATTAAAAAAACTGCAAAAACCACCAAAAACACGTAAAGCACAAATTAAAAAAGAAAATTGCAAGTAAGATTGTTCTTTATTTTGTGTTTTTAGATTTTTTTTCTTTAACAGATAAATTAACAAACATTTAAGTTAACATTAAGTCGTTTTGTAATGTAACAAAGGTGAATGAGTATTAGTTTTGCTTTGTTTGTTAAGTAAAACTATGAAGTCTATAAATGGATTTTGTATTCCTATAAGTTGCTTGTTAGACTAAATGCTTTTGCCAACGACCATACCACGCTGAATACATCGGTTCTCGTCCGATCACCGAAATTAAGCAGCGTCGGGCGCGGTTAGTACTTAGATGGGGGACCGCTTGGGAACACCGCGTGTTGTTGGCATCCTAACAATTTTTTGTTTTTTTTTTTAATAAAAATTTTTAATATAGTAAAAAATTTATTTTAAAAACTTAAAAATTTTTTCAATAAAAGCATACAACTTCATTAAAAAAACTGCAAAAACCACCAAGAACACGTAAAGCACAAATTAAAAAAGAAAATTGCAAGTAAGATTGTTCTTTATTTTGTGTTTTTAGATTTTTTTTCTTTAACAGATAAATTAACAAACATTTAAGTTAACATTAAGTCGTTTTGTAATGTAACAAAGGTGAATGAGTATTAGTTTTGCTTTGTTTGTTAAGTAAAACTATGAAGTCTATAAATGGATTTTGTATTCCTATAAGTTGCTTGTTAGACTAAATGCTTTTGCCAACGACCATACCACGCTGAATACATCGGTTCTCGTCCGATCACCGAAATTAAGCAGCGTCGGGCGCGGTTAGTACTTAGATGGGGGACCGCTTGGGAACACCGCGTGTTGTTGGCATCCCAACAATTTTTTGTTTTTTTTCAATAAAAAATTTTAATATAGTAAAAAATTTATTTTAAAAACTTAAAAATTTTTTCAATAAAAGCATACAACTTCATTAAAAAAACTGCAAAAACCACCAAAAACACGTAAAGCACAAATTAAAAAAGAAAATTGCAAGTAAGATTGTTCTTTATTTTGTGTTTTTAGATTTTTTTTCTTTAACAGATAAATTAACAAACATTTAAGTTAACATTAAGTCGTTTTGTAATGTAACAAAGGTGAATGAGTATTACTTTTGCTTTGTTTGTTAAGTAAAACTATGAAGTCTATAAATGGATTTTGTATTCCTATAAGTTGCTTGTTAGACTAAATGCTTTTCCCAACGACCATACCACGCTGAATACATCGGTTCTCGTCCGATCACCGAAATTAAGCAGCGTCGGGCGCGGTTAGTACTTAGATGGGGGACCGCTTGGGAACACCGCGTGTTGTTGGCATCCCAACAATTTTTTGTTTTTTTTTTAATAAAAATTTTTAATATAATAAAAAATTGATTTTAAAAACTTAAAAATTTTTTCAGTAAAAGCATACAACTTCATTAAAAAAACTGCAAAAACCACCAAAAACACGTAAGGCACAAATTAAAAAAGAAAATTGCAAGTAAGATTGTTCTTTATTTTGTGTTTTTAGATTTTTTTTTTTTTTTTCTTAAACAGATAAATTAACAAACATTTAAGTTAACATTAAGTCGTTTTGTAATGTAACAAAGGTGAATGAGTATTAGTTTTGCTTTGTTTGTTAAGTAAAACTATGAAGTCTCTAAATGGATTTTGTATTCCTATAAGTTGCTTGTTAGACTAAATGCTTTTGCCAACGACCATACCACGCTGAATACATCGGTTCTCGTCCGATCACCGAAATTAAGCAGCGTCGGGCGCGGTTAGTACTTAGATGGGGGACCGCTTGGGAACACCGCGTGTTGTTGGCATCCCAACAATTTTTTGTTTTTTTTTAATAAAAATTTTTAATATAGTAAAAAATTTATTTTAAAAACTTAAAAATTTTTTCAATAAAAGCATACAACTTCATTAAAAAAACTGCAAAAACCACCAAAAACACGTAAGGCACAAATTAAAAAAGAAAATTGCAAGTAAGATTGTTCTTTATTTTGTGTTTTTAGATTTTTTTTTTTTTTTCTTAAACAGATAAATTAACAAACATTTAAGTTAACATTAAGTCGTTTTGTAATGTAACAAAGGTGAATGAGTATTAGTTTTGCTTTGTTTGTTAAGTAAAACTATGAAGTCTCTAAATGGATTTTGTATTCCTATAAGTTGCTTGTTAGACTAAATGCTTTTGCCAACGACCATACCACGCTGAATACATCGGTTCTCGTCCGATCACCGAAATTAAGCAGCGTCGGGCGCGGTTAGTACTTAGATGGGGGACCGCTTGGGAACACCGCGTGTTGTTGGCATCCCAACAATTTTTTGTTTTTTTATAATAAAAATTTTTAATATAGTAAAAAATTTATTTTAAAAACTTAAAAATTTTTTCAATAAAAGCATACAACTTCATTAAAAAAACTGCAAAAACCACCAAAAACACGTAAGGCACAAATTAAAAAAGAAAATTGCAAGTAAGATTGTTCTTTATTTTGTGTTTTTAGATTTTTTTTTTTTTCTTTAACAGATAAATTAACAAACATTTAAGTTAACATTAAGTCGTTTTGTAATGTAACAAAGGTGAATGAGTATTAGTTTTGCTTTGTTTGTTAAGTAAAACTATGAAGTCTATAAATGGATTTTGTATTCCTATAAGTTGCTTGTTAGACTAAATGCTTTTGCCAACGACCATACCACGCTGAATACATCGGTTCTCGTCCGATCACCGAAATTAAGCAGCGTCGGGCGCGGTTAGTACTTAGATGGGGGACCGCTTGGGAACACCGCGTGTTGTTGGCATCCCAACAATTTTTTGTTTTTTTTTAATAAAAATTTTTAATATAGTAAAAAATTTATTTTAAAAACTTAAAAATTTTTTTAATAAAAGCATACAACTTCATTAAAAAAACTGCAAAAACCACCAAAAACACGTAAGGCACATATTAAAAAAGAAAATTGCAAGTAAGATTGTTCTTTATTTTGTGTTTTTAGATTTTTTTTTTTTTTCTTTAACAGATAAATTAACAAACATTTAAGTTAACATTAAGTCGTTTTGTAATGTAACAAAGGTGAATGAGTATTAGTTTTGCTTTGTTTGTTAAGTAAAACTATGAAGTCTCTAAATGGATTTTGTATTCCTATAAGTTGCTTGTTAGACTAAATGCTTTTGCCAACGACCATACCACGCTGAATACATCGGTTCTCGTCCGATCACCGAAATTAAGCAGCGTCGGGCGCGGTTAGTACTTAGATGGGGGACCGCTTGGGAACACCGCGTGTTGTTGGCATCCCAACAATTTTTTGTTTTTTTTTAATAAAAATTTTTAATATAGTAAAAAATTGATTTTAAAAACTTAAAAATTTTTTCAATAAAAGCATACAACTTCATTAAAAAAACTGCAAAAACCACCAAAAACACGTAAGGCACAAATTAAAAAAGAAAATTGCAAGTAAGATTGTTCTTTATTTTGTGTTTTTAGATTTTTTTTTTTTTTTCTTAAACAGATAAATTAACAAACATTTAAGTTAACATTAAGTCGTTTTGTAATGTAACAAAGGTGAATGAGTATTAGTTTTGCTTTGTTTGTTAAGTAAAACTATGAAGTCTCTAAATGGATTTTGTATTCCTATAAGTTGCTTGTTAGACTAAATGCTTTTGCCAACGACCATACCACGCTGAATACATCGGTTCTCGTCCGATCACCGAAATTAAGCAGCGTCGGGCGCGGTTAGTACTTAGATGGGGGACCGCTTGGGAACACCGCGTGTTGTTGGCATCCCAACAATTTTTTGTTTTTTTTTAATAAAAATTTTTAATATAGTAAAAAATTTATTTTAAAAACTTAAAAATTTTTTCAATAAAAGCATACAACTTCATTAAAAAAACTGCAAAAACCACCAAAAACACGTAAGGCACAAATTAAAAAAGAAAATTGCAAGTAAGATTGTTCTTTATTTTGTGTTTTTAGATTTTTTTTTTTTTTTCTTTAACAGATAAATTAACAAACATTTAAGTTAACATTAAGTCGTTTTGTAATGTAACAAAGGTGAATGAGTATTAGTTTTGCTTTGTTTGTTAAGTAAAACTATGAAGTCTATAAATGGATTTTGTATTCCTATAAGTTGCTTGTTAGACTAAATGCTTTTGCCAACGACCATACCACGCTGAATACATCGGTTCTCGTCCGATCACCGAAATTAAGCAGCGTCGGGCGCGGTTAGTACTTAGATGGGGGACCGCTTGGGAACACCGCGTGTTGTTGGCATCCCAACAATTTTTTGTTTTTTTTTAATAAAAATTTTTAATATAGTAAAAAATTGATTTTAAAAACTTAAAAATTTTTTCAATAAAAGCATACAACTTCATTAAAAAAACTGCAAAAACCACCAAAAACACGTAAGGCACAAATTAAAAAAGAAAATTGCAAGTAAGATTGTTCTTTATTTTGTGTTTTTAGATTTTTTTTTTTTTTTCTTAAACAGATAAATTAACAAACATTTAAGTTAACATTAAGTCGTTTTGTAATGTAACAAAGGTGAATGAGTATTAGTTTTGCTTTGTTTGTTAAGTAAAACTATGAAGTCTCTAAATGGATTTTGTATTCCTATAAGTTGCTTGTTAGACTAAATGCTTTTGCCAACGACCATACCACGCTGAATACATCGGTTCTCGTCCGATCACCGAAATTAAGCAGCGTCGGGCGCGGTTAGTACTTAGATGGGGGACCGCTTGGGAACACCGCGTGTTGTTGGCATCCCAACAATTTTTTGTTTTTTTTTAATAAAAATTTTTAATATAGTAAAAAATTGATTTTAAAAACTTAAAAATTTTTTCAATAAAAGCATACAACTTCATTAAAAAAACTGCAAAAACCACCAAAAACACGTAAGGCACAAATTAAAAAAGAAAATTGCAAGTAAGATTGTTCTTTATTTTGTGTTTTTAGATTTTTTTTTTTTTTTCTTAAACAGATAAATTAACAAACATTTAAGTTAACATTAAGTCGTTTTGTAATGTAACAAAGGTGAATGAGTATTAGTTTTGCTTTGTTTGTTAAGTAAAACTATGAAGTCTCTAAATGGATTTTGTATTCCTATAAGTTGCTTGTTAGACTAAATGCTTTTGCCAACGACCATACCACGCTGAATACATCGGTTCTCGTCCGATCACCGAAATTAAGCAGCGTCGGGCGCGGTTAGTACTTAGATGGCGGACCGCTTAGGAACACCGCGTGTTGTTGGCATCCCAACAATTTTTTGTTTTTTTTTAATAAAAATTTTTAATATAGTAAAAAATTTATTTTAAAAACTTAAAAATTTTTTCAATAAAAGCATACAACTTCATTAAAAAAACTGCAAAAACCACCAAAAACACGTAAGGCACAAATTAAAAAAGAAAATTGCAAGTAAGATTGTTCTTTATTTTGTGTTTTTAGATTTTTTTTTTTTTTTTTCTTTAACAGATAAATTAACAAACATTTAAGTTAACATTAAGTCGTTTTGTAATGTAACAAAGGTGAATGAGTATTAGTTTTGCTTTGTTTGTTAAGTAAAACTATGAAGTCTATAAATGGATTTTGTATTCCTATAAGTTGCTTGTTAGACTAAATGCTTTTGCCAACGACCATACCACGCTGAATACATCGGTTCTCGTCCGATCACCGAAATTAAGCAGCGTCGGGCGCGGTTAGTACTTAGATGGGGGACCGCTTGGGAACACCGCGTGTTGTTGGCATCCCAACAATTTTTTGTTTTTTTTTTAATAAAAATTTTTAATATAATAAAAAATTGATTTTAAAAACTTAAAAATTTTTTCAATAAAAGCATACAACTTCATTAAAAAAACTGCAAAAACCACCAAAAACACGTAAGGCACAAATTAAAAAAGAAAATTGCAAGTAAGATTGTTCTTTATTTTGTGTTTTTAGATTTTTTTTTTTTTTTCTTAAACAGATAAATTAACAAACATTTAAGTTAACATTAAGTCGTTTTGTAATGTAACAAAGGTGAATGAGTATTAGTTTTGCTTTGTTTGTTAAGTAAAACTATGAAGTCTCTAAATGGATTTTGTATTCCTATAAGTTGCTTGTTAGACTAAATGCTTTTGCCAACGACCATACCACGCTGAATACATCGGTTCTCGTCCGATCACCGAAATTAAGCAGCGTCGGGCGCGGTTAGTACTTAGATGGGGGACCGCTTGGGAACACCGCGTGTTGTTGGCATCCCAACAATTTTTTGTTTTTTTTTAATAAAAATTTTTAATATAGTAAAAAATTTATTTTAAAAACTTAAAAATTTTTTCAATAAAAGCATACAACTTCATTAAAAAAACTGCAAAAACCACCAAAAACACGTAAGGCACAAATTAAAAAAGAAAATTGCAAGTAAGATTGTTCTTTATTTTGTGTTTTTAGATTTTTTTTTTTTTTTTTCTTTAACAGATAAATTAACAAACATTTAAGTTAACATTAAGTCGTTTTGTAATGTAACAAAGGTGAATGAGTATTAGTTTTGCTTTGTTTGTTAAGTAAAACTATGAAGTCTATAAATGGATTTTGTATTCCTATAAGTTGCTTGTTAGACTAAATGCTTTTGCCAACGACCATACCACGCTGAATACATCGGTTCTCGTCCGATCACCGAAATTAAGCAGCGTCGGGCGCGGTTAGTACTTAGATGGGGGACCGCTTGGGAACACCGCGTGTTGTTGGCATCCCAACAATTTTTTGTTTTTTTTTTAATAAAAATTTTTAATATAATAAAAAATTGATTTTAAAAACTTAAAAATTTTTTCAGTAAAAGCATACAACTTCATTAAAAAAACTGCAAAAACCACCAAAAACACGTAAGGCACAAATTAAAAAAGAAAATTGCAAGTAAGATTGTTCTTTATTTTGTGTTTTTAGATTTTTTTTTTTTTTTCTTAAACAGATAAATTAACAAACATTTAAGTTAACATTAAGTCGTTTTGTAATGTAACAAAGGTGAATGAGTATTAGTTTTGCTTTGTTTGTTAAGTAAAACTATGAAGTCTCTAAATGGATTTTGTATTCCTATAAGTTGCTTGTTAGACTAAATGCTTTTGCCAACGACCATACCACGCTGAATACATCGGTTCTCGTCCGATCACCGAAATTAAGCAGCGTCGGGCGCGGTTAGTACTTAGATGGGGGACCGCTTGGGAACACCGCGTGTTGTTGGCATCCCAACAATTTTTTGTTTTTTTTTAATAAAAATTTTTAATATAGTAAAAAATTTATTTTAAAAACTTAAAAATTTTTTCAATAAAAGCATACAACTTCATTAAAAAAACTGCAAAAACCACCAAAAACACGTAAGGCACAAATTAAAAAAGAAAATTGCAAGTAAGATTGTTCTTTATTTTGTGTTTTTAGATTTTTTTTTTTTTTTCTTTAACAGATAAATTAACAAACATTTAAGTTAACATTAAGTCGTTTTGTAATGTAACAAAGGTGAATGAGTATTAGTTTTGCTTTGTTTGTTAAGTAAAACTATGAAGTCTATAAATGGATTTTGTATTCCTATAAGTTGCTTGTTAGACTAAATGCTTTTGCCAACGACCATACCACGCTGAATACATCGGTTCTCGTCCGATCACCGAAATTAAGCAGCGTCGGGCGCGGTTAGTACTTAGATGGGGGACCGCTTGGGAACACCGCGTGTTGTTGGCATCCCAACAATTTTTTGTTTTTTTTTAATAAAAATTTTTAATATAGTAAAAAATTGATTTTAAAAACTTAAAAATTTTTTCAATAAAAGCATACAACTTCATTAAAAAAACTGCAAAAACCACCAAAAACACGTAAGGCACAAATTAAAAAAGAAAATTGCAAGTAAGATTGTTCTTTATTTTGTGTTTTTAGATTTTTTTTTTTTTTTCTTAAACAGATAAATTAACAAACATTTAAGTTAACATTAAGTCGTTTTGTAATGTAACAAAGGTGAATGAGTATTAGTTTTGCTTTGTTTGTTAAGTAAAACTATGAAGTCTCTAAATGGATTTTGTATTCCTATAAGTTGCTTGTTAGACTAAATGCTTTTGCCAACGACCATACCACGCTGAATACATCGGTTCTCGTCCGATCACCGAAATTAAGCAGCGTCGGGCGCGGTTAGTACTTAGATGGGGGACCGCTTGGGAACACCGCGTGTTGTTGGCATCCCAACAATTTTTTGTTTTTTTTTAATAAAAATTTTTAATATAGTAAAAAATTGATTTTAAAAACTTAAAAATTTTTTCAATAAAAGCATACAACTTCATTAAAAAAACTGCAAAAACCACCAAAAACACGTAAGGCACAAATTAAAAAAGAAAATTGCAAGTAAGATTGTTCTTTATTTTGTGTTTTTAGATTTTTTTTTTTTTTTCTTTAACAGATAAATTAACAAACATTTAAGTTAACATTAAGTCGTTTTGTAATGTAACAAAGGTGAATGAGTATTAGTTTTGCTTTGTTTGTTAAGTAAAACTATGAAGTCTATAAATGGATTTTGTATTCCTATAAGTTGCTTGTTAGACTAAATGCTTTTGCCAACGACCATACCACGCTGAATACATCGGTTCTCGTCCGATCACCGAAATTAAGCAGCGTCGGGCGCGGTTAGTACTTAGATGGGGGACCGCTTGGGAACACCGCGTGTTGTTGGCATCCCAACAATTTTTTGTTTTTTTTTAATAAAAATTTTTAATATAGTAAAAAATTGATTTTAAAAACTTAAAAATTTTTTCAATAAAAGCATACAACTTCATTAAAAAAACTGCAAAAACCACCAAAAACACGTAAGGCACATATTAAAAAAGAAAATTGCAAGTAAGATTGTTCTTTATTTTGTGTTTTTAGATTTTTTTTTTTTTTCTTTAACAGATAAATTAACAAACATTTAAGTTAACATTAAGTCGTTTTGTAATGTAACAAAGGTGAATGAGTATTAGTTTTGCTTTGTTTGTTAAGTAAAACTATGAAGTCTCTAAATGGATTTTGTATTCCTATAAGTTGCTTGTTAGACTAAATGCTTTTGCCAACGACCATACCACGCTGAATACATCGGTTCTCGTCCGATCACCGAAATTAAGCAGCGTCGGGCGCGGTTAGTACTTAGATGGGGGACCGCTTGGGAACACCGCGTGTTGTTGGCATCCCAACAATTTTTTGTTTTTTTTTAATAAAAATTTTTAATATAGTAAAAAATTTATTTTAAAAACTTAAAAATTTTTTCAATAAAAGCATACAACTTCATTAAAAAAACTGCAAAAACCACCAAAAACACGTAAGGCACAAATTAAAAAAGAAAATTGCAAGTAAGATTGTTCTTTATTTTGTGTTTTTAGATTTTTTTTTTTTTTTTTCTTTAACAGATAAATTAACAAACATTTAAGTTAACATTAAGTCGTTTTGTAATGTAACAAAGGTGAATGAGTATTAGTTTTGCTTTGTTTGTTAAGTAAAACTATGAAGTCTATAAATGGATTTTGTATTCCTATAAGTTGCTTGTTAGACTAAATGCTTTTGCCAACGACCATACCACGCTGAATACATCGGTTCTCGTCCGATCACCGAAATTAAGCAGCGTCGGGCGCGGTTAGTACTTAGATGGGGGACCGCTTGGGAACACCGCGTGTTGTTGGCATCCCAACAATTTTTTGTTTTTTTTTTAATAAAAATTTTTAATATAATAAAAAATTGATTTTAAAAACTTAAAAATTTTTTCAGTAAAAGCATACAACTTCATTAAAAAAACTGCAAAAACCACCAAAAACACGTAAGGCACAAATTAAAAAAGAAAATTGCAAGTAAGATTGTTCTTTATTTTGTGTTTTTAGATTTTTTTTTTTTTTTTCTTAAACAGATAAATTAACAAACATTTAAGTTAACATTAAGTCGTTTTGTAATGTAACAAAGGTGAATGAGTATTAGTTTTGCTTTGTTTGTTAAGTAAAACTATGAAGTCTCTAAATGGATTTTGTATTCCTATAAGTTGCTTGTTAGACTAAATGCTTTTGCCAACGACCATACCACGCTGAATACATCGGTTCTCGTCCGATCACCGAAATTAAGCAGCGTCGGGCGCGGTTAGTACTTAGATGGGGGACCGCTTGGGAACACCGCGTGTTGTTGGCATCCCAACAATTTTTTGTTTTTTTTTAATAAAAATTTTTAATATAGTAAAAAATTTATTTTAAAAACTTAAAAATTTTTTCAATAAAAGCATACAACTTCATTAAAAAAACTGCAAAAACCACCAAAAACACGTAAGGCACAAATTAAAAAAGAAAATTGCAAGTAAGATTGTTCTTTATTTTGTGTTTTTAGATTTTTTTTTTTTTTTCTTAAACAGATAAATTAACAAACATTTAAGTTAACATTAAGTCGTTTTGTAATGTAACAAAGGTGAATGAGTATTAGTTTTGCTTTGTTTGTTAAGTAAAACTATGAAGTCTCTAAATGGATTTTGTATTCCTATAAGTTGCTTGTTAGACTAAATGCTTTTGCCAACGACCATACCACGCTGAATACATCGGTTCTCGTCCGATCACCGAAATTAAGCAGCGTCGGGCGCGGTTAGTACTTAGATGGGGGACCGCTTGGGAACACCGCGTGTTGTTGGCATCCCAACAATTTTTTGTTTTTTTTTAATAAAAATTTTTAATATAGTAAAAAATTGATTTTAAAAACTTAAAAATTTTTTCAATAAAAGCATACAACTTCATTAAAAAAACTGCAAAAACCACCAAAAACACGTAAGGCACAAATTAAAAAAGAAAATTGCAAGTAAGATTGTTCTTTATTTTGTGTTTTTAGATTTTTTTTTTTTTTTCTTTAACAGATAAATTAACAAACATTTAAGTTAACATTAAGTCGTTTTGTAATGTAACAAAGGTGAATGAGTATTAGTTTTGCTTTGTTTGTTAAGTAAAACTATGAAGTCTATAAATGGATTTTGTATTCCTATAAGTTGCTTGTTAGACTAAATGCTTTTGCCAACGACCATACCACGCTGAATACATCGGTTCTCGTCCGATCACCGAAATTAAGCAGCGTCGGGCGCGGTTAGTACTTAGATGGGGGACCGCTTGGGAACACCGCGTGTTGTTGGCATCCCAACAATTTTTTGTTTTTTTTTAATAAAAATTTTTAATATAGTAAAAAATTGATTTTAAAAACTTAAAAATTTTTTCAATAAAAGCATACAACTTCATTAAAAAAACTGCAAAAACCACCAAAAACACGTAAGGCACATATTAAAAAAGAAAATTGCAAGTAAGATTGTTCTTTATTTTGTGTTTTTAGATTTTTTTTTTTTTTCTTTAACAGATAAATTAACAAACATTTAAGTTAACATTAAGTCGTTTTGTAATGTAACAAAGGTGAATGAGTATTAGTTTTGCTTTGTTTGTTAAGTAAAACTATGAAGTCTCTAAATGGATTTTGTATTCCTATAAGTTGCTTGTTAGACTAAATGCTTTTGCCAACGACCATACCACGCTGAATACATCGGTTCTCGTCCGATCACCGAAATTAAGCAGCGTCGGGCGCGGTTAGTACTTAGATGGGGGACCGCTTGGGAACACCGCGTGTTGTTGGCATCCCAACAATTTTTTGTTTTTTTTTAATAAAAATTTTTAATATAGTAAAAAATTTATTTTAAAAACTTAAAAATTTTTTCAATAAAAGCATACAACTTCATTAAAAAAACTGCAAAAACCACCAAAAACACGTAAGGCACAAATTAAAAAAGAAAATTGCAAGTAAGATTGTTCTTTATTTTGTGTTTTTAGATTTTTTTTTTTTTTTTTCTTTAACAGATAAATTAACAAACATTTAAGTTAACATTAAGTCGTTTTGTAATGTAACAAAGGTGAATGAGTATTAGTTTTGCTTTGTTTGTTAAGTAAAACTATGAAGTCTATAAATGGATTTTGTATTCCTATAAGTTGCTTGTTAGACTAAATGCTTTTGCCAACGACCATACCACGCTGAATACATCGGTTCTCGTCCGATCACCGAAATTAAGCAGCGTCGGGCGCGGTTAGTACTTAGATGGGGGACCGCTTGGGAACACCGCGTGTTGTTGGCATCCCAACAATTTTTTGTTTTTTTTTTAATAAAAATTTTTAATATAATAAAAAATTGATTTTAAAAACTTAAAAATTTTTTCAGTAAAAGCATACAACTTCATTAAAAAAACTGCAAAAACCACCAAAAACACGTAAGGCACAAATTAAAAAAGAAAATTGCAAGTAAGATTGTTCTTTATTTTGTGTTTTTAGATTTTTTTTTTTTTTTTCTTAAACAGATAAATTAACAAACATTTAAGTTAACATTAAGTCGTTTTGTAATGTAACAAAGGTGAATGAGTATTAGTTTTGCTTTGTTTGTTAAGTAAAACTATGAAGTCTCTAAATGGATTTTGTATTCCTATAAGTTGCTTGTTAGACTAAATGCTTTTGCCAACGACCATACCACGCTGAATACATCGGTTCTCGTCCGATCACCGAAATTAAGCAGCGTCGGGCGCGGTTAGTACTTAGATGGGGGACCGCTTGGGAACACCGCGTGTTGTTGGCATCCCAACAATTTTTTGTTTTTTTTTAATAAAAATTTTTAATATAGTAAAAAATTTATTTTAAAAACTTAAAAATTTTTTCAATAAAAGCATACAACTTCATTAAAAAAACTGCAAAAACCACCAAAAACACGTAAGGCACAAATTAAAAAAGAAAATTGCAAGTAAGATTGTTCTTTATTTTGTGTTTTTAGATTTTTTTTTTTTTTTTTCTTAAACAGATAAATTAACAAACATTTAAGTTAACATTAAGTCGTTTTGTAATGTAACAAAGGTGAATGAGTATTAGTTTTGCTTTGTTTGTTAAGTAAAACTATGAAGTCTATAAATGGATTTTGTATTCCTATAAGTTGCTTGTTAGACTAAATGCTTTTGCCAACGACCATACCACGCTGAATACATCGGTTCTCGTCCGATCACCGAAATTAAGCAGCGTCGGGCGCGGTTAGTACTTAGATGGGGGACCGCTTGGGAACACCGCGTGTTGTTGGCATCCCAACAATTTTTTGTTTTTTTTTTAATAAAAATTTTTAATATAATAAAAAATTGATTTTAAAAACTTAAAAATTTTTTCAGTAAAAGCATACAACTTCATTAAAAAAACTGCAAAAACCACCAAAAACACGTAAGGCACAAATTAAAAAAGAAAATTGCAAGTAAGATTGTTCTTTATTTTGTGTTTTTAGATTTTTTTTTTTTTTTTCTTAAACAGATAAATTAACAAACATTTAAGTTAACATTAAGTCGTTTTGTAATGTAACAAAGGTGAATGAGTATTAGTTTTGCTTTGTTTGTTAAGTAAAACTATGAAGTCTCTAAATGGATTTTGTATTCCTATAAGTTGCTTGTTAGACTAAATGCTTTTGCCAACGACCATACCACGCTGAATACATCGGTTCTCGTCCGATCACCGAAATTAAGCAGCGTCGGGCGCGGTTAGTACTTAGATGGGGGACCGCTTGGGAACACCGCGTGTTGTTGGCATCCCAACAATTTTTTGTTTTTTTTTAATAAAAATTTTTAATATAGTAAAAAATTTATTTTAAAAACTTAAAAATTTTTTCAATAAAAGCATACAACTTCATTAAAAAAACTGCAAAAACCACCAAAAACACGTAAGGCACAAATTAAAAAAGAAAATTGCAAGTAAGATTGTTCTTTATTTTGTGTTTTTAGATTTTTTTTTTTTTTTCTTTAACAGATAAATTAACAAACATTTAAGTTAACATTAAGTCGTTTTGTAATGTAACAAAGGTGAATGAGTATTAGTTTTGCTTTGTTTGTTAAGTAAAACTATGAAGTCTATAAATGGATTTTGTATTCCTATAAGTTGCTTGTTAGACTAAATGCTTTTGCCAACGACCATACCACGCTGAATACATCGGTTCTCGTCCGATCACCGAAATTAAGCAGCGTCGGGCGCGGTTAGTACTTAGATGGGGGACCGCTTGGGAACACCGCGTGTTGTTGGCATCCCAACAATTTTTTGTTTTTTTTTAATAAAAATTTTTAATATAGTAAAAAATTGATTTTAAAAACTTAAAAATTTTTTCAATAAAAGCATACAACTTCATTAAAAAAACTGCAAAAACCACCAAAAACACGTAAGGCACAAATTAAAAAAGAAAATTGCAAGTAAGATTGTTCTTTATTTTGTGTTTTTAGATTTTTTTTTTTTTTTCTTAAACAGATAAATTAACAAACATTTAAGTTAACATTAAGTCGTTTTGTAATGTAACAAAGGTGAATGAGTATTAGTTTTGCTTTGTTTGTTAAGTAAAACTATGAAGTCTCTAAATGGATTTTGTATTCCTATAAGTTGCTTGTTAGACTAAATGCTTTTGCCAACGACCATACCACGCTGAATACATCGGTTCTCGTCCGATCACCGAAATTAAGCAGCGTCGGGCGCGGTTAGTACTTAGATGGGGGACCGCTTGGGAACACCGCGTGTTGTTGGCATCCCAACAATTTTTTGTTTTTTTTTAATAAAAATTTTTAATATAGTAAAAAATTTATTTTAAAAACTTAAAAATTTTTTCAATAAAAGCATACAACTTCATTAAAAAAACTGCAAAAACCACCAAAAACACGTAAGGCACAAATTAAAAAAGAAAATTGCAAGTAAGATTGTTCTTTATTTTGTGTTTTTAGATTTTTTTTTTTTTTCTTTAACAGATAAATTAACAAACATTTAAGTTAACATTAAGTCGTTTTGTAATGTAACAAAGGTGAATGAGTATTAGTTTTGCTTTGTTTGTTAAGTAAAACTATGAAGTCTATAAATGGATTTTGTATTCCTATAAGTTGCTTGTTAGACTAAATGCTTTTGCCAACGACCATACCACGCTGAATACATCGGTTCTCGTCCGATCACCGAAATTAAGCAGCGTCGGGCGCGGTTAGTACTTAGATGGGGGACCGCTTGGGAACACCGCGTGTTGTTGGCATCCCAACAATTTTTTGTTTTTTTTTAATAAAAATTTTTAATATAGTAAAAAATTGATTTTAAAAACTTAAAAATTTTTTCAATAAAAGCATACAACTTCATTAAAAAAACTGCAAAAACCACCAAAAACACGTAAGGCACAAATTAAAAAAGAAAATTGCAAGTAAGATTGCTCTTTATTTTGTGTTTTTAGATTTTTTTTTTTTTTTCTTAAACAGATAAATTAACAAACATTTAAGTTAACATTAAGTCGTTTTGTAATGTAACAAAGGTGAATGAGTATTAGTTTTGCTTTGTTTGTTAAGTAAAACTATGAAGTCTCTAAATGGATTTTGTATTCCTATAAGTTGCTTGTTAGACTAAATGCTTTTGCCAACGACCATACCACGCTGAATACATCGGTTCTCGTCCGATCACCGAAATTAAGCAGCGTCGGGCGCGGTTAGTACTTAGATGGGGGACCGCTTGGGAACACCGCGTGTTGTTGGCATCCCAACAATTTTTTGTTTTTTTTTAATAAAAATTTTTAATATAGTAAAAAATTTATTTTAAAAACTTAAAAATTTTTTTAATAAAAGCATACAACTTCATTAAAAAAACTGCAAAAACCACCAAAAACACGTAAGGCACATATTAAAAAAGAAAATTGCAAGTAAGATTGTTCTTTATTTTGTGTTTTTAGATTTTTTTTTTTTTTCTTTAACAGATAAATTAACAAACATTTAAGTTAACATTAAGTCGTTTTGTAATGTAACAAAGGTGAATGAGTATTAGTTTTGCTTTGTTTGTTAAGTAAAACTATGAAGTCTCTAAATGGATTTTGTATTCCTATAAGTTGCTTGTTAGACTAAATGCTTTTGCCAACGACCATACCACGCTGAATACATCGGTTCTCGTCCGATCACCGAAATTAAGCAGCGTCGGGCGCGGTTAGTACTTAGATGGGGGACCGCTTGGGAACACCGCGTGTTGTTGGCATCCCAACAATTTTTTGTTTTTTTTTAATAAAAATTTTTAATATAGTAAAAAATTTATTTTAAAAACTTAAAAATTTTTTCAATAAAAGCATACAACTTCATTAAAAAAACTGCAAAAACCACCAAAAACACGTAAGGCACAAATTAAAAAAGAAAATTGCAAGTAAGATTGTTCTTTATTTTGTGTTTTTAGATTTTTTTTTTTTTTTTTCTTTAACAGATAAATTAACAAACATTTAAGTTAACATTAAGTCGTTTTGTAATGTAACAAAGGTGAATGAGTATTAGTTTTGCTTTGTTTGTTAAGTAAAACTATGAAGTCTATAAATGGATTTTGTATTCCTATAAATTGCTTGTTAGACTAAATGCTTTTGCCAACGACCATACCACGCTGAATACATCGGTTCTCGTCCGATCACCGAAATTAAGCAGCGTCGGGCGCGGTTAGTACTTAGATGGGGGACCGCTTGGGAACACCGCGTGTTGTTGGCATCCCAACAATTTTTTGTTTTTTTTTTAATAAAAATTTTTAATATAATAAAAAATTGATTTTAAAAACTTAAAAATTTTTTCAGTAAAAGCATACAACTTCATTAAAAAAACTGCAAAAACCACCAAAAACACGTAAGGCACAAATTAAAAAAGAAAATTGCAAGTAAGATTGTTCTTTATTTTGTGTTTTTAGATTTTTTTTTTTTTTTTCTTAAACAGATAAATTAACAAACATTTAAGTTAACATTAAGTCGTTTTGTAATGTAACAAAGGTGAATGAGTATTAGTTTTGCTTTGTTTGTTAAGTAAAACTATGAAGTCTCTAAATGGATTTTGTATTCCTATAAGTTGCTTGTTAGACTAAATGCTTTTGCCAACGACCATACCACGCTGAATACATCGGTTCTCGTCCGATCACCGAAATTAAGCAGCGTCGGGCGCGGTTAGTACTTAGATGGGGGACCGCTTGGGAACACCGCGTGTTGTTGGCATCCCAACAATTTTTTGTTTTTTTTTAATAAAAATTTTTAATATAGTAAAAAATTTATTTTAAAAACTTAAAAATTTTTTCAATAAAAGCATACAACTTCATTAAAAAAACTGCAAAAACCACCAAAAACACGTAAGGCACAAATTAAAAAAGAAAATTGCAAGTAAGATTGTTCTTTATTTTGTGTTTTTAGATTTTTTTTTTTTTTTCTTTAACAGATAAATTAACAAACATTTAAGTTAACATTAAGTCGTTTTGTAATGTAACAAAGGTGAATGAGTATTAGTTTTGCTTTGTTTGTTAAGTAAAACTATGAAGTCTATAAATGGATTTTGTATTCCTATAAGTTGCTTGTTAGACTAAATGCTTTTGCCAACGACCATACCACGCTGAATACATCGGTTCTCGTCCGATCACCGAAATTAAGCAGCGTCGGGCGCGGTTAGTACTTAGATGGGGGACCGCTTGGGAACACCGCGTGTTGTTGGCATCCCAACAATTTTTTGTTTTTTTTTAATAAAAATTTTTAATATAGTAAAAAATTTATTTTAAAAACTTAAAAATTTTTTCAATAAAAGCATACAACTTCATTAAAAAAACTGCAAAAACCACCAAAAACACGTAAGGCACAAATTAAAAAAGAAAATTGCAAGTAAGATTGTTCTTTATTTTGTGTTTTTAGATTTTTTTTTTTTTTCTTTAACAGATAAATTAACAAACATTTAAGTTAACATTAAGTCGTTTTGTAATGTAACAAAGGTGAATGAGTATTAGTTTTGCTTTGTTTGTTAAGTAAAACTATGAAGTCTCTAAATGGATTTTGTATTCCTATAAGTTGCTTGTTAGACTAAATGCTTTTGCCAACGACCATACCACGCTGAATACATCGGTTCTCGTCCGATCACCGAAATTAAGCAGCGTCGGGCGCGGTTAGTACTTAGATGGGGGACCGCTTGGGAACACCGCGTGTTGTTGGCATCCCAACAATTTTTTGTTTTTTTTTAATAAAAATTTTTAATATAGTAAAAAATTTATTTTAAAAACTTAAAAATTTTTTCAATAAAAGCATACAACTTCATTAAAAAAACTGCAAAAACCACCAAAAACACGTAAGGCACAAATTAAAAAAGAAAATTGCAAGTAAGATTGTTCTTTATTTTGTGTTTTTAGATTTTTTTTTTTTTTTTTCTTTAACAGATAAATTAACAAACATTTAAGTTAACATTAAGTCGTTTTGTAATGTAACAAAGGTGAATGAGTATTAGTTTTGCTTTGTTTGTTAAGTAAAACTATGAAGTCTATAAATGGATTTTGTATTCCTATAAGTTGCTTGTTAGACTAAATGCTTTTGCCAACGACCATACCACGCTGAATACATCGGTTCTCGTCCGATAACCGAAATTAAGCAGCGTCGGGCGCGGTTAGTACTTAGATGGGGGACCGCTTGGGAACACCGCGTGTTGTTGGCATCCCAACAATTTTTTGTTTTTTTTTAATAAAAATTTTTAATATAGTAAAAAATTGATTTTAAAAACTTAAAAATTTTTTCAATAAAAGCATACAACTTCATTAAAAAAACTGCAAAAACCACCAAAAACACGTAAGGCACAAATTAAAAAAGAAAATTGCAAGTAAGATTGTTCTTTATTTTGTGTTTTTAGATTTTTTTTTTTTTTTCTTAAACAGATAAATTAACAAACATTTAAGTTAACATTAAGTCGTTTTGTAATGTAACAAAGGTGAATGAGTATTAGTTTTGCTTTGTTTGTTAAGTAAAACTATGAAGTCTCTAAATGGATTTTGTATTCCTATAAGTTGCTTGTTAGACTAAATGCTTTTGCCAACGACCATACCACGCTGAATACATCGGTTCTCGTCCGATCACCGAAATTAAGCAGCGTCGGGCGCGGTTAGTACTTAGATGGGGGACCGCTTGGGAACACCGCGTGTTGTTGGCATCCCAACAATTTTTTGTTTTTTTTTTAATAAAAATTTTTAATATAATAAAAAATTGATTTTAAAAACTTAAAAATTTTTTCAATAAAAGCATACAACTTCATTAAAAAAACTGCAAAAACCACCAAAAACACGTAAGGCACAAATTAAAAAAGAAAATTGCAAGTAAGATTGTTCTTTATTTTGTGTTTTTAGATTTTTTTTTTTTTTTCTTAAACAGATAAATTAACAAACATTTAAGTTAACATTAAGTCGTTTTGTAATGTAACAAAGGTTAATGAGTATTAGTTTTGCTTTGTTTGTTAAGTAAAACTATGAAGTCTCTAAATGGATTTTGTATTCCTATAAGTTGCTTGTTAGACTAAATGCTTTTGCCAACGACCATACCACGCTGAATACATCGGTTCTCGTCCGATCACCGAAATTAAGCAGCGTCGGGCGCGGTTAGTACTTAGATGGGGGACCGCTTGGGAACACCGCGTGGTTGTTGGCATCCCAACAATTTTTTGTTTTTTTTTAATAAAAATTTTTAATATAGTAAAAAATTGATTTTAAAAACTTAAAAATTTTTTCAATAAAAGCATACAACTTCATTAAAAAAACTGCAAAAACCACCAAAAACACGTAAGGCACAAATTAAAAAAGAAAATTGCAAGTAAGATTGTTCTTTATTTTGTGTTTTTAGATTTTTTTTTTTTTTTCTTAAACAGATAAATTAACAAACATTTAAGTTAACATTAAGTCGTTTTGTAATGTAACAAAGGTGAATGAGTATTAGTTTTGCTTTGTTTGTTAAGTAAAACTATGAAGTCTCTAAATGGATTTTGTATTCCTATAAGTTGCTTGTTAGACTAAATGCTTTTGCCAACGACCATACCACGCTGAATACATCGGTTCTCGTCCGATCACCGAAATTAAGCAGCGTCGGGCGCGGTTAGTACTTAGATGGGGGACCGCTTGGGAACACCGCGTGTTGTTGGCATCCCAACAATTTTTTGTTTTTTTTTAATAAAAATTTTTAATATAGTAAAAAATTTATTTTAAAAACTTAAAAATTTTTTCAATAAAAGCATACAACTTCATTAAAAAAAACTGCAAAAACCACCAAAAACACGTAAGGCACAAATTAAAAAAGAAAATTGCAAGTAAGATTGTTCTTTATTTTGTGTTTTTAGATTTTTTTTTTTTTTCTTTAACAGATAAATTAACAAACATTTAAGTTAACATTAAGTCGTTTTGTAATGTAACAAAGGTGAATGAGTATTAGTTTTGCTTTGTTTGTTAAGTAAAACTATGAAGTCTAAAAATGGATTTTGTATTCCTATAAGTTGCTTGTTAGACTAAATGCTTTTGCCAACGACCATACCACGCTGAATACATCGGTTCTCGTCCGATCACCGAAATTAAGCAGCGTCGGGCGCGGTTAGTACTTAGATGGGGGACCGCTTGGGAACACCGCGTGTTGTTGGCATCCCAACAATTTTTTGTTTTTTTTTAATAAAAATTTTTAATATAGTAAAAAATTTATTTTAAAAACTTAAAAATTTTTTTAATAAAAGCATACAACTTCATTAAAAAAACTGCAAAAACCACCAAAAACACGTAAGGCACATATTAAAAAAGAAAATTGCAAGTAAGATTGTTCTTTATTTTGTGTTTTTAGATTTTTTTTTTTTTTCTTTAACAGATAAATTAACAAACATTTAAGTTAACATTAAGTCGTTTTGTAATGTAACAAAGGTGAATGAGTATTAGTTTTGCTTTGTTTGTTAAGTAAAACTATGAAGTCTCTAAATGGATTTTGTATTCCTATAAGTTGCTTGTTAGACTAAATGCTTTTGCCAACGACCATACCACGCTGAATACATCGGTTCTCGTCCGATCACCGAAATTAAGCAGCGTCGGGCGCGGTTAGTACTTAGATGGGGGACCGCTTGGGAACACCGCGTGTTGTTGGCATCCCAACAATTTTTTGTTTTTTTTTAATAAAAATTTTTAATATAGTAAAAAATTTATTTTAAAAACTTAAAAATTTTTTCAATAAAAGCATACAACTTCATTAAAAAAACTGCAAAAACCACCAAAAACACGTAAGGCACAAATTAAAAAAGAAAATTGCAAGTAAGATTGTTCTTTATTTTGTGTTTTTAGATTTTTTTTTTTTTTTTTCTTTAACAGATAAATTAACAAACATTTAAGTTAACATTAAGTCGTTTTGTAATGTAACAAAGGTGAATGAGTATTAGTTTTGCTTTGTTTGTTAAGTAAAACTATGAAGTCTATAAATGGATTTTGTATTCCTATAAGTTGCTTGTTAGACTAAATGCTTTTGCCAACGACCATACCACGCTGAATACATCGGTTCTCGTCCGATCACCGAAATTAAGCAGCGTCGGGCGCGGTTAGTACTTAGATGGGGGACCGCTTGGGAACACCGCGTGTTGTTGGCATCCCAACAATTTTTTGTTTTTTTTTTAATAAAAATTTTTAATATAATAAAAAATTGATTTTAAAAACTTAAAAATTTTTTCAGTAAAAGCATACAACTTCATTAAAAAAACTGCAAAAACCACCAAAAACACGTAAGGCACAAATTAAAAAAGAAAATTGCAAGTAAGATTGTTCTTTATTTTGTGTTTTTAGATTTTTTTTTTTTTTCTTAAACAGATAAATTAACAAACATTTAAGTTAACATTAAGTCGTTTTGTAATGTAACAAAGGTGAATGAGTATTAGTTTTGCTTTGTTTGTTAAGTAAAACTATGAAGTCTCTAAATGGATTTTGTATTCCTATAAGTTGCTTGTTAGACTAAATGCTTTTGCCAACGACCATACCACGCTGAATACATCGGTTCTCGTCCGATCACCGAAATTAAGCAGCGTCGGGCGCGGTTAGTACTTAGATGGGGGACCGCTTGGGAACACCGCGTGTTGTTGGCATCCCAACAATTTTTTGTTTTTTTTTAATAAAAATTTTTAATATAGTAAAAAATTTATTTTAAAAACTTAAAAATTTTTTCAATAAAAGCATACAACTTCATTAAAAAAACTGCAAAAACCACCAAAAACACGTAAGGCACAAATTAAAAAAGAAAATTGCAAGTAAGATTGTTCTTTATTTTGTGTTTTTAGATTTTTTTTTTTTTTCTTTAACAGATAAATTAACAAACATTTAAGTTAACATTAAGTCGTTTTGTAATGTAACAAAGGTGAATGAGTATTAGTTTTGCTTTGTTTGTTAAGTAAAACTATGAAGTCTATAAATGGATTTTGTATTCCTATAAGTTGCTTGTTAGACTAAATGCTTTTGCCAACGACCATACCACGCTGAATACATCGGTTCTCGTCCGATCACCGAAATTAAGCAGCGTCGGGCGCGGTTAGTACTTAGATGGGGGACCGCTTGGGAACACCGCGTGTTGTTGGCATCCCAACAATTTTTTGTTTTTTTTTAATAAAAATTTTTAATATAGTAAAAAATTGATTTTAAAAACTTAAAAATTTTTTCAATAAAAGCATACAACTTCATTAAAAAAACTGCAAAAACCACCAAAAACACGTAAGGCACAAATTAAAAAAGAAAATTGCAAGTAAGATTGTTCTTTATTTTGTGTTTTTAGATTTTTTTTTTTTTTTCTTAAACAGATAAATTAACAAACATTTAAGTTAACATTAAGTCGTTTTGTAATGTAACAAAGGTGAATGAGTATTAGTTTTGCTTTGTTTGTTAAGTAAAACTATGAAGTCTCTAAATGGATTTTGTATTCCTATAAGTTGCTTGTTAGACTAAATGCTTTTGCCAACGACCATACCACGCTGAATACATCGGTTCTCGTCCGATCACCGAAATTAAGCAGCGTCGGGCGCGGTTAGTACTTAGATGGGGGACCGCTTGGGAACACCGCGTGTTGTTGGCATCCCAACAATTTTTTGTTTTTTTTTAATAAAAATTTTTAATATAGTAAAAAATTTATTTTAAAAACTTAAAAATTTTTTCAATAAAAGCATACAACTTCATTAAAAAAACTGCAAAAACCACCAAAAACACGTAAGGCACAAATTAAAAAAGAAAATTGCAAGTAAGATTGTTCTTTATTTTGTGTTTTTAGATTTTTTTTTTTTTTCTTTAACAGATAAATTAACAAACATTTAAGTTAACATTAAGTCGTTTTGTAATGTAACAAAGGTGAATGAGTATTAGTTTTGCTTTGTTTGTTAAGTAAAACTATGAAGTCTATAAATGGATTTTGTATTCCTATAAGTTGCTTGTTAGACTAAATGCTTTTGCCAACGACCATACCACGCTGAATACATCGGTTCTCGTCCGATCACCGAAATTAAGCAGCGTCGGGCGCGGTTAGTACTTAGATGGGGGACCGCTTGGGAACACCGCGTGTTGTTGGCATCCCAACAATTTTTTGTTTTTTTTTAATAAAAATTTTTAATATAGTAAAAAATTTATTTTAAAAACTTAAAAATTTTTTTAATAAAAGCATACAACTTCATTAAAAAAACTGCAAAAACCACCAAAAACACGTAAGGCACATATTAAAAAAGAAAATTGCAAGTAAGATTGTTCTTTATTTTGTGTTTTTAGATTTTTTTTTTTTTTCTTTAACAGATAAATTAACAAACATTTAAGTTAACATTAAGTCGTTTTGTAATGTAACAAAGGTGAATGAGTATTAGTTTTGCTTTGTTTGTTAAGTAAAACTATGAAGTCTCTAAATGGATTTTGTATTCCTATAAGTTGCTTGTTAGACTAAATGCTTTTGCCAACGACCATACCACGCTGAATACATCGGTTCTCGTCCGATCACCGAAATTAAGCAGCGTCGGGCGCGGTTAGTACTTAGATGGGGGACCGCTTGGGAACACCGCGTGTTGTTGGCATCCCAACAATTTTTTGTTTTTTTTTAATAAAAATTTTTAATATAGTAAAAAATTTATTTTAAAAACTTAAAAATTTTTTCAATAAAAGCATACAACTTCATTAAAAAAACTGCAAAAACCACCAAAAACACGTAAGGCACAAATTAAAAAAGAAAATTGCAAGTAAGATTGTTCTTTATTTTGTGTTTTTAGATTTTTTTTTTTTTTTCTTTAACAGATAAATTAACAAACATTTAAGTTAACATTAAGTCGTTTTGTAATGTAACAAAGGTGAATGAGTATTAGTTTTGCTTTGTTTGTTAAGTAAAACTATGAAGTCTATAAATGGATTTTGTATTCCTATAAGTTGCTTGTTAGACTAAATGCTTTTGCCAACGACCATACCACGCTGAATACATCGGTTCTCGTCCGATCACCGAAATTAAGCAGCGTCGGGCGCGGTTAGTACTTAGATGGGGGACCGCTTGGGAACACCGCGTGTTGTTGGCATCCCAACAATTTTTTGTTTTTTTTTAATAAAAATTTTTAATATAGTAAAAAATTGATTTTAAAAACTTAAAAATTTTTTCAATAAAAGCATACAACTTCATTAAAAAAACTGCAAAAACCACCAAAAACACGTAAGGCACAAATTAAAAAAGAAAATTGCAAGTAAGATTGTTCTTTATTTTGTGTTTTTAGATTTTTTTTTTTTTTCTTAAACAGATAAATTAACAAACATTTAAGTTAACATTAAGTCGTTTTGTAATGTAACAAAGGTGAATGAGTATTAGTTTTGCTTTGTTTGTTAAGTAAAACTATGAAGTCTCTAAATGGATTTTGTATTCCTATAAGTTGCTTGTTAGACTAAATGCTTTTGCCAACGACCATACCACGCTGAATACATCGGTTCTCGTCCGATCACCGAAATTAAGCAGCGTCGGGCGCGGTTAGTACTTAGATGGGGGACCGCTTGGGAACACCGCGTGTTGTTGGCATCCCAACAATTTTTTGTTTTTTTTTAATAAAAATTTTTAATATAGTAAAAAATTTATTTTAAAAACTTAAAAATTTTTTCAATAAAAGCATACAACTTCATTAAAAAAACTGCAAAAACCACCAAAAACACGTAAGGCACAAATTAAAAAAGAAAATTGCAAGTAAGATTGTTCTTTATTTTGTGTTTTTAGATTTTTTTTTTTTTTTCTTAAACAGATAAATTAACAAACATTTAAGTTAACATTAAGTCGTTTTGTAATGTAACAAAGGTGAATGAGTATTAGTTTTGCTTTGTTTGTTAAGTAAAACTATGAAGTCTCTAAATGGATTTTGTATTCCTATAAGTTGCTTGTTAGACTAAATGCTTTTGCCAACGACCATACCACGCTGAATACATCGGTTCTCGTCCGATCACCGAAATTAAGCAGCGTCGGGCGCGGTTAGTACTTAGATGGGGGACCGCTTGGGAACACCGCGTGTTGTTGGCATCCCAACAATTTTTTGTTTTTTTTTAATAAAAATTTTTAATATAGTAAAAAATTTATTTTAAAAACTTAAAAATTTTTTCAATAAAAGCATACAACTTCATTAAAAAAACTGCAAAAACCACCAAAAACACGTAAGGCACAAATTAAAAAAGAAAATTGCAAGTAAGATTGTTCTTTATTTTGTGTTTTTAGATTTTTTTTTTTTTTCTTAAACAGATAAATTAACAAACATTTAAGTTAACATTAAGTCGTTTTGTAATGTAACAAAGGTGAATGAGTATTAGTTTTGCTTTGTTTGTTAAGTAAAACTATGAAGTCTATAAATGGATTTTGTATTCCTATAAGTTGCTTGTTAGACTAAATGCTTTTGCCAACGACCATACCACGCTGAATACATCGGTTCTCGTCCGATCACCGAAATTAAGCAGCGTCGGGCGCGGTTAGTACTTAGATGGGGGACCGCTTGGGAACACCGCGTGTTGTTGGCATCCCAACAATTTTTTGTTTTTTTTTAATAAAAATTTTTAATATAGTAAAAAATTTATTTTAAAAACTTAAAAATTTTTTTAATAAAAGCATACAACTTCATTAAAAAAACTGCAAAAACCACCAAAAACACGTAAGGCACATATTAAAAAAGAAAATTGCAAGTAAGATTGTTCTTTATTTTGTGTTTTTAGATTTTTTTTTTTTTTCTTTAACAGATAAATTAACAAACATTTAAGTTAACATTAAGTCGTTTTGTAATGTAACAAAGGTGAATGAGTATTAGTTTTGCTTTGTTTGTTAAGTAAAACTATGAAGTCTCTAAATGGATTTTGTATTCCTATAAGTTGCTTGTTAGACTAAATGCTTTTGCCAACGACCATACCACGCTGAATACATCGGTTCTCGTCCGATCACCGAAATTAAGCAGCGTCGGGCGCGGTTAGTACTTAGATGGGGGACCGCTTGGGAACACCGCGTGTTGTTGGCATCCCAACAATTTTTTGTTTTTTTTTAATAAAAATTTTTAATATAGTAAAAAATTTATTTTAAAAACTTAAAAATTTTTTCAATAAAAGCATACAACTTCATTAAAAAAACTGCAAAAACCACCAAAAACACGTAAGGCACAAATTAAAAAAGAAAATTGCAAGTAAGATTGTTCTTTATTTTGTGTTTTTAGATTTTTTTTTTTTTTTCTTTAACAGATAAATTAACAAACATTTAAGTTAACATTAAGTCGTTTTGTAATGTAACAAAGGTGAATGAGTATTAGTTTTGCTTTGTTTGTTAAGTAAAACTATGAAGTCTATAAATGGATTTTGTATTCCTATAAGTTGCTTGTTAGACTAAATGCTTTTGCCAACGACCATACCACGCTGAATACATCGGTTCTCGTCCGATCACCGAAATTAAGCAGCGTCGGGCGCGGTTAGTACTTAGATGGGGGACCGCTTGGGAACACCGCGTGTTGTTGGCATCCCAACAATTTTTTGTTTTTTTTTAATAAAAATTTTTAATATAGTAAAAAATTGATTTTAAAAACTTAAAAATTTTTCCAATAAAAGCATACAACTTCATTAAAAAAACTGCAAAAACCACCAAAAACACGTAAGGCACAAATTAAAAAAGAAAATTGCAAGTAAGATTGCTCTTTATTTTGTGTTTTTAGATTTTTTTTTTTTTTCTTAAACAGATAAATTAACAAACATTTAAGTTAACATTAAGTCGTTTTGTAATGTAACAAAGGTGAATGAGTATTAGTTTTGCTTTGTTTGTTAAGTAAAACTATGAAGTCTCTAAATGGATTTTGTATTCCTATAAGTTGCTTGTTAGACTAAATGCTTTTGCCAACGACCATACCACGCTGAATACATCGGTTCTCGTCCGATCACCGAAATTAAGCAGCGTCGGGCGCGGTTAGTACTTAGATGGGGGACCGCTTGGGAACACCGCGTGTTGTTGGCATCCCAACAATTTTTTGTTTTTTTTTAATAAAAATTTTTAATATAGTAAAAAATTTATTTTAAAAACTTAAAAATTTTTTCAATAAAAGCATACAACTTCATTAAAAAAACTGCAAAAACCACCAAAAACACGTAAGGCACAAATTAAAAAAGAAAATTGCAAGTAAGATTGTTCTTTATTTTGTGTTTTTAGATTTTTTTTTTTTTTTCTTAAACAGATAAATTAACAAACATTTAAGTTAACATTAAGTCGTTTTGTAATGTAACAAAGGTGAATGAGTATTAGTTTTGCTTTGTTTGTTAAGTAAAACTATGAAGTCTCTAAATGGATTTTGTATTCCTATAAGTTGCTTGTTAGACTAAATGCTTTTGCCAACGACCATACCACGCTGAATACATCGGTTCTCGTCCGATCACCGAAATTAAGCAGCGTCGGGCGCGGTTAGTACTTAGATGGGGGACCGCTTGGGAACACCGCGTGTTGTTGGCATCCCAACAATTTTTTGTTTTTTTTTAATAAAAATTTTTAATATAGTAAAAAATTGATTTTAAAAACTTAAAAATTTTTTCAATAAAAGCATACAACTTCATTAAAAAAACTGCAAAAACCACCAAAAACACGTAAGGCACAAATTAAAAAAGAAAATTGCAAGTAAGATTGTTCTTTATTTTGTGTTTTTAGATTTTTTTTTTTTTTTCTTAAACAGATAAATTAACAAACATTTAAGTTAACATTAAGTCGTTTTGTAATGTAACAAAGGTGAATGAGTATTAGTTTTGCTTTGTTTGTTAAGTAAAACTATGAAGTCTCTAAATGGATTTTGTATTCCTATAAGTTGCTTGTTAGACTAAATGCTTTTGCCAACGACCATACCACGCTGAATACATCGGTTCTCGTCCGATCACCGAAATTAAGCAGCGTCGGGCGCGGTTAGTACTTAGATGGGGGACCGCTTGGGAACACCGCGTGTTGTTGGCATCCCAACAATTTTTTGTTTTTTTTTAATAAAAATTTTTAATATAGTAAAAAATTTATTTTAAAAACTTAAAAATTTTTTCAATAAAAGCATACAACTTCATTAAAAAAACTGCAAAAACCACCAAAAACACGTAAGGCACAAATTAAAAAAGAAAATTGCAAGTAAGATTGTTCTTTATTTTGTGTTTTTAGATTTTTTTTTTTTTTCTTTAACAGATAAATTAACAAACATTTAAGTTAACATTAAGTCGTTTTGTAATGTAACAAAGGTGAATGAGTATTAGTTTTGCTTTGTTTGTTAAGTAAAACTATGAAGTCTATAAATGGATTTTGTATTCCTATAAGTTGCTTGTTAGACTAAATGCTTTTGCCAACGACCATACCACGCTGAATACATCGGTTCTCGTCCGATCACCGAAATTAAGCAGCGTCGGGCGCGGTTAGTACTTAGATGGGGGACCGCTTGGGAACACCGCGTGTTGTTGGCATCCCAACAATTTTTTGTTTTTTTTTAATAAAAATTTTTAATATAGTAAAAAATTGATTTTAAAAACTTAAAAATTTTTTCAATAAAAGCATACAACTTCATTAAAAAAACTGCAAAAACCACCAAAAACACGTAAGGCACAAATTAAAAAAGAAAATTGCAAGTAAGATTGTTCTTTATTTTGTGTTTTTAGATTTTTTTTTTTTTTTCTTAAACAGATAAATTAACAAACATTTAAGTTAACATTAAGTCGTTTTGTAATGTAACAAAGGTGAATGAGTATTAGTTTTGCTTTGTTTGTTAAGTAAAACTATGAAGTCTCTAAATGGATTTTGTATTCCTATAAGTTGCTTGTTAGACTAAATGCTTTTGCCAACGACCATACCACGCTGAATACATCGGTTCTCGTCCGATCACCGAAATTAAGCAGCGTCGGGCGCGGTTAGTACTTAGATGGGGGACCGCTTGGGAACACCGCGTGTTGTTGGCATCCCAACAATTTTTTGTTTTTTTTTAATAAAAATTTTTAATATAGTAAAAAATTGATTTTAAAAACTTAAAAATTTTTTCAATAAAAGCATACAACTTCATTAAAAAAACTGCAAAAACCACCAAAAACACGTAAGGCACAAATTAAAAAAGAAAATTGCAAGTAAGATTGTTCTTTATTTTGTGTTTTTAGATTTTTTTTTTTTTTTCTTAAACAGATAAATTAACAAACATTTAAGTTAACATTAAGTCGTTTTGTAATGTAACAAAGGTGAATGAGTATTAGTTTTGCTTTGTTTGTTAAGTAAAACTATGAAGTCTCTAAATGGATTTTGTATTCCTATAAGTTGCTTGTTAGACTAAATGCTTTTGCCAACGACCATACCACGCTGAATACATCGGTTCTCGTCCGATCACCGAAATTAAGCAGCGTCGGGCGCGGTTAGTACTTAGATGGGGGACCGCTTGGGAACACCGCGTGTTGTTGGCATCCCAACAATTTTTTGTTTTTTTTTAATAAAAATTTTTAATATAGTAAAAAATTTATTTTAAAAACTTAAAAATTTTTTCAATAAAAGCATACAACTTCATTAAAAAAACTGCAAAAACCACCAAAAACACGTAAGGCACAAATTAAAAAAGAAAATTGCAAGTAAGATTGTTCTTTATTTTGTGTTTTTAGATTTTTTTTTTTTTTCTTTAACAGATAAATTAACAAACATTTAAGTTAACATTAAGTCGTTTTGTAATGTAACAAAGGTGAATGAGTATTAGTTTTGCTTTGTTTGTTAAGTAAAACTATGAAGTCTATAAATGGATTTTGTATTCCTATAAGTTGCTTGTTAGACTAAATGCTTTTGCCAACGACCATACCACGCTGAATACATCGGTTCTCGTCCGATCACCGAAATTAAGCAGCGTCGGGCGCGGTTAGTACTTAGATGGGGGACCGCTTGGGAACACCGCGTGTTGTTGGCATCCCAACAATTTTTTGTTTTTTTTTAATAAAAATTTTTAATATAGTAAAAAATTTATTTTAAAAACTTAAAAATTTTTTCAATAAAAGCATACAACTTCATTAAAAAAACTGCAAAAACCACTAAAAACACGTAAGGCACAAATTAAAAAAGAAAATTGCAAGTAAGATTGTTCTTTATTTTGTGTTTTTAGATTTTTTTTTTTTTTTTTCTTTAACAGATAAATTAACAAACATTTAAGTTAACATTAAGTCGTTTTGTAATGTAACAAAGGTGAATGAGTATTAGTTTTGCTTTGTTTGTTAAGTAAAACTATGAAGTCTATAAATGGATTTTGTATTCCTATAAGTTGCTTGTTAGACTAAATGCTTTTGCCAACGACCATACCACGCTGAATACATCGGTTCTCGTCCGATCACCGAAATTAAGCAGCGTCGGGCGCGGTTAGTACTTAGATGGGGGACCGCTTGGGAACACCGCGTGTTGTTGGCATCCCAACAATTTTTTGTTTTTTTTTTAATAAAAATTTTTAATATAGTAAAAAATTTATTTTAAAAACTTAAAAATTTTTTTAATAAAAGCATACAACTTCATTAAAAAAACTGCAAAAACCACCAAAAACACGTAAGGCACATATTAAAAAAGAAAATTGCAAGTAAGATTGTTCTTTATTTTGTGTTTTTAGATTTTTTTTTTTTTCTTTAACAGATAAATTAACAAACATTTAAGTTAACATTAAGTCGTTTTGTAATGTAACAAAGGTGAATGAGTATTAGTTTTGCTTTGTTTGTTAAGTAAAACTATGAAGTCTATAAATGGATTTTGTATTCCTATAAGTTGCTTGTTAGACTAAATGCTTTTGCCAACGACCATACCACGCTGAATACATCGGTTCTCGTCCGATCACCGAAATTAAGCAGCGTCGGGCGCGGTTAGTACTTAGATGGGGGACCGCTTGGGAACACCGCGTGTTGTTGGCATCCCAACAATTTTTTGTTTTTTTTTAATAAAAATTTTTAATATAGTAAAAAATTGATTTTAAAAACTTAAAAATTTTTTCAATAAAAGCATACAACTTCATTAAAAAAACTGCAAAAACCACCAAAAACACGTAAGGCACAAATTAAAAAAGAAAATTGCAAGTAAGATTGTTCTTTATTTTGTGTTTTTAGATTTTTTTTTTTTTTCTTAAACAGATAAATTAACAAACATTTAAGTTAACATTAAGTCGTTTTGTAATGTAACAAAGGTGAATGAGTATTAGTTTTGCTTTGTTTGTTAAGTAAAACTATGAAGTCTCTAAATGGATTTTGTATTCCTATAAGTTGCTTGTTAGACTAAATGCTTTTGCCAACGACCATACCACGCTGAATACATCGGTTCTCGTCCGATCACCGAAATTAAGCAGCGTCGGGCGCGGTTAGTACTTAGATGGGGGACCGCTTGGGAACACCGCGTGTTGTTGGCATCCCAACAATTTTTTGTTTTTTTTTAATAAAAATTTTTAATATAGTAAAAAATTGATTTTAAAAACTTAAAAATTTTTTCAATAAAAGCATACAACTTCATTAAAAAAACTGCAAAAACCACCAAAAACACGTAAGGCACAAATTAAAAAAGAAAATTGCAAGTAAGATTGTTCTTTATTTTGTGTTTTTAGATTTTTTTTTTTTTTTCTTAAACAGATAAATTAACAAACATTTAAGTTAACATTAAGTCGTTTTGTAATGTAACAAAGGTGAATGAGTATTAGTTTTGCTTTGTTTGTTAAGTAAAACTATGAAGTCTCTAAATGGATTTTGTATTCCTATAAGTTGCTTGTTAGACTAAATGCTTTTGCCAACGACCATACCACGCTGAATACATCGGTTCTCGTCCGATCACCGAAATTAAGCAGCGTCGGGCGCGGTTAGTACTTAGATGGGGGACCGCTTGGGAACACCGCGTGTTGTTGGCATCCCAACAATTTTTTGTTTTTTTTTAATAAAAATTTTTAATATAGTAAAAAATTTATTTTAAAAACTTAAAAATTTTTTCAATAAAAGCATACAACTTCATTAAAAAAACTGCAAAAACCACCAAAAACACGTAAGGCACAAATTAAAAAAGAAAATTGCAAGTAAGATTGTTCTTTATTTTGTGTTTTTAGATTTTTTTTTTTTTCTTTAACAGATAAATTAACAAACATTTAAGTTAACATTAAGTCGTTTTGTAATGTAACAAAGGTGAATGAGTATTAGTTTTGCTTTGTTTGTTAAGTAAAACTATGAAGTCTATAAATGGATTTTGTATTCCTATAAGTTGCTTGTTAGACTAAATGCTTTTGCCAACGACCATACCACGCTGAATACATCGGTTCTCGTCCGATCACCGAAATTAAGCAGCGTCGGGCGCGGTTAGTACTTAGATGGGGGACCGCTTGGGAACACCGCGTGTTGTTGGCATCCCAACAATTTTTTGTTTTTTTTTAATAAAAATTTTTAATATAGTAAAAAATTGATTTTAAAAACTTAAAAATTTTTTCAATAAAAGCATACAACTTCATTAAAAAAACTGCAAAAACCACCAAAAACACGTAAGGCACAAATTAAAAAAGAAAATTGCAAGTAAGATTGTTCTTTATTTTGTGTTTTTAGATTTTTTTTTTTTTTCTTAAACAGATAAATTAACAAACATTTAAGTTAACATTAAGTCGTTTTGTAATGTAACAAAGGTGAATGAGTATTAGTTTTGCTTTGTTTGTTAAGTAAAACTATGAAGTCTCTAAATGGATTTTGTATTCCTATAAGTTGCTTGTTAGACTAAATGCTTTTGCCAACGACCATACCACGCTGAATACATCGGTTCTCGTCCGATCACCGAAATTAAGCAGCGTCGGGCGCGGTTAGTACTTAGATGGGGGACCGCTTGGGAACACCGCGTGTTGTTGGCATCCCAACAATTTTTTGTTTTTTTTTAATAAAAATTTTTAATATAGTAAAAAATTGATTTTAAAAACTTAAAAATTTTTTCAATAAAAGCATACAACTTCATTAAAAAAACTGCAAAAACCACCAAAAACACGTAAGGCACAAATTAAAAAAGAAAATTGCAAGTAAGATTGTTCTTTATTTTGTGTTTTTAGATTTTTTTTTTTTTTTCTTAAACAGATAAATTAACAAACATTTAAGTTAACATTAAGTCGTTTTGTAATGTAACAAAGGTGAATGAGTATTAGTTTTGCTTTGTTTGTTAAGTAAAACTATGAAGTCTCTAAATGGATTTTGTATTCCTATAAGTTGCTTGTTAGACTAAATGCTTTTGCCAACGACCATACCACGCTGAATACATCGGTTCTCGTCCGATCACCGAAATTAAGCAGCGTCGGGCGCGGTTAGTACTTAGATGGGGGACCGCTTGGGAACACCGCGTGTTGTTGGCATCCCAACAATTTTTTGTTTTTTTTTAATAAAAATTTTTAATATAGTAAAAAATTTATTTTAAAAACTTAAAAATTTTTTTAATAAAAGCATACAACTTCATTAAAAAAACTGCAAAAACCACCAAAAACACGTAAGGCACATATTAAAAAAGAAAATTGCAAGTAAGATTGTTCTTTATTTTGTGTTTTTAGATTTTTTTTTTTTTTTCTTTAACAGATAAATTAACAAACATTTAAGTTAACATTAAGTCGTTTTGTAATGTAACAAAGGTGAATGAGTATTAGTTTTGCTTTGTTTGTTAAGTAAAACTATGAAGTCTCTAAATGGATTTTGTATTCCTATAAGTTGCTTGTTAGACTAAATGCTTTTGCCAACGACCATACCACGCTGAATACATCGGTTCTCGTCCGATCACCGAAATTAAGCAGCGTCGGGCGCGGTTAGTACTTAGATGGGGGACCGCTTGGGAACACCGCGTGTTGTTGGCATCCCAACAATTTTTTGTTTTTTTTTAATAAAAATTTTTAATATAGTAAAAAATTTATTTTAAAAACTTAAAAATTTTTTCAATAAAAGCATACAACTTCATTAAAAAAACTGCAAAAACCACTAAAAACACGTAAGGCACAAATTAAAAAAGAAAATTGCAAGTAAGATTGTTCTTTATTTTGTGTTTTTAGATTTTTTTTTTTTTTTTTCTTTAACAGATAAATTAACAAACATTTAAGTTAACATTAAGTCGTTTTGTAATGTAACAAAGGTGAATGAGTATTAGTTTTGCTTTGTTTGTTAAGTAAAACTATGAAGTCTATAAATGGATTTTGTATTCCTATAAGTTGCTTGTTAGACTAAATGCTTTTGCCAACGACCATACCACGCTGAATACATCGGTTCTCGTCCGATCACCGAAATTAAGCAGCGTCGGGCGCGGTTAGTACTTAGATGGGGGACCGCTTGGGAACACCGCGTGTTGTTGGCATCCCAACAATTTTTTGTTTTTTTTTTAATAAAAATTTTTAATATAGTAAAAAATTTATTTTAAAAACTTAAAAATTTTTTTAATAAAAGCATACAACTTCATTAAAAAAACTGCAAAAACCACCAAAAACACGTAAGGCACATATTAAAAAAGAAAATTGCAAGTAAGATTGTTCTTTATTTTGTGTTTTTAGATTTTTTTTTTTTTCTTTAACAGATAAATTAACAAACATTTAAGTTAACATTAAGTCGTTTTGTAATGTAACAAAGGTGAATGAGTATTAGTTTTGCTTTGTTTGTTAAGTAAAACTATGAAGTCTATAAATGGATTTTGTATTCCTATAAGTTGCTTGTTAGACTAAATGCTTTTGCCAACGACCATACCACGCTGAATACATCGGTTCTCGTCCGATCACCGAAATTAAGCAGCGTCGGGCGCGGTTAGTACTTAGATGGGGGACCGCTTGGGAACACCGCGTGTTGTTGGCATCCCAACAATTTTTTGTTTTTTTTTTAATAAAAATTTTTAATATAATAAAAAATTGATTTTAAAAACTTAAAAATTTTTTCAGTAAAAGCATACAACTTCATTAAAAAAACTGCAAAAACCACCAAAAACACGTAAGGCACAAATTAAAAAAGAAAATTGCAAGTAAGATTGTTCTTTATTTTGTGTTTTTAGATTTTTTTTTTTTTTTCTTAAACAGATAAATTAACAAACATTTAAGTTAACATTAAGTCGTTTTGTAATGTAACAAAGGTGAATGAGTATTAGTTTTGCTTTGTTTGTTAAGTAAAACTATGAAGTCTCTAAATGGATTTTGTATTCCTATAAGTTGCTTGTTAGACTAAATGCTTTTGCCAACGACCATACCACGCTGAATACATCGGTTCTCGTCCGATCACCGAAATTAAGCAGCGTCGGGCGCGGTTAGTACTTAGATGGGGGACCGCTTGGGAACACCGCGTGTTGTTGGCATCCCAACAATTTTTTGTTTTTTTTTAATAAAAATTTTTAATATAGTAAAAAATTGATTTTAAAAACTTAAAAATTTTTTCAATAAAAGCATACAACTTCATTAAAAAAACTGCAAAAACCACCAAAAACACGTAAGGCACAAATTAAAAAAGAAAATTGCAAGTAAGATTGTTCTTTATTTTGTGTTTTTAGATTTTTTTTTTTTTTTCTTAAACAGATAAATTAACAAACATTTAAGTTAACATTAAGTCGTTTTGTAATGTAACAAAGGTGAATGAGTATTAGTTTTGCTTTGTTTGTTAAGTAAAACTATGAAGTCTCTAAATGGATTTTGTATTCCTATAAGTTGCTTGTTAGACTAAATGCTTTTGCCAACGACCATACCACGCTGAATACATCGGTTCTCGTCCGATCACCGAAATTAAGCAGCGTCGGGCGCGGTTAGTACTTAGATGGGGGACCGCTTGGGAACACCGCGTGTTGTTGGCATCCCAACAATTTTTTGTTTTTTTTTAATAAAAATTTTTAATATAGTAAAAAATTTATTTTAAAAACTTAAAAATTTTTTCAATAAAAGCATACAACTTCATTAAAAAAACTGCAAAAACCACCAAAAACACGTAAGGCACAAATTAAAAAAGAAAATTGCAAGTAAGATTGTTCTTTATTTTGTGTTTTTAGATTTTTTTTTTTTTTCTTTAACAGATAAATTAACAAACATTTAAGTTAACATTAAGTCGTTTTGTAATGTAACAAAGGTGAATGAGTATTAGTTTTGCTTTGTTTGTTAAGTAAAACTATGAAGTCTCTAAATGGATTTTGTATTCCTATAAGTTGCTTGTTAGACTAAATGCTTTTGCCAACGACCATACCACGCTGAATACATCGGTTCTCGTCCGATCACCGAAATTAAGCAGCGTCGGGCGCGGTTAGTACTTAGATGGGGGACCGCTTGGGAACACCGCGTGTTGTTGGCATCCCAACAATTTTTTGTTTTTTTTTAATAAAAATTTTTAATATAGTAAAAAATTTATTTTAAAAACTTAAAAATTTTTTTAATAAAAGCATACAACTTCATTAAAAAAACTGCAAAAACCACCAAAAACACGTAAGGCACATATTAAAAAAGAAAATTGCAAGTAAGATTGTTCTTTATTTTGTGTTTTTAGATTTTTTTTTTTTTTCTTTAACAGATAAATTAACAAACATTTAAGTTAACATTAAGTCGTTTTGTAATGTAACAAAGGTGAATGAGTATTAGTTTTGCTTTGTTTGTTAAGTAAAACTATGAAGTCTCTAAATGGATTTTGTATTCCTATAAGTTGCTTGTTAGACTAAATGCTTTTGCCAACGACCATACCACGCTGAATACATCGGTTCTCGTCCGATCACCGAAATTAAGCAGCGTCGGGCGCGGTTAGTACTTAGATGGGGGACCGCTTGGGAACACCGCGTGTTGTTGGCATCCCAACAATTTTTTGTTTTTTTTTAATAAAAATTTTTAATATAGTAAAAAATTTATTTTAAAAACTTAAAAATTTTTTCAATAAAAGCATACAACTTCATTAAAAAAACTGCAAAAACCACTAAAAACACGTAAGGCACAAATTAAAAAAGAAAATTGCAAGTAAGATTGTTCTTTATTTTGTGTTTTTAGATTTTTTTTTTTTTTTTTCTTTAACAGATAAATTAACAAACATTTAAGTTAACATTAAGTCGTTTTGTAATGTAACAAAGGTGAATGAGTATTAGTTTTGCTTTGTTTGTTAAGTAAAACTATGAAGTCTATAAATGGATTTTGTATTCCTATAAGTTGCTTGTTAGACTAAATGCTTTTGCCAACGACCATACCACGCTGAATACATCGGTTCTCGTCCGATCACCGAAATTAAGCAGCGTCGGGCGCGGTTAGTACTTAGATGGGGGACCGCTTGGGAACACCGCGTGTTGTTGGCATCCCAACAATTTTTTGTTTTTTTTTTAATAAAAATTTTTAATATAGTAAAAAATTTATTTTAAAAACTTAAAAATTTTTTTAATAAAAGCATACAACTTCATTAAAAAAACTGCAAAAACCACCAAAAACACGTAAGGCACATATTAAAAAAGAAAATTGCAAGTAAGATTGTTCTTTATTTTGTGTTTTTAGATTTTTTTTTTTTCTTTAACAGATAAATTAACAAACATTTAAGTTAACATTAAGTCGTTTTGTAATGTAACAAAGGTGAATGAGTATTAGTTTTGCTTTGTTTGTTAAGTAAAACTATGAAGTCTATAAATGGATTTTGTATTCCTATAAGTTGCTTGTTAGACTAAATGCTTTTGCCAACGACCATACCACGCTGAATACATCGGTTCTCGTCCGATCACCGAAATTAAGCAGCGTCGGGCGCGGTTAGTACTTAGATGGGGGACCGCTTGGGAACACCGCGTGTTGTTGGCATCCCAACAATTTTTTGTTTTTTTTTTAATAAAAATTTTTAATATAATAAAAAATTGATTTTAAAAACTTAAAAATTTTTTCAGTAAAAGCATACAACTTCATTAAAAAAACTGCAAAAACCACCAAAAACACGTAAGGCACAAATTAAAAAAGAAAATTGCAAGTAAGATTGTTCTTTATTTTGTGTTTTTAGATTTTTTTTTTTTTTTCTTAAACAGATAAATTAACAAACATTTAAGTTAACATTAAGTCGTTTTGTAATGTAACAAAGGTGAATGAGTATTAGTTTTGCTTTGTTTGTTAAGTAAAACTATGAAGTCTCTAAATGGATTTTGTATTCCTATAAGTTGCTTGTTAGACTAAATGCTTTTGCCAACGACCATACCACGCTGAATACATCGGTTCTCGTCCGATCACCGAAATTAAGCAGCGTCGGGCGCGGTTAGTACTTAGATGGGGGACCGCTTGGGAACACCGCGTGTTGTTGGCATCCCAACAATTTTTTGTTTTTTTTTAATAAAAATTTTTAATATAGTAAAAAATTGATTTTAAAAACTTAAAAATTTTTTCAATAAAAGCATACAACTTCATTAAAAAAACTGCAAAAACCACCAAAAACACGTAAGGCACAAATTAAAAAAGAAAATTGCAAGTAAGATTGTTCTTTATTTTGTGTTTTTAGATTTTTTTTTTTTTTTCTTAAACAGATAAATTAACAAACATTTAAGTTAACATTAAGTCGTTTTGTAATGTAACAAAGGTGAATGAGTATTAGTTTTGCTTTGTTTGTTAAGTAAAACTATGAAGTCTCTAAATGGATTTTGTATTCCTATAAGTTGCTTGTTAGACTAAATGCTTTTGCCAACGACCATACCACGCTGAATACATCGGTTCTCGTCCGATCACCGAAATTAAGCAGCGTCGGGCGCGGTTAGTACTTAGATGGGGGACCGCTTGGGAACACCGCGTGTTGTTGGCATCCCAACAATTTTTTGTTTTTTTTTAATAAAAATTTTTAATATAGTAAAAAATTTATTTTAAAAACTTAAAAATTTTTTCAATAAAAGCATACAACTTCATTAAAAAAACTGCAAAAACCACCAAAAACACGTAAGGCACAAATTAAAAAAGAAAATTGCAAGTAAGATTGTTCTTTATTTTGTGTTTTTAGATTTTTTTTTTTTTTCTTTAACAGATAAATTAACAAACATTTAAGTTAACATTAAGTCGTTTTGTAATGTAACAAAGGTGAATGAGTATTAGTTTTGCTTTGTTTGTTAAGTAAAACTATGAAGTCTCTAAATGGATTTTGTATTCCTATAAGTTGCTTGTTAGACTAAATGCTTTTGCCAACGACCATACCACGCTGAATACATCGGTTCTCGTCCGATCACCGAAATTAAGCAGCGTCGGGCGCGGTTAGTACTTAGATGGGGGACCGCTTGGGAACACCGCGTGTTGTTGGCATCCCAACAATTTTTTGTTTTTTTTTAATAAAAATTTTTAATATAGTAAAAAATTTATTTTAAAAACTTAAAAATTTTTTTAATAAAAGCATACAACTTCATTAAAAAAACTGCAAAAACCACCAAAAACACGTAAGGCACATATTAAAAAAGAAAATTGCAAGTAAGATTGTTCTTTATTTTGTGTTTTTAGATTTTTTTTTTTTTTCTTTAACAGATAAATTAACAAACATTTAAGTTAACATTAAGTCGTTTTGTAATGTAACAAAGGTGAATGAGTATTAGTTTTGCTTTGTTTGTTAAGTAAAACTATGAAGTCTCTAAATGGATTTCGTATTCCTATAAGTTGCTTGTTAGACTAAATGCTTTTGCCAACGACCATACCACGCTGAATACATCGGTTCTCGTCCGATCACCGAAATTAAGCAGCGTCGGGCGCGGTTAGTACTTAGATGGGGGACCGCTTGGGAACACCGCGTGTTGTTGGCATCCCAACAATTTTTTGTTTTTTTTTAATAAAAATTTTTAATATAGTAAAAAATTTATTTTAAAAACTTAAAAATTTTTTCAATAAAAGCATACAACTTCATTAAAAAAACTGCAAAAACCACCAAAAACACGTAAGGCACAAATTAAAAAAGAAAATTGCAAGTAAGATTGTTCTTTATTTTGTGTTTTTAGATTTTTTTTTTTTTTTTTCTTTAACAGATAAATTAACAAACATTTAAGTTAACATTAAGTCGTTTTGTAATGTAACAAAGGTGAATGAGTATTAGTTTTGCTTTGTTTGTTAAGTAAAACTATGAAGTCTATAAATGGATTTTGTATTCCTATAAGTTGCTTGTTAGACTAAATGCTTTTGCCAACGACCATACCACGCTGAATACATCGGTTCTCGTCCGATCACCGAAATTAAGCAGCGTCGGGCGCGGTTAGTACTTAGATGGGGGACCGCTTGGGAACACCGCGTGTTGTTGGCATCCCAACAATTTTTTGTTTTTTTTTAATAAAAATTTTTAATATAGTAAAAAATTTATTTTAAAAACTTAAAAATTTTTTTAATAAAAGCATACAACTTCATTAAAAAAACTGCAAAAACCACCAAAAACACGTAAGGCACATATTAAAAAAGAAAATTGCAAGTAAGATTGTTCTTTATTTTGTGTTTTTAGATTTTTTTTTTTTCTTTAACAGATAAATTAACAAACATTTAAGTTAACATTAAGTCGTTTTGTAATGTAACAAAGGTGAATGAGTATTAGTTTTGCTTTGTTTGTTAAGTAAAACTATGAAGTCTATAAATGGATTTTGTATTCCTATAAGTTGCTTGTTAGACTAAATGCTTTTGCCAACGACCATACCACGCTGAATACATCGGTTCTCGTCCGATCACCGAAATTAAGCAGCGTCGGGCGCGGTTAGTACTTAGATGGGGGACCGCTTGGGAACACCGCGTGTTGTTGGCATCCCAACAATTTTTTGTTTTTTTTTTAATAAAAATTTTTAATATAATAAAAAATTGATTTTAAAAACTTAAAAATTTTTTCAGTAAAAGCATACAACTTCATTAAAAAAACTGCAAAAACCACCAAAAACACGTAAGGCACAAATTAAAAAAGAAAATTGCAAGTAAGATTGTTCTTTATTTTGTGTTTTTAGATTTTTTTTTTTTTTTCTTAAACAGATAAATTAACAAACATTTAAGTTAACATTAAGTCGTTTTGTAATGTAACAAAGGTGAATGAGTATTAGTTTTGCTTTGTTTGTTAAGTAAAACTATGAAGTCTCTAAATGGATTTTGTATTCCTATAAGTTGCTTGTTAGACTAAATGCTTTTGCCAACGACCATACCACGCTGAATACATCGGTTCTCGTCCGATCACCGAAATTAAGCAGCGTCGGGCGCGGTTAGTACTTAGATGGGGGACCGCTTGGGAACACCGCGTGTTGTTGGCATCCCAACAATTTTTTGTTTTTTTTTAATAAAAATTTTTAATATAGTAAAAAATTGATTTTAAAAACTTAAAAATTTTTTCAATAAAAGCATACAACTTCATTAAAAAAACTGCAAAAACCACCAAAAACACGTAAGGCACAAATTAAAAAAGAAAATTGCAAGTAAGATTGTTCTTTATTTTGTGTTTTTAGATTTTTTTTTTTTTCTTTAACAGATAAATTAACAAACATTTAAGTTAACATTAAGTCGTTTTGTAATGTAACAAAGGTGAATGAGTATTAGTTTTGCTTTGTTTGTTAAGTAAAACTATGAAGTCTATAAATGGATTTTGTATTCCTATAAGTTGCTTGTTAGACTAAATGCTTTTGCCAACGACCATACCACGCTGAATACATCGGTTCTCGTCCGATCACCGAAATTAAGCAGCGTCGGGCGCGGTTAGTACTTAGATGGGGGACCGCTTGGGAACACCGCGTGTTGTTGGCATCCCAACAATTTTTTGTTTTTTTTTAATAAAAATTTTTAATATAGTAAAAAATTTATTTTAAAAACTTAAAAATTTTTTTAATAAAAGCATACAACTTCATTAAAAAAACTGCAAAAACCACCAAAAACACGTAAGGCACATATTAAAAAAGAAAATTGCAAGTAAGATTGTTCTTTATTTTGTGTTTTTAGATTTTTTTTTTTTTTCTTTAACAGATAAATTAACAAACATTTAAGTTAACATTAAGTCGTTTTGTAATGTAACAAAGGTGAATGAGTATTAGTTTTGCTTTGTTTGTTAAGTAAAACTATGAAGTCTCTAAATGGATTTTGTATTCCTATAAGTTGCTTGTTAGACTAAATGCTTTTGCCAACGACCATACCGCGCTGAATACATCGGTTCTCGTCCGATCACCGAAATTAAGCAGCGTCGGGCGCGGTTAGTACTTAGATGGGGGACCGCTTGGGAACACCGCGTGTTGTTGGCATCCCAACAATTTTTTGTTTTTTTTTAATAAAAATTTTTAATATAGTAAAAAATTTATTTTAAAAACTTAAAAATTTTTTTAATAAAAGCATACAACTTCATTAAAAAAACTGCAAAAACCACCAAAAACACGTAAGGCACATATTAAAAAAGAAAATTGCAAGTAAGATTGTTCTTTATTTTGTGTTTTTAGATTTTTTTTTTTTTCTTTAACAGATAAATTAACAAACATTTAAGTTAACATTAAGTCGTTTTGTAATGTAACAAAGGTGAATGAGTATTAGTTTTGCTTTGTTTGTTAAGTAAAACTATGAAGTCTCTAAATGGATTTTGTATTCCTATAAGTTGCTTGTTAGACTAAATGCTTTTGCCAACGACCATACCACGCTGAATACATCGGTTCTCGTCCGATCACCGAAATTAAGCAGCGTCGGGCGCGGTTAGTACTTAGATGGGGGACCGCTTGGGAACACCGCGTGTTGTTGGCATCCCAACAATTTTTTGTTTTTTTTTAATAAAAATTTTTAATATAGTAAAAAATTTATTTTAAAAACTTAAAAATTTTTTCAATAAAAGCATACAACTTCATTAAAAAAACTGCAAAAACCACCAAAAACACGTAAGGCACAAATTAAAAAAGAAAATTGCAAGTAAGATTGTTCTTTATTTTGTGTTTTTAGATTTTTTTTTTTTTTTTTCTTTAACAGATAAATTAACAAACATTTAAGTTAACATTAAGTCGTTTTGTAATGTAACAAAGGTGAATGAGTATTAGTTTTGCTTTGTTTGTTAAGTAAAACTATGAAGTCTATAAATGGATTTTGTATTCCTATAAGTTGCTTGTTAGACTAAATGCTTTTGCCAACGACCATACCACGCTGAATACATCGGTTCTCGTCCGATCACCGAAATTAAGCAGCGTCGGGCGCGGTTAGTACTTAGATGGGGGACCGCTTGGGAACACCGCGTGTTGTTGGCATCCCAACAATTTTTTGTTTTTTTTTTAATAAAAATTTTTAATATAGTAAAAAATTTATTTTAAAAACTTAAAAATTTTTTTAATAAAAGCATACAACTTCATTAAAAAAACTGCAAAAACCACCAAAAACACGTAAGGCACATATTAAAAAAGAAAATTGCAAGTAAGATTGTTCTTTATTTTGTGTTTTTAGATTTTTTTTTTTTTCTTTAACAGATAAATTAACAAACATTTAAGTTAACATTAAGTCGTTTTGTAATGTAACAAAGGTGAATGAGTATTAGTTTTGCTTTGTTTGTTAAGTAAAACTATGAAGTCTATAAATGGATTTTGTATTCCTATAAGTTGCTTGTTAGACTAAATGCTTTTGCCAACGACCATACCACGCTGAATACATCGGTTCTCGTCCGATCACCGAAATTAAGCAGCGTCGGGCGCGGTTAGTACTTAGATGGGGGACCGCTTGGGAACACCGCGTGTTGTTGGCATCCCAACAATTTTTTGTTTTTTTTTTAATAAAAATTTTTAATATAATAAAAAATTGATTTTAAAAACTTAAAAATTTTTTCAGTAAAAGCATACAACTTCATTAAAAAAACTGCAAAAACCACCAAAAACACGTAAGGCACAAATTAAAAAAGAAAATTGCAAGTAAGATTGTTCTTTATTTTGTGTTTTTAGATTTTTTTTTTTTTTTCTTAAACAGATAAATTAACAAACATTTAAGTTAACATTAAGTCGTTTTGTAATGTAACAAAGGTGAATGAGTATTAGTTTTGCTTTGTTTGTTAAGTAAAACTATGAAGTCTCTAAATGGATTTTGTATTCCTATAAGTTGCTTGTTAGACTAAATGCTTTTGCCAACGACCATACCACGCTGAATACATCGGTTCTCGTCCGATCACCGAAATTAAGCAGCGTCGGGCGCGGTTAGTACTTAGATGGGGGACCGCTTGGGAACACCGCGTGTTGTTGGCATCCCAACAATTTTTTGTTTTTTTTTAATAAAAATTTTTAATATAGTAAAAAATTTATTTTAAAAACTTAAAAATTTTTTCAATAAAAGCATACAACTTCATTAAAAAAACTGCAAAAACCACCAAAAACACGTAAGGCACAAATTAAAAAAGAAAATTGCAAGTAAGATTGTTCTTTATTTTGTGTTTTTAGATTTTTTTTTTTTTTTCTTTAACAGATAAATTAACAAACATTTAAGTTAACATTAAGTCGTTTTGTAATGTAACAAAGGTGAATGAGTATTAGTTTTGCTTTGTTTGTTAAGTAAAACTATGAAGTCTATAAATGGATTTTGTATTCCTATAAGTTGCTTGTTAGACTAAATGCTTTTGCCAACGACCATACCACGCTGAATACATCGGTTCTCGTCCGATCACCGAAATTAAGCAGCGTCGGGCGCGGTTAGTACTTAGATGGGGGACCGCTTGGGAACACCGCGTGTTGTTGGCATCCCAACAATTTTTTGTTTTTTTTTAATAAAAATTTTTAATATAGTAAAAAATTGATTTTAAAAACTTAAAAATTTTTTCAATAAAAGCATACAACTTCATTAAAAAAACTGCAAAAACCACCAAAAACACGTAAGGCACAAATTAAAAAAGAAAATTGCAAGTAAGATTGTTCTTTATTTTGTGTTTTTAGATTTTTTTTTTTTTTTCTTAAACAGATAAATTAACAAACATTTAAGTTAACATTAAGTCGTTTTGTAATGTAACAAAGGTGAATGAGTATTAGTTTTGCTTTGTTTGTTAAGTAAAACTATGAAGTCTCTAAATGGATTTTGTATTCCTATAAGTTGCTTGTTAGACTAAATGCTTTTGCCAACGACCATACCACGCTGAATACATCGGTTCTCGTCCGATCACCGAAATTAAGCAGCGTCGGGCGCGGTTAGTACTTAGATGGGGGACCGCTTGGGAACACCGCGTGTTGTTGGCATCCCAACAATTTTTTGTTTTTTTTTAATAAAAATTTTTAATATAGTAAAAAATTTATTTTAAAAACTTAAAAATTTTTTCAATAAAAGCATACAACTTCATTAAAAAAACTGCAAAAACCACCAAAAACACGTAAGGCACAAATTAAAAAAGAAAATTGCAAGTAAGATTGTTCTTTATTTTGTGTTTTTAGATTTTTTTTTTTTTTTCTTAAACAGATAAATTAACAAACATTTAAGTTAACATTAAGTCGTTTTGTAATGTAACAAAGGTGAATGAGTATTAGTTTTGCTTTGTTTGTTAAGTAAAACTATGAAGTCTCTAAATGGATTTTGTATTCCTATAAGTTGCTTGTTAGACTAAATGCTTTTGCCAACGACCATACCACGCTGAATACATCGGTTCTCGTCCGATCACCGAAATTAAGCAGCGTCGGGCGCGGTTAGTACTTAGATGGGGGACCGCTTGGGAACACCGCGTGTTGTTGGCATCCCAACAATTTTTTGTTTTTTTTTAATAAAAATTTTTAATATAGTAAAAAATTGATTTTAAAAACTTAAAAATTTTTTCAATAAAAGCATACAACTTCATTAAAAAAACTGCAAAAAACCACCAAAAACACGTAAGGCACAAATTAAAAAAGAAAATTGCAAGTAAGATTGTTCTTTATTTTGTGTTTTTAGATTTTTTTTTTTTTTTCTTTAACAGATAAATTAACAAACATTTAAGTTAACATTAAGTCGTTTTGTAATGTAACAAAGGTGAATGAGTATTAGTTTTGCTTTGTTTGTTAAGTAAAACTATGAAGTCTATAAATGGATTTTGTATTCCTATAAGTTGCTTGTTAGACTAAATGCTTTTGCCAACGACCATACCACGCTGAATACATCGGTTCTCGTCCGATCACCGAAATTAAGCAGCGTCGGGCGCGGTTAGTACTTAGATGGGGGACCGCTTGGGAACACCGCGTGTTGTTGGCATCCCAACAATTTTTTGTTTTTTTTTAATAAAAATTTTTAATATAGTAAAAAATTTATTTTAAAAACTTAAAAATTTTTTTAATAAAAGCATACAACTTCATTAAAAAAACTGCAAAAACCACCAAAAACACGTAAGGCACATATTAAAAAAGAAAATTGCAAGTAAGATTGTTCTTTATTTTGTGTTTTTAGATTTTTTTTTTTTTTCTTTAACAGATAAATTAACAAACATTTAAGTTAACATTAAGTCGTTTTGTAATGTAACAAAGGTGAATGAGTATTAGTTTTGCTTTGTTTGTTAAGTAAAACTATGAAGTCTCTAAATGGATTTTGTATTCCTATAAGTTGCTTGTTAGACTAAATGCTTTTGCCAACGACCATACCACGCTGAATACATCGGTTCTCGTCCGATCACCGAAATTAAGCAGCGTCGGGCGCGGTTAGTACTTAGATGGGGGACCGCTTGGGAACACCGCGTGTTGTTGGCATCCCAACAATTTTTTGTTTTTTTTTAATAAAAATTTTTAATATAGTAAAAAATTTATTTTAAAAACTTAAAAATTTTTTCAATAAAAGCATACAACTTCATTAAAAAAACTGCAAAAACCACCAAAAACACGTAAGGCACAAATTAAAAAAGAAAATTGCAAGTAAGATTGTTCTTTATTTTGTGTTTTTAGATTTTTTTTTTTTTTTTTCTTTAACAGATAAATTAACAAACATTTAAGTTAACATTAAGTCGTTTTGTAATGTAACAAAGGTGAATGAGTATTAGTTTTGCTTTGTTTGTTAAGTAAAACTATGAAGTCTATAAATGGATTTTGTATTCCTATAAGTTGCTTGTTAGACTAAATGCTTTTGCCAACGACCATACCACGCTGAATACATCGGTTCTCGTCCGATCACCGAAATTAAGCAGCGTCGGGCGCGGTTAGTACTTAGATGGGGGACCGCTTGGGAACACCGCGTGTTGTTGGCATCCCAACAATTTTTTGTTTTTTTTTAATAAAAATTTTTAATATAGTAAAAAATTTATTTTAAAAACTTAAAAATTTTTTTAATAAAAGCATACAACTTCATTAAAAAAACTGCAAAAACCACCAAAAACACGTAAGGCACATATTAAAAAAGAAAATTGCAAGTAAGATTGTTCTTTATTTTGTGTTTTTAGATTTTTTTTTTTTTCTTTAACAGATAAATTAACAAACATTTAAGTTAACATTAAGTCGTTTTGTAATGTAACAAAGGTGAATGAGTATTAGTTTTGCTTTGTTTGTTAAGTAAAACTATGAAGTCTATAAATGGATTTTGTATTCCTATAAGTTGCTTGTTAGACTAAATGCTTTTGCCAACGACCATACCACGCTGAATACATCGGTTCTCGTCCGATCACCGAAATTAAGCAGCGTCGGGCGCGGTTAGTACTTAGATGGGGGACCGCTTGGGAACACCGCGTGTTGTTGGCATCCCAACAATTTTTTGTTTTTTTTTTAATAAAAATTTTTAATATAATAAAAAATTGATTTTAAAAACTTAAAAATTTTTTCAGTAAAAGCATACAACTTCATTAAAAAAACTGCAAAAACCACCAAAAACACGTAAGGCACAAATTAAAAAAGAAAATTGCAAGTAAGATTGTTCTTTATTTTGTGTTTTTAGATTTTTTTTTTTTTTTCTTAAACAGATAAATTAACAAACATTTAAGTTAACATTAAGTCGTTTTGTAATGTAACAAAGGTGAATGAGTATTAGTTTTGCTTTGTTTGTTAAGTAAAACTATGAAGTCTCTAAATGGATTTTGTATTCCTATAAGTTGCTTGTTAGACTAAATGCTTTTGCCAACGACCATACCACGCTGAATACATCGGTTCTCGTCCGATCACCGAAATTAAGCAGCGTCGGGCGCGGTTAGTACTTAGATGGGGGACCGCTTGGGAACACCGCGTGTTGTTGGCATCCCAACAATTTTTTGTTTTTTTTTAATAAAAATTTTTAATATAGTAAAAAATTGATTTTAAAAACTTAAAAATTTTTTCAATAAAAGCATACAACTTCATTAAAAAAACTGCAAAAACCACCAAAAACACGTAAGGCACAAATTAAAAAAGAAAATTGCAAGTAAGATTGTTCTTTATTTTGTGTTTTTAGATTTTTTTTTTTTTCTTTAACAGATAAATTAACAAACATTTAAGTTAACATTAAGTCGTTTTGTAATGTAACAAAGGTGAATGAGTATTAGTTTTGCTTTGTTTGTTAAGTAAAACTATGAAGTCTATAAATGGATTTTGTATTCCTATAAGTTGCTTGTTAGACTAAATGCTTTTGCCAACGACCATACCACGCTGAATACATCGGTTCTCGTCCGATCACCGAAATTAAGCAGCGTCGGGCGCGGTTAGTACTTAGATGGGGGACCGCTTGGGAACACCGCGTGTTGTTGGCATCCCAACAATTTTTTGTTTTTTTTTAATAAAAATTTTTAATATAGTAAAAAATTTATTTTAAAAACTTAAAAATTTTTTTAATAAAAGCATACAACTTCATTAAAAAAACTGCAAAAACCACCAAAAACACGTAAGGCACATATTAAAAAAGAAAATTGCAAGTAAGATTGTTCTTTATTTTGTGTTTTTAGATTTTTTTTTTTTTTCTTTAACAGATAAATTAACAAACATTTAAGTTAACATTAAGTCGTTTTGTAATGTAACAAAGGTGAATGAGTATTAGTTTTGCTTTGTTTGTTAAGTAAAACTATGAAGTCTCTAAATGGATTTTGTATTCCTATAAGTTGCTTGTTAGACTAAATGCTTTTGCCAACGACCATACCACGCTGAATACATCGGTTCTCGTCCGATCACCGAAATTAAGCAGCGTCGGGCGCGGTTAGTACTTAGATGGGGGACCGCTTGGGAACACCGCGTGTTGTTGGCATCCCAACAATTTTTTGTTTTTTTTTTAATAAAAATTTTTAATATAAAAATTTTTTCAATAAAAGAATACAACTTCATTAAAAAAACTGCAAAAACCACCAAAAACACGTAAGGCACAAATTAAAAAAGAAAATTGCTAGTAAGATTGTTCTTTATTTTGTGTTTTTAGATTTTTTTTTAACAGATAAATTAACAAACATTTAAGTTAACATTAAGTCGTTTTGTAATGTAACAAAGGTGAATGAGTATTAGTTTTGCTTTGTTTGTTAAGTAAAACTATGAAGTCTATAAATGGATTTTGTATTCCTATAAGTTGCTTGTTAGACTAAATGCTTTTGCCAACGACCATACCACGCTGAATACATCGGTTCTCGTCCGATCACCGAAATTAAGCAGCGTCGGGCGCGGTTAGTACTTAGATGGGGGACCGCTTGGGAACACCGCGTGTTGTTGGCATCCCAACAATTTTTTGTTTTTTTTTTAATAAAAATTTTTAATATAAAAATTTTTTCAATAAAAGAATACAACTTCATTAAAAAAACTGCAAAAACCACCAAAAACACGTAAGGCACAAATTAAAAAAGAAAATTGCAAGTAAGATTGTTCTTTATTTTGTGTTTTTAGATTTTTTTTTTTTTTTTTCTTTAACAGATAAATTAACAAACATTTAAGTTAACATTAAGTCGTTTTGTAATGTAACAAAGGTGAATGAGTATTAGTTTTGCTTTGTTTGTTAAGTAAAACTATGAAGTCTCTAAATGGATTTTGTATTCCTATAAGTTGCTTGTTAGACTAAATGCTTTTGCCAACGACCATACCACGCTGAATACATCGGTTCTCGTCCGATCACCGAAATTAAGCAGCGTCGGGCGCGGTTAGTACTTAGATGGGGGACCGCTTGGGAACACCGCGTGTTGTTGGCATCCCAACAATTTTTTGTTTTTTTTTTAATAAAAATTTTTAATATAAAAATTTTTTCAATAAAAGAATACAACTTCATTAAAAAAACTGCAAAAACCACCAAAAACACGTAAGGCACAAATTAAAAAAGAAAATTGCTAGTAAGATTGTTCTTTATTTTGTGTTTTTAGATTTTTTTTTAACAGATAAATTAACAAACATTTAAGTTAACATTAAGTCGTTTTGTAATGTAACAAAGGTGAATGAGTATTAGTTTTGCTTTGTTTGTTAAGTAAAACTATGAAGTCTATAAATGGATTTTGTATTCCTATAAGTTGCTTGTTAGACTAAATGCTTTTGCCAACGACCATACCACGCTGAATACATCGGTTCTCGTCCGATCACCGAAATTAAGCAGCGTCGGGCGCGGTTAGTACTTAGATGGGGGACCGCTTGGGAACACCGCGTGTTGTTGGCATCCCAACAATTTTTTGTTTTTTTTTTAATAAAAATTTTTAATATAAAAATTTTTTCAATAAAAGAATACAACTTCATTAAAAAAACTGCAAAAACCACCAAAAACACGTAAGGCACAAATTAAAAAAGAAAATTGCAAGTAAGATTGTTCTTTATTTTGTGTTTTTAGATTTTTTTTTTTTTTTTTCTTTAACAGATAAATTAACAAACATTTAAGTTAACATTAAGTCGTTTTGTAATGTAACAAAGGTGAATGAGTATTAGTTTTGCTTTGTTTGTTAAGTAAAACTATGAAGTCTATATATAAATGGATTTTGTATTCCTATAAGTTGCTTGTTAGACTAATGGCCATTTTCTCAATGTATCGACAAACTGCCTGTTACTTAATGTCAACATAAATTTATTGGAACGATAAACTGTCCGTTAACGATTTTGGGTTTCTCAATATACCGACAAAAAACATTGTTTTCAGCTGGCAACGCCACTCAAAATACATGTAAAAGTTGGGAGTCAGCTGATTGAATTTATCTGTACGGCAAATAAAAGGAAAATAAATAATTGGCAGATGAGTGCCGGTTAGCTTTGCGATAAAATCGAAGCAAATGAGACATTGAGAAAACCAAATTTCTTTAATGTGCAGTTTTTCGTTGGGAAAAAAGATAATTGCCTAATGAGAAAATGGCCATAAATGCTTTTGCCAACGACCATACCACGCTGAATACATCGGTTCTCGTCCGATCACCGAAATTAAGCAGCGTCGGGCGCGGTTAGTACTTAGATGGGGGACCGCTTGGGAACACCGCGTGTTGTTGGCATCCCAACAATTTTTTGTTTTTTTTTAATAAAAATTTTTAATATAATAAAAAATTGATTTTAAAAACTTAAAAAATTTTTCAATAAAAGCATACAACTTCATTAAAAAAACTGCAAAAACCACCAAAAACAAGTAAGGCAAAAATTAAAAAAGAAAATTGCTAGTAAGATTGTTCTTTATTTTGTGTTTTTAGATTTTTTTTTCTTTAACAGATAAATTAACAAACATTTAAGTTAACATTAAGTCGTTTTGTAATGTAACAAAGGTGAATGAGTATTAGTTTTGCTTTGTTTGTTAAGTAAAACTATGAAGTCTATAAATGGATTTTGTATTCCTATAAGTTGCTTGTTAGACTAAATGCTTTTGCCAACGACCATACCACGCTGAATACATCGGTTCTCGTCCGATCACCGAAATTAAGCAGCGTCGGGCGCGGTTAGTACTTAGATGGGGGACCGCTTGGGAACACCGCGTGTTGTTGGCATCCCAACAATTTTTTGTTTTTTTTTAATAAAAATTTTTAATATAATAAAAAATTGATTTTAAAAACTTAAAAATTTTTTCAATAAAAGCATACAACTTCATTAAAAAAACTGCAAAAACCACCAAAAACACGTAAGCCACATATTAAAAAAGAAAATTGCAAGTAAGATTGTTCTTTATTTTGTGTTTTTAGATTCTTTTTTTTTCTTTAACAGATAAATTAACAAACATTTAAGTTAACATTAAGTCGTTTTGTAATGTAACAAAGGTGAATGAGTATTAGTTTTGCTTTGTTTGTTAAGTAAAACTATGAAGTCTATAAATGGATTTTGTATTCCTATAAGTTGCTTGTTAGACTAAATGCTTTTGCCAACGACCATACCACGCTGAATACATCGGTTCTTGTCCGATCACCGAAATTAAGCAGCGTCGGGCGCGGTTAGTACTTAGATGGGGGACCGCTTGGGAACACCGCGTGTTGTTGGCATCCCAACAATTTTTTGTTTTTTTTTAATAAAAATTTTTAATATAGTAAAAAATTTATTTTAAAAACTTAAAAATTTTTTCAATAAAAGCAAACAACTTCATTAAAAAAACTGCAAAAACCACCAAAAACACGTAAGGCACAAATTAAAAAAGAAAATTGCAAGTAAGATTGTTCTTTATTTTGTGTTTTTAGATTCTTTTTTTTTTCTTTAACAGATAAATTAACAAACATTTAAGTTAACATTAAGTCGTTTTGTAATGTAACAAAGGTGAATGAGTATTAGTTTTGCTTTGTTTGTTAAGTAAAACTATGAAGTCTATAAATGGATTTTGTATTCCTATAAGTTGCTTGTTAGACTAAATGCTTTTGCCAACGACCATACCACGCTGAATACATCGGTTCTCGTCCGATCACCGAAATTAAGCAGCGTCGGGCGCGGTTAGTACTTAGATGGGGGACCGCTTGGGAACACCGCGTGTTGTTGGCATCCCAACAATTTTTTGTTTTTTTTTTAATAAAAATTTTTAATATAATAAAAAATTGATTTTAAAAACTTAAAAATTGTTTCAATAAAAGCATACAACTTCATTAAAAAAACTGCAAAAACCACCAAAAACACGTAAGCCACATATTAAAAAAGAAAATTGCAAGTAAGATTGTTCTTTATTTTGTGTTTTTAGATTCTTTTTTTTTCTTTAACAGATAAATTAACAAACATTTAAGTTAACATTAAGTCGTTTTGTAATGTAACAAAGGTGAATGAGTATTAGTTTTGCTTTGTTTGTTAAGTAAAACTATGAAGTCTCTAAATGGATTTTGTATTCCTATAAGTTGCTTGTTAGACTAAATGCTTTTGCCAACGACCATACCACGCTGAATACATCGGTTCTCGTTCGATCACCGAAATTAAGCAGCGTCGGGCGCGGTTAGTACTTAGATGGGGGACCGCTTGGGAACACCGCGTGTTGTTGGCATCCCAACAATTTTTTGTTTTTTTTTAATAAAAATTTTTAATATAGTAAAAAATTTATTTTAAAAACTTAAAAATTTTTTCAATAAAAGCATACAACTTCATTAAAAAAACTGCAAAAACCACCAAAAACACGTAAGGCACAAATTAAAAAAGAAAATTGCAAGTAAGATTGTTCTTTATTTTGTGTTTTTAGATTTTTTTTTTCTTTAACAGATAACTTAACAAACATTTAAGTTAACATTAAGTCGTTTTGTAATGTAACAAAGGTGAATGAGTATTAGTTTTGCTTTGTTTGTTAAGTAAAACTATGAAGTCTATAAATGGATTTTGTATCCCTATAAGTTGCTTGTTAGACTAAATGCTTTTGCCAACGACCATACCACGCTGAATACATCGGTTCTTGTCCGATCACCGAAATTAAGCAGCGTCGGGCGCGGTTAGTACTTAGATGGGGGACCGCTTGGGAACACCGCGTGTTGTTGGCATCCCAACAATTTTTTGTTTTTTTTTAATAAATATATTTAATATAGTAAAAAATTTATTTTAAAAACTTAAAAATTTTTTCAATAAAAGCATACAACTTCATTAAAAAAACTGCAAAAACCACCAAAAACACGTAAGGCACAAATTAAAAAAGAAAATTGCAAGTAAGATTGTTCTTTATTTTGTGTTTTTAGATTTTTTTTTTTTCTTTAACAGATAAATTAACAAACATTTAAGTTAACATAAGTCGTTTTGTAATGTAACAAAGGTGAATGAGTATTAGTTTTGCTTTGTTTGTTAAGTAAAACTATGAAGTCTATAAATGGATTTTGTATTCCTATAAGTTGCTTGTTAGACTAAATGCTTTTGCCAACGACCATACCACGCTGAATACATCGGTTCTCGTCCGATCACCGAAATTAAGCAGCGTCGGGCGCGGTTAGTACTTAGATGGGGGACCGCTTGGGAACACCGCGTGTTGTTGGCATCCCAACAATTTTTTGTTTTTTTTTAATAAAAATTTTTAATATAATAAAAAATTGATTTTAAAAACTTAAAAATTTTTTCAATAAAAGCATACAACTTCATTAAAAAAAACTGCAAAAACCACCAAAAACACGTAAGGCACATATTAAAAAAGAAAATTGCAAGTAAGATTGTTCTTTATTTTGTGTTTTTAGATTCTTTTTTTTTTCTTTAACAGATAAATTAACAAACATTTAAGTTAACATTAGTGGTATTCACACCGAATTTGTTAATTTGTTACTCGGTAGTTTGTTAATTTGTTAAAGTTACCAACTGTGACCGACCCCCTTTTTAAAACTTTGTTAGTCTAGTAACTTTAAAATAAAAATAATTTAATTAACATACTTCCTCTCAATGTACATGAAAATTGCCAAAACACAAATATTTTTTTAGAAATGTATCACAAATTACTTTTTTATTATAGTTATTTAGAAACTGCAACAGCGGACTGTGAGTTACCAACTAACAACTATTTTATCAGGGGTTCCGTGTCGTTAATTCGTTAATTGTTCATCCGGTAGCGCGTTAAATACACAAAAACAAAATGCGTGTAAAAAAGTAACGATTAACGACTAACAAACTTACAAGGTCGGTGTGAATACCACTATTAAGTCGTTTTGTAATGTAACAAAGGTGAATGAGTATTAGTTTTGCTTTGTTTGTTAAGTAAAACTATGAAGTCTATAAATGGATTTTGTATTCCTATAAGTTGCTTGTTAGACTAAATGCTTTTGCCAACGACCATACCACGCTGAATACATCGGTTCTCGTCCGATCACCGAAATTAAGCAGCGTCGGGCGCGGTTAGTACTTAGATGGGGGACCGCTTGGGAACACCGCGTGTTGTTGGCATCCCAACAATTTTTTGTTTTTTTTTAATAAAAATTTTTAATATAGTAAAAAATTTATTTTAAAAACTTAAAAATTTTTTCAATAAAAGCATACAACTTCATTAAAAAAACTGCAAAAACCACCAAAAACACGTAAGGCACAAATTAAAAAAGAAAATTGTGTTTTTTGATTTTTTTTTCTTTAACAGATAAATTAACAAACATTTAAGTTAACATTAAGTCGTTTTGTAATGTAACAAAGGTGAATGAGTATTAGTTTTGCTTTGTTTGTTAAGTAAAACTATGAAGTCTATAAATGGATTTTGTATTCCTATAAGTTGCTTGTTAGACTAAATGCTTTTGCCAACGACCATACCACGCTGAATACATCGGTTCTCGTCCGATCACCGAAATTAAGCAGCGTCGGGCGCGGTTAGTACTTAGATGGGGGACCGCTTGGGAACACCGCGTGTTGTTGGCATCCCAACAATTTTTTGTTTTTTTTTTAATAAAAATTTTTAATATAATAAAAAATTGATTTTAAAAACTTAAAAATTTTTTCAATAAAAGCATACAACTTCATTAAAAAAACTGCAAAAACCACCAAAAACACGTAAAGCACAAATTAAAAAAGAAAATTGCAAGTAAGATTGTTCTTTATTTTGTGTTTTTAGATTTTTTTTTTTTCTTTAACAGATAAATTAACAAACATTTAAGTTAACATAAGTCGTTTTGTAATGTAACAAAGGTGAATGAGTATTAGTTTTGCTTTGTTTGTTAAGTAAAACTATGAAGTCTATAAATGGATTTTGTATTCCTATAAGTTGCTTGTTAGACTAAATGCTTTTGCCAACGACCATACCACGCTGAATACATCGGTTCTCGTCCGATCACCGAAATTAAGCAGCGTCGGGCGCGGTTAGTACTTAGATGGGGGACCGCTTGGGAACACCGCGTGTTGTTGGCATCCCAACAATTTTTTGTTTTTTTTTAATAAAAATTTTTAATATAATAAAAAATTGATTTTAAAAACTTAAAAATTTTTTCAATAAAAGCATACAACTTCATTAAAAAAACTGCAAAAACCACCAAAAACACGTAAGGCACATATTAAAAAAGAAAATTGCAAGTAAGATTGTTCTTTATTTTGTGTTTTTAGATTCTTTTTTTTTTCTTTAACAGATAAATTAACAAACATTTAAGTTAACATTAAGTCGTTTTGTAATGTAACAAAGGTGAATGAGTATTAGTTTTGCTTTGTTTGTTAAGTAAAACTATGAAGTCTATAAATGGATTTTGTATTCCTATAAGTTGCTTGTTAGACTAAATGCTTTTGCCAACGACCATACCACGCTGAATACATCGGTTCTCGTCCGATCACCGAAATTAAGCAGCGTCGGGCGCGGTTAGTACTTAGATGGGGGACCGCTTGGGAACACCGCGTGTTGTTGGCATCCCAACAATTTTTTGTTTTTTTTTAATAAAAATTTTTAATATAATAAAAAATTGATTTTAAAAACTTAAAAATTTTTTCAATAAAAGCATACAACTTCATTAAAAAAACTGCAAAAACCACCAAAAACACGTAAAGCACAAATTAAAAAAGAAAATTGCAAGTAAGATTGTTCTTTATTTTGTGTTTTTAGATTTTTTTTTCTTTAACAGATAAATTAACAAACATTTAAGTTAACATTAAGTCGTTTTGTAATGTAACAAAGGTGAATGAGTATTAGTTTTGCTTTGTTTGTTAAGTAAAACTATGAAGTCTATAAATGGATTTTGTATTCCTATAAGTTGCTTGTTAGACTAAATGCTTTTGCCAACGACCATACCACGCTGAATACATCGGTTCTCGTCCGATCACCGAAATTAAGCAGCGTCGGGCGCGGTTAGTACTTAGATGGGGGACCGCTTGGGAACACCGCGTGTTGTTGGCATCCCAACAATTTTTTGTTTTTTTTTTAATAAAAATTTTTAATATAATAAAAAATTGATTTTAAAAACTTAAAAATTTTTTCAATAAAAGCATACAACTTCATTAAAAAAACTGCAAAAACCACCAAAAACACGTAAAGCACAAATTAAAAAAGAAAATTGCAAGTAAGATTGTTCTTTATTTTGTGTTTTTAGATTTTTTTTTCTTTAACAGATAAATTAACAAACATTTAAGTTAACATTAAGTCGTTTTGTAATGTAACAAAGGTGAATGAGTATTAGTTTTGCTTTGTTTGTTAAGTAAAACTATGAAGTCTATAAATGGATTTTGTATTCCTATAAGTTGCTTGTTAGACTAAATGCTTTTGCCAACGACCATACCACGCTGAATACATCGGTTCTCGTCCGATCACCGAAATTAAGCAGCGTCGGGCGCGGTTAGTACTTAGATGGGGGACCGCTTGGGAACACCGCGTGTTGTTGGCATCCCAACAATTTTTTGTTTTTTTTTTAATAAAAATTTTTAATATAATAAAAAATTGATTTTAAAAACTTAAAAATTTTTTCAATAAAAGCATACAACTTCATTAAAAAAACTGCAAAAACCACCAAAAACACGTAAGGCACATATTAAAAAAGAAAATTGCAAGTAAGATTGTTCTTTATTTTGTGTTTTTAGATTCTTTTTTTTTTCTTTAACAGATAAATTAACAAACATTTAAGTTAACATTAAGTCGTTTTGTAATGTAACAAAGGTGAATGAGTATTAGTTTTGCTTTGTTTGTTAAGTAAAACTATGAAGTCTATAAATGGATTTTGTATTCCTATAAGTTGCTTGTTAGACTAAATGCTTTTGCCAACGACCATACCACGCTGAATACATCGGTTCTCGTCCGATCACCGAAATTAAGCAGCGTCGGGCGCGGTTAGTACTTAGATGGGGGACCACTTGGGAACACCGCGTGTTGTTGGCATCCCAACAATTTTTTGTTTTTTTTTTAATAAAAATTTTTAATATAATAAAAAATTGATTTTAAAAACTTAAAAATTTTTTCAATAAAAGCATACAACTTCATTAAAAAAACTGCAAAAACCACCAAAAACACGTAAAGCACAAATTAAAAAAGAAAATTGCAAGTAAGATTGTTCTTTATTTTGTGTTTTTAGATTTTTTTTTCTTTAACAGATAAATTAACAAACATTTAAGTTAACATTAAGTCGTTTTGTAATGTAACAAAGGTGAATGAGTATTAGTTTTGCTTTGTTTGTTAAGTAAAACTATGAAGTCTATAAATGGATTTTGTATTCCTATAAGTTGCTTGTTAGACTAAATGCTTTTGCCAACGACCATACCACGCTGAATACATCGGTTCTCGTCCGATCACCGAAATTAAGCAGCGTCGGGCGCGGTTAGTACTTAGATGGGGGACCGCTTGGGAACACCGCGTGTTGTTGGCATCCCAACAATTTTTTGTTTTTTTTTTAATAAAAATTTTTAATATAATAAAAAATTGATTTTAAAAACTTAAAAATTTTTTCAATAAAAGCATACAACTTCATTAAAAAAACTGCAAAAACCACCAAAAACACGTAAAGCACAAATTAAAAAAGAAAATTGCAAGTAAGATTGTTCTTTATTTTGTGTTTTTAGATTTTTTTTTCTTTAACAGATAAATTAACAAACATTTAAGTTAACATTAAGTCGTTTTGTAATGTAACAAAGGTGAATGAGTATTAGTTTTGCTTTGTTTGTTAAGTAAAACTATGAAGTCTATAAATGGATTTTGTATTCCTATAAGTTGCTTGTTAGACTAAATGCTTTTGCCAACGACCATACCACGCTGAATACATCGGTTCTCGTCCGATCACCGAAATTAAGCAGCGTCGGGCGCGGTTAGTACTTAGATGGGGGACCGCTTGGGAACACCGCGTGTTGTTGGCATCCCAACAATTTTTTGTTTTTTTTTAATAAAAATTTTTAATATAATAAAAAATTGATTTTAAAAACTTAAAAATTTTTTCAATAAAAGCATACAACTTCATTAAAAAAACTGCAAAAACCACCAAAAACACGTAAAGCACAAATTAAAAAAGAAAATTGCAAGTAAGATTGTTCTTTATTTTGTGTTTTTAGATTTTTTTTTCTTTAACAGATAAATTAACAAACATTTAAGTTAACATTAAGTCGTTTTGTAATGTAACAAAGGTGAATGAGTATTAGTTTTGCTTTGTTTGTTAAGTAAAACTATGAAGTCTATAAATGGATTTTGTATTCCTATAAGTTGCTTGTTAGACTAAATGCTTTTGCCAGCGACCATACCACGCTGAATACATCGGTTCTCGTCCGATCACCGAAATTAAGCAGCGTCGGGCGCGGTTAGTACTTAGATGGGGGACCGCTTGGGAACACCGCGTGTTGTTGGCATCCCAACAATTTTTTGTTTTTTTTTAATAAAAATTTTTAATATAATAAAAAATTGATTTTAAAAACTTAAAAATTTTTTCAATAAAAGCATACAACTTCATTAAAAAAACTGCAAAAACCACCAAAAACACGTAAAGCACAAATTAAAAAAGAAAATTGCAAGTAAGATTGTTCTTTATTTTGTGTTTTTAGATTTTTTTTTTCTTTAACAGATAAATTAACAAACATTTAAGTCGTTTTGTTATGTAACAAAGGTGAATGAGTTAGTTTTGCTTTGTTTGTTAAGTAAAACTATGAAGTCTATAAATGGATTTTGTATTCCTATAAGTTGCTTGTTAGACTAAATGCTTTTGCCAACGACCATACCACGCTGAATACATCGGTTCTCGTCCGATCACCGAAATTAAGCAGCGTCGGGCGCGGTTAGTACTTAGATGGGGGACCGCTTGGGAACACCGCGTGTTGTTGGCATCCCAACAATTTTTTGTTTTTTTTTAATAAAAATTTTTAATATAATAAAAAATTGATTTTAAAAACTTAAAAATTTTTTCAATAAAAGCATACAACTTCATTAAAAAAACTGCAAAAACCACCAAAAACACGTAAGGCACATATTAAAAAAGAAAATTGCAAGTAAGATTGTTCTTTATTTTGTGTTTTTAGATTCTTTTTTTTTTCTTTAACAGATAAATTAACAAACATTTAAGTTAACATTAAGTCGTTTTGTAATGTAACAAAGGTGAATGAGTATTAGTTTTGCTTTGTTTGTTAAGTAAAACTATGAAGTCTATAAATGGATTTTGTATTCCTATAAGTTGCTTGTTAGACTAAATGCTTTTGCCAACGACCATACCACGCTGAATACATCGGTTCTCGTCCGATCACCGAAATTAAGCAGCGTCGGGCGCGGTTAGTACTTAGATGGGGGACCACTTGGGAACACCGCGTGTTGTTGGCATCCCAACAATTTTTTGTTTTTTTTTTAATAAAAATTTTTAATATAATAAAAAATTGATTTTAAAAACTTAAAAATTTTTTCAATAAAAGCATACAACTTCATTAAAAAAACTGCAAAAACCACCAAAAACACGTAAAGCACAAATTAAAAAAGAAAATTGCAAGTAAGATTGTTCTTTATTTTGTGTTTTTAGATTTTTTTTTCTTTAACAGATAAATTAACAAACATTTAAGTTAACATTAAGTCGTTTTGTAATGTAACAAAGGTGAATGAGTATTAGTTTTGCTTTGTTTGTTAAGTAAAACTATGAAGTCTATAAATGGATTTTGTATTCCTATAAGTTGCTTGTTAGACTAAATGCTTTTGCCAACGACCATACCACGCTGAATACATCGGTTCTCGTCCGATCACCGAAATTAAGCAGCGTCGGGCGCGGTTAGTACTTAGATGGGGGACCGCTTGGGAACACCGCGTGTTGTTGGCATCCCAACAATTTTTTGTTTTTTTTTAATAAAAATTTTTAATATAATAAAAAATTGATTTTAAAAACTTAAAAATTTTTTCAATAAAAGCATACAACTTCATTAAAAAAACTGCAAAAACCACCAAAAACACGTAAAGCACAAATTAAAAAAGAAAATTGCAAGTAAGATTGTTCTTTATTTTGTGTTTTTAGATTTTTTTTTCTTTAACAGATAAATTAACAAACATTTAAGTTAACATTAAGTCGTTTTGTAATGTAACAAAGGTGAATGAGTATTAGTTTTGCTTTGTTTGTTAAGTAAAACTATGAAGTCTATAAATGGATTTTGTATTCCTATAAGTTGCTTGTTAGACTAAATGCTTTTGCCAACGACCATACCACGCTGAATACATCGGTTCTCGTCCGATCACCGAAATTAAGCAGCGTCGGGCGCGGTTAGTACTTAGATGGGGGACCGCTTGGGAACACCGCGTGTTGTTGGCATCCCAACAATTTTTTGTTTTTTTTTTAATAAAAATTTTTAATATAATAAAAAATTGATTTTAAAAACTTAAAAATTTTTTCAATAAAAGCATACAACTTCATTAAAAAAACTGCAAAAACCACCAAAAACACGTAAAGCACAAATTAAAAAAGAAAATTGCAAGTAAGATTGTTCTTTATTTTGTGTTTTTAGATTTTTTTTTCTTTAACAGATAAATTAACAAACATTTAAGTTAACATTAAGTCGTTTTGTAATGTAACAAAGGTGAATGAGTATTAGTTTTGCTTTGTTTGTTAAGTAAAACTATGAAGTCTATAAATGGATTTTGTATTCCTATAAGTTGCTTGTTAGACTAAATGCTTTTGCCAGCGACCATACCACGCTGAATACATCGGTTCTCGTCCGATCACCGAAATTAAGCAGCGTCGGGCGCGGTTAGTACTTAGATGGGGGACCGCTTGGGAACACCGCGTGTTGTTGGCATCCCAACAATTTTTTGTTTTTTTTTAATAAAAATTTTTAATATAATAAAAAATTGATTTTAAAAACTTAAAAATTTTTTCAATAAAAGCATACAACTTCATTAAAAAAACTGCAAAAACCACCAAAAACACGTAAAGCACAAATTAAAAAAGAAAATTGCAAGTAAGATTGTTCTTTATTTTGTGTTTTTAGATTTTTTTTTCTTTAACAGATAAATTAACAAACATTTAAGTCGTTTTGTTATGTAACAAAGGTGAATGAGTTAGTTTTGCTTTGTTTGTTAAGTAAAACTATGAAGTCTATAAATGGATTTTGTATTCCTATAAGTTGCTTGTTAGACTAAATGCTTTTGCCAACGACCATACCACGCTGAATACATCGGTTCTCGTCCGATCACCGAAATTAAGCAGCGTCGGGCGCGGTTAGTACTTAGATGGGGGACCGCTTGGGAACACCGCGTGTTGTTGGCATCCCAACAATTTTTTGTTTTTTTTTAATAAAAATTTTTAATATAATAAAAAATTGATTTTAAAAACTTAAAAATTTTTTCAATAAAAGCATACAACTTCATTAAAAAAACTGCAAAAACCACCAAAAACACGTAAGGCACAAATTAAAAAAGAAAATTGCAAGTAAGATTGTTCTTTATTTTGTGTTTTTAGATTTTTTTTTCTTTAACAGATAAATTAACAAACATTTAAGTTAACATTAAGTCGTTTTGTAATGTAACAAAGGTGAATGAGTATTAGTTTTGCTTTGTTTGTTAAGTAAAACTATGAAGTCTATAAATGGATTTTGTATTCCTATAAGTTGCTTGTTAGACTAAATGCTTTTGCCAACGACCATACCACGCTGAATACATCGGTTCTCGTCCGATCACCGAAATTAAGCAGCGTCGGGCGCGGTTAGTACTTAGATGGGGGACCGCTTGGGAACACCGCGTGTTGTTGGCATCCCAACAATTTTTTGTTTTTTTTTAATAAAAATTTTTAATATAGTAAAAAATTTATTTTAAAAACTTAAAAATTTTTTCAATAAAAGCATACAACTTCATTAAAAAAACTGCAAAAACCACCAAAAACACGTAAGGCACAAATTAAAAAAGAAAATTGCAAGTAAGATTGTTCTTTATTTTGTGTTTTTAGATTTTTTTTTTCTTTAACAGATAACTTAACAAACATTTAAGTTAACATTAAGTCGTTTTGTAATGTAACAAAGGTGAATGAGTATTAGTTTTGCTTTGTTTGTTAAGTAAAACTATGAAGTCTATAAATGGATTTTGTATTCCTATAAGTTGCTTGTTAGACTAAATGCTTTTGCCAACGACCATACCACGCTGAATACATCGGTTCTCGTCCGATCACCGAAATTAAGCAGCGTCGGGCGCGGTTAGTACTTAGATGGGGGACCGCTTGGGAACACCGCGTGTTGTTGGCATCCCAACAATTTTTTGTTTTTTTTTAATAAAAATTTTTAATATAATAAAAAATTGATTTTAAAAACTTAAAAATTTTTTCAATAAAAGCATACAACTTCATTAAAAAAACTGCAAAAACCACCAAAAACACGTAAGGCACATATTAAAAAAGAAAATTGCAAGTAAGATTGTTCTTTATTTTGTGTTTTTAGATTCTTTTTTTTTCTTTAACAGATAAATTAACAAACATTTAAGTTAACATTAGTGGTATTCACACCGAATTTGTTAATTTGTTACTCGGTAGTTTGTTAATTTGTTAAAGTTACCAACTGTGACCGACCCCCTTTTTAAAACTTTGTTAGTCTAGTAACTTTAAAATAAAAATAATTTAATTAACATACTTCCTCTCAATGTACATGAAAATTGCCAAAACACAAATATTTTTTTAGAAATGTATCACAAATTACTTTTTTATTATAGTTATTTAGAAACTGCAACAGCGGACTGTGAGTTACCAACTAACAACTATTTTATCAGGGGTTCCGTGTCGTTAATTCGTTAATTGTTCATCCGGTAGCGCGTTAAATACACAAAAACAAAATGCGTGTAAAAAAGTAACGATTAACGACTAACAAACTTACAAGGTCGGTGTGAATACCACTATTAAGTCGTTTTGTAATGTAACAAAGGTGAATGAGTATTAGTTTTGCTTTGTTTGTTAAGTAAAACTATGAAGTCTATAAATGGATTTTGTATTCCTATAAGTTGCTTGTTAGACTAAATGCTTTTGCCAACGACCATACCACGCTGAATACATCGGTTCTCGTCCGATCACCGAAATTAAGCAGCGTCGGGCGCGGTTAGTACTTAGATGGGGGACCGCTTGGGAACACCGCGTGTTGTTGGCATCCCAACAATTTTTTGTTTTTTTTTAATAAAAATTTTTAATATAGTAAAAAATTTATTTTAAAAACTTAAAAATTTTTTCAATAAAAGCATACAACTTCATTAAAAAAACTGCAAAAACCACCAAAAACACGTAAGGCACAAATTAAAAAAGAAAATTGTGTTTTTTGATTTTTTTTTCTTTAACAGATAAATTAACAAACATTTAAGTTAACATTAAGTCGTTTTGTAATGTAACAAAGGTGAATGAGTATTAGTTTTGCTTTGTTTGTTAAGTAAAACTATGAAGTCTATAAATGGATTTTGTATTCCTATAAGTTGCTTGTTAGACTAAATGCTTTTGCCAACGACCATACCACGCTGAATACATCGGTTCTCGTCCGATCACCGAAATTAAGCAGCGTCGGGCGCGGTTAGTACTTAGATGGGGGACCGCTTGGGAACACCGCGTGTTGTTGGCATCCCAACAATTTTTTGTTTTTTTTTTAATAAAAATTTTTAATATAATAAAAAATTGATTTTAAAAACTTAAAAATTTTTTCAATAAAAGCATACAACTTCATTAAAAAAACTGCAAAAACCACCAAAAACACGTAAAGCACAAATTAAAAAAGAAAATTGCAAGTAAGATTGTTCTTTATTTTGTGTTTTTAGATTTTTTTTTCTTTAACAGATAAATTAACAAACATTTAAGTTAACATTAAGTCGTTTTGTAATGTAACAAAGGTGAATGAGTATTAGTTTTGCTTTGTTTGTTAAGTAAAACTATGAAGTCTATAAATGGATTTTGTATTCCTATAAGTTGCTTGTTAGACTAAATGCTTTTGCCAACGACCATACCACGCTGAATACATCGGTTCTCGTCCGATCACCGAAATTAAGCAGCGTCGGGCGCGGTTAGTACTTAGATGGGGGACCGCTTGGGAACACCGCGTGTTGTTGGCATCCCAACAATTTTTTGTTTTTTTTTAATAAAAATTTTTAATATAATAAAAAATTGATTTTAAAAACTTAAAAATTTTTTCAATAAAAGCATACAACTTCATTAAAAAAACTGCAAAAACCACCAAAAACACGTAAAGCACAAATTAAAAAAGAAAATTGCAAGTAAGATTGTTCTTTATTTTGTGTTTTTAGATTTTTTTTTCTTTAACAGATAAATTAACAAACATTTAAGTCGTTTTGTTATGTAACAAAGGTGAATGAGTTAGTTTTGCTTTGTTTGTTAAGTAAAACTATGAAGTCTATAAATGGATTTTGTATTCCTATAAGTTGCTTGTTAGACTAAATGCTTTTGCCAACGACCATACCACGCTGAATACATCGGTTCTCGTCCGATCACCGAAATTAAGCAGCGTCGGGCGCGGTTAGTACTTAGATGGGGGACCGCTTGGGAACACCGCGTGTTGTTGGCATCCCAACAATTTTTTGTTTTTTTTTAATAAAAATTTTTAATATAGTAAAAAATTTATTTTAAAAACTTAAAAATTTTTTCAATAAAAGCATACAACTTCATTAAAAAAACTGCAAAAACCACCAAAAACACGTAAGGCACAAATTAAAAAAGAAAATTGCAAGTAAGATTGTTCTTTATTTTGTGTTTTTAGATTTTTTTTTTTTTCTTTAACAGATAAATTAACAAACATTTAAGTTAACATTAAGTCGTTTTGTAATGTAACAAAGGTTTTGCTTTGTTTGTTAAGTAAAACTATGAAGTCTATAAATGGATTTTGTATTCCTATAAGTTGCTTGTTAGACTAAATGCTTTTGCCAACGACCATACCACGCTGAATACATCGGTTCTCGTCCGATCACCGAAATTAAGCAGCGTCGGGCGCGGTTAGTACTTAGATGGGGGACCGCTTGGGAACACCGCGTGTTGTTGGCATCCCAACAATTTTTTGTTTTTTTTTAATAAAAATTTTTAATATAGTAAAAAATTTATTTTAAAAACTTAAAAATTTTTTCAATAAAAGCATACAACTTCATTAAAAAAACTGCAAAAACCACCAAAAACACGTAAGGCACAAATTAAAAAAGAAAATTGCAAGTAAGATTGTTCTTTATTTTGTGTACATCGGTTCTCGTCCGATCACCGAAATTAAGCAGCGTCGGGCGCGGTTAGTACTTAGATGGGGGACCGCTTGGGAACACCGCGTGTTGTTGGCATCCCAACAATTTTTTGTTTTTTTTTAATAAAAATTTTTAATATAGTAAAAAATTTATTTTAAATACTTAAAAATTTTTTCAATAAAAGCATACAACTTCATTAAAAAAACTGCAAAAACCACCAAAAACACGTAAGGCACAAATTAAAAAAGAAAATTGCAAGTAAGATTGTTCTTTATTTTGTGTTTTTAGATTTTTTTTTCTTTAACAGATAAATTAAAACAAACATTTAAGTTAACATTAAGTCGTTTTGTAATGTAACAAAGGTGAATGAGTATTAGTTTTGCTTTGTTTGTTAAGTAAAACTATGAAGTCTATAAATGGATTTTGTATTCCTATAAGTTGCTTGTTAGACTAAATGCTTTTGCCAACGACCATACCACGCTGAATACATCGGTTCTCGTCCGATCACCGAAATTAAGCAGCGTCGGGCGCGGTTAGTACTTAGATGGGGGACCGCTTGGGAACACCGCGTGTTGTTGGCATCCCAACAATTTTTTGTTTTTTTTTAATAAAAATTTTTAATATAATAAAAAATTGATTTTAAAAACTTAAAATTTTTTTCAATAAAAGAATACAACTTCATTAAAAAAACTGCAAAAACCACCAAAAACACGTAAGGCACAAATTAAAAAAGAAAATTGCTAGTAAGATTGTTCTTTATTTTGTGTTTTTAGATTTTTTTTTCTTTAACAGATAAATTAACAAACATTTAAGTCGTTTTGTTATGTAACAAAGGTGAATGAGTTAGTTTTGCTTTGTTTGTTAAGTAAAACTATGAAGTCTATAAATGGATTTTGTATTCCTATAAGTTGCTTGTTAGACTAAATGCTTTTGCCAACGACCATACCACGCTGAATACATCGGTTCTCGTCCGATCACCGAAATTAAGCAGCGTCGGGCGCGGTTAGTACTTAGATGGGGGACCGCTTGGGAACACCGCGTGTTGTTGGCATCCCAACAATTTTTTGTTTTTTTTTAATAAAAATTTTTAATATAGTAAAAAATTTATTTTAAAAACTTAAAAATTTTTTCAATAAAAGCATACAACTTCATTAAAAAAACTGCAAAAACCACCAAAAACACGTAAGGCACAAATTAAAAAAGAAAATTGCAAGTAAGATTGTTCTTTATTTTGTGTTTTTAGATTTTTTTTTTTTTCTTTAACAGATAAATTAACAAACATTTAAGTTAACATTAAGTCGTTTTGTAATGTAACAAAGGTTTTGCTTTGTTTGTTAAGTAAAACTATGAAGTCTATAAATGGATTTTGTATTCCTATAAGTTGCTTGTTAGACTAAATGCTTTTGCCAACGACCATACCACGCTGAATACATCGGTTCTCGTCCGATCACCGAAATTAAGCAGCGTCGGGCGCGGTTAGTACTTAGATGGGGGACCGCTTGGGAACACCGCGTGTTGTTGGCATCCCAACAATTTTTTGTTTTTTTTTAATAAAAATTTTTAATATAGTAAAAAATTTATTTTAAAAACTTAAAAATTTTTTCAATAAAAGCATACAACTTCATTAAAAAAACTGCAAAAACCACCAAAAACACGTAAGGCACAAATTAAAAAAGAAAATTGCAAGTAAGATTGTTCTTTATTTTGTGTACATCGGTTCTCGTCCGATCACCGAAATTAAGCAGCGTCGGGCGCGGTTAGTACTTAGATGGGGGACCGCTTGGGAACACCGCGTGTTGTTGGCATCCCAACAATTTTTTGTTTTTTTTTAATAAAAATTTTTAATATAGTAAAAAATTTATTTTAAATACTTAAAAATTTTTTCAATAAAAGCATACAACTTCATTAAAAAAACTGCAAAAACCACCAAAAACACGTAAGGCACAAATTAAAAAAGAAAATTGCAAGTAAGATTGTTCTTTATTTTGTGTTTTTAGATTTTTTTTTCTTTAACAGATAAATTAAAACAAACATTTAAGTTAACATTAAGTCGTTTTGTAATGTAACAAAGGTGAATGAGTATTAGTTTTGCTTTGTTTGTTAAGTAAAACTATGAAGTCTATAAATGGATTTTGTATTCCTATAAGTTGCTTGTTAGACTAAATGCTTTTGCCAACGACCATACCACGCTGAATACATCGGTTCTCGTCCGATCACCGAAATTAAGCAGCGTCGGGCGCGGTTAGTACTTAGATGGGGGACCGCTTGGGAACACCGCGTGTTGTTGGCATCCCAACAATTTTTTGTTTTTTTTTAATAAAAATTTTTAATATAATAAAAAATTGATTTTAAAAACTTAAAATTTTTTTCAATAAAAGAATACAACTTCATTAAAAAAACTGCAAAAACCACCAAAAACACGTAAGGCACAAATTAAAAAAGAAAATTGCTAGTAAGATTGTTCTTTATTTTGTGTTTTTAGATTTTTTTTTCTTTAACAGATAAATTAACAAACATTTAAGTTAACATTAAGTCGTTTTGTAATGTAACAAAGGTGAATGAGTATTAGTTTTGCTTTGTTTGTTAAGTAAAACTATGAAGTCTATAAATGGATTTTGTATTCCTATAAGTTGCTTGTTAGACTAAATGCTTTTGCCAACGACCATACCACGCTGAATACATCGGTTCTCGTCCGATCACCGAAATTAAGCAGCGTCGGGCGCGGTTAGTACTTAGATGGGGGACCGCTTGGGAACACCGCGTGTTGTTGGCATCCCAACAATTTTTTGTTTTTTTTTAATAAAAATTTTTAATATAATAAAAAATTGATTTTAAAAACTTAAAAATTTTTTCAATAAAAGAATACAACTTCATTAAAAAAACTGCAAAAACCACCAAAAACACGTAAGGCACAAATTAAAAAAGAAAATTGCAAGTAAGATTGTTCTTTATTTTGTATTTTAAGATTTTTTTCTTTAACATATAAATTAACAAACATTTAAGTTAACATTAAGTCGTTTTGTAATGTAACAAAGGTGAATGAGTATTAGTTTTGCTTTGTTTGTTAAGTAAAACTATGAAGTCTATAAATGGATTTTGTATTCCTATAAGTTGCTTGTTAGACTAAATGCTTTTGCCAACGACCATACCACGCTGAATACATCGGTTCTCGTCCGATCACCGAAATTAAGCAGCGTCGGGCGCGGTTAGTACTTAGATGGGGGACCGCTTGGGAACACCGCGTGTTGTTGGCATCCCAACAATTTTTTGTTTTTTTTTAATAAAAATTTTTAATATAGTAAAAAATTTATTTTAAAAACTTAAAAATTTTTTCAATAAAAGCATACAACTTCATTAAAAAAACTGCAAAAACCACCAAAAACACGTAAGGCACAAATTAAAAAAGAAAATTGCAAGTAAGATTGTTCTTTATTTTGTGTTTTTAGATTTTTTTTTCTTTAACAGATAAATTAACAAACATTTAAGTTAACATTAAGTCGTTTTGTAATGTAACAAAGGTGAATGAGTATTAGTTTTGCTTTGTTTGTTAAGTAAAACTATGAAGTCTATAAATGGATTTTGTATTCCTATAAGTTGCTTGTTAGACTAAATGCTTTTGCCAACGACCATACCACGCTGAATACATCGGTTCTCGTCCGATCACCGAAATTAAGCAGCGTCGGGCGCGGTTAGTACTTAGATGGGGGACCGCTTGGGAACACCGCGTGTTGTTGGCATCCCAACAATTTTTTGTTTTTTTTTAATAAAAATTTTTAATATAATAAAAAATTGATTTTAAAAACTTAAAAATTTTTTCAATAAAAGCATACAACTTCATTAAAAAAACTGCAAAAACCACCAAAAACACGTAAGGCACAAATTAAAAAAGAAAATTGCAAGTAAGATTGTTCTTTATTTTGTGTTTTTAGATTTTTTTTTCTTTAACAGATAAATTAACAAACATTTAAGTTAACATTAAGTCGTTTTGTAATGTAACAAAGGTGAATGAGTATTAGTTTTGCTTTGTTTGTTAAGTAAAACTATGAAGTCTATAAATGGATTTTGTATTCCTATAAGTTGCTTGTTAGACTAAATGCTTTTGCCAACGACCATACCACGCTGAATACATCGGTTCTCGTCCGATCACCGAAATTAAGCAGCGTCGGGCGCGGTTAGTACTTAGATGGGGGACCGCTTGGGAACACCGCGTGTTGTTGGCATCCCAACAATTTTTTGTTTTTTTTTAATAAAAATTTTTAATATAGTAAAAAATTTATTTTAAAAACTTAAAAATTTTTTCAATAAAAGCATACAACTTCATTAAAAAAACTGCAAAAACCACCAAAAACACGTAAGGCACAAATTAAAAAAGAAAATTGCAAGTAAGATTGTTCTTTATTTTGTGTTTTTAGATTTTTTTTTTTTTTCTTTAACAGATAAATTAACAAACATTTAAGTTAACATTAAGTCGTTTTGTAATGTAACAAAGGTTTTGCTTTGTTTGTTAAGTAAAACTATGAAGTCTATAAATGGATTTTGTATTCCTATAAGTTGCTTGTTAGACTAAATGCTTTTGCCAACGACCATACCACGCTGAATACATCGGTTCTCGTCCGATCACCGAAATTAAGCAGCGTCGGGCGCGGTTAGTACTTAGATGGGGGACCGCTTGGGAACACCGCGTGTTGTTGGCATCCCAACAATTTTTTGTTTTTTTTTAATAAAAATTTTTAATATAGTAAAAAATTTATTTTAAAAACTTAAAAATTTTTTCAATAAAAGCATACAACTTCATTAAAAAAACTGCAAAAACCACCAAAAACACGTAAGGCACAAATTAAAAAAGAAAATTGCAAGTAAGATTGTTCTTTATTTTGTATTTTAAGATTTTTTTCTTTAACATATAAATTAACAAACATTTAAGTTAACATTAAGTCGTTTTGTAATGTAACAAAGGTGAATGAGTATTAGTTTTGCTTTGTTTGTTAAGTAAAACTATGAAGTCTATAAATGGATTTTGTATTCCTATAAGTTGCTTGTTAGACTAAATGCTTTTGCCAACGACCATACCACGCTGAATACATCGGTTCTCGTCCGATCACTGAAATTAAGCAGCATCGGGCGCGGTTAGTACTTAGATGGGGGACCGCTTGGGAACACCGCGTGTTGTTGGCATCCCAACAATTTTTTGTTTTTTTTTAATAAAAATTTTTAATATAATAAAAAATTGATTTTAAAAACTTAAAAATTTTTTCAATAAAAGAATACAACTTCATTAAAAAAAACTGCAAAAACCACCAAAAACACGTAAGGCACAAATTAAAAAAGAAAATTGCAAGTAAGATTGTTCTTTATTTTGTGTTTTTAGATTTTTTTTTTCTTTAACAGATAAATTAACAAACATTTAAGTTAACATTAAGTCGTTTTGTAATGTAACAAAGGTGAATGAGTATTAGTTTTGCTTTGTTTGTTAAGTAAAACTATGAAGTCTATAAATGGATTTTGTATTCCTATAAGTTGCTTGTTAGACTAAATGCTTTTGCCAACGACCATACCACGCTGAATACATCGGTTCTCGTCCGATCACCGAAATTAAGCAGCGTCGGGCGCGGTTAGTACTTAGATGGGGGACCGCTTGGGAACACCGCGTGTTGTTGGCATCCCAACAATTTTTTGTTTTTTTTTAATAAAAATTTTTAATATAATAAAAAATTGATTTTAAAAACTTAAAAATTTTTTCAATAAAAGAATACAACTTCATTAAAAAAACTGCAAAAACACGTAAGGCACAAATTAAAAAAGAAAATTGCAAGTAAGATTGTTCTTTATTTTGTGTTTTTAGATTTTTTTTTTCTTTAACAGATAAATTAACAAACATTTAAGTTAACATTAAGTCGTTTTGTAATGTAACAAAGGTGAATGAGTATTAGTTTTGCTTTGTTTGTTAAGTAAAACTATGAAGTCTATAAATGGATTTTGTATTCCTATAAAAACTTAAAAATTTTTTCAATAAAAGAATACAACTTCATTAAAAAAACTGCAAAAACACGTAAGGCACAAATTAAAAAAGAAAATTGCAAGTAAGATTGTTCTTTATTTTGTGTTTTTAGATTTTTTTTTTCTTTAACAGATAAATTAACAAACATTTAAGTTAACATTAAGTCGTTTTGTAATGTAACAAAGGTGAATGAGTATTAGTTTTGCTTTGTTTGTTAAGTAAAACTATGAAGTCTATAAATGGATTTTGTATTCCTATAAGTTGCTTGTTAGACTAAATGCTTTTGCCAACGACCATACCACGCTGAATACATCGGTTCTCGTCCGATCACCGAAATTAAGCAGCGTCGGGCGCGGTTAGTACTTAGATGGGGGACCGCTTGGGAACACCGCGTGTTGTTGGCATCCCAACAATTTTTTGTTTTTTTTTAATAAAAATTTTTAATATAATAAAAAATTGATTTTAAAAACTTAAAAATTTTTTCAATAAAAGCATACAACTTCATTAAAAAAACTGCAAAAACCACCAAAAACACGTAAGGCACATATTAAAAAAGAAAATTGCAAGTAAGATTGTTCTTTATTTTGTGTTTTTAGATTCTTTTTTTTTTCTTTAACAGATAAATTAACAAACATTTAAGTTAACATTAAGTCGTTTTGTAATGTAACAAAGGTGAATGAGTATTAGTTTTGCTTTGTTTGTTAAGTAAAACTATGAAGTCTATAAATGGATTTTGTATTCCTATAAGTTGCTTGTTAGACTAAATGCTTTTGCCAACGACCATACCACGCTGAATACATCGGTTCTCGTCCGATCACCGAAATTAAGCAGCGTCGGGCGCGGTTAGTACTTAGATGGGGGACCGCTTGGGAACACCGCGTGTTGTTGGCATCCCAACAATTTTTTGTTTTTTTTTAATAAAAATTTTTAATATTGTAAAAAATTTATTTTAAAAACTTAAAAATTTTTTCAATAAAAGCATACAACTTCATTAAAAAAACTGCAAAAACCACCAAAAACACGTAAGGCACAAATTAAAAAAGAAAATTGTGTTTTTAGATTTTTTTTTCTTTAACAGATAAATTAACAAACATTTAAGTTAACATTAAGTCGTTTTGTAATGTAACAAAGGTGAATGAGTATTAGTTTTGCTTTGTTTGTTAAGTAAAACTATGAAGTCTATAAATGGATTTTGTATTCCTATAAGTTGCTTGTTAGACTAAATGCTTTTGCCAACGACCATACCACGCTGAATACATCGGTTCTCGTCCGATCACCGAAATTAAGCAGCGTCGGGCGCGGTTAGTACTTAGATGGGGGACCGCTTGGGAACACCGCGTGTTGTTGGCATCCCAACAATTTTTTGTTTTTTTTTAATAAAAATTTTTAATATAATAAAAAATTGATTTTAAAAACTTAAAAATTTTTTTAATAAAAGCATACAACTTCATTAAAAAAACTGCAAAAACCACCAAAAACACGTAAAGCACAAATTAAAAAAGAAAATTGCAAGTAAGATTGTTCTTTATTTTGTGTTTTTAGATTTTTTTTTCTTTAACAGATAAATTAACAAACATTTAAGTCGTTTTGTTATGTAACAAAGGTGAATGAGTTAGTTTTGCTTTGTTTGTTAAGTAAAACTATGAAGTCTATAAATGGATTTTGTATTCCTATAAGTTGCTTGTTAGACTAAATGCTTTTGCCAACGACCATACCACGCTGAATACATCGGTTCTCGTCCGATCACCGAAATTAAGCAGCGTCGGGCGCGGTTAGTACTTAGATGGGGGACCGCTTGGGAACACCGCGTGTTGTTGGCATCCCAACAATTTTTTGTTTTTTTTTAATAAAAATTTTTAATATAATAAAAAATTGATTTTAAAAACTTAAAAATTTTTTCAATAAAAGCATACAACTTCATTAAAAAAACTGCAAAAACCACCAAAAACACGTAAGGCACAAATTAAAAAAGAAAATTGCAAGTAAGATTGTTCTTTATTTTGTGTTTTTAGATTTTTTTTTCTTTAACAGATAAATTAACAAACATTTAAGTTAACATTAAGTCGTTTTGTAATGTAACAAAGGTGAATGAGTATTAGTTTTGCTTTGTTTGTTAAGTAAAACTATGAAGTCTATAAATGGATTTTGTATTCCTATAAGTTGCTTGTTAGACTAAATGCTTTTGCCAACGACCATACCACGCTGAATACATCGGTTCTCGTCCGATCACCGAAATTAAGCAGCGTCGGGCGCGGTTAGTACTTAGATGGGGGACCGCTTGGGAACACCGCGTGTTGTTGGCATCCCAACAATTTTTTGTTTTTTTTTAATAAAAATTTTTAATATAGTAAAAAATTTATTTTAAACACCGCGTGTTGTTGGCATCCCAACAATTTTTTGTTTTTTTTTAATAAAAATTTTTAATATAGTAAAAAATTTATTTTAAAAACTTAAAAATTTTTTCAATAAAAGCATACAACTTCATTAAAAAAACTGCAAAAACCACCAAAAACACGTAAGGCACAAATTAAAAAAGAAAATTGCAAGTAAGATTGTTCTTTATTTTGTGTTTTTAGATTTTTTTTTTTTTTCTTTAACAGATAAATTAACAAACATTTAAGTTAACATTAAGTCGTTTTGTAATGTAACAAAGGTTTTGCTTTGTTTGTTAAGTAAAACTATGAAGTCTATAAATGGATTTTGTATTCCTATAAGTTGCTTGTTAGACTAAATGCTTTTGCCAACGACCATACCACGCTGAATACATCGGTTCTCGTCCGATCACCGAAATTAAGCAGCGTCGGGCGCGGTTAGTACTTAGATGGGGGACCGCTTGGGAACACCGCGTGTTGTTGGCATCCCAACAATTTTTTGTTTTTTTTTTAATAAAAATTTTTAATATAATAAAAAATTGATTTTAAAAACTTAAAAATTTTTTCAATAAAAGCATACAACTTCATTAAAAAAACTGCAAAAACCACCAAAAACACGTAAAGCACAAATTAAAAAAGAAAATTGCAAGTAAGATTGTTCTTTATTTTGTGTTTTTAGATTCTTTTTTTTTTCTTTAACAGATAAATTAACAAACATTTAAGTTAACATTAAGTCGTTTTGTAATGTAACAAAGGTGAATGAGTATTAGTTTTGCTTTGTTTGTTAAGTAAAACTATGAAGTCTATAAATGGATTTTGTATTCCTATAAGTTGCTTGTTAGACTAAATGCTTTTGCCAACGACCATACCACGCTGAATACATCGGTTCTCGTCCGATCACCGAAATTAAGCAGCGTCGGGCGCGGTTAGTACTTAGATGGGGGACCACTTGGGAACACCGCGTGTTGTTGGCATCCCAACAATTTTTTGTTTTTTTTTTAATAAAAATTTTTAATATAATAAAAAATTGATTTTAAAAACTTAAAAATTTTTTCAATAAAAGCATACAACTTCATTAAAAAAACTGCAAAAACCACCAAAAACACGTAAAGCACAAATTAAAAAAGAAAATTGCAAGTAAGATTGTTCTTTATTTTGTGTTTTTAGATTTTTTTTTCTTTAACAGATAAATTAACAAACATTTAAGTTAACATTAAGTCGTTTTGTAATGTAACAAAGGTGAATGAGTATTAGTTTTGCTTTGTTTGTTAAGTAAAACTATGAAGTCTATAAATGGATTTTGTATTCCTATAAGTTGCTTGTTAGACTAAATGCTTTTGCCAACGACCATACCACGCTGAATACATCGGTTCTCGTCCGATCACCGAAATTAAGCAGCGTCGGGCGCGGTTAGTACTTAGATGGGGGACCGCTTGGGAACACCGCGTGTTGTTGGCATCCCAACAATTTTTTGTTTTTTTTTAATAAAAATTTTTAATATAGTAAAAAATTTATTTTAAAAACTTAAAAATTTTTTCAATAAAAGCATACAACTTCATTAAAAAAACTGCAAAAACCACCAAAAACCGTAAGGCACAAATTAAAAAAGAAAATTGCAAGTAAGATTGTTCTTTATTTTGTGTTTTTAGATTTTTTTTTTTTTTCTTTAACAGATAAATTAACAAACATTTAAGTTAACATTAAGTCGTTTTGTAATGTAACAAAGGTGAATGAGTATTAGTTTTGCTTTGTTTGTTAAGTAAAACTATGAAGTCTATAAATGGATTTTGTATTCCTATAAGTTGCTTGTTAGACTAAATGCTTTTGCCAACGACCATACCACGCTGAATACATCGGTTCTCGTCCGATCACCGAAATTAAGCAGCGTCGGGCGCGGTTAGTACTTAGATGGGGGACCGCTTGGGAACACCGCGTGTTGTTGGCATCCCAACAATTTTTTGTTTTTTTTTAATAAAAATTTTTAATATAATAAAAAATTGATTTTAAAAACTTAAAAATTTTTTCAATAAAAGAATACAACTTCATTAAAAAAACTGCAAAAACACGTAAGGCACAAATTAAAAAAGAAAATTGCTAGTAAGATTGTTCTTTATTTTGTGTTTTTAGATTTTTTTTTCTTTAACAGATAAATTAACAAACATTTAAGTTAACATTAAGTCGTTTTGTAATGTAACAAAGGTGAATGAGTATTAGTTTTGCTTTGTTTGTTAAGTAAAACTATGAAGTCTATAAATGGATTTTGTATTCCTATAAGTTGCTTGTTAGACTAAATGCTTTTGCCAACGACCATACCACGCTGAATACATCGGTTCTCGTCCGATCACCGAAATTAAGCAGCGTCGGGCGCGGTTAGTACTTAGATGGGGGACCGCTTGGGAACACCGCGTGTTGTTGGCATCCCAACAATTTTTTGTTTTTTTTTAATAAAAATTTTTAATATAATAAAAAATTGATTTTAAAAACTTAAAAATTTTTTCAATAAAAGAATACAACTTCATTAAAAAAAACTCCAAAAACCACCAAAAACACGTAAGGCACAAATTAAAAAAGAAAATTGCTAGTAAGATTGTTCTTTATTTTGTGTTTTTAGATTTTTTTTTCTTTAACAGATAAATTAACAAACATTTAAGTTAACATTAAGTCATTTTGTAATGTAACAAAGGTGAATGAGTATTAGTTTTGCTTTGTTTGTTAAGTAAAACTATGAAGTCTATAAATGGATTTTGTATTCCTATAAGTTGCTTGTTAGAAAATGCTTTTGCCAACGACCATACCACGCTGAATACATCGGTTCTCGTCCGATCACCGAAATTAAGCAGCGTCGGGCGCGGTTAGTACTTAGATGAGGGACCGCTTGGGAACACCGCGTGTTGTTGGCATCCCAACAATTTTTTGTTTTTTTTTAATAAAAATTTTTAATATAGTAAAAAATTTATTTTAAAAACTTAAAAATTTTTTCAATAAAAGCATACAACTTCATTAAAAAAACTGCAAAAACCACCAAAAACACGTAAGGCACAAATTAAAAAAGAAAATTGCAAGTAAGATTGTTCTTTATTTTGTGTTTTTAGATTTTTTTTTTTTTTTCTTAAACAGATAAATTAACAAACATTTAAGTTAACATTAAGTCGTTTTGTAATGTAACAAAGGTGAATGAGTATTAGTTTTGCTTTGTTTGTTAAGTAAAACTATGAAGTCTCTAAATGGATTTTGTATTCCTATAAGTTGCTTGTTAGACTAAATGCTTTTGCCAACGACCATACCACGCTGAATACATCGGTTCTCGTCCGATCACCGAAATTAAGCAGCGTCGGGCGCGGTTAGTACTTAGATGGGGGACCGCTTGGGAACACCGCGTGTTGTTGGCATCCCAACAATTTTTTGTTTTTTTTTAATAAAAATTTTTAATATAATAAAAAATTGATTTTAAAAACTTAAAAAATTTTTCAATAAAAGAATACAACTTCATTAAAAAAACTGCAAAAACCACCAAAAACACGTAAGGCACAAATTAAAAAAGAAAATTGCTAGTAAGATTGTTCTTTATTTTGTGTTTTTAGATTTTTTTTTTTTTTCTTTAACAGATAAATTAACAAACATTTAAGTTAACATTAAGTCGTTTTGTAATGTAACAAAGGTTTTGCTTTGTTTGTTAAGTAAAACTATGAAGTCTATAAATGGATTTTGTATTCCTATAAGTTGCTTGTTAGACTAAATGCTTTTGCCAACGACCATACCACGCTGAATACATCGGTTCTCGTCCGATCACCGAAATTAAGCAGCGTCGGGCGCGGTTAGTACTTAGATGGGGGACCGCTTGGGAACACCGCGTGTTGTTGGCATCCCAACAATTTTTTGTTTTTTTTTAATAAAAATTTTTAATATAATAAAAAATTGATTTTAAAAACTTAAAAAATTTTTCAATAAAAGAATACAACTTCATTAAAAAAACTGCAAAAACCACCAAAAACACGTAAGGCACAAATTAAAAAAGAAAATTGCTAGTAAGATTGTTCTTTATTTTGTGTTTTTAGATTTTTTTTTCTTTAACAGATAAATTAACAAACATTTAAGTTAACATTAAGTCATTTTGTAATGTAACAAAGGTGAATGAGTATTAGTTTTGCTTTGTTTGTTAAGTAAAACTATGAAGTCTATAAATGGATTTTGTATTCCTATAAGTTGCTTGTTAGAAAATGCTTTTGCCAACGACCATACCACGCTGAATACATCGGTTCTCGTCCGATCACCGAAATTAAGCAGCGTCGGGCGCGGTTAGTACTTAGATGGAGGACCGCTTGGGAACACCGCGTGTTGTTGGCATCCCAACAATTTTTTGTTTTTTTTTAATAAAAATTTTTAATATAGTAAAAAATTTATTTTAAAAACTTAAAAATTTTTTCAATAAAAGCATACAACTTCATTAAAAAAACTGCAAAAACCACCAAAAACACGTAAGGCACAAATTAAAAAAGAAAATTGCAAGTAAGATTGTTCTTTATTTTGTGTTTTTAGATTTTTTTTTTTTTTCTTTAACAGATAAATTAACAAACATTTAAGTTAACATTAAGTCGTTTTGTAATGTAACAAAGGTTTTGCTTTGTTTGTTAAGTAAAACTATGAAGTCTATAAATGGATTTTGTATTCCTATAAGTTGCTTGTTAGACTAAATGCTTTTGCCAACGACCATACCACGCTGAATACATCGGTTCTCGTCCGATCACCGAAATTAAGCAGCGTCGGGCGCGGTTAGTACTTAGATGGGGGACCGCTTGGGAACACCGCGTGTTGTTGGCATCCCAACAATTTTTTGTTTTTTTTTAATAAAAATTTTTAATATAGTAAAAAATTTATTTTAAAAACTTAAAAATTTTTTCAATAAAAGCATACAACTTCATTAAAAAAACTGCAAAAACCACCAAAAACACGTAAGGCACAAATTAAAAAAGAAAATTGCAAGTAAGATTGTTCTTTATTTTGTGTTTTTAGATTTTTTTTTCTTTAACAGATAAATTAACAAACATTTAAGTTAACATTAAGTCGTTTTGTAATGTAACAAAGGTGAATGAGTATTAGTTTTGCTTTGTTTGTTAAGTAAAACTATGAAGTCTATAAATGGATTTTGTATTCCTATAAGTTGCTTGTTAGAAAATGCTTTTGCCAACGACCATACCACGCTGAATACATCGGTTCTCGTCCGATCACCGAAATTAAGCAGCGTCGGGCGCGGTTAGTACTTAGATGGGGGACCGCTTGGGAACACCGCGTGTTGTTGGCATCCCAACAATTTTTTGTTTTTTTTTAATAAAAATTTTTAATATAGTAAAAAATTTATTTTAAAAACTTAAAAATTTTTTCAATAAAAGCATACAACTTCATTAAAAAAACTGCAAAAACCACCAAAAACACGTAAGGCACAAATTAAAAAAGAAAATTGCAAGTAAGATTGTTCTTTATTTTGTGTTTTTAGATTTTTTTTTCTTTAACAGATAAATTAACAAACATTTAAGTTAACATTAAGTCGTTTTGTAATGTAACAAAGGTGAATGAGTATTAGTTTTGCTTTGTTTGTTAAGTAAAACTATGAAGTCTATAAATGGATTTTGTATTCCTATAAGTTGCTTGTTAGACTAAATGCTTTTGCCAACGACCATACCACGCTGAATACATCGGTTCTCGTCCGATCACCGAAATTAAGCAGCGTCGGGCGCGGTTAGTACTTAGATGGGGGACCGCTTGGGAACACCGCGTGTTGTTGGCATCCCAACAATTTTTTGTTTTTTTTTAATAAAAATTTTTAATATAATAAAAAATTGATTTTAAAAACTTAAAATTTTTTTCAATAAAAGAATACAACTTCATTAAAAAAACTGCAAAAACCACCAAAAACACGTAAGGCACAAATTAAAAAAGAAAATTGCTAGTAAGATTGTTCTTCATTTTGTGTTTTTAGATTTTTTTTTCTTTAACAGATAAATTAACAAACATTTAAGTTAACATTAAGTCGTTTTGTAATGTAACAAAGGTGAATGAGTATTAGTTTTGCTTTGTTTGTTAAGTAAAACTATGAAGTCTATAAATGGATTTTGTATTCCTATAAGTTGCTTGTTAGACTAAATGCTTTTGCCAACGACCATACCACGCTGAATACATCGGTTCTCGTCCGATCACCGAAATTAAGCAGCGTCGGGCGCGGTTAGTACTTAGATGGGGGACCGCTTGGGAACACCGCGTGTTGTTGGCATCCCAACAATTTTTTGTTTTTTTTTAATAAAAATTTTTAATATAATAAAAAATTGATTTTAAAAACTTAAAAATTTTTTCAATAAAAGAATACAACTTCATTAAAAAAACTGCAAAAACCACCAAAAACACGTAAGGCACAAATTAAAAAAGAAAATTGCAAGTAAGATTGTTCTTTATTTTGTATTTTAAGATTTTTTTCTTTAACATATAAATTAACAAACATTTAAGTTAACATTAAGTCGTTTTGTAATGTAACAAAGGTGAATGAGTATTAGTTTTGCTTTGTTTGTTAAGTAAAACTATGAAGTCTATAAATGGATTTTGTATTCCTATAAGTTGCTTGTTAGAAAATGCTTTTGCCAACGACCATACCACGCTGAATACATCGGTTCTCGTCCGATCACCGAAATTAAGCAGCGTCGGGCGCGGTTAGTACTTAGATGGGGGACCGCTTGGGAACACCGCGTGTTGTTGGCATCCCAACAATTTTTTGTTTTTTTTTAATAAAAATTTTTAATATAGTAAAAAATTGATTTTAAAAACTTAAACATTTTTTCAATAAAAGCATACAACTTCATTAAAAAAACTGCAAAAACCACCAAAAACACGTAAGGCACAAATTAAAAAAGAAAATTGCAAGTAAGATTGTTCTTTATTTTGTGTTTTTAGATTTTTTTTTTTTTTTCTTAAACAGATAAATTAACAAACATTTAAGTTAACATTAAGTCGTTTTGTAATGTAACAAAGGTGAATGAGTATTAGTTTTGCTTTGTTTGTTAAGTAAAACTATGAAGTCTCTAAATGGATTTTGTATTCCTATAAGTTGCTTGTTAGACTAAATGCTTTTGCCAACGACCATACCACGCTGAATACATCGGTTCTCGTCCGATCACCGAAATTAAGCAGCGTCGGGCGCGGTTAGTACTTAGATGGGGGACCGCTTGGGAACACCGCGTGTTGTTGGCATCCCAACAATTTTTTGTTTTTTTTTAATAAAAATTTTTAATATAGTAAAAAATTTATTTTAAAAACTTAAACATTTTTTCAATAAAAGCATACAACTTCATTAAAAAAACTGCAAAAACCACCAAAAACACGTAAGGCACAAATTAAAAAAGAAAATTGCAAGTAAGATTGTTCTTTATTTTGTGTTTTTAGATTTTTTTTTCTTTAACAGATAAATTAACAAACATTTAAGTTAACATTAAGTCGTTTTGTAATGTAACAAAGGTGAATGAGTATTAGTTTTGCTTTGTTTGTTAAGTAAAACTATGAAGTCTATAAATGGATTTTGTATTCCTATAAGTTGCTTGTTAGACTAAATGCTTTTGCCAACGACCATACCACGCTGAATACATCGGTTCTCGTCCGATCACCGAAATTAAGCAGCGTCGGGCGCGGTTAGTACTTAGATGGGGGACCGCTTGGGAACACCGCGTGTTGTTGGCATCCCAACAATTTTTTGTTTTTTTTTAATAAAAATTTTTAATATAATAAAAAATTGATTTTAAAAACTTAAAATTTTTTTCAATAAAAGAATACAACTTCATTAAAAAAACTGCAAAAACCACCAAAAACACGTAAGGCACAAATTAAAAAAGAAAATTGCTAGTAAGATTGTTCTTCATTTTGTGTTTTTAGATTTTTTTTTCTTTAACAGATAAATTAACAAACATTTAAGTTAACATTAAGTCGTTTTGTAATGTAACAAAGGTGAATGAGTATTAGTTTTGCTTTGTTTGTTAAGTAAAACTATGAAGTCTATAAATGGATTTTGTATTCCTATAAGTTGCTTGTTAGACTAAATGCTTTTGCCAACGACCATACCACGCTGAATACATCGGTTCTCGTCCGATCACCGAAATTAAGCAGCGTCGGGCGCGGTTAGTACTTAGATGGGGGACCGCTTGGGAACACCGCGTGTTGTTGGCATCCCAACAATTTTTTGTTTTTTTTTAATAAAAATTTTTAATATAATAAAAAATTGATTTTAAAAACGTAAAATTTTTTTCAATAAAAGAATACAACTTCATTAAAAAAACTGCAAAAACCACCAAAAACACGTAAGGCACAAATTAAAAAAGAAAATTGCTAGTAAGATTGTTCTTCATTTTGTGTTTTTAGATTTTTTTTTCTTTAATAGATAAATTAACAAACATTTAAGTTAACATTAAGTCGTTTTGTAATGTAACAAAGGTGAATGAGTATTAGTTTTGCTTTGTTTGTTAAGTAAAACTATGAAGTCTATAAATGGATTTTGTATTCCTATAAGTTGCTTGTTAGACTAAATGCTTTTGCCAACGACCATACCACGCTGAATACATCGGTTCTCGTCCGATCACCGAAATTAAGCAGCGTCGGGCGCGGTTAGTACTTAGATGGGGGACCGCTTGGGAACACCGCGTGTTGTTGGCATCCCAACAATTTTTTGTTTTTTTTTAATAAAAATTTTTAATATAATAAAAAATTGATTTTAAAAACTTAAAAATTTTTTCAATAAAAGAATACAACTTCATTAAAAAAACTGCAAAAACCACCAAAAACACGTAAGGCACAAATTAAAAAAGAAAATTGCAAGTAAGATTGTTCTTTATTTTGTATTTTAAGATTTTTTTCTTTAACATATAAATTAACAAACATTTAAGTTAACATTAAGTCGTTTTGTAATGTAACAAAGGTGAATGAGTATTAGTTTTGCTTTGTTTGTTAAGTAAAACTATGAAGTCTATAAATGGATTTTGTATTCCTATAAGTTGCTTGTTAGAAAATGCTTTTGCCAACGACCAAACCACGCTGAATACATCGGTTCTCGTCCGATCACCGAAATTAAGCAGCGTCGGGCGCGGTTAGTACTTAGATGGGGGACCGCTTGGGAACACCGCGTGTTGTTGGCATCCCAAAAATTTTTTGTTTTTTTTTAATAAAAATTTTTAATATAATAAAAAATTGATTTTAAAAACTTAAAATTTTTTTCAATAAAAGAATACAACTTCATTAAAAAAACTGCAAAAACCACCAAAAACACGTAAGGCACAAATTAAAAAAGAAAATTGCTAGTAAGATTGTTCTTCATTTTGTGTTTTTAGATTTTTTTTTCTTTAACAGATAAATTAACAAACATTTAAGTTAACATTAAGTCGTTTTGTAATGTAACAAAGGTGAATGAGTATTAGTTTTGCTTTGTTTGTTAAGTAAAACTATGAAGTCTATAAATGGATTTTGTATTCCTATAAGTTGCTTGTTAGACTAAATGCTTTTGCCAACGACCATACCACGCTGAATACATCGGTTCTCGTCCGATCACCGAAATTAAGCAGCGTCGGGCGCGGTTAGTACTTAGATGGGGGACCGCTTGGGAACACCGCGTGTTGTTGGCATCCCAACAATTTTTTGTTTTTTTTTAATAAAAATTTTTAATATAGTAAAAAATTTATTTTAAACACCGCGTGTTGTTGGCATCCCAACAATTTTTTGTTTTTTTTTAATAAAAATTTTTAATATAGTAAAAAATTTATTTTAAAAACTTAAAAATTTTTTCAATAAAAGCATACAACTTCATTAAAAAAACTGCAAAAACCACCAAAAACACGTAAGGCACAAATTAAAAAAGAAAATTGCAAGTAAGATTGTTCTTTATTTTGTGTTTTTAGATTTTTTTTTTTTTTCTTTAACAGATAAATTAACAAACATTTAAGTTAACATTAAGTCGTTTTGTAATGTAACAAAGGTTTTGCTTTGTTTGTTAAGTAAAACTATGAAGTCTATAAATGGATTTTGTATTCCTATAAGTTGCTTGTTAGACTAAATGCTTTTGCCAACGACCATACCACGCTGAATACATCGGTTCTCGTCCGATCACCGAAATTAAGCAGCGTCGGGCGCGGTTAGTACTTAGATGGGGGACCGCTTGGGAACACCGCGTGTTGTTGGCATCCCAACAATTTTTTGTTTTTTTTTTAATAAAAATTTTTAATATAATAAAAAATTGATTTTAAAAACTTAAAAATTTTTTCAATAAAAGCATACAACTTCATTAAAAAAACTGCAAAAACCACCAAAAACACGTAAAGCACAAATTAAAAAAGAAAATTGCAAGTAAGATTGTTCTTTATTTTGTGTTTTTAGATTCTTTTTTTTTTCTTTAACAGATAAATTAACAAACATTTAAGTTAACATTAAGTCGTTTTGTAATGTAACAAAGGTGAATGAGTATTAGTTTTGCTTTGTTTGTTAAGTAAAACTATGAAGTCTATAAATGGATTTTGTATTCCTATAAGTTGCTTGTTAGACTAAATGCTTTTGCCAACGACCATACCACGCTGAATACATCGGTTCTCGTCCGATCACCGAAATTAAGCAGCGTCGGGCGCGGTTAGTACTTAGATGGGGGACCACTTGGGAACACCGCGTGTTGTTGGCATCCCAACAATTTTTTGTTTTTTTTTTAATAAAAATTTTTAATATAATAAAAAATTGATTTTAAAAACTTAAAAATTTTTTCAATAAAAGCATACAACTTCATTAAAAAAACTGCAAAAACCACCAAAAACACGTAAAGCACAAATTAAAAAAGAAAATTGCAAGTAAGATTGTTCTTTATTTTGTGTTTTTAGATTTTTTTTTCTTTAACAGATAAATTAACAAACATTTAAGTTAACATTAAGTCGTTTTGTAATGTAACAAAGGTGAATGAGTATTAGTTTTGCTTTGTTTGTTAAGTAAAACTATGAAGTCTATAAATGGATTTTGTATTCCTATAAGTTGCTTGTTAGACTAAATGCTTTTGCCAACGACCATACCACGCTGAATACATCGGTTCTCGTCCGATCACCGAAATTAAGCAGCGTCGGGCGCGGTTAGTACTTAGATGGGGGACCGCTTGGGAACACCGCGTGTTGTTGGCATCCCAACAATTTTTTGTTTTTTTTTAATAAAAATTTTTAATATAGTAAAAAATTTATTTTAAAAACTTAAAAATTTTTTCAATAAAAGCATACAACTTCATTAAAAAAACTGCAAAAACCACCAAAAACCGTAAGGCACAAATTAAAAAAGAAAATTGCAAGTAAGATTGTTCTTTATTTTGTGTTTTTAGATTTTTTTTTTTTTTCTTTAACAGATAAATTAACAAACATTTAAGTTAACATTAAGTCGTTTTGTAATGTAACAAAGGTGAATGAGTATTAGTTTTGCTTTGTTTGTTAAGTAAAACTATGAAGTCTATAAATGGATTTTGTATTCCTATAAGTTGCTTGTTAGACTAAATGCTTTTGCCAACGACCATACCACGCTGAATACATCGGTTCTCGTCCGATCACCGAAATTAAGCAGCGTCGGGCGCGGTTAGTACTTAGATGGGGGACCGCTTGGGAACACCGCGTGTTGTTGGCATCCCAACAATTTTTTGTTTTTTTTTAATAAAAATTTTTAATATAATAAAAAATTGATTTTAAAAACTTAAAAATTTTTTCAATAAAAGAATACAACTTCATTAAAAAAACTGCAAAAACACGTAAGGCACAAATTAAAAAAGAAAATTGCTAGTAAGATTGTTCTTTATTTTGTGTTTTTAGATTTTTTTTTCTTTAACAGATAAATTAACAAACATTTAAGTTAACATTAAGTCGTTTTGTAATGTAACAAAGGTGAATGAGTATTAGTTTTGCTTTGTTTGTTAAGTAAAACTATGAAGTCTATAAATGGATTTTGTATTCCTATAAGTTGCTTGTTAGACTAAATGCTTTTGCCAACGACCATACCACGCTGAATACATCGGTTCTCGTCCGATCACCGAAATTAAGCAGCGTCGGGCGCGGTTAGTACTTAGATGGGGGACCGCTTGGGAACACCGCGTGTTGTTGGCATCCCAACAATTTTTTGTTTTTTTTTAATAAAAATTTTTAATATAATAAAAAATTGATTTTAAAAACTTAAAAATTTTTTCATTAAAAGAATACAACTTCATTAAAAAAAACTCCAAAAACCACCAAAAACACGTAAGGCACAAATTAAAAAAGAAAATTGCTAGTAAGATTGTTCTTTATTTTGTGTTTTTAGATTTTTTTTTCTTTAACAGATAAATTAACAAACATTTAAGTTAACATTAAGTCATTTTGTAATGTAACAAAGGTGAATGAGTATTAGTTTTGCTTTGTTTGTTAAGTAAAACTATGAAGTCTATAAATGGATTTTGTATTCCTATAAGTTGCTTGTTAGAAAATGCTTTTGCCAACGACCATACCACGCTGAATACATCGGTTCTCGTCCGATCACCGAAATTAAGCAGCGTCGGGCGCGGTTAGTACTTAGATGAGGGACCGCTTGGGAACACCGCGTGTTGTTGGCATCCCAACAATTTTTTGTTTTTTTTTAATAAAAATTTTTAATATAGTAAAAAATTTATTTTAAAAACTTAAAAATTTTTTCAATAAAAGCATACAACTTCATTAAAAAAACTGCAAAAACCACCAAAAACACGTAAGGCACAAATTAAAAAAGAAAATTGCAAGTAAGATTGTTCTTTATTTTGTGTTTTTAGATTTTTTTTTTTTTTTCTTAAACAGATAAATTAACAAACATTTAAGTTAACATTAAGTCGTTTTGTAATGTAACAAAGGTGAATGAGTATTAGTTTTGCTTTGTTTGTTAAGTAAAACTATGAAGTCTCTAAATGGATTTTGTATTCCTATAAGTTGCTTGTTAGACTAAATGCTTTTGCCAACGACCATACCACGCTGAATACATCGGTTCTCGTCCGATCACCGAAATTAAGCAGCGTCGGGCGCGGTTAGTACTTAGATGGGGGACCGCTTGGGAACACCGCGTGTTGTTGGCATCCCAACAATTTTTTGTTTTTTTTTAATAAAAATTTTTAATATAATAAAAAATTGATTTTAAAAACTTAAAAAATTTTTCAATAAAAGAATACAACTTCATTAAAAAAACTGCAAAAACCACCAAAAACCCGTAAGGCACAAATTAAAAAAGAAAATTGCTAGTAAGATTGTTCTTTATTTTGTGTTTTTAGATTTTTTTTTTTTTTCTTTAACAGATAAATTAACAAACATTTAAGTTAACATTAAGTCGTTTTGTAATGTAACAAAGGTTTTGCTTTGTTTGTTAAGTAAAACTATGAAGTCTATAAATGGATTTTGTATTCCTATAAGTTGCTTGTTAGACTAAATGCTTTTGCCAACGACCATACCACGCTGAATACATCGGTTCTCGTCCGATCACCGAAATTAAGCAGCGTCGGGCGCGGTTAGTACTTAGATGGGGGACCGCTTGGGAACACCGCGTGTTGTTGGCATCCCAACAATTTTTTGTTTTTTTTTAATAAAAATTTTTAATATAATAAAAAATTGATTTTAAAAACTTAAAAAATTTTTCAATAAAAGAATACAACTTCATTAAAAAAACTGCAAAAACCACCAAAAACACGTAAGGCACAAATTAAAAAAGAAAATTGCTAGTAAGATTGTTCTTTATTTTGTGTTTTTAGATTTTTTTTTCTTTAACAGATAAATTAACAAACATTTAAGTTAACATTAAGTCATTTTGTAATGTAACAAAGGTGAATGAGTATTAGTTTTGCTTTGTTTGTTAAGTAAAACTATGAAGTCTATAAATGGATTTTGTATTCCTATAAGTTGCTTGTTAGAAAATGCTTTTGCCAACGACCATACCACGCTGAATACATCGGTTCTCGTCCGATCACCGAAATTAAGCAGCGTCGGGCGCGGTTAGTACTTAGATGGAGGACCGCTTGGGAACACCGCGTGTTGTTGGCATCCCAACAATTTTTTGTTTTTTTTTAATAAAAATTTTTAATATAGTAAAAAATTTATTTTAAAAACTTAAAAATTTTTTCAATAAAAGCATACAACTTCATTAAAAAAACTGCAAAAACCACCAAAAACACGTAAGGCACAAATTAAAAAAGAAAATTGCAAGTAAGATTGTTCTTTATTTTGTGTTTTTAGATTTTTTTTTTTTTTCTTTAACAGATAAATTAACAAACATTTAAGTTAACATTAAGTCGTTTTGTAATGTAACAAAGGTTTTGCTTTGTTTGTTAAGTAAAACTATGAAGTCTATAAATGGATTTTGTATTCCTATAAGTTGCTTGTTAGACTAAATGCTTTTGCCAACGACCATACCACGCTGAATACATCGGTTCTCGTCCGATCACCGAAATTAAGCAGCGTCGGGCGCGGTTAGTACTTAGATGGGGGACCGCTTGGGAACACCGCGTGTTGTTGGCATCCCAACAATTTTTTGTTTTTTTTTAATAAAAATTTTTAATATAGTAAAAAATTTATTTTAAAAACTTAAAAATTTTTTCAATAAAAGCATACAACTTCATTAAAAAAACTGCAAAAACCACCAAAAACACGTAAGGCACAAATTAAAAAAGAAAATTGCAAGTAAGATTGTTCTTTATTTTGTGTTTTTAGATTTTTTTTTCTTTAACAGATAAATTAACAAACATTTAAGTTAACATTAAGTCGTTTTGTAATGTAACAAAGGTGAATGAGTATTAGTTTTGCTTTGTTTGTTAAGTAAAACTATGAAGTCTATAAATGGATTTTGTATTCCTATAAGTTGCTTGTTAGAAAATGCTTTTGCCAACGACCATACCACGCTGAATACATCGGTTCTCGTCCGATCACCGAAATTAAGCAGCGTCGGGCGCGGTTAGTACTTAGATGGGGGACCGCTTGGGAACACCGCGTGTTGTTGGCATCCCAACAATTTTTTGTTTTTTTTTAATAAAAATTTTTAATATAGTAAAAAATTTATTTTAAAAACTTAAAAATTTTTTCAATAAAAGCATACAACTTCATTAAAAAAACTGCAAAAACCACCAAAAACACGTAAGGCACAAATTAAAAAAGAAAATTGCAAGTAAGATTGTTCTTTATTTTGTGTTTTTAGATTTTTTTTTCTTTAACAGATAAATTAACAAACATTTAAGTTAACATTAAGTCGTTTTGTAATGTAACAAAGGTGAATGAGTATTAGTTTTGCTTTGTTTGTTAAGTAAAACTATGAAGTCTATAAATGGATTTTGTATTCCTATAAGTTGCTTGTTAGACTAAATGCTTTTGCCAACGACCATACCACGCTGAATACATCGGTTCTCGTCCGATCACCGAAATTAAGCAGCGTCGGGCGCGGTTAGTACTTAGATGGGGGACCGCTTGGGAACACCGCGTGTTGTTGGCATCCCAACAATTTTTTGTTTTTTTTTAATAAAAATTTTTAATATAATAAAAAATTGATTTTAAAAACTTAAAATTTTTTTCAATAAAAGAATACAACTTCATTAAAAAAACTGCAAAAACCACCAAAAACACGTAAGGCACAAATTAAAAAAGAAAATTGCTAGTAAGATTGTTCTTCATTTTGTGTTTTTAGATTTTTTTTTCTTTAACAGATAAATTAACAAACATTTAAGTTAACATTAAGTCGTTTTGTAATGTAACAAAGGTGAATGAGTATTAGTTTTGCTTTGTTTGTTAAGTAAAACTATGAAGTCTATAAATGGATTTTGTATTCCTATAAGTTGCTTGTTAGACTAAATGCTTTTGCCAACGACCATACCACGCTGAATACATCGGTTCTCGTCCGATCACCGAAATTAAGCAGCGTCGGGCGCGGTTAGTACTTAGATGGGGGACCGCTTGGGAACACCGCGTGTTGTTGGCATCCCAACAATTTTTTGTTTTTTTTTAATAAAAATTTTTAATATAATAAAAAATTGATTTTAAAAACTTAAAAATTTTTTCAATAAAAGAATACAACTTCATTAAAAAAACTGCAAAAACCACCAAAAACACGTAAGGCACAAATTAAAAAAGAAAATTGCAAGTAAGATTGTTCTTTATTTTGTATTTTAAGATTTTTTTCTTTAACATATAAATTAACAAACATTTAAGTTAACATTAAGTCGTTTTGTAATGTAACAAAGGTGAATGAGTATTAGTTTTGCTTTGTTTGTTAAGTAAAACTATGAAGTCTATAAATGGATTTTGTATTCCTATAAGTTGCTTGTTAGAAAATGCTTTTGCCAACGACCATACCACGCTGAATACATCGGTTCTCGTCCGATCACCGAAATTAAGCAGCGTCGGGCGCGGTTAGTACTTAGATGGGGGACCGCTTGGGAACACCGCGTGTTGTTGGCATCCCAACAATTTTTTGTTTTTTTTTAATAAAAATTTTTAATATAGTAAAAAATTGATTTTAAAAACTTAAACATTTTTTCAATAAAAGCATACAACTTCATTAAAAAAACTGCAAAAACCACCAAAAACACGTAAGGCACAAATTAAAAAAGAAAATTGCAAGTAAGATTGTTCTTTATTTTGTGTTTTTAGATTTTTTTTTCTTTAACAGATAAATTAACAAACATTTAAGTTAACATTAAGTCGTTTTGTAATGTAACAAAGGTGAATGAGTATTAGTTTTGCTTTGTTTGTTAAGTAAAACTATGAAGTCTCTAAATGGATTTTGTATTCCTATAAGTTGCTTGTTAGACTAAATGCTTTTGCCAACGACCATACCACGCTGAATACATCGGTTCTCGTCCGATCACCGAAATTAAGCAGCGTCGGGCGCGGTTAGTACTTAGATGGAGGACCGCTTGGGAACACCGCGTGTTGTTGGCATCCCAACAATTTTTGGTTTTTTTTTAATAAAAATTTTTAATATAGTAAAAAATTTATTTTAAAAACTTAAACATTTTTTCAATAAAAGCATACAACTTCATTAAAAAAACTGCAAAAACCACCAAAAACACGTAAGGCACAAATTAAAAAAGAAAATTGCAAGTAAGATTGTTCTTTATTTTGTGTTTTTAGATTTTTTTTTCTTTAACAGATAAATTAACAAACATTTAAGTTAACATTAAGTCGTTTTGTAATGTAACAAAGGTGAATGAGTATTAGTTTTGCTTTGTTTGTTAAGTAAAACTATGAAGTCTATAAATGGATTTTGTATTCCTATAAGTTGCTTGTTAGACTAAATGCTTTTGCCAACGACCATACCACGCTGAATACATCGGTTCTCGTCCGATCACCGAAATTAAGCAGCGTCGGGCGCGGTTAGTACTTAGATGGGGGACCGCTTGGGAACACCGCGTGTTGTTGGCATCCCAACAATTTTTTGTTTTTTTTTAATAAAAATTTTTAATATAATAAAAAATTGATTTTAAAAACTTAAAATTTTTTTCAATAAAAGAATACAACTTCATTAAAAAAACTGCAAAAACCACCAAAAACACGTAAGGCACAAATTAAAAAAGAAAATTGCTAGTAAGATTGTTCTTCATTTTGTGTTTTTAGATTTTTTTTTCTTTAACAGATAAATTAACAAACATTTAAGTTAACATTAAGTCGTTTTGTAATGTAACAAAGGTGAATGAGTATTAGTTTTGCTTTGTTTGTTAAGTAAAACTATGAAGTCTATAAATGGATTTTGTATTCCTATAAGTTGCTTGTTAGACTAAATGCTTTTGCCAACGACCATACCACGCTGAATACATCGGTTCTCGTCCGATCACCGAAATTAAGCAGCGTCGGGCGCGGTTAGTACTTAGATGGGGGACCGCTTGGGAACACCGCGTGTTGTTGGCATCCCAACAATTTTTTGTTTTTTTTTAATAAAAATTTTTAATATAATAAAAAATTGATTTTAAAAACTTAAAATTTTTTTCAATAAAAGAATACAACTTCATTAAAAAAACTGCAAAAACCACCAAAAACACGTAAGGCACAAATTAAAAAAGAAAATTGCTAGTAAGATTGTTCTTCATTTTGTGTTTTTAGATTTTTTTTTCTTTAACAGATAAATTAACAAACATTTAAGTTAACATTAAGTCGTTTTGTAATGTAACAAAGGTGAATGAGTATTAGTTTTGCTTTGTTTGTTAAGTAAAACTATGAAGTCTATAAATGGATTTTGTATTCCTATAAGTTGCTTGTTAGACTAAATGCTTTTGCCAACGACCATACCACGCTGAATACATCGGTTCTCGTCCGATCACCGAAATTAAGCAGCGTCGGGCGCGGTTAGTACTTAGATGGGGGACCGCTTGGGAACACCGCGTGTTGTTGGCATCCCAACAATTTTTTGTTTTTTTTTAATAAAAATTTTTAATATAATAAAAAATTGATTTTAAAAACTTAAAAATTTTTTCAATAAAAGAATACAACTTCATTAAAAAAACTGCAAAAACCACCAAAAACACGTAAGGCACAAATTAAAAAAGAAAATTGCAAGTAAGATTGTTCTTTATTTTGTATTTTAAGATTTTTTTCTTTAACATATAAATTAACAAACATTTAAGTTAACATTAAGTCGTTTTGTAATGTAACAAAGGTGAATGAGTATTAGTTTTGCTTTGTTTGTTAAGTAAAACTATGAAGTCTATAAATGGATTTTGTATTCCTATAAGTTGCTTGTTAGAAAATGCTTTTGCCAACGACCAAACCACGCTGAATACATCGGTTCTCGTCCGATCACCGAAATTAAGCAGCGTCGGGCGCGGTTAGTACTTAGATGGGGGACCGCTTGGGAACACCGCGTGTTGTTGGCATCCCAACAATTTTTTGTTTTTTTTTAATAAAAATTTTTAATATAATAAAAAATTGATTTTAAAAACTTAAAAAATTTTTCAATAAAAGAATACAACTTCATTAAAAAAACTGCAAAAACCACCAAAAACACGTAAGGCACAAATTAAAAAAGAAAATTGCTAGTAAGATTGTTCTTTATTTTGTGTTTTTAGATTTTTTTTTCTTTAACAGATAAATTAACAAACATTTAAGTTAACATTAAGTCGTTTTGTAATGTAACAAAGGTGAATGAGTATTAGTTTTGCTTTGTTTGTTAAGTAAAACTATGAAGTCTATAAATGGATTTTGTATTCCTATAAGTTGCTTGTTAGACTAAATGCTTTTGCCAACGACCATACCACGCTGAATACATCGGTTCTCGTCCGATCACCGAAATTAAGCAGCGTCGGGCGCGGTTAGTACTTAGATGGGGGACCGCTTGGGAACACCGCGTGTTGTTGGCATCCCAACAATTTTTTGTTTTTTTTTTAATAAAAATTTTTAATATAATAAAAAATTGATTTTAAAAACTTAAAAATTTTTTCAATAAAAGAATACAACTTCATTAAAAAAACTGCAAAAACCACCAAAAACACGTAAGGCACAAATTAAAAAAGAAAATTGCTAGTAAGATTGTTCTTTATTTTGTGTTTTTAGATTTTTTTTTCTTTAACAGATAAATTAACAAACATTTAAGTTAACATTAAGTCGTTTTGTAATGTAACAAAGGTGAATGAGTATTAGTTTTGCTTTGTTTGTTAAGTAAAACTATGAAGTCTATAAATGGATTTTGTATTCCTATAAGTTGCTTGTTAGACTAAATGCTTTTGCCAACGACCATACCACGCTGAATACATCGGTTCTCGTCCGATCACCGAAATTAAGCAGCGTCGGGCGCGGTTAGTACTTAGATGGGGGACCGCTTGGGAACACCGCGTGTTGTTGGCATCCCAACAATTTTTTGTTTTTTTTTTAATAAAAATTTTTAATATAATAAAAAATTGATTTTAAAAACTTAAAAATTTTTTCAATAAAAGAATACAACTTCATTAAAAAAACTGCAAAAACCACCAAAAACACGTAAGGCACAAATTAAAAAAGAAAATTGCTAGTAAGATTGTTCTTTATTTTGTGTTTTTAGATTTTTTTTTCTTTAACAGATAAATTAACAAACATTTAAGTTAACATTAAGTCGTTTTGTAATGTAACAAAGGTGAATGAGTATTAGTTTTGCTTTGTTTGTTAAGTAAAACTATGAAGTCTATAAATGGATTTTGTATTCCTATAAGTTGCTTGTTAGACTAAATGCTTTTGCCAACGACCATACCACGCTGAATACATCGGTTCTAGTCCGATCACCGAAATTAAGCAGCGTCGGGCGCGGTTAGTACCTTAGATGGGGGACCGCTTGGGAACACCGCGTGTTGTTGGCATCCCAACAATTTTTTGTTTTTTTTTAATAAAAATTTTTAATATAATAAAAAATTGATTTTAAAAACTTAAAAAATTTTTCAATAAAAGAATACAACTTCATTAAAAAAACTGCAAAAACCACCAAAAACACGTAAGGCACAAATTAAAAAAGAAAATTGCTAGTAAGATTGTTCTTTATTTTGTGTTTTTAGATTTTTTTTTCTTTAACAGATAAATTAACAAACATTTAAGTTAACATTAAGTCGTTTTGTAATGTAACAAAGGTGAATGAGTATTAGTTTTGCTTTGTTTGTTAAGTAAAACTATGAAGTCTATAAATGGATTTTGTATTCCTATAAGTTGCTTGTTAGACTAAATGCTTTTGCCAACGACCATACCACGCTGAATACATCGGTTCTCGTCCGATCACCGAAATTAAGCAGCGTCGGGCGCGGTTAGTACTTAGATGGGGGACCGCTTGGGAACACCGCGTGTTGTTGGCATCCCAACAATTTTTTGTTTTTTTTTAATAAAAATTTTTAATATAATAAAAAATTGATTTTAAAAACTTAAAATTTTTTTCAATAAAAGAATATATCTTCATTAAAAAAACTGCAAAAACCACCAAAAACACGTAAGGCACAAATTAAAAAAGAAAATTGCTAGTAAGATTGTTCTTTATTTTGTGTTTTTAGATTTTTTTTTCTTTAACAGATAAATTAACAAACATTTAAGTTAACATTAAGTCGTTTTGTAATGTAACAAAGGTGAATGAGTATTAGTTTTGCTTTGTTTGTTAAGTAAAACTATGAAGTCTATAAATGGATTTTGTATTCCTATAAGTTGCTTGTTAGACTAAATGCTTTTGCCAACGACCATACCACGCTGAATACATCGGTTCTCGTCCGATCACCGAAATTAAGCAGCGTCGGGCGCGGTTAGTACTTAGATGGGGGACCGCTTGGGAACACCGCGTGTTGTTGGCATCCCAACAATTTTTTGTTTTTTTTTAATAAAAATTTTTAATATAATAAAAAATTGATTTTAAAAACTTAAAATTTTTTTCAATAAAAGAATACAACTTCATTAAAAAAACTGCAAAAACCACCAAAAACACGTAAGGCACAAATTAAAAAAGAAAATTGCTAGTAAGATTGTTCTTTATTTTGTGTTTTTAGATTTTTTTTTCTTTAACAGATAAATTAACAAACATTTAAGTTAACATTAAGTCGTTTTGTAATGTAACAAAGGTGAATGAGTATTAGTTTTGCTTTGTTTGTTAAGTAAAACTATGAAGTCTATAAATGGATTTTGTATTCCTATAAGTTGCTTGTTAGACTAAATGCTTTTGCCAACGACCATACCACGCTGAATACATCGGTTCTCGTCCGATCACCGAAATTAAGCAGCGTCGGGCGCGGTTAGTACTTAGATGGGGGACCGCTTGGGAACACCGCGTGTTGTTGGCATCCCAACAATTTTTTGTTTTTTTTTAATAAAAATTTTTAATATAATAAAAAATTGATTTTAAAAACTTAAAATTTTTTTCAATAAAAGAATACAACTTCATTAAAAAAACTGCAAAAACCACCAAAAACACGTAAGGCACAAATTAAAAAAGAAAATTGCTAGTAAGATTGTTCTTTATTTTGTGTTTTTAGATTTTTTTTTCTTTAACAGATAAATTAACAAACATTTAAGTTAACATTAAGTCGTTTTGTAATGTAACAAAGGTGAATGAGTATTAGTTTTGCTTTGTTTGTTAAGTAAAACTATGAAGTCTATAAATGGATTTTGTATTCCTATAAGTTGCTTGTTAGACTAAATGCTTTTGCCAACGACCATACCACGCTGAATACATCGGTTCTCGTCCGATCACCGAAATTAAGCAGCGTCGGGCGCGGTTAGTACTTAGATGGGGGACCGCTTGGGAACACCGCGTGTTGTTGGCATCCCAACAATTTTTTGTTTTTTTTTTTAATAAAAATTTTTAATATAATAAAAAATTGATTTTAAAAACTTAAAAATTTTTTCAATAAAAGAATACAACTTCATTAAAAAAACTGCAAAAACCACCAAAAACACGTAAGGCACAAATTAAAAAAGAAAATTGCTAGTAAGATTGTTCTTTATTTTGTGTTTTTAGATTTTTTTTTCTTTAACAGATAAATTAACAAACATTTAAGTTAACATTAAGTCGTTTTGTAATGTAACAAAGGTGAATGAGTATTAGTTTTGCTTTGTTTGTTAAGTAAAACTATGAAGTCTATAAATGGATTTTGTATTCCTATAAGTTGCTTGTTAGACTAAATGCTTTTGCCAACGACCATACCACGCTGAATACATCGGTTCTCGTCCGATCACCGAAATTAAGCAGCGTCGGGCGCGGTTAGTACTTAGATGGGGGACCGCTTGGGAACACCGCGTGTTGTTGGCATCCCAACAATTTTTTGTTTTTTTTTTAATAAAAATTTTTAATATAATAAAAAATTGATTTTAAAAACTTAAAATTTTTTTCAATAAAAGAATACAACTTCATTAAAAAAACTGCAAAAACCACCAAAAACACGTAAGGCACAAATTAAAAAAGAAAATTGCTAGTAAGATTGTTCTTTATTTTGTGTTTTTAGATTTTTTTTTCTTTAACAGATAAATTAACAAACATTTAAGTTAACATTAAGTCGTTTTGTAATGTAACAAAGGTGAATGAGTATTAGTTTTGCTTTGTTTGTTAAGTAAAACTATGAAGTCTATAAATGGATTTTGTATTCCTATAAGTTGCTTGTTAGACTAAATGCTTTTGCCAACGACCATACCACGCTGAATACATCGGTTCTCGTCCGATCACCGAAATTAAGCAGCGTCGGGCGCGGTTAGTACTTAGATGGGGGACCGCTTGGGAACACCGCGTGTTGTTGGCATCCCAACAATTTTTTGTTTTTTTTTTTAATAAAAATTTTTAATATAATAAAAAATTGATTTTAAAAACTTAAAAATTTTTTCAATAAAAGAATACAACTTCATTAAAAAAACTGCAAAAACCACCAAAAACACGTAAGGCACAAATTAAAAAAGAAAATTGCTAGTAAGATTGTTCTTTATTTTGTGTTTTTAGATTTTTTTTTCTTTAACAGATAAATTAACAAACATTTAAGTTAACATTAAGTCGTTTTGTAATGTAACAAAGGTGAATGAGTATTAGTTTTGCTTTGTTTGTTAAGTAAAACTATGAAGTCTATAAATGGATTTTGTATTCCTATAAGTTGCTTGTTAGACTAAATGCTTTTGCCAACGACCATACCACGCTGAATACATCGGTTCTCGTCCGATCACCGAAATTAAGCAGCGTCGGGCGCGGTTAGTACTTAGATGGGGGACCGCTTGGGAACACCGCGTGTTGTTGGCATCCCAACAATTTTTTGTTTTTTTTTTTAATAAAAATTTTTAATATAATAAAAAATTGATTTTAAAAACTTAAAAATTTTTTCAATAAAAGAATACAACTTCATTAAAAAAACTGCAAAAACCACCAAAAACACGTAAGGCACAAATTAAAAAAGAAAATTGCTAGTAAGATTGTTCTTTATTTTGTGTTTTTAGATTTTTTTTTCTTTAACAGATAAATTAACAAACATTTAAGTTAACATTAAGTCGTTTTGTAATGTAACAAAGGTGAATGAGTATTAGTTTTGCTTTGTTTGTTAAGTAAAACTATGAAGTCTATAAATGGATTTTGTATTCCTATAAGTTGCTTGTTAGACTAAATGCTTTTGCCAACGACCATACCACGCTGAATACATCGGTTCTCGTCCGATCACCGAAATTAAGCAGCGTCGGGCGCGGTTAGTACTTAGATGGGGGACCGCTTGGGAACACCGCGTGTTGTTGGCATCCCAACAATTTTTTGTTTTTTTTTTTAATAAAAATTTTTAATATAATAAAAAATTGATTTTAAAAACTTAAAAATTTTTTCAATAAAAGAATACAACTTCATTAAAAAAACTGCAAAAACCACCAAAAACACGTAAGGCACAAATTAAAAAAGAAAATTGCTAGTAAGATTGTTCTTTATTTTGTGTTTTTAGATTTTTTTTTCTTTAACAGATAAATTAACAAACATTTAAGTTAACATTAAGTCGTTTTGTAATGTAACAAAGGTGAATGAGTATTAGTTTTGCTTTGTTTGTTAAGTAAAACTATGAAGTCTATAAATGGATTTTGTATTCCTATAAGTTGCTTGTTAGACTAAATGCTTTTGCCAACGACCATACCACGCTGAATACATCGGTTCTCGTCCGATCACCGAAATTAAGCAGCGTCGGGCGCGGTTAGTACTTAGATGGGGGACCGCTTGGGAACACCGCGTGTTGTTGGCATCCCAACAATTTTTTGTTTTTTTTTTTAATAAAAATTTTTAATATAATAAAAAATTGATTTTAAAAACTTAAAAATTTTTTCAATAAAAGAATACAACTTCATTAAAAAAACTGCAAAAACCACCAAAAACACGTAAGGCACAAATTAAAAAAGAAAATTGCTAGTAAGATTGTTCTTTATTTTGTGTTTTTAGATTTTTTTTTCTTTAACAGATAAATTAACAAACATTTAAGTTAACATTAAGTCGTTTTGTAATGTAACAAAGGTGAATGAGTATTAGTTTTGCTTTGTTTGTTAAGTAAAACTATGAAGTCTATAAATGGATTTTGTATTCCTATAAGTTGCTTGTTAGACTAAATGCTTTTGCCAACGACCATACCACGCTGAATACATCGGTTCTCGTCCGATCACCGAAATTAAGCAGCGTCGGGCGCGGTTAGTACTTAGATGGGGGACCGCTTGGGAACACCGCGTGTTGTTGGCATCCCAACAATTTTTTGTTTTTTTTTTTAATAAAAATTTTTAATATAATAAAAAATTGATTTTAAAAACTTAAAAATTTTTTCAATAAAAGAATACAACTTCATTAAAAAAACTGCAAAAACCACCAAAAACACGTAAGGCACAAATTAAAAAAGAAAATTGCTAGTAAGATTGTTCTTTATTTTGTGTTTTTAGATTTTTTTTTCTTTAACAGATAAATTAACAAACATTTAAGTTAACATTAAGTCGTTTTGTAATGTAACAAAGGTGAATGAGTATTAGTTTTGCTTTGTTTGTTAAGTAAAACTATGAAGTCTATAAATGGATTTTGTATTCCTATAAGTTGCTTGTTAGACTAAATGCTTTTGCCAACGACCATACCACGCTGAATACATCGGTTCTCGTCCGATCACCGAAATTAAGCAGCGTCGGGCGCGGTTAGTACTTAGATGGGGGACCGCTTGGGAACACCGCGTGTTGTTGGCATCCCAACAATTTTTTGTTTTTTTTTTTAATAAAAATTTTTAATATAATAAAAAATTGATTTTAAAAACTTAAAAATTTTTTCAATAAAAGAATACAACTTCATTAAAAAAACTGCAAAAACCACCAAAAACACGTAAGGCACAAATTAAAAAAGAAAATTGCTAGTAAGATTGTTCTTTATTTTGTGTTTTTAGATTTTTTTTTCTTTAACAGATAAATTAACAAACATTTAAGTTAACATTAAGTCGTTTTGTAATGTAACAAAGGTGAATGAGTATTAGTTTTGCTTTGTTTGTTAAGTAAAACTATGAAGTCTATAAATGGATTTTGTATTCCTATAAGTTGCTTGTTAGACTAAATGCTTTTGCCAACGACCATACCACGCTGAATACATCGGTTCTCGTCCGATCACCGAAATTAAGCAGCGTCGGGCGCGGTTAGTACTTAGATGGGGGACCGCTTGGGAACACCGCGTGTTGTTGGCATCCCAACAATTTTTTGTTTTTTTTTTTAATAAAAATTTTTAATATAATAAAAAATTGATTTTAAAAACTTAAAAATTTTTTCAATAAAAGAATACAACTTCATTAAAAAAACTGCAAAAACCACCAAAAACACGTAAGGCACAAATTAAAAAAGAAAATTGCTAGTAAGATTGTTCTTTATTTTGTGTTTTTAGATTTTTTTTTCTTTAACAGATAAATTAACAAACATTTAAGTTAACATTAAGTCGTTTTGTAATGTAACAAAGGTGAATGAGTATTAGTTTTGCTTTGTTTGTTAAGTAAAACTATGAAGTCTATAAATGGATTTTGTATTCCTATAAGTTGCTTGTTAGACTAAATGCTTTTGCCAACGACCATACCACGCTGAATACATCGGTTCTCGTCCGATCACCGAAATTAAGCAGCGTCGGGCGCGGTTAGTACTTAGATGGGGGACCGCTTGGGAACACCGCGTGTTGTTGGCATCCCAACAATTTTTTGTTTTTTTTTTTAATAAAAATTTTTAATATAATAAAAAATTGATTTTAAAAACTTAAAAATTTTTTCAATAAAAGAATACAACTTCATTAAAAAAACTGCAAAAACCACCAAAAACACGTAAGGCACAAATTAAAAAAGAAAATTGCTAGTAAGATTGTTCTTTATTTTGTGTTTTTAGATTTTTTTTTCTTTAACAGATAAATTAACAAACATTTAAGTTAACATTAAGTCGTTTTGTAATGTAACAAAGGTGAATGAGTATTAGTTTTGCTTTGTTTGTTAAGTAAAACTATGAAGTCTATAAATGGATTTTGTATTCCTATAAGTTGCTTGTTAGACTAAATGCTTTTGCCAACGACCATACCACGCTGAATACATCGGTTCTCGTCCGATCACCGAAATTAAGCAGCGTCGGGCGCGGTTAGTACTTAGATGGGGGACCGCTTGGGAACACCGCGTGTTGTTGGCATCCCAACAATTTTTTGTTTTTTTTTTTAATAAAAATTTTTAATATAATAAAAAATTGATTTTAAAAACTTAAAAATTTTTTCAATAAAAGAATACAACTTCATTAAAAAAACTGCAAAAACCACCAAAAACACGTAAGGCACAAATTAAAAAAGAAAATTGCTAGTAAGATTGTTCTTTATTTTGTGTTTTTAGATTTTTTTTTCTTTAACAGATAAATTAACAAACATTTAAGTTAACATTAAGTCGTTTTGTAATGTAACAAAGGTGAATGAGTATTAGTTTTGCTTTGTTTGTTAAGTAAAACTATGAAGTCTATAAATGGATTTTGTATTCCTATAAGTTGCTTGTTAGACTAAATGCTTTTGCCAACGACCATACCACGCTGAATACATCGGTTCTCGTCCGATCACCGAAATTAAGCAGCGTCGGGCGCGGTTAGTACTTAGATGGGGGACCGCTTGGGAACACCGCGTGTTGTTGGCATCCCAACAATTTTTTGTTTTTTTTTTTAATAAAAATTTTTAATATAATAAAAAATTGATTTTAAAAACTTAAAAATTTTTTCAATAAAAGAATACAACTTCATTAAAAAAACTGCAAAAACCACCAAAAACACGTAAGGCACAAATTAAAAAAGAAAATTGCTAGTAAGATTGTTCTTTATTTTGTGTTTTTAGATTTTTTTTTCTTTAACAGATAAATTAACAAACATTTAAGTTAACATTAAGTCGTTTTGTAATGTAACAAAGGTGAATGAGTATTAGTTTTGCTTTGTTTGTTAAGTAAAACTATGAAGTCTATAAATGGATTTTGTATTCCTATAAGTTGCTTGTTAGACTAAATGCTTTTGCCAACGACCATACCACGCTGAATACATCGGTTCTCGTCCGATCACCGAAATTAAGCAGCGTCGGGCGCGGTTAGTACTTAGATGGGGGACCGCTTGGGAACACCGCGTGTTGTTGGCATCCCAACAATTTTTTGTTTTTTTTTTTAATAAAAATTTTTAATATAATAAAAAATTGATTTTAAAAACTTAAAAATTTTTTCAATAAAAGAATACAACTTCATTAAAAAAACTGCAAAAACCACCAAAAACACGTAAGGCACAAATTAAAAAAGAAAATTGCTAGTAAGATTGTTCTTTATTTTGTGTTTTTAGATTTTTTTTTCTTTAACAGATAAATTAACAAACATTTAAGTTAACATTAAGTCGTTTTGTAATGTAACAAAGGTGAATGAGTATTAGTTTTGCTTTGTTTGTTAAGTAAAACTATGAAGTCTATAAATGGATTTTGTATTCCTATAAGTTGCTTGTTAGACTAAATGCTTTTGCCAACGACCATACCACGCTGAATACATCGGTTCTCGTCCGATCACCGAAATTAAGCAGCGTCGGGCGCGGTTAGTACTTAGATGGGGGACCGCTTGGGAACACCGCGTGTTGTTGGCATCCCAACAATTTTTTGTTTTTTTTTTAATAAAAATTTTTAATATATAAAAAAATTTATTTTAAAAACTTAAAAATTTTTTCAATAAAAGAATACAACTTCATTAAAAAAAACTGCAAAAACCACCAAAAACACGTAAGGCACAAATTAAAAAAGAAAATTGCTAGTAAGATTGTTCTTTATTTTGTGTTTTTAGATTTTTTTTTCTTTAACAGATAAATTAACAAACATTTAAGTTAACATTAAGTCGTTTTGTAATGTAACAAAGGTGAATGAGTATTAGTTTTGCTTTGTTTGTTAAGTAAAACTATGAAGTCTATAAATGGATTTTGTATTCCTATAAGTTGCTTGTTAGACTAAATGCTTTTGCCAACGACCATACCACGCTGAATACATCGGTTCTCGTCCGATCACCGAAATTAAGCAGCGTCGGGCGCGGTTAGTACTTAGATGGGGGACCGCTTGGGAACACCGCGTGTTGTTGGCATCCCAACAATTTTTTGTTTTTTTTTTAATAAAAATTTTTAATATAATAAAAAATTGATTTTAAAAACTTAAAATTTTTTTCAATAAAAGAATACAACTTCATTAAAAAAACTGCAAAAACCACCAAAAACACGTAAGGCACAAATTAAAAAAGAAAATTGCTAGTAAGATTGTTCTTTATTTTGTGTTTTTAGATTTTTTTTTCTTTAACAGATAAATTAACAAACATTTAAGTTAACATTAAGTCGTTTTGTAATGTAACAAAGGTGAATGAGTATTAGTTTTGCTTTGTTTGTTAAGTAAAACTATGAAGTCTATAAATGGATTTTGTATTCCTATAAGTTGCTTGTTAGACTAAATGCTTTTGCCAACGACCATACCACGCTGAATACATCGGTTCTCGTCCGATCACCGAAATTAAGCAGCGTCGGGCGCGGTTAGTACTTAGATGGGGGACCGCTTGGGAACACCGCGTGTTGTTGGCATCCCAACAATTTTTTGTTTTTTTTTTAATAAAAATTTTTAATATAATAAAAAATTGATTTTAAAAACTTAAAAATTTTTTCATTAAAAGAATACAACTTCATTAAAAAAAACTCCAAAAACCACCAAAAACACGTAAGGCACAAATTAAAAAAGAAAATTGCTAGTAAGATTGTTCTTTATTTTGTGTTTTTAGATTTTTTTTTCTTTAACAGATAAATTAACAAACATTTAAGTTAACATTAAGTCGTTTTGTAATGTAACAAAGGTGAATGAGTATTAGTTTTGCTTTGTTTGTTAAGTAAAACTATGAAGTCTATAAATGGATTTTGTATTCCTATAAGTTGCTTGTTAGACTAAATGCTTTTGCCAACGACCATACCACGCTGAATACATCGGTTCTCGTCCGATCACCGAAATTAAGCAGCGTCGGGCGCGGTTAGTACTTAGATGGGGGACCGCTTGGGAACACCGCGTGTTGTTGGCATCCCAACAATTTTTTGTTTTTTTTTTTAATAAAAATTTTTAATATAATAAAAAATTGATTTTAAAAACTTAAAAATTTTTTCAATAAAAGAATACAACTTCATTAAAAAAACTGCAAAAACCACCAAAAACACGTAAGGCACAAATTAAAAAAGAAAATTGCTAGTAAGATTGTTCTTTATTTTGTGTTTTTAGATTTTTTTTTCTTTAACAGATAAATTAACAAACATTTAAGTTAACATTAAGTCGTTTTGTAATGTAACAAAGGTGAATGAGTATTAGTTTTGCTTTGTTTGTTAAGTAAAACTATGAAGTCTATAAATGGATTTTGTATTCCTATAAGTTGCTTGTTAGACTAAATGCTTTTGCCAACGACCATACCACGCTGAATACATCGGTTCTCGTCCGATCACCGAAATTAAGCAGCGTCGGGCGCGGTTAGTACTTAGATGGGGGACCGCTTGGGAACACCGGGTGTTGTTGGCATCCCAACAATTTTTTGTTTTTTTTTTAATAAAAATTTTTAATATAATAAAAAATTGATTTTAAAAACTTAAAATTTTTTTCAATAAAAGAATACAACTTCATTAAAAAAACTGCAAAAACCACCAAAAACACGTAAGGCACAAATTAAAAAAGAAAATTGCTAGTAAGATTGTTCTTTATTTTGTGTTTTTAGATTTTTTTTTCTTTAACAGATAAATTAACAAACATTTAAGTTAACATTAAGTCGTTTTGTAATGTAACAAAGGTGAATGAGTATTAGTTTTGCTTTGTTTGTTAAGTAAAACTATGAAGTCTATAAATGGATTTTGTATTCCTATAAGTTGCTTGTTAGACTAAATGCTTTTGCCAACGACCATACCACGCTGAATACATCGGTTCTCGTCCGATCACCGAAATTAAGCAGCGTCGGGCGCGGTTAGTACTTAGATGGGGGACCGCTTGGGAACACCGCGTGTTGTTGGCATCCCAACAATTTTTTGTTTTTTTTTTAATAAAAATTTTTAATATAATAAAAAATTGATTTTAAAAACTTAAAATTTTTTTCAATAAAAGAATACAACTTCATTAAAAAAACTGCAAAAACCACCAAAAACACGTAAGGCACAAATTAAAAAAGAAAATTGCTAGTAAGATTGTTCTTTATTTTGTGTTTTTAGATTTTTTTTTCTTTAACAGATAAATTAACAAACATTTAAGTTAACATTAAGTCGTTTTGTAATGTAACAAAGGTGAATGAGTATTAGTTTTGCTTTGTTTGTTAAGTAAAACTATGAAGTCTATAAATGGATTTTGTATTCCTATAAGTTGCTTGTTAGACTAAATGCTTTTGCCAACGACCATACCACGCTGAATACATCGGTTCTCGTCCGATCACCGAAATTAAGCAGCGTCGGGCGCGGTTAGTACTTAGATGGGGGACCGCTTGGGAACACCGCGTGTTGTTGGCATCCCAACAATTTTTTGTTTTTTTTTTAATAAAAATTTTTAATATAATAAAAAATTGATTTTAAAAACTTAAAAATTTTTTCAATAAAAGAATACAACTTCATTAAAAAAACTGCAAAAACCACCAAAAACACGTAAGGCACAAATTAAAAAAGAAAATTGCTAGTAAGATTGTTCTTTATTTTGTGTTTTTAGATTTTTTTTTCTTTAACAGATAAATTAACAAACATTTAAGTTAACATTAAGTCGTTTTGTAATGTAACAAAGGTGAATGAGTATTAGTTTTGCTTTGTTTGTTAAGTAAAACTATGAAGTCTATAAATGGATTTTGTATTCCTATAAGTTGCTTGTTAGACTAAATGCTTTTGCCAACGACCATACCACGCTGAATACATCGGTTCTCGTCCGATCACCGAAATTAAGCAGCGTCGGGCGCGGTTAGTACTTAGATGGGGGACCGCTTGGGAACACCGCGTGTTGTTGGCATCCCAACAATTTTTTGTTTTTTTTTTAATAAAAATTTTTAATATAATAAAAAATTGATTTTAAAAACTTAAAATTTTTTTCAATAAAAGAATACAACTTCATTAAAAAAACTGCAAAAACCACCAAAAACACGTAAGGCACAAATTAAAAAAGAAAATTGCTAGTAAGATTGTTCTTTATTTTGTGTTTTTAGATTTTTTTTTCTTTAACAGATAAATTAACAAACATTTAAGTTAACATTAAGTCGTTTTGTAATGTAACAAAGGTGAATGAGTATTAGTTTTGCTTTGTTTGTTAAGTAAAACTATGAAGTCTATAAATGGATTTTGTATTCCTATAAGTTGCTTGTTAGACTAAATGCTTTTGCCAACGACCATACCACGCTGAATACATCGGTTCTCGTCCGATCACCGAAATTAAGCAGCGTCGGGCGCGGTTAGTACTTAGATGGGGGACCGCTTGGGAACACCGGGTGTTGTTGGCATCCCAACAATTTTTTGTTTTTTTTTTAATAAAAATTTTTAATATAATAAAAAATTGATTTTAAAAACTTAAAATTTTTTTCAATAAAAGAATACAACTTCATTAAAAAAACTGCAAAAACCACCAAAAACACGTAAGGCACAAATTAAAAAAGAAAATTGCTAGTAAGATTGTTCTTTATTTTGTGTTTTTAGATTTTTTTTTCTTTAACAGATAAATTAACAAACATTTAAGTTAACATTAAGTCGTTTTGTAATGTAACAAAGGTGAATGAGTATTAGTTTTGCTTTGTTTGTTAAGTAAAACTATGAAGTCTATAAATGGATTTTGTATTCCTATAAGTTGCTTGTTAGACTAAATGCTTTTGCCAACGACCATACCACGCTGAATACATCGGTTCTCGTCCGATCACCGAAATTAAGCAGCGTCGGGCGCGGTTAGTACTTAGATGGGGGACCGCTTGGGAACACCGCGTGTTGTTGGCATCCCAACAATTTTTTGTTTTTTTTTTAATAAAAATTTTTAATATAATAAAAAATTGATTTTAAAAACTTAAAAATTTTTTCAATAAAAGAATACAACTTCATTAAAAAAACTGCAAAAACCACCAAAAACACGTAAGGCACAAATTAAAAAAGAAAATTGCTAGTAAGATTGTTCTTTATTTTGTGTTTTTAGATTTTTTTTTCTTTAACAGATAAATTAACAAACATTTAAGTTAACATTAAGTCGTTTTGTAATGTAACAAAGGTGAATGAGTATTAGTTTTGCTTTGTTTGTTAAGTAAAACTATGAAGTCTATAAATGGATTTTGTATTCCTATAAGTTGCTTGTTAGACTAAATGCTTTTGCCAACGACCATACCACGCTGAATACATCGGTTCTCGTCCGATCACCGAAATTAAGCAGCGTCGGGCGCGGTTAGTACTTAGATGGGGGACCGCTTGGGAACACCGCGTGTTGTTGGCATCCCAACAATTTTTTGTTTTTTTTTTAATAAAAATTTTTAATATAATAAAAAATTGATTTTAAAAACTTAAAAATTTTTTCAATAAAAGAATACAACTTCATTAAAAAAACTGCAAAAACCACCAAAAACACGTAAGGCACAAATTAAAAAAGAAAATTGCTAGTAAGATTGTTCTTTATTTTGTGTTTTTAGATTTTTTTTTCTTTAACAGATAAATTAACAAACATTTAAGTTAACATTAAGTCGTTTTGTAATGTAACAAAGGTGAATGAGTATTAGTTTTGCTTTGTTTGTTAAGTAAAACTATGAAGTCTATAAATGGATTTTGTATTCCTATAAGTTGCTTGTTAGACTAAATGCTTTTGCCAACGACCATACCACGCTGAATACATCGGTTCTCGTCCGATCACCGAAATTAAGCAGCGTCGGGCGCGGTTAGTACTTAGATGGGGGACCGCTTGGGAACACCGCGTGTTGTTGGCATCCCAACAATTTTTTGTTTTTTTTTTAATAAAAATTTTTAATATAATAAAAAATTGATTTTAAAAACTTAAAATTTTTTTCAATAAAAGAATACAACTTCATTAAAAAAACTGCAAAAACCACCAAAAACACGTAAGGCACAAATTAAAAAAGAAAATTGCTAGTAAGATTGTTCTTTATTTTGTGTTTTTAGATTTTTTTTTCTTTAACAGATAAATTAACAAACATTTAAGTTAACATTAAGTCGTTTTGTAATGTAACAAAGGTGAATGAGTATTAGTTTTGCTTTGTTTGTTAAGTAAAACTATGAAGTCTATAAATGGATTTTGTATTCCTATAAGTTGCTTGTTAGACTAAATGCTTTTGCCAACGACCATACCACGCTGAATACATCGGTTCTCGTCCGATCACCGAAATTAAGCAGCGTCGGGCGCGGTTAGTACTTAGATGGGGGACCGCTTGGGAACACCGCGTGTTGTTGGCATCCCAACAATTTTTTGTTTTTTTTTTAATAAAAATTTTTAATATAATAAAAAATTGATTTTAAAAACTTAAAATTTTTTTCAATAAAAGAATACAACTTCATTAAAAAAACTGCAAAAACCACCAAAAACACGTAAGGCACAAATTAAAAAAGAAAATTGCTAGTAAGATTGTTCTTTATTTTGTGTTTTTAGATTTTTTTTTCTTTAACAGATAAATTAACAAACATTTAAGTTAACATTAAGTCGTTTTGTAATGTAACAAAGGTGAATGAGTATTAGTTTTGCTTTGTTTGTTAAGTAAAACTATGAAGTCTATAAATGGATTTTGTATTCCTATAAGTTGCTTGTTAGACTAAATGCTTTTGCCAACGACCATACCACGCTGAATACATCGGTTCTCGTCCGATCACCGAAATTAAGCAGCGTCGGGCGCGGTTAGTACTTAGATGGGGGACCGCTTGGGAACACCGCGTGTTGTTGGCATCCCAACAATTTTTTGTTTTTTTTTTAATAAAAATTTTTAATATAATAAAAAATTGATTTTAAAAACTTAAAAATTTTTTCAATAAAAGAATACAACTTCATTAAAAAAACTGCAAAAACCACCAAAAACACGTAAGGCACAAATTAAAAAAGAAAATTGCTAGTAAGATTGTTCTTTATTTTGTGTTTTTAGATTTTTTTTTTCTTTAACAGATAAATTAACAAACATTTAAGTTAACATTAAGTCGTTTTGTAATGTAACAAAGGTGAATGAGTATTAGTTTTGCTTTGTTTGTTAAGTAAAACTATGAAGTCTATAAATGGATTTTGTATTCCTATAAGTTGCTTGTTAGACTAAATGCTTTTGCCAACGACCATACCACGCTGAATACATCGGTTCTCGTCCGATCACCGAAATTAAGCAGCGTCGGGCGCGGTTAGTACTTAGATGGGGGACCGCTTGGGAACACCGCGTGTTGTTGGCATCCCAACAATTTTTTGTTTTTTTTTTAATAAAAATTTTTAATATAATAAAAAATTGATTTTAAAAACTTAAAAATTTTTTCAATAAAAGAATACAACTTCATTAAAAAAAACTGCAAAAACCACCAAAAACACGTAAGGCACAAATTAAAAAAGAAAATTGCTAGTAAGATTGTTCTTTATTTTGTGTTTTTAGATTTTTTTTTCTTTAACAGATAAATTAACAAACATTTAAGTTAACATTAAGTCGTTTTGTAATGTAACAAAGGTGAATGAGTATTAGTTTTGCTTTGTTTGTTAAGTAAAACTATGAAGTCTATAAATGGATTTTGTATTCATATAAGTTGCTTGTTAGACTAAATGCTTTTGCCAACGACCATACCACGCTGAATACATCGGTTCTCGTCCGATCACCGAAATTAAGAAGCGTCGGGCGCGGTTAGTACTTAGATGGGGGACCGCTTGGGAACACCGCGTGTTGTTGGCATCCCAACAATTTTTTGTTTTTTTTTTAATAAAAATTTTTAATATAATAAAAAATTGATTTTAAAAACTTAAAATTTTTTTCAATAAAAGAATACAACTTCATTAAAAAAACTGCAAAAACCACCAAAAACACGTAAGGCACAAATTAAAAAAGAAAATTGCTAGTAAGATTGTTCTTTATTTTGTGTTTTTAGATTTTTTTTTCTTTAACAGATAAATTAACAAACATTTAAGTTAACATTAAGTCGTTTTGTAATGTAACAAAGGTGAATGAGTATTAGTTTTGCTTTGTTTGTTAAGTAAAACTATGAAGTCTATAAATGGATTTTGTATTCCTATAAGTTGCTTGTTAGACTAAATGCTTTTGCCAACGACCATACCACGCTGAATACATCGGTTCTCGTCCGATCACCGAAATTAAGCAGCGTCGGGCGCGGTTAGTACTTAGATGGGGGACCGCTTGGGAACACCGCGTGTTGTTGGCATCCCAACAATTTTTTGTTTTTTTTTTAATAAAAATTTTTAATATAATAAAAAATTGATTTTAAAAACTTAAAATTTTTTTCAATAAAAGAATACAACTTCATTAAAAAAACTGCAAAAACCACCAAAAACACGTAAGGCACAAATTAAAAAAGAAAATTGCTAGTAAGATTGTTCTTTATTTTGTGTTTTTAGATTTTTTTTTCTTTAACAGATAAATTAACAAACATTTAAGTTAACATTAAGTCGTTTTGTAATGTAACAAAGGTGAATGAGTATTAGTTTTGCTTTGTTTGTTAAGTAAAACTATGAAGTCTATAAATGGATTTTGTATTCCTATAAGTTGCTTGTTAGACTAAATGCTTTTGCCAACGACCATACCACGCTGAATACATCGGTTCTCGTCCGATCACCGAAATTAAGCAGCGTCGGGCGCGGTTAGTACTTAGATGGGGGACCGCTTGGGAACACCGCGTGTTGTTGGCATCCCAACAATTTTTTGTTTTTTTTTTAATAAAAATTTTTAATATAATAAAAAATTGATTTTAAAAACTTAAAAATTTTTTCAATAAAAGAATACAACTTCATTAAAAAAACTGCAAAAACTACCAAAAACACGTAAGGCACAAATTAAAAAAGAAAATTGCTAGTAAGATTGTTCTTTATTTTGTGTTTTTAGATTTTTTTTTCTTTAACAGATAAATTAACAAACATTTAAGTTAACATTAAGTCGTTTTGTAATGTAACAAAGGTGAATGAGTATTAGTTTTGCTTTGTTTGTTAAGTAAAACTATGAAGTCTATAAATGGATTTTGTATTCCTATAAGTTGCTTGTTAGACTAAATGCTTTTGCCAACGACCATACCACGCTGAATACATCGGTTCTAGTCCGATCACCGAAATTAAGCAGCGTCGGGCGCGGTTAGTACCTTAGGTGGGGGACCGCTTGGGAACACCGCGTGTTGTTGGCATCCCAACAATTTTTTGTTTTTTTTTAATAAAAATTTTTAATATAATAAAAAATTGATTTTAAAAACTTAAAAAATTTTTCAATAAAAGAATACAACTTCATTAAAAAAACTGCAAAAACCACCAAAAACACGTAAGGCACAAATTAAAAAAGAAAATTGCTAGTAAGATTGTTCTTTATTTTGTGTTTTTAGATTTTTTTTTTCTTTAACAGATAAATTAACAAACATTTAAGTTAACATTAAGTCGTTTTGTAATGTAACAAAGGTGAATGAGTATTAGTTTTGCTTTGTTTGTTAAGTAAAACTATGAAGTCTATAAATGGATTTTGTATTCCTATAAGTTGCTTGTTAGACTAAATGCTTTTGCCAACGACCATACCACGCTGAATACATCGGTTCTCGTCCGATCACCGAAATTAAGCAGCGTCGGGCGCGGTTAGTACTTAGATGGGGGACCGCTTGGGAACACCGCGTGTTGTTGGCATCCCAACAATTTTTTGTTTTTTTTTTAATAAAAAATTGATTTTAAAAACTTAAAAATTTTTTCAATAAAAGAATACAACTTCATTAAAAAAACTGCAAAAACCACCAAAAACACGTAAGGCACAAATTAAAAAAGAAAATTGCTAGTAAGATTGTTCTTTATTTTGTGTTTTTAGATTTTTTTTTTCTTTAACAGATAAATTAACAAACATTTAAGTTAACATTAAGTCGTTTTGTAATGTAACAAAGGTGAATGAGTATTAGTTTTGCTTTGTTTGTTAAGTAAAACTATGAAGTCTATAAATGGATTTTGTATTCCTATAAGTTGCTTGTTAGACTAAATGCTTTTGCCAACGACCATACCACGCTGAATACATCGGTTCTCGTCCGATCACCGAAATTAAGCAGCGTCGGGCGCGGTTAGTACTTAGATGGGGGACCGCTTGGGAACACCGCGTGTTGTTGGCATCCCAACAATTTTTTGTTTTTTTTTTAATAAAAATTTTTAATATAATAAAAAATTGATTTTAAAAACTTAAAATTTTTTTCAATAAAAGAATACAACTTCATTAAAAAAACTGCAAAAACCACCAAAAACACGTAAGGCACAAATTAAAAAAGAAAATTGCTAGTAAGATTGTTCTTTATTTTGTGTTTTTAGATTTTTTTTTCTTTAACAGATAAATTAACAAACATTTAAGTTAACATTAAGTCGTTTTGTAATGTAACAAAGGTGAATGAGTATTAGTTTTGCTTTGTTTGTTAAGTAAAACTATGAAGTCTATAAATGGATTTTGTATTCCTATAAGTTGCTTGTTAGACTAAATGCTTTTGCCAACGACCATACCACGCTGAATACATCGGTTCTAGTCCGATCACCGAAATTAAGCAGCGTCGGGCGCGGTTAGTACCTTAGATGGGGGACCGCTTGGGAACACCGCGTGTTGTTGGCATCCCAACAATTTTTTGTTTTTTTTTAATAAAAATTTTTAATATAATAAAAAATTGATTTTAAAAACTTAAAAAATTTTTCAATAAAAGAATACAACTTCATTAAAAAAACTGCAAAAACCACCAAAAACACGTAAGGCACAAATTAAAAAAGAAAATTGCTAGTAAGATTGTTCTTTATTTTGTGTTTTTAGATTTTTTTTTCTTTAACAGATAAATTAACAAACATTTAAGTTAACATTAAGTCGTTTTGTAATGTAACAAAGGTGAATGAGTATTAGTTTTGCTTTGTTTGTTAAGTAAAACTATGAAGTCTATAAATGGATTTTGTATTCCTATAAGTTGCTTGTTAGACTAAATGCTTTTGCCAACGACCATACCACGCTGAATACATCGGTTCTCGTCCGATCACCGAAATTAAGCAGCGTCGGGCGCGGTTAGTACTTAGATGGGGGACCGCTTGGGAACACCGCGTGTTGTTGGCATCCCAACAATTTTTTGTTTTTTTTTAATAAAAATTTTTAATATAATAAAAAATTGATTTTAAAAACTTAAAAAATTTTTCAATAAAAGAATACAACTTCATTAAAAAAACTGCAAAAACCACCAAAAACACGTAAGGCACAAATTAAAAAAGAAAATTGCTAGTAAGATTGTTCTTTATTTTGTGTTTTTAGATTTTTTTTTCTTTAACAGATAAATTAACAAACATTTAAGTTAACATTAAGTCGTTTTGTAATGTAACAAAGGTGAATGAGTATTAGTTTTGCTTTGTTTGTTAAGTAAAACTATGAAGTCTATAAATGGATTTTGTATTCCTATAAGTTGCTTGTTAGACCAAATGCTTTTGCCAACGACCATACCACGCTGAATACATCGGTTCTCGTCCGATCACCGAAATTAAGCAGCGTCGGGCGCGGTTAGTACTTAGATGGGGGACCGCTTGGGAACACCGCGTGTTGTTGGCATCCCAACAATTTTTTGTTTTTTTTTAATAAAAAATTGATTTTAAAAACTTAAAAATTTTTTCAATAAAAGAATACAACTTCATTAAAAAAACTGCAAAAACCACCAAAAACACGTAAGGCACAAATTAAAAAAGAAAATTGCTAGTAAGATTGTTCTTTATTTTGTGTTTTTAGATTTTTTTTTCTTTAACAGATAAATTAACAAACATTTAAGTTAACATTAAGTCGTTTTGTAATGTAACAAAGGTGAATGAGTATTAGTTTTGCTTTGTTTGTTAAGTAAAACTATGAAGTCTATAAATGGATTTTGTATTCCTATAAGTTGCTTGTTAGACTAAATGCTTTTGCCAACGACCATACCACGCTGAATACATCGGTTCTCGTCCGATCACCGAAATTAAGCAGCGTCGGGCGCGGTTAGTACTTAGATGGGGGACCGCTTGGGAACACCGCGTGTTGTTGGCATCCCAACAATTTTTTGTTTTTTTTTAATAAAAAATTGATTTTAAAAACTTAAAAATTTTTTCAATAAAAGAATACAACTTCATTAAAAAAACTGCAAAAACCACCAAAAACACGTAAGGCACAAATTAAAAAAGAAAATTGCTAGTAAGATTGTTCTTTATTTTGTGTTTTTAGATTTTTTTTTTCTTTAACAGATAAATTAACAAACATTTAAGTTAACATTAAGTCGTTTTGTAATGTAACAAAGGTGAATGAGTATTAGTTTTGCTTTGTTTGTTAAGTAAAACTATGAAGTCTATAAATGGATTTTGTATTCCTATAAGTTGCTTGTTAGACTAAATGCTTTTGCCAACGACCATACCACGCTGAATACATCGGTTCTCGTCCGATCACCGAAATTAAGCAGCGTCGGGCGCGGTTAGTACTTAGATGGGGGACCGCTTGGGAACACCGCGTGTTGTTGGCATCCCAACAATTTTTTGTTTTTTTTTTAATAAAAATTTTTAATATAATAAAAAATTGATTTTAAAAACTTAAAATTTTTTTCAATAAAAGAATACAACTTCATTAAAAAAACTGCAAAAACCACCAAAAACACGTAAGGCACAAATTAAAAAAGAAAATTGCTAGTAAGATTGTTCTTTATTTTGTGTTTTTAGATTTTTTTTTCTTTAACAGATAAATTAACAAACATTTAAGTTAACATTAAGTCGTTTTGTAATGTAACAAAGGTGAATGAGTATTAGTTTTGCTTTGTTTGTTAAGTAAAACTATGAAGTCTATAAATGGATTTTGTATTCCTATAAGTTGCTTGTTAGACTAAATGCTTTTGCCAACGACCATACCACGCTGAATACATCGGTTCTCGTCCGATCACCGAAATTAAGCAGCGTCGGGCGCGGTTAGTACTTAGATGGGGGACCGCTTGGGAACACCGCGTGTTGTTGGCATCCCAACAATTTTTTGTTTTTTTTTTTAATAAAAATTTTTAATATAATAAAAAATTGATTTTAAAAACTTAAAAATTTTTTCAATAAAAGAATACAACTTCATTAAAAAAAACTGCAAAAACCACCAAAAACACGTAAGGCACAAATTAAAAAAGAAAATTGCTAGTAAGATTGTTCTTTATTTTGTGTTTTTAGATTTTTTTTTCTTTAACAGATAAATTAACAAACATTTAAGTTAACATTAAGTCGTTTTGTAATGTAACAAAGGTGAATGAGTATTAGTTTTGCTTTGTTTGTTAAGTAAAACTATGAAGTCTATAAATGGATTTTGTATTCCTATAAGTTGCTTGTTAGACTAAATGCTTTTGCCAACGACCATACCACGCTGAATACATCGGTTCTCGTCCGATCACCGAAATTAAGCAGCGTCGGGCGCGGTTAGTACTTAGATGGGGGACCGCTTGGGAACACCGCGTGTTGTTGGCATCCCAACAATTTTTTGTTTTTTTTTTATAAAAAATTGATTTTAAAAACTTAAAAACTTTTTCAATAAAAGAATACAACTTCATTAAAAAAACTGCAAAAACCACAAAAAACACGTAAGGCACAAATTAAAAAAGAAAATTGCTAGTAAGATTGTTCTTTATTTTGTGTTTTTAGATTTTTTTTTCTTTAACAGATAAATTAACAAACATTTAAGTTAACATTAAGTCGTTTTGTAATGTAACAAAGGTGAATGAGTATTAGTTTTGCTTTGTTTGTTAAGTAAAACTATGAAGTCTATAAATGGATTTTGTATTCCTATAAGTTGCTTGTTAGACTAAATGCTTTTGCCAACGACCATACCACGCTGAATACATCGGTTCTCGTCCGATCACCGAAATTAAGCAGCGTCGGGCGCGGTTAGTACTTAGATGGGGGACCGCTTGGGAACACCGCGTGTTGTTGGCATCCCAACAATTTTTTGTTTTTTTTTTAATAAAAATTTTTAATATAATAAAAAATTGATTTTAAAAACTTAAAATTTTTTTCAATAAAAGAATACAACTTCATTAAAAAAACTGCAACAACCACCAAAAACACGTAAGGCACAAATTAAAAAAGAAAATTGCTAGTAAGATTGTTCTTTATTTTGTGTTTTTAGATTTTTTTTTCTTTAACAGATAAATTAACAAACATTTAAGTTAACATTAAGTCGTTTTGTAATGTAACAAAGGTGAATGAGTATTAGTTTTGCTTTGTTTGTTAAGTAAAATTATGAAGTCTATAAATGGATTTTGTATTCCTATAAGTTGCTTGTTAGACTAAATGCTTTTGCCTACGACCATACCACGCTGAATACATCGGTTCTCGTCCGATCACCGAAATTAAGCAGCGTCGGGCGCGGTTAGTACTTAGATGGGGGACCGCTTGGGAACACCGCGTGTTGTTGGCATCCCAACAATTTTTTGTTTTTTTTTTAATACAAATTTTTAATATAATAAAAAATTGATTTTAAAAACTTAAAAATTTTTTCAATAAAAGAATACAACTTCATTAAAAAAAACTGCAAAAACCACCAAAAACACGTAAGGCACAAATTAAAAAAGAAAATTGCTAGTAAGATTGTTCTTTATTTTGTGTTTTTAGATTTTTTTTCTTTAACAGATAAATTAACAAACATTTAAGTTAACATTAAGTCGTTTTGTAATGTAACAAAGGTGAATGAGTATTAGTTTTGCTTTGTTTGTTAAGTAAAACTATGAAGTCTATAAATGGATTTTGTATTCCTATAAGTTGCTTGTTAGACTAAATGCTTTTGCCAACGACCATACCACGCTGAATACATCGGTTCTCGTCCGATCACCGAAATTAAGCAGCGTCGGGCGCGGTTAGTACTTAGATGGGGGACCGCTTGGGAACACCGCGTGTTGTTGGCATCCCAACAATTTTTTGTTTTTTTTTAATAAAAAATTGATTTTAAAAACTTAAAAATTTTTTCAATAAAAGAATACATACAACTTCATTAAAAAAAACTGCAAAAACCACCAAAAACACGTAAGGCACAAATTAAAAAAGAAAATTGCTAGTAAGATTGTTCTTTATTTTGTGTTTTTAGATTTTTTTTTTTTTTTCTTTAACAGATAAATTAACAAACATTTAAGTTAACATTAAGTCGTTTTGTAATGTAACAAAGGTGAATGAGTATTAGTTTTGCTTTGTTTGTTAAGTAAAACTATGAAGTCTATAAATGGATTTTGTATTCCTATAAGTTGCTTGTTAGACTAAATGCTTTTGCCAACGACCATACCACGCTGAATACATCGGTTCTCGTCCGATCACCGAAATTAAGCAGCGTCGGGCGCGGTTAGTACTTAGATGGGGGACCGCTTGGGAACACCGCGTGTTGTTGGCATCCCAACAATTTTTTGTTTTTTTTTTTAATAAAAATTTTTAATATAATAAAAAATTGATTTTAAAAACTTAAAATTTTTTTCAATAAAAGAATACAACTTCATTAAAAAAACTGCAACAACCACCAAAAACACGTAAGGCACAAATTAAAAAAGAAAATTGCTAGTAAGATTGTTCTTTATTTTGTGTTTTTAGATTTTTTTTTTTTTTTCTTTAACAGATAAATTAACAAACATTTAAGTTAACATTAAGTCGTTTTGTAATGTAACAAAGGTGAATGAGTATTAGTTTTGCTTTGTTTGTTAAGTAAAATTATGAAGTCTATAAATGGATTTTGTATTCCTATAAGTTGCTTGTTAGACTAAATGCTTTTGCCAACGACCATACCACGCTGAATACATCGGTTCTCGTCCGATCACCGAAATTAAGCAGCGTCGGGCGCGGTTAGTACTTAGATGGGGGACCGCTTGGGAACACCGCGTGTTGTTGGCATCCCAACAATTTTTTGTTTTTTTTTTAATACAAATTTTTAATATAATAAAAAATTGATTTTAAAAACTTAAAAATTTTTTCAATAAAAGAATACAACTTCATTAAAAAAAACTGCAAAAACCACCAAAAACACGTAAGGCACAAATTAAAAAAGAAAATTGCTAGTAAGATTGTTCTTTATTTTGTGTTTTTAGATTTTTTTTTTTTTAACAGATAAATTAACAAACATTTAAGTTAACATTAAGTCGTTTTGTAATGTAACAAAGGTGAATGAGTATTAGTTTTGCTTTGTTTGTTAAGTAAAACTATGAAGTCTATAAATGGATTTTGTATTCCTATAAGTTGCTTGTTAGACTAAATGCTTTTGCCAACGACCATACCACGCTGAATACATCGGTTCTCGTCCGATCCCCGAAATTAAGCAGCGTCGGGCGCGGTTAGTACTTAGATGGGGGACCGCTTGGGAACACCGCGTGTTGTTGGCATCCCAACAATTTTTTGTTTTTTTTTAATAAAAAATTGATTTTAAAAACTTAAAAATTTTTTCAATAAAAGAATACAACTTCATTAAAAAAACTGCAAAAACCACAAAAAACACGTAAGGCACAAATTAAAAAAGAAAATTGCTAGTAAGATTGTTCTTTATTTTGTGTTTTTAGATTTTTTTTTCTTTAACAGATAAATTAACAAACATTTAAGTTAACATTAAGTCGTTTTGTAATGTAACAAAGGTGAATGAGTATTAGTTTTGCTTTGTTTGTTAAGTAAAACTATGAAGTCTATAAATGGATTTTGTATTCCTATAAGTTGCTTGTTAGACTAAATGCTTTTGCCAACGACCATACCACGCTGAATACATCGGTTCTCGTCCGATCACCGAAATTAAGCAGCGTCGGGCGCGGTTAGTACTTAGATGGGGGACCGCTTGGGAACACCGCGTGTTGTTGGCATCCCAACAATTTTTTGTTTTTTTTTAATAAAAAATTGATTTTAAAAACTTAAAAATTTTTTCAATAAAAGAATACAACTTCATTAAAAAAACTGCAAAAACCACAAAAAACACGTAAGGCACAAATTAAAAAAGAAAATTGCTAGTAAGATTGTTCTTTATTTTGTGTTTTTAGATTTTTTTTTCTTTAACAGATAAATTAACAAACATTTAAGTTAACATTAAGTCGTTTTGTAATGTAACAAAGGTGAATGAGTATTAGTTTTGCTTTGTTTGTTAAGTAAAACTATGAAGTCTATAAATGGATTTTGTATTCCTATAAGTTGCTTGTTAGACTAAATGCTTTTGCCAACGACCATACCACGCTGAATACATCGGTTCTCGTCCGATCACCGAAATTAAGCAGCGTCGGGCGCGGTTAGTACTTAGATGGGGGACCGCTTGGGAACACCGCGTGTTGTTGGCATCCCAACAATTTTTTGTTTTTTTTTAATAAAAATTTTTAATATAATAAAAAATTGATTTTAAAAACTTAAAATTTTTTTCAATAAAAGAATACAACTTCATTAAAAAAACTGCAACAACCACCAAAAACACGTAAGGCACAAATTAAAAAAGAAAATTGCTAGTAAGATTGTTCTTTATTTTGTGTTTTTAGATTTTTTTTTTTTTCTTTAACAGATAAATTAACAAACATTTAAGTTAACATTAAAGGCTCAGTTAGTCTTTACTTTCTGTTTCTGTTCTGTTCCGTGCCGTTCTGTTACGAAATTGTAATAGTTAGTTCTTCTGTAGTAACTTATCATCCATTTATGACAAATTTATTTGTTTTGCACCGTCCATTGTTTTATTTCAATAAATTTGATGCACATAAATTTGTAGAAATTAAATTTTATGAATTCTTAAAATCAAAAAACAGTTTATTTCAATATAAATATGTATTTTTTATTATTTATTTTGCTGTCACTTACAATTACTTAACAATTTTTTGATTTTAAATGACTGAACCGCAACAGAACAGAAAAACTAATCAATTTCATAGGTTTTTTAATAACAAAAACAAATCAGCTGATTCGTAACAGAACAGAAAGTAAAGACTAATTCTGCCTTAAGTCGTTTTGTAATGTAACAAAGGTGAATGAGTATTAGTTTTGCTTTGTTTGTTAAGTAAAACTATGAAGTCTATAAATGGATTTTGTATTCCTATAAGTTGCTTGTTAGACTAAATGCTTTTGCCAACGACCATACCACGCTGAATACATCGGTTCTCGTCCGATCACCGAAATTAAGCAGCGTCGGGCGCGGTTAGTACTTAGATGGGGGACCGCTTGGGAACACCGCGTGTTGTTGGCATCCCAACAATTATTTGTTTTTTTTTAATAAAAAATTGATTTTAAAAACTTAAAAATTTTTTCAATAAAAGAATACAACTTCATTAAAAAAACTGCAAAAACCACAAAAAACACGTAAGGCACAAATTAAAAAAGAAAATTGCTAGTAAGATTGTTCTTTATTTTGTGTTTTTAGATTTTTTTTTCTTTAACAGATAAATTAACAAACATTTAAGTTAACATTAAGTCGTTTTGTAATGTAACAAAGGTGAATGAGTATTAGTTTTGCTTTGTTTGTTAAGTAAAACTATGAAGTCTATAAATGGATTTTGTATTCCTATAAGTTGCTTGTTAGACTAAATGCTTTTGCCAACGACCATACCACGCTGAATACATCGGTTCTCGTCCGATCACCGAAATTAAGCAGCGTCGGGCGCGGTTAGTACTTAGATGGAGGACCGCTTGGGAACACCGCGTGTTGTTGGCATCCCAACAATTTTTTGTTTTTTTTTAATAAAAATTTTTAATATAATAAAAAATTGATTTTAAAAACTTAAAATTTTTTTCAATAAAAGAATACAACTTCATTAAAAAAACTGCAACAACCACCAAAAACACGTAAGGCACAAATTAAAAAAGAAAATTGCTAGTAAGATTGTTCTTTATTTTGTGTTTTTAGATTTTTTTTTTTTTTTTTCTTTAACAGATAAATTAACAAACATTTAAGTTAACATTAAGTCGTTTTGTAATGTAACAAAGGTGAATGAGTATTAGTTTTGCTTTGTTTGTTAAGTAAAACTATGAAGTCTATAAATGGATTTTGTATTCCTATAAGTTGCTTGTTAGACTAAATGCTTTTGCCAACGACCATACCACGCTGAATACATCGGTTCTCGTCCGATCACCGAAATTAAGCAGCGTCGGGCGCGGTTAGTACTTAGATGGGGGACCGCTTGGGAACACCGCGTGTTGTTGGCATCCCAACAATTTTTTGTTTTTTTTTTAATAAAAAATTGATTTTAAAAACTTAAAAATTTTTTCAATAAAAGAATACAACTTCATTAAAAAAACTGCAACAACCACCAAAAACACGTAAGGCACAAATTAAAAAAGAAAATTGCTAGTAAGATTGTTCTTTATTTTGTGTTTTTAGATTTTTTTTTCTTTAACAGATAAATTAACAAACATTTAAGTTAACATTAAGTCGTTTTGTAATGTAACAAAGGTGAATGAGTATTAGTTTTGCTTTGTTTGTTAAGTAAAACTATGAAGTCTATAAATGGATTTTGTATTCCTATAAGTTGCTTGTTAGACTAAATGCTTTTGCCAACGACCATACCACGCTGAATACATCGGTTCTCGTCCGATCACCGAAATTAAGCAGCGTCGGGCGCGGTTAGTACTTAGATGGGGGACCGCTTGGGAACACCGCGTGTTGTTGGCATCCCAACAATTTTTTGTTTTTTTTTAATAAAAAATTGATTTTAAAAACTTAAAAATTTTTTCAATAAAAGAATACAACTTCATTAAAAAAACTGCAAAAACCACCAAAAACACGTAAGGCACAAATTAAAAAAGAAAATTGCTAGTAAGATTGTTCTTTATTTTGTGTTTTTAGATTTTTTTTTCTTTAACAGATAAATTAACAAACATTTAAGTTAACATTAAGTCGTTTTGTAATGTAACAAAGGTGAATGAGTATTAGTTTTGCTTTGTTTGTTAAGTAAAACTATGAAGTCTATAAATGGATTTTGTATTCCTATAAGTTGCTTGTTAGACTAAATGCTTTTGCCAACGACCATACCACGCTGAATACATCGGTTCTCGTCCGATCACCGAAATTAAGCAGCGTCGGGCGCGGTTAGTACTTAGATGGGGGACCGCTTGGGAACACCGCGTGTTGTTGGCATCCCAACAATTTTTTGTTTTTTTTTAATAAAAAATTGATTTTAAAAACTTAAAAATTTTTTCAATAAAAGAATACAACTTCATTAAAAAAACTGCAAAAACCACCAAAAACACGTAAGGCACAAATTAAAAAAGAAAATTGCTAGTAAGATTGTTCTTTATTTTGTGTTTTTAGATTTTTTTTTCTTTAACAGATAAATTAACAAACATTTAAGTTAACATTAAGTCGTTTTGTAATGTAACAAAGGTGAATGAGTATTAGTTTTGCTTTGTTTGTTAAGTAAAACTATGAAGTCTATAAATGGATTTTGTATTCCTATAAGTTGCTTGTTAGACTAAATGCTTTTGCCAACGACCATACCACGCTGAATACATCGGTTCTCGTCCGATCACCGAAATTAAGCAGCGTCGGGCGCGGTTAGTACTTAGATGGGGGACCGCTTGGGAACACCGCGTGTTGTTGGCATCCCAACAATTTTTTGTTTTTTTTTAATAAAAATTTTTAATATAATAAAAAATTTATTTTAAAAACTTAAAAATTTTTTCAATAAAAGAATACAACTTCATTAAAAAAACTGCAAAAACCACCAAAAACACGTAAGGCACAAATTAAAAAAGAAAATTGCTAGTAAGATTGTTCTTTATTTTGTGTTTTTAGATTTTTTTTTCTTTAACAGATAAATTAACAAACATTTAAGTTAACATTAAGTCGTTTTGTAATGTAACAAAGGTGAATGAGTATTAGTTTTGCTTTGTTTGTTAAGTAAAACTATGAAGTCTATAAATGGATTTTGTATTCCTATAAGTTGCTTGTTAGACTAAATGCTTTTGCCAACGACCATACCACGCTGAATACATCGGTTCTCGTCCGATCACCGAAATTAAGCAGCGTCGGGCGCGGTTAGTACTTAGATGGGGGACCGCTTGGGAACACCGCGTGTTGTTGGCACCCCAACAATTTTTTGTTTTTTTTTTAAAAAAATTTTTAATATAATAAAAAATTGATTTTAAAAACTTAAAAATTTTTTCAATAAAAGCATACAACTTCATTAAAAAAAGTGCAAAAACCACCAAAAACACGTAAGGCAAAAATTAAAAAAGAAAATTGCAAGTAAGATTGTTCTTTATTTTGTGTTTTTAGATTTTTTTTTTTCTTTAACAGATAAATTAACAAACATTTAAGTTAACATTAAGTCGTTTTGTAATGTAACAAAGGTGAATGAGTATTAGTTTTGCTTTGTTTGTTAAGTAAAACTATGAAGTCTATAAATGGATTTTGTATTCCTATAAGTTGCTTGTTAGACTAAATGCTTTTGCCAACGACCATACCACGCTGAATACATCGGTTCTCGTCCGATCACCGAAATTAAGCAGCGTCGGGCGCGGTTAGTACTTAGATGGGGGACCGCTTGGGAACACCGCGTGTTGTTGGCATCCCAACAATTTTTTGTTTTTTTTTAATAAAAAATTGATTTTAAAAACTTAAAAATTTTTTCAATAAAAGAATACAACTTCATTAAAAAAACTGCAAAAACCACCAAAAACACGTAAGACACAAATTAAAAAAGAAAATTGCTAGTAAGATTGTTCTTTATTTTGTGTTTTTAGATTTTTTTTTTCTTTAACAGATAAATTAACAAACATTTAAGTTAACATTAAGTCGTTTTGTAATGTAACAAAGGTGAATGAGTATTAGTTTTGCTTTGTTTGTTAAGTAAAACTATGAAGTCTATAAATGGATTTTGTATTCCTATAAGTTGCTTGTTAGACTAAATGCTTTTGCCAACGACCATACCACGCTGAATACATCGGTTCTCGTCCGATCACCGAAATTAAGCAGCGTCGGGCGCGGTTAGTACTTAGATGGGGGACCGCTTGGGAACACCGCGTGTTGTTGGCATCCCAACAATTTTTTGTTTTTTTTTAATAAAAATTTTTAATATAATAAAAAATTGATTTTAAAAACTTAAAAATTTTTTCAATAAAAGAATATACAACTTCATTAAAAAAACTGCAAAAACCACCAAAAACACGTAAGGCACAAATTAAAAAAGAAAATTGCTAGTAAGATTGTTCTTTATTTTGTGTTTTTAGATTTTTTTTTCTTTAACAGATAAATTAACAAACATTTAAGTTAACATTAAGTCGTTTTGTAATGTAACAAAGGTGAATGAGTATTAGTTTTGCTTTGTTTGTTAAGTAAAACTATGAAGTCTATAAATGGATTTTGTATTCCTATAAGTTGCTTGTTAGACTAAATGCTTTTGCCAACGACCATACCACGCTGAATACATCGGTTCTCGTCCGATCACCGAAATTAAGCAGCGTCGGGCGCGGTTAGTACTTAGATGGGGGACCGCTTGGGAACACCGCGTGTTGTTGGCATCCCAACAATTTTTTGTTTTTTTTTTAATAAAAATTTTTAATATAATAAAAAATTGATTTTAAAAACTTAAAAATTTTTTCAATAAAAGAATACAACTTCATTAAAAAAACTGCAAAAACCACCAAAAACACGTAAGGCACAAATTAAAAAAGAAAATTGCTAGTAAGATTGTTCTTTATTTTGTGTTTTTAGATTTTTTTTTCTTTAACAGATAAATTAACAAACATTTAAGTTAACATTAAGTCGTTTTGTAATGTAACAAAGGTGAATGAGTATTAGTTTTGCTTTGTTTGTTAAGTAAAACTATGAAGTCTATAAATGGATTTTGTATTCCTATAAGTTGCTTGTTAGACTAAATGCTTTTGCCAACGACCATACCACGCTGAATACATCGGTTCTCGTCCGATCACCGAAATTAAGCAGCGTCGGGCGCGGTTAGTACTTAGATGGGGGACCGCTTGGGAACACCGCGTGTTGTTGGCATCCCAACAATTTTTTGTTTTTTTTTAATAAAAAATTGATTTTAAAAACTTAAAAATTTTTTCAATAAAAGAATACAACTTCATTAAAAAAACTGCAAAAACCACAAAAAACACGTAAGGCACAAATTAAAAAAGAAAATTGCTAGTAAGATTGTTTTTTATTTTGTGTTTTTAGATTTTTTTTTCTTTAACAGATAAATTAACAAACATTTAAGTTAACATTAAGTCGTTTTGTAATGTAACAAAGGTGAATGAGTATTAGTTTTGCTTTGTTTGTTAAGTAAAACTATGAAGTCTATAAATGGATTTTGTATTCCTATAAGTTGCTTGTTAGACTAAATGCTTTTGCCAACGACCATACCACGCTGAATACATCGGTTCTCGTCCGATCACCGAAATTAAGCAGCGTCGGGCGCGGTTAGTACTTAGATGGGGGACCGCTTGGGAACACCGCGTGTTGTTGGCACCCCAACAATTTTTTGTTTTTTTTTAATAAAAATTTTTAATATAATAAAAAATTGATTTTAAAAACTTAAAATTTTTTCAATAAAAGCAATACAACTTCATTAAAAAAACTGCAAAAACCACCAAAAACACGTAAGGCACAAATTAAAAAAGAAAATTGCTAGTAAGATTGTTCTTTATTTTGTGTTTTTAGATTTTTTTTTTTTTTCTTTAACAGATAAATTAACAAACATTTAAGTTAACATTAAGTCGTTTTGTAATGTAACAAAGGTGAATGAGTTTTAGTTTTGCTTTGTTTGTTAAGTAAAACTATGAAGTCTATAAATGGATTTTGTATTCCTATAAGTTGCTTGTTAGACTAAATGCTTTTGCCAACGACCATACCACGCTGAATACATCGGTTCTCGTCCGATCACCGAAATTAAGCAGCGTCGGGCGCGGTTAGTACGTAGATGGGGGACCGCTTGGGAACACCGCGTGTTGTTGGCATCCCAACAATTTTTTGTTTTTTTTTAATAAAAAATTGATTTTAAAAACTTAAAAATTTTTTCAATAAAAGAATACAACTTCATTAAAAAAACTGCAAAAACCACCAAAAACACGTAAGGCACAAATTAAAAAAGAAAATTGCTAGTAAGATTGTTCTTTATTTTGTGTTTTTAGATTTTTTTTTCTTTAACAGATAAATTAACAAACATTTAAGTTAACATTAAGTCGTTTTGTAATGTAACAAAGGTGAATGAGTATTAGTTTTGCTTTGTTTGTTAAGTAAAACTATGAAGTCTATAAATGGATTTTGTATTCCTATAAGTTGCTTATTAGACTAAATGCTTTTGCCAACGACCATACCACGCTGAATACATCGGTTCTCGTCCGATCACCGAAATTAAGCAGCGTCGGGCGCGGTTAGTACTTAGATGGGGGACCGCTTGGGAACACCGCGTGTTGTTGGCATCCCAACAATTTTTTGTTTTTTTTTAATAAAAAATTGATTTTAAAAACTTAAAAATTTTTTCAATAAAAGAATACAACTTCATTAAAAAAACTGCAAAAACCACCAAAAACACGTAAGGCACAAATTAAAAAAGAAAATTGCAAGTAAGATTGTTCTTTATTTTGTATTTTAAGATTTTTTTCTTTAACATATAAATTAACAAACATTTAAGTTAACATTAAGTCGTTTTGTAATGTAACAAAGGTGAATGAGTATTAGTTTTGCTTTGTTTGTTAAGTAAAACTATGAAGTCTATAAATGGATTTTGTATTCCTATAAGTTGCTTGTTAGACTAAATTCTTTTGCCAACGACCATACCACGCTGAATACATCGGTTCTCGTCCGATCACTGAAATTAAGCAGCGTCGGGCGCGGTTAGTACTTAGATGGGGGACCGCTTGGGAACACCGCGTGTTGTTGGCATCCCAACAATTTTTTGTTTTTTTTTAATAAAAATTTTTAATATAATAAAAAATTGATTTTAAAAACTTAAAAATTTTTTCAATAAAAGAATACAACTTCATTAAAAAAACTGCAAAAACCACCAAAAACACGTAAGGCACAAATTAAAAAAGAAAATTGCAAGTAAGATTGTTCTTTATTTTGTGTTTTTAGATTTTTTTTTCTTTAACAGATAAATTAACAAACATTTAAGTTAACATTAAGTCGTTTTGTAATGTAACAAAGGTGAATGAGTATTAGTTTTGCTTTGTTTGTTAAGTAAAACTATGAAGTCTATAAATGGATTTTGTATTCCTATAAGTTGCTTGTTAGACTAAATGCTTTTGCCAACGACCATACCACGCTGAATACATCGGTTCTCGTCCGATCACCGAAATTAAGCAGCGTCGGGCGCGGTTAGTACTTAGATGGGGGACCGCTTGGGAACACCGCGTGTTGTTGGCATCCCAACAATTTTTTGTTTTTTTTTAATAAAAAATTGATTTTAAAAACTTAAAAATTTTTTCAATAAAAGAATACAACTTCATTAAAAAAACTGCAAAAACCACAAAAAACACGTAAGGCACAAATTAAAAAAGAAAATTGCTAGTAAGATTGTTTTTTATTTTGTGTTTTTAGATTTTTTTTTCTTTAACAGATAAATTAACAAACATTTAAGTTAACATTAAGTCGTTTTGTAATGTAACAAAGGTGAATGAGTATTAGTTTTGCTTTGTTTGTTAAGTAAAACTATGAAGTCTATAAATGGATTTTGTATTCCTATAAGTTGCTTGTTAGACTAAATGCTTTTGCCAACGACCATACCACGCTGAATACATCGGTTCTCGTCCGATCACCGAAATTAAGCAGCGTCGGGCGCGGTTAGTACTTAGATGGGGGACCGCTTGGGAACACCGCGTGTTGTTGGCACCCCAACAATTTTTTGTTTTTTTTTAATAAAAATTTTTAATATAATAAAAAATTGATTTTAAAAACTTAAAATTTTTTCAATAAAAGCAATACAACTTCATTAAAAAAACTGCAAAAACCACCAAAAACACGTAAGGCACAAATTAAAAAAGAAAATTGCTAGTAAGATTGTTCTTTATTTTGTGTTTTTAGATTTTTTTTTTTTTTCTTTAACAGATAAATTAACAAACATTTAAGTTAACATTAAGTCGTTTTGTAATGTAACAAAGGTGAATGAGTTTTAGTTTTGCTTTGTTTGTTAAGTAAAACTATGAAGTCTATAAATGGATTTTGTATTCCTATAAGTTGCTTGTTAGACTAAATGCTTTTGCCAACGACCATACCACGCTGAATACATCGGTTCTCGTCCGATCACCGAAATTAAGCAGCGTCGGGCGCGGTTAGTACGTAGATGGGGGACCGCTTGGGAACACCGCGTGTTGTTGGCATCCCAACAATTTTTTGTTTTTTTTTAATAAAAAATTGATTTTAAAAACTTAAAAATTTTTTCAATAAAAGAATACAACTTCATTAAAAAAACTGCAAAAACCACCAAAAACACGTAAGGCACAAATTAAAAAAGAAAATTGCTAGTAAGATTGTTCTTTATTTTGTGTTTTTAGATTTTTTTTTCTTTAACAGATAAATTAACAAACATTTAAGTTAACATTAAGTCGTTTTGTAATGTAACAAAGGTGAATGAGTATTAGTTTTGCTTTGTTTGTTAAGTAAAACTATGAAGTCTATAAATGGATTTTGTATTCCTATAAGTTGCTTATTAGACTAAATGCTTTTGCCAACGACCATACCACGCTGAATACATCGGTTCTCGTCCGATCACCGAAATTAAGCAGCGTCGGGCGCGGTTAGTACTTAGATGGGGGACCGCTTGGGAACACCGCGTGTTGTTGGCATCCCAACAATTTTTTGTTTTTTTTTAATAAAAAATTGATTTTAAAAACTTAAAAATTTTTTCAATAAAAGAATACAACTTCATTAAAAAAACTGCAAAAACCACCAAAAACACGTAAGGCACAAATTAAAAAAGAAAATTGCAAGTAAGATTGTTCTTTATTTTGTATTTTAAGATTTTTTTCTTTAACATATAAATTAACAAACATTTAAGTTAACATTAAGTCGTTTTGTAATGTAACAAAGGTGAATGAGTATTAGTTTTGCTTTGTTTGTTAAGTAAAACTATGAAGTCTATAAATGGATTTTGTATTCCTATAAGTTGCTTGTTAGACTAAATGCTTTTGCCAACGACCATACCACGCTGAATACATCGGTTCTCGTCCGATCACTGAAATTAAGCAGCGTCGGGCGCGGTTAGTACTTAGATGGGGGACCGCTTGGGAACACCGCGTGTTGTTGGCATCCCAACAATTTTTTGTTTTTTTTTAATAAAAATTTTTAATATAATAAAAAATTGATTTTAAAAACTTAAAAATTTTTTCAATAAAAGAATACAACTTCATTAAAAAAAACTGCAAAAACCACCAAAAACACGTAAGGCACAAATTAAAAAAGAAAATTGCAAGTAAGATTGTTCTTTATTTTGTGTTTTTAGATTTTTTTTTTCTTTAACAGATAAATTAACAAACATTTAAGTTAACATTAAGTCGTTTTGTAATGTAACAAAGGTGAATGAGTATTAGTTTTGCTTTGTTTGTTAAGTAAAACTATGAAGTCTATAAATGGATTTTGTATTCCTATAAGTTGCTTGTTAGACTAAATGCTTTTGCCAACGACCATACCACGCTGAATACATCGGTTCTCGTCCGATCACCGAAATTAAGCAGCGTCGGGCGCGGTTAGTACTTAGATGGGGGACCGCTTGGGAACACCGCGTGTTGTTGGCATCCCAACAATTTTTTGTTTTTTTTTAATAAAAATTTTTAATATAATAAAAAATTGATTTTAAAAACTTAAAAAATTTTTCAATAAAAGAATACAACTTCATTAAAAAAACTGCAAAAACCACCAAAAACACGTAAGGCACAAATTAAAAAAGAAAATTGCTAGTAAGATTGTTCTTTATTTTGTGTTTTTAGATTTTTTTTTCTTTAACAGATAAATTAACAAACATTTAAGTTAACATTAAGTCATTTTGTAATGTAACAAAGGTGAATGAGTATTAGTTTTGCTTTGTTTGTTAAGTAAAACTATGAAGTCTATAAATGGATTTTGTATTCCTATAAGTTGCTTGTTAGACTAAATGCTTTTGCCAACGACCATACCACGCTGAATACATCGGTTCTCGTCCGATCACCGAAATTAAGCAGCGTCGGGCGCGGTTAGTACTTAGATGGGGGACCGCTTGGGAACACCGCGTGTTGTTGGCATCCCAACAATTTTTTGTTTTTTTTTAATAAAAATTTTTAATATAGTAAAAAATTTATTTTAAAAACTTAAACATTTTTTCAATAAAAGCATACAACTTCATTAAAAAAACTGCAAAAACCACCAAAAACACGTAAGGCACAAATTAAAAAAGAAAATTGCAAGTAATATTGTTCTTTATTTTGTGTTTTTAGATTTTTTTTTTTTTTTCTTAAACAGATAAATTAACAAACATTTAAGTTAACATTAAGTCGTTTTGTAATGTAACAAAGGTGAATGAGTATTAGTTTTGCTTTGTTTGTTAAGTAAAACTATGAAGTCTCTAAATGGATTTTGTATTCCTATAAGTTGCTTGTTAGACTAAATGCTTTTGCCAACGACCATACCACGCTGAATACATCGGTTCTCGTCCGATCACCGAAATTAAGCAGCGTCGGGCGCGGTTAGTACTTAGATGGAAGACCGCTTGGGAACACCGCGTGTTGTTGGCATCCCAACAATTTTTTGTTTTTTTTTAATAAAAATTTTTAATATAGTAAAAAATTTATTTTAAAAACTTAAACATTTTTTCAATAAAAGCATACAACTTCATTAAAAAAACTGCAAAAACCACCAAAAACACGTAAGGCACAAATTAAAAAAGAAAATTGCAAGTAAGATTGTTCTTTATTTTGTGTTTTTAGATTTTTTTTTTTTTTTCTTAAACAGATAAATTAACAAACATTTAAGTTAACATTAAGTCGTTTTGTAATGTAACAAAGGTGAATGAGTATTAGTTTTGCTTTGTTTGTTAAGTAAAACTATGAAGTCTCTAAATGGATTTTGTATTCCTATAAGTTGCTTGTTAGACTAAATGCTTTTGCCAACGACCATACCACGCTGAATACATCGGTTCTCGTCCGATCACCGAAATTAAGCAGCGTCGGGCGCGGTTAGTACTTAGATGGGGGACCGCTTGGGAACACCGCGTGTTGTTGGCATCCCAACAATTTTTTGTTTTTTTTTAATAAAAATTTTTAATATAATAAAAAATTGATTTTAAAAACTTAAAAAATTTTTCAATAAAAGAATACAACTTCATTAAAAAAACTGCAAAAACCACCAAAAACACGTAAGGCACAAATTAAAAAAGAAAATTGCTAGTAAGATTGTTCTTTATTTTGTGTTTTTAGATTTTTTTTTCTTTAACAGATAAATTAACAAACATTTAAGTTAACATTAAGTCGTTTTGTAATGTAACAAAGGTGAATGAGTATTAGTTTTGCTTTGTTTGTTAAGTAAAACTATGAAGTCTATAAATGGATTTTGTATTCCTATAAGTTGCTTGTTAGAAAATGCTTTTGCCAACGACCATACCACGCTGAATACATCGGTTCTCGTCCGATCACCGAAATTAAGCAGCGTCGGGGGCGCGGTTAGTACTTAGATGGGGGACCGCTTGGGAACACCGCGTGTTGTTGGCATCCCAACAATTTTTTGTTTTTTTTTAATAAAAATTTTTAATATAGTAAAAAATTGATTTTAAAAACTTAAAAAATTTTTCAATAAAAGAATACAACTTCATTAAAAAAACTGCAAAAACCACCAAAAACATGTAAGGCACAAATTAAAAAAGAAAATTGCTAGTAAGATTGTTCTTTATTTTGTGTTTTTAGATTTTTTTTTCTTTAACAGATAAATTAACAAACATTTAAGTTAACATTAAGTCGTTTTGTAATGTAACAAAGGTGAATGAGTATTAGTTTTGCTTTGTTTGTTAAGTAAAACTATGAAGTCTCTAAATGGATTTTGTATTCCTATAAGTTGCTTGTTAGACTAAATGCTTTTGCCAACGACCATACCACGCTGAATACATCGGTTCTCGTCCGATCACCGAAATTAAGCAGCGTCGGGCGCGGTTAGTACTTAGATGGGGGACCGCTTGGGAACACCGCGTGTTGTTGGCATCCCAACAATTTTTTGTTTTTTTTAAATACAAATTTTTTTAATATAATAAAAAATTGATTTTAAAAACTTAAAAATTTTTTCAATAAAAGAATACAAATTCATTAAAAAAAACTGCAAAAACCACCAAAAACACGTAAGGCACAAATTAAAAAAGAAAATTGCACAAATTTTAAAAACTTAAAAATTTTTTCAATAAAAGAATACAAATTCATTAAAAAAAAACTGCAAAAACCACCAAAAACACGTAAGGCACAAATTAAAAAAGAAAATTGCTAGTAAGATTGTTCTTTATTTTGTGTTTTTAGATTTTTTTTTCTTTAACAGATAAATTAACAAACATTTAAGTTAACATTAAGTCGTTTTGTAATGTAACAAAGGTGAATGAGTATTAGTTTTGCTTTGTTTGTTAAGTAAAACTATGAAGTCTATAAATGGATTTTGTATTCCTATAAGTTGCTTGTTAGACTAAATGCTTTTGCCAACGACCATACCACGCTGAATACATCGGTTCTCGTCCGATCACCGAAATTAAGCAGCGTCGGGCGCGGTTAGTACTTAGATGGGGGACCGCTTGGGAACACCGCGTGTTGTTGGCATCCCAACAATTTTTTGTTTTTTTTTTAATAAAAATTTTTAATATAATAAACAATTGATTTTAAAAACTTAAAAATTTTTTCAATAAAAGAATACAACTTCATTAAAAAACTGCAAAAACCACCAAAAACACGTAAGGCACAAATTAAAAAAGAAAATTGCTAGTAAGATTGTTCTTTATTTTGTGTTTTTAGATTTTTTTTTCTTTAACAGATAAATTAACAAACATTTAAGTTAACATTAAGTCGTTTTGTAATGTAACAAAGGTGAATGAGTATTAGTTTTGCTTTGTTTGTTAAGTAAAACTATGAAGTCTATAAATGGATTTTGTATTCCTATAAGTTGCTTGTTAGACTAAATGCTTTTGCCAACGACCATACCACGCTGAATACATCGGTTCTCGTCCGATCACCGAAATTAAGCAGCGTCGGGCGCGGTTAGTACTTAGATGGGGGACTGCTTGGGAACACCGCGTGTTGTTGGCATCCCAACAATTTTTTGTTTTTTTTTAATAAAAAATTGATTTTAAAAACTTAAAAATTTTTTCAATAAAAGAATACAACTTCATTAAAAAAACTGCAAAAACCACCAAAAACACGTAAGGCACAAATTAAAAAAGAAAATTGCTAGTAAGATTGTTCTTTATTTTGTGTTTTTAGATTTTTTTTTCTTTAACAGATAAATTAACAAACATTTAAGTTGACATTAAGTCGTTTTGTAATGTAACAAAGGTGAATGAGTATTAGTTTTGCTTTGTTTGTTAAGTAAAACTATGAAGTCTATAAATGGATTTTGTATTCCTATAAGTTGCTTGTTAGACTAAATGCTTTTGCCAACGACCATACCACGCTGAATACATCGGTTCTCGTCCGATCACCGAAATTAAGCAGCGTCGGGCGCGGTTAGTACTTAGATGGGGGACCGCTTGGGAACACCGCGTGTTGTTGGCATCCCAACAATTTTTTGTTTTTTTTTAATAAAAAATTGATTTTAAAAACTTAAAAATTTTTTCAATAAAAGAATACAACTTCATTAAAAAAACTGCAAAAACCACCAAAAACACGTAAGGCACAAATTAAAAAAGAAAATTGCTAGTAAGATTGTTCTTTATTTTGTGTTTTTAGATTTTTTTTTCTTTAACAGATAAATTAACAAACATTTAAGTTAACATTAAGTCGTTTTGTAATGTAACAAAGGTGAATGAGTATTAGTTTTGCTTTGTTTGTTAAGTAAAACTATGAAGTCTATAAATGGATTTTGTATTCCTATAAGTTGCTTGTTAGACTAAATGCTTTTGCCAACGACCATACCACGCTGAATACATCGGTTCTAGTCCGATCACCGAAATTAAGCAGCGTCGGGCGCGGTTAGTACCTTAGATGGGGGACCGCTTGGGAACACCGCGTGTTGTTGGCATCCCAACAATTTTTTGTTTTTTTTTAATAAAAATTTTTAATATAATAAAAAATTGATTTTAAAAACTTAAAAAATTTTTCAATAAAAGAATACAACTTCATTAAAAAAACTGCAAAAACCACCAAAAACACGTAAGGCACAAATTAAAAAAGAAAATTGCTAGTAAGATTGTTCTTTATTTTGTGTTTTTAGATTTTTTTTTCTTTAACAGATAAATTAACAAACATTTAAGTTAACATTAAGTCGTTTTGTAATGTAACAAAGGTGAATGAGTATTAGTTTTGCTTTGTTTGTTAAGTAAAACTATGAAGTCTATAAATGGATTTTGTATTCCTATAAGTTGCTTGTTAGACTAAATGCTTTTGCCAACGACCATACCACGCTGAATACATCGGTTCTCGTCCGATCACCGAAATTAAGCAGCGTCGGGCGCGGTTAGTACTTAGATGGGGGACCGCTTGGGAACACCGCGTGTTGTTGGCATCCCAACAATTTTTTGTTTTTTTTTAATAAAAATTTTTAATATAATAAAAAATTGATTTTAAAAACTTAAAAATTTTTTCAATAAAAGAATACAACTTCATTAAAAAAACTGCAAAAACCACCAAAAACACGTAAGGCACAAATTAAAAAAGAAAATTGCTAGTAAGATTGTTCTTTATTTTGTGTTTTTAGATTTTTTTTTCTTTAACAGATAAATTAACAAACATTTAAGTTAACATTAAGTCGTTTTGTAATGTAACAAAGGTGAATGAGTATTAGTTTTGCTTTGTTTGTTAAGTAAAACTATGAAGTCTCTAAATGGATTTTTTATTCCTATAAGTTGCTTGTTAGACTAAATGCTTTTGCCAACGACCATACCACGCTGAATACATCGGTTCTCGTCCGATCACCGAAATTAAGCAGCGTCGGGCGCGGTTAGTACTTAGATGGGGGACCGCTTGGGAACACCGCGTGTTGTTGGCATCCCAACAATTTTTTGTTTTTTTTTTAATAAAAATTTTTAATATAATAAAAAATTGATTTTAAAAACTTAAACATTTTTTCAATAAAAGAATACAACTTCATTAAAAAAACTGCAAAAACCACCAAAAACACGTAAGGCACAAATTAAAAAAGAAAATTGCTAATAAGATTGTTCTTTATTTTGTGTTTTTAGATTTTTTTTTCTTTAACAGATAAATTAACAAACATTTAAGTTAACATTAAGTCGTTTTGTAATGTAACAAAGGTGAATGAGTATTAGTTTTGCTTTGTTTGTTAAGTAAAACTATGAAGTCTATAAATGGATTTTGTATTCCTATAAGTTGCTTGTTAGACTAAATGCTTTTGCCAACGACCATACCACGCTGAATACATCGGTTCTCGTCCGATCACCGAAATTAAGCAGCGTCGGGCGCGGTTAGTACTTAGATGGGGGACCGCTTGGGAACACCGCGTGTTGTTGGCATCCCAACAATTTTTTGTTTTTTTTTTAATAAAAATTTTTAATATAATAAAAAATTGATTTTAAAAACTTAAAATTTTTTTCAATAAAAGAATACAACTTCATTAAAAAAACTGCAAGAACCACCAAAAACACGTAAGGCACAAATTAAAAAAGAAAATTGCTAGTAAGATTGTTCTTTATTTTGTGTTTTTAGATTTTTTTTTCTTTAACAGATAAATTAACAAACATTTAAGTTGACATTAAGTCGTTTTGTAATGTAACAAAGGTGAATGAGTATTAGTTTTGCTTTGTTTGTTAAGTAAAACTATGAAGTCTATAAATGGATTTTGTATTCCTATAAGTTGCTTGTTAGACTAAATGCTTTTGCCAACGACCATACCACGCTGAATACATCGGTTCTCGTCCGATCACCGAAATTAAGCAGCGTCGGGCGCGGTTAGTACTTAGATGGGGGACCGCTTGGGAACACCGCGTGTTGTTGGCATCCCAACAATTTTTTGTTTTTTTTTTAATAAAAATTTTTAATAAAATAAAAAATTGATTTTAAAAACTTAAAAATTTTTTCAATAAAAGAATACAACTTCATTAAAAAAACTGCAAAAACCACCAAAAACACGTAAGGCACAAATTAAAAAAGAAAATTGCTAGTAAGATTGTTCTTTATTTTGTGTTTTTAGATTTTTTTTTCTTTAACAGATAAATTAACAAACATTTAAGTTGACATTAAGTCGTTTTGTAATGTAACAAAGGTGAATGAGTATTAGTTTTGCTTTGTTTGTTAAGTAAAACTATGAAGTCTATAAATGGATTTTGTATTCCTATAAGTTGCTTGTTAGACTAAATGCTTTTGCCAACGACCATACCACGCTGAATACATCGGTTCTCGTCCGATCACCGAAATTAAGCAGCGTCGGGCGCGGTTAGTACTTAGATGGGGGACCGCTTGGGAACACCGCGTGTTGTTGGCATCCCAACAATTTTTTGTTTTTTTTTTAATAAAAATTTTTAATATAATAAAAAATTGATTTTAAAAACTTAAAAATTTTTTCAATAAAAGAATACAACTTCATTAAAAAAACTGCAAAAACCACCAAAAACACGTAAGGCACAAATTAAAAAAGAAAATTGCTAGTAAGATTGTTCTTTATTTTGTGTTTTTAGATTTTTTTTTCTTTAACAGATAAATTAACAAACATTTAAGTTAACATTAAGTCGTTTTGTAATGTAACAAAGGTGAATGAGTATTAGTTTTGCTTTGTTTGTTAAGTAAAACTATGAAGTCTATAAATGGATTTTGTATTCCTATAAGTTGCTTGTTAGACTAAATGCTTTTGCCAACGACCATACCACGCTGAATACATCGGTTCTAGTCCGATCACCGAAATTAAGCAGCGTCGGGCGCGGTTAGTACCTTAGATGGGGGACCGCTTGGGAACACCGCGTGTTGTTGGCATCCCAACAATTTTTTGTTTTTTTTTAATAAAAATTTTTAATATAATAAAAAATTGATTTTAAAAACTTAAAAAATTTTTCAATAAAAGAATACAACTTCATTAAAAAAACTGCAAAAACCACCAAAAACACGTAAGGCACAAATTAAAAAAGAAAATTGCTAGTAAGATTGTTCTTTATTTTGTGTTTTTAGATTTTTTTTTCTTTAACAGATAAATTAACAAACATTTAAGTTAACATTAAGTCGTTTTGTAATGTAACAAAGGTGAATGAGTATTAGTTTTGCTTTGTTTGTTAAGTAAAACTATGAAGTCTATAAATGGATTTTGTATTCCTATAAGTTGCTTGTTAGACTAAATGCTTTTGCCAACGACCATACCACGCTGAATACATCGGTTCTCGTCCGATCACCGAAATTAAGCAGCGTCGGGCGCGGTTAGTACTTAGATGGGGGACCGCTTGGGAACTCCGCGTGTTGTTGGCATCCCAACAATTTTTTGTTTTTTTTTAATAAAAAATTGATTTTAAAAACTTAAAAATTTTTTCAATAAAAGAATACAACTTCATTAAAAAAACTGCAAAAACCACCAAAAACACGTAAGGCACAAATTAAAAAAGAAAATTGCTAGTAAGATTGTTCTTTATTTTGTGTTTTTAGATTTTTTTTTTTCTTTAACAGATAAATTAACAAACATTTAAGTTAACATTAAGTCGTTTTGTAATGTAACAAAGGTGAATGAGTATTAGTTTTGCTTTGTTTGTTAAGTAAAACTATGAAGTCTATAAATGGATTTTGTATTCCTATAAGTTGCTTGTTAGACTAAATGCTTTTGCCAACGACCATACCACGCTGAATACATCGGTTCTCGTCCGATCACCGAAATTAAGCAGCGTCGGGCGCGGTTAGTACTTAGATGGGGGACCGCTTGGGAACACCGCGTGTTGTTGGCATCCCAACAATTTTTTGTTTTTTTTTTAATAAAAATTTTTAATAAAATAAAAAATTGATTTTAAAAACTTAAAAATTTTTTCAATAAAAGAATACAACTTCATTAAAAAAACTGCAAAAACCACCAAAAACACGTAAGGCACAAATTAAAAAAGAAAATTGCTAGTAAGATTGTTCTTTATTTTGTGTTTTTAGATTTTTTTTTCTTTAACAGATAAATTAACAAACATTTAAGTTGACATTAAGTCGTTTTGTAATGTAACAAAGGTGAATGAGTATTAGTTTTGCTTTGTTTGTTAAGTAAAACTATGAAGTCTATAAATGGATTTTGTATTCCTATAAGTTGCTTGTTAGACTAAATGCTTTTGCCAACGACCATACCACGCTGAATACATCGGTTCTCGTCCGATCACCGAAATTAAGCAGCGTCGGGCGCGGTTAGTACTTAGATGGGGGACCGCTTGGGAACACCGCGTGTTGTTGGCATCCCAACAATTTTTTGTTTTTTTTTTAATAAAAATTTTTAATATTGTTACGAAAGTTAAATTATCTAAGAATTATTTATAGTTATAAGTTATCTTGTAAGTTATAGTTTTATGTTACTTAAAATTGTCATGTATAATTTTCAACACAACTGTTATTTTAAAAATAGTTCCTATATAAATTTCCCAGTAATTTCTAGAAATGGTTATAGAACATAATAAAAGTTTTTACGGGAAGGTTCAGGAAAAATCTAGAAATAATTATGAAATATAAAAAGGGGTGACTCATGTAAAATTAAGTTTAGTTTGTTTTCAAAAACGGTTCTGTTCGTAACTTACAATTGTGAACAAAATAATTAATTTCAATAAAGTTTGTAAAGTTGAATAAGTGCGTGTATTTATTTTTATTTGCAATTAAAAGAACTCAACGGTTTATTATAAAGGGAGTAAACCGAACGCGTTTATTAAAGGAAAAACGTAACAATTGGTGTCAGAAGTGAAATTGCAATAAAAAAAAAAAAAAAAAAAACAAACAACAATGAAATTCGAGGAACTTAAAGTTGAACACCTCAAGAAAGAGTTGGGCAAGTTGGATCTGCCTACTGCAGGAAATAAAGCTGAGCTGCAGAAAAGATTAATCGATGAATTTAAGCGACGCAATATTGACATCGCAACTTATGAATTTGAAGAAAAAGAAGAAATAGAAGTTGCTACCCGTGTAATACCAAGCAGCATGGATCTCAGCACAATGTTTGCTGCAATGATGGAGAAATTGACAGAAACTTCGAGAAATCTAGAAAAAATGGTGAAAGATAATTCAGCAGAAACATCTAGAAAAATGGAAGAAAATTCTAGAAAAATGGAAGAAAATTCTAGAAAAATGGAAGAAAATTCTAGAAAAATGGCAAAGGAAAATTCGAATACCATCGTAGCCGAAATTCAAGAAAATTCAAGATTGACAAACGAAAAACTTGAGAAGCTTCAAGAGATTTCTACTGCTATAAATGAAAGAGTAGACGATATGGAGATAGAATTCAACCAGAAGCTGTTTGATGTTAAAACTCAAGTCACGGATGTAAAAACACAAGTCACTGTTTTTGATGGAAAACTACATCATTTGGAAGAAAAAGTAAATAGTCTTCAGTGCCAAGAGGGAGTGGTGCGAGTTTTTCCAGAAGTCTCGAATAGAATAAGAGCTCCAAGTTTTGACGGCAGCTCACCATTGAATGTGTTTAAGTTCCAGTTTGACACAGTTGCCAACAAAAATGCATGGAACAATGAAGAAAAAGCCATAGAGCTGATTCTGGCTTTAAAAGGAACTGCAGCTGAAATTCTAGAAAGTGTACCAGTAAGTTGCAGAAATAATTATGATGACATTATGGCAGCACTGCAACGCAAGTATGGTGGTGAACATAGAAAAGAAATATTCAGAATGGAATTACGGGGTAGAGTACAAAAGCCAAACGAGACGCTACAGGATTTCGCATTAGAGATTGAGCGCTTGGTGCAGCTTACTTATCCAGGTGAAAGTCATCCATCGCTAGATCATTTTAAGACCGAGCCATTTGTAAACGGTATACGGGATGCTGATGTAAAACTAGCGGTATGTGCATCACAGAAGCCATCATTTGCAGAAACGGTATCATTTGCCCTAGCACAAGAAACCGCTAGAATAATTTCAAAACCGCATATATGCAAGGTGCGCAAGCTCGATATAACAGCCGAAGACGAAGGAGATATTTTGAAGGAAATGAGAAGCATGAAGGAGGCAGTTTTGCAGGCTTTGGGAGAGAAGCAAAGTAAAAACAAAGTAAAATGCTATAACTGCGGTAAAACTGGCCATATTCAGCGAAACTGCAAAGCACCCAAACAACGATTGAGATCTGCTTCGCCGCAAAGGAACAAACGAAGAGCAAGTCAACAATCATCACGGGAGCCACCGCTAAAGCTGAGAAGAGCTGGCAGTGCAGAGGAAACTGAAGGTCCCACGATAAATTTAGTAGTGAAAACGAGTAACAGAAATATTACGACCTGTGGTTACATAAATGGTGAAATCCGCATTTTGACTATCGACACTGGTGCAGGACATTCCATTATAAGAGCTGATTTGATAAAGGGAGCTGTCGAGCCGCTAAGTGGTGTAAACTTGCGAACAGCTACGGGAGAGCCTGTTATTGTCTATGGCAAAGCAAGAGTGGAAATAAGAATGGCCGATATGATAGTTTTTGATGAGTTTATTGTGGCTGAAATTATGGACGAGGTCATAATTGGAGCAGATTTTATGATTCGTCAAGGCATTAGTCTAGACATGGGTCGACAAATTATGAATTGGTATGGTCTAGAAGTACCCCTTAACGTTGGGAATGGAAGTGAAGCCCTTGTAAGACAGCTAGTCACTAGTGATCATAAGAAATTGTCCTCCCAAAGAAACGATGAAAAACGTGGGAAAGCGAGCACATATTCGAGACGGCCCAGTAAACATAAAAGCAAGCACGGTATAGAGTCTAAAAACAAGAAACGCATAAATGAGATTCGCTTATTAGATGTGGAACCCAGCAAAGACTGGTCAACGGCGCAGAAAAGTGACCCCTTATTAGCGCAAATTATGATGGCTAAAAAAGAAGGTGAAAGGCCGACTCGTGAAGAAATTAAATTGAACGGTCCACTAATGAAAGCGTATTGGGCGCAGTGGAGTAGTCTGCGGATGATAAATGGTTGCCTATACCGTACATGGGAAAGTACTGATGGCAAAACGGTTAAAAACCTTATTGTAGTACCGACTTCTAAAGTATGTGAAGTTGTGAAGAAATTCCACGAAGGTACTGGTGGTGGGCATCTAAGCGTTACGAAAATAAAGAAGTTAAAAGCAAGCTACTATTGGATCGGTTGCAAGCAAGCCGTGATTGATTGCGTAATTACATGCCCACAGTGCGTTGCAGACAGTGGTCTAATTGGAGAAAGTAGAAATCCGGTCCAGCAGTACAACTTTGGTGAACTATCCGTACCAGCGAATAATAATGACTCTACCCAAGAGCAGAAAAACGAGTTAAGACGAAGGCGTGTTAATTCATCAAATGACCAGATGAAAGCCAGAAACAATGGAGTGGCAAATTCGGAAGGCTTCAAAGAAGGCCAGCTGGTTTTTCTTTTTAATCCGCAACGGAAGAAAGGACTATCTCCCAAAGCTGCAGACTCATTGGAATGGCCCATATAAAGTAATAAAGAAGTTGAATGACGTGGTGTATCGGATCCAGAAATATAAGAGCCCAAGATCAAAAATGAAAGTGGTGCATCTAGAACGACTGGCCAATTATGGAAAAGGAGAATCTGAGCCTATTCGGGACGAACAGGCTTAAGTGGAGGGCAGTGTTACGAAAGTTAAATTATCTAAGAATTATTTATAGTTATAAGTTATCTTGTAAGTTATAGTTTTATGTTACTTAAAATTGTCATGTATAATTTTCAACACAACTGTTATTTTAAAAATAGTTCCTATATAAATTTCCCAGTAATTTCTAGAAATGGTTATAGAACATAATAAAAGTTTTTACGGGAAGGTTCAGGAAAAATCTAGAAATAATTATAAAATATAAAAAGGGGTGACTCATGTAAAATTAAATTTAGTTTGTTTTCAAAAACGGTTCTGTTCGTAACTAACAATTGTGAACAAAATAATTAATTTCAATAAAGTTTGTAAAGTTGAATAAGTGCGTGTATTTATTTTTATTTGCAATTAAAAGAACTCAACGGTTTATTATAAAGGGAGTAAACCGAACGCGTTTATTAAAGGAAAAACGTAACAATATAATAAAAAATTGATTTTAAAAACTTAAAAATTTTTTCAATAAAAGAATACAACTTCATTAAAAAAAACTGCAAAAACCACCAAAAACACGTAAGGCACAAATTAAAAAAGAAAATTGCTAGTAAGATTGTTCTTTATTTTGTGTTTTTAGATTTTTTTTTCTTTAACAGATAAATTAACAAACATTTAAGTTAACATTAAGTCGTTTTGTAATGTAACAAAGGTGAATGAGTATTAGTTTTGCTTTGTTTGTTAAGTAAAACTATGAAGTCTATAAATGGATTTTGTATTCCTATAAGTTGCTTGTTAGACTAAATGCTTTTGCCAACGACCATACCACGCTGAATACATCGGTTCTCGTCCGATCACCGAAATTAAGCAGCGTCGGGCGCGGTTAGTACTTAGATGGGGGACCGCTTGGGAACACCGCGTGTTGTTGGCATCCCAACAATTTTTTGTTTTTTTTTAATAAAAATTTTTAATATAATAAAAAATTGATTTTAAAAACTTAAAATTTTTTTCAATAAAAGAATACAACTTCATTAAAAAAACTGCAACAACCACCAAAAACACGTGAGGCACAAATTAAAAAAGAAAATTGCTAGTAAGATTGTTCTTTATTTTGTGTTTTTAGATTTTTTTTTTTTTTCTTTAACAGATAAATTAACAAACATTTAAGTTAACATTAAGTCGTTTTGTAATGTAACAAAGGTGAATGAGTATTAGTTTTGCTTTGTTTGTTAAGTAAAACTATGAAGTCTATAAATGGATTTTGTATTCCTATAAGTTGCTTGTTAGACTAAATGCTTTTGCCAACGACCATACCACGCTGAATACATCGGTTCTCGTCCGATCACCGAAATTAAGCAGCGTCGGGCGCGGTTAGTACTTAGATGGGGGACCGCTTGGGAACACCGCGTGTTGTTGGCATCCCAACAATTTTTTGTTTTTTTTTAATAAAAAATTGATTTTAAAAACTTAAAAATTTTTTCAATAAAAGAATACAACTTCATTAAAAAAACTGCAAAAACCACAAAAAACACGTAAGGCACAAATTAAAAAAGAAAATTGCTAGTAAGATTGTTCTTTATTTTGTGTTTTTAGATTTTTTTTTCTTTAACAGATAAATTAACAAACATTTAAGTTAACATTAAGTCGTTTTGTAATGTAACAAAGGTGAATGAGTATTAGTTTTGCTTTGTTTGTTAAGTAAAACTATGAAGTCTATAAATGGATTTTGTATTCCTATAAGTTGCTTGTTAGACTAAATGCTTTTGCCAACGACCATACCACGCTGAATACATCGGTTCTCGTCCGATCACCGAAATTAAGCAGCGTCGGGCGCGGTTAGTACTTAGATGGGGGACCGCTTGGGAACACCGCGTGTTGTTGGCATCCCAACAATTTTTTGTTTTTTTTTAATAAAAATTTTTAATATAATAAAAAATTGATTTTAAAAACTTAAAATTTTTTTCAATAAAAGAATACAACTTCATTAAAAAAACTGCAACAACCACCAAAAACACGTAAGGCACAAATTAAAAAAGAAAATTGCTAGTAAGATTGTTCTTTATTTTGTGTTTTTAGATTTTTTTTTTTTCTTTAACAGATAAATTAACAAACATTTAAGTTAACATTAAGTCGTTTTGTAATGTAACAAAGGTGAATGAGTATTAGTTTTGCTTTGGTTGTTAAGTAAAACTATGAAGTCTATAAATGGATTTTGTATTCCTATAAGTTGCTTGTTAGACTAAATGCTTTTGCCAACGACCATACCACGCTGAATACATCGGTTCTCGTCCGATCACCGAAATTAAGCAGCGTCGGGCGCGGTTAGTACTTAGATGGGGGACCGCTTGGGAACACCGCGTGTTGTTGGCATCCCAACAATTTTTTGTTTTTTTTTAATAAAAAATTGATTTTAAAAACTTAAAAATTTTTTCAATAAAAGAATACAACTTCATTAAAAAAACTGCAAAAACCACAAAAAACACGTAAGGCACAAATTAAAAAAGAAAATTGCAAGAAAGATTGTTCTTTATTTTGTGTTTTTAGATTTTTTTTTCTTTAACAGATAAATTAACAAACATTTAAGTTAACATTAAGTCGTTTTGTAATGTAACAAAGGTGAATGAGTATTAGTTTTGCTTTGTTTGTTAAGTAAAACTATGAAGTCTATAAATGGATTTTGTATTCCTATAAGTTGCTTGTTAGACTAAATGCTTTTGCCAACGACCATACCACGCTGAATACATCGGTTCTCGTCCGATCACCGAAATTAAGCAGCGTCGGGCGCGGTTAGTACTTAGATGGAGGACCGCTTGGGAACACCGCGTGTTGTTGGCATCCCAACAATTTTTTGTTTTTTTTTAATAAAAATTTTTAATATAATAAAAAATTGATTTTAAAAACTTAAAATTTTTTTCAATAAAAGAATACAACTTCATTAAAAAAACTGCAACAACCACCAAAAACACGTAAGGCACAAATTAAAAAAGAAAATTGCTAGTAAGATTGTTCTTTATTTTGTGTTTTTAGATTTTTTTTTTTTTTTTCTTTAACAGATAAATTAACAAACATTTAAGTTAACATTAAGTCGTTTTGTAATGTAACAAAGGTGAATGAGTATTAGTTTTGCTTTGTTTGTTAAGTAAAACTATGAAGTCTATAAATGGATTTTGTATTCCTATAAGTTGCTTGTTAGACTAAATGCTTTTGCCAACGACCATACCACGCTGAATACATCGGTTCTCGTCCGATCACCGAAATTAAGCAGCGTCGGGCGCGGTTAGTACTTAGATGGGGGACCGCTTGGGAACACCGCGTGTTGTTGGCATCCCAACAATTTTTTGTTTTTTTTTAATAAAAAATTGATTTTAAAAACTTAAAAATTTTTTCAATAAAAGAATACAACTTCATTAAAAAAACTGCAAAAACCACAAAAAACACGTAAGGCACAAATTAAAAAAGAAAATTGCTAGTAAGATTGTTCTTTATTTTGTGTTTTTAGATTTTTTTTTCTTTAACAGATAAATTAACAAACATTTAAGTTAACATTAAGTCGTTTTGTAATGTAACAAAGGTGAATGAGTATTAGTTTTGCTTTGTTTGTTAAGTAAAACTATGAAGTCTATAAATGGATTTTGTATTCCTATAAGTTGCTTGTTAGACTAAATGCTTTTGCCAACGACCATACCACGCTGAATACATCGGTTCTCGTCCGATCACCGAAATTAAGCAGCGTCGGGCGCGGTTAGTACTTAGATGGCGGACCGCTTGGGAACACCGCGTGTTGTTGGCATCCCAACAATTTTTTGTTTTTTTTTTTAATAAAAAATTGATTTTAAAAACTTAAAAATTTTTTCAATAAAAGAATACAACTTCATTAAAAAAACTGCAAAAACCACCAAAAACACGTAAGGCACAAATTAAAAAAGAAAATTGCTAGTAAGATTGTTCTTTATTTTGTGTTTTTAGATTTTTTTTTCTTTAACAGATAAATTAACAAACATTTAAGTTAACATTAAGTCGTTTTGTAATGTAACAAAGGTGAAAGAGTATTAGTTTTGCTTTGTTTGTTAAGTAAAACTATGAAGTCTAT